>JAESUZ010004876.1:0-600000 GCA_017311185.1 Proteles cristata cristata | reverse complement strand
AGTGATAGACGCTTGTGGCCTAATACAGTATTGGATCACCTATTGATCTCTCGATCTGATACTAATGATCTTTCTCATTTCCCTTTCTGTGCTGTTCCTTGCTCTAGTGACTTCTCTGAACCAAGGTGCTGCATTAGTGGCATAGCCAGGACTGTAAGACCCAGCTGAGCCCATTTACGCCCTTTTCTATCAAGCCTTGAAAATGATAAGGATGGCCTGCTTCTGATATCCGAGGATAACACTGTCCTGAAGGGGAGACCTAATGTTCTGGGTAACCAAGCCAGGATTCATAATTCACAACTCAGCTAAAAGATAAATTTGCTAAAGATAAATACATAGTTGACCATGTACATTAAAATTTAAAAAAACCCTATTCAGATATGAGCTTTGGAAGAATGACTCAATAATCTAGATTGATTGAAATTTTGATTTCAAGATCAGGATGAGACAGTAATATGATTTGGTGCCTGCTACATACTACAGTTGACTATTGCCATGCATGCAAGAGTTGACCTGAATTTCTTCAGTCCCTAGATCTAAGATGGCAGTCACCAACATAGGAAGACTAAAGAGCTATGTAGTTTCAGTCATTAGGGAATTAGCTGACTGCTAAACACTGCCCATGAAGTGCATGAGCTGTAATTTGAGTCACATATTTTATCTTCAAGATTTCTTTTAATCAAAGCAGCTGGTAAATTACCTAAGCATATCCTCATTATAGTATGCATGTTATGGACCTGCTGTTTTCCTTTTAAAAAGTCTGAAGAAGTACCATTCAATTAGAAATGCTTAGATTTTCTGGTTTGCCATTCAGGATAAGGGAGGGTAGAGTCCCACGACAATCTCTAAAGGTCAGCTCATGTCTGAAAGATTGTTCTTCAGGTTTGGTGCGATAGCTTAAAATGATTGTTGATGAACATTTGTAGTCAGGAAAGAGCAATCAGAATGTGGTGAGGCTAGGGATTCATCCTAAGAAAAGAGGTTGCGGAACTGAGAAGTAATATGTACTTTTAAAAAAGGAGGTTTGGAGGAAATGTGATTGCCTTTTTTATTACTTGAATGTGTGTCATAGATAGAGTCATTTGACTTATTCTGTACTGCTCCAAGGGATTGAACCTGGACAAATAGGTGTAAGTATCATTTATACAGATTCAATTGAAGGAAGAACTTCTTAAGTTGGAGATGCCCAAAATAATATAGGTTGGTTAGAGACAAAATGAGCATCCTTTTTTCAGAATTGCTTAAGTAGAGACTGCCTAACTACAGATACTGAAAGATTGTCAAGTGTCATAGATAAGTACAGGAAATCTGCCACTAGAAAGTCTAGATGCTATTCCTGGCTCTGTCTGCCACTTACTATCTGGGAGATCATGGAGAAGTCCCTCTAAGACTCTGTCTCAGCACCTCCCGCGTATATCCTTAAAGATGTTCATGGATGTAAACAAATGCATAGTAACAAGTCAGAGAATGTTAACATTTCTTGTGATTATTATCTAGGAATTCTGTAGAGAGATTTCTGTAAAGTGTAAAAAGATTTGCTAGAGCTCTTTGTCACTCTAAGACTATTACTACAATTACTTGCAATACAAAAACTCTATTAATTTTATGGATGGACCATGGAGCCTATAGAATACCATATATCCTCAAATAGGGTCAGGATGACATATTTCAGTTCACCACTATAAATACATCCCAAGTATGAATGGAAACATACAGATAAAGGAAAGGAGATGGCCATACATTTTATATAAGGCTGATGTATTGATAGCTGTTCTGAAGAGACTACCTTAAATGTTAATTTTGGCAATTTATAATGCCCATTCCATCTATGAGTTACAGCATAAATAAACAACATAAGGTGTTTTATGTTAATTCTTGAAAGTGGTTTTTTAAATTTCATGTGAGTAAACCAGGCATATTGTTAACAATATAATTTGGGCTAAATTAAGCTCCTAGTAAATTGTGAATGGTTTATTATCATTCGCTGGAATGAATTTACCCTGCTAATGCAGTACTGCTGGCTTTTTAAAAAATTATATGTTAAGAGTTTAACAGCCAAAGTTAAATGCTATTAATAAAATGGTATAACTAAATGATCTCATTTGTAGTAGTCTATGGTTTTCTCCAACATTTTATTAGTAAAGTTGAAAAATGAGATGTGACAAAAAGAATACAAAACAAAAGCAATTATTGGACTCAATATAAATGATGGAAAACTTGAATTGTGTGCTTTCAGCTAAAGCAAAGCAATATGTAATACAATGCCTGGTCTGGTCCATTGCTTCACAGCAGCTGAATGAGTAGTGGTTGATCAAGAAATTCTATTGACAGCCTCATTCCCTTAAATTAGAATTCTTGTTCAAGCTATGTCTATATAGGTAAAACAAATTGATATTTGTTTGGTAAATTAAACCAAAAGAAAAGAATACAAATAGAACAATCCCTCTCTCCATTTTCTCCTATGTTGAAAGATTGGTCTCTAATAGTTTGATGGTTTCTATTATTTTTAATTTTATCTATGAAGAATCAGATAATGTGATCACAATAGAGTGAGAATGTGGGAGTGTTCAAATTTTTCCTATCATGAGTTGGGTGTTCTTGAGTAATGAGTGCATCCCTGTTAAAAAATAATTGAGTTAAATCTAGAATCTTGTACTTATGTCTTAAAACAGCAATATAATTACAGAGGGGAGATAAGACTTCATGAGAATAAATAGAATATGGGGATTTCATCAATTCAATTCAGGGTCACTCTGTTATGTGATTAAACTTCCAGGAACATGAACACTTTCCTACTGCTCTAGTACCTAGAGGAAAGGCCATGAATCTCAGCACTAGTCAAAGAATAGCTGGGAGTCCTGGGTCATATTGTGGAAAACACACTTTATAAAAGATGTAGACCAATGGAGATAGTTGACCAGAATGCAAAGGTAACCCAAACTATGTCAAATGAGTAATGAATGAAAAAACCTGACAATGGGGAGATGACCAGGGGTCAGTGATAGCTATGTTCAAACACTTTAGGGGCTATCATTAAAGAGATGGAATTAACTAATTTTGTATGACTTCTCCAAGAATAGCCAGTAAGAAAGGCATATGTGTGAAAACCATTACAAAGATTATAATAAAGAAAATGTGTTAATAGTACAATATGATATGCTCCTTTTCTAGTGATGACTTCCACTGTTTAGGGTTCTTTTCTTAATCCTTGGTCAGCAATTGAAAAGCATTCTGTAGAAGGTCTTAAAGCCTAAACTGAACAGTTCAACAAGTTTATCTTGTGATTCTGTGAGTCTACAAGTTTTTAATTCAGTTTACCTACTTTAATTTAATTACACCTACTTTTTTTTTTAGTTTATTTATTTATTTTGAGAGAGAGATCTCGAGCAGGGGAGGGAGGAGCAGAGAGAGAGAGAGACAGAGAAAGAATCCCAATCAGGTTCTGTGCTGTCAGTACAGAGAAACTGATGCGGGGCTCAAACTTAGGAACTGTGAGATCATGACCTGAGCTGAAACAAAGAATTGGAAGCTTAACCAACTGAACCACCTAGGAGCCCCTAATTACACCTACCTTTTAAATTTAATCATTGTAGGGCACCTGGGTGGCTTAGTCGGTTAAGCGTCCAACTTTTGCTTAGGTCATGATCTCAGGGTTTGTGGGTTCGAGCCCTGCGTCAGGTTCTGTGCTGACTGCCAGCTCAGAGCCTGTAGCCTGTTTCAGTCTGTGACTCCCTCTCTCTCTGACCCTCCCCTGCTCATGCTGTCTCTCTCTCTCTGCTAGAAATAAATAAAATATTAAAAAAAAACATTGATACTAATACTTTACATATTGAATATTAATTTACATTTATATACACATACTTAATTTTTCCATTTTCTTAATTCATTTTCATTTCCATGTTTCCATTTGGGATCATTTTTCTTCTACCTGAAAATTCCTTTTAGTACAGTAATTATTTTATATTAATTTAATTTAATTTAATTTTATTTGGTTGTCAAATGATCCTTTGAAATGTTTTTCCTAATAGTTCTTAACTAGCTGGACATTCCACTGCACCACTGATGATGTCATCTATAATATCATAAGGGTGGCAGCCGCCAACATTGCAGCCCATAGATTGGGCAGTACCCAGGGTTTCTGACTAAAGATCTGTGCCATGACTGTCAGGAAGTTTTGACAGTCTGATCAAAAGTGATCTTTCCACTGTGCTTAATGTTTTTCTGCTTCTTTCTGTCTCTTGGCAGTTCCTTATGGTCTTTGATTATTAGGGCAGAGGTAGAACGTAACACTTCAGTTTGAGCTCGTCTATTCTGAATGGTTAGTTTCACTGTCATCTCAGACCCTTCTAATCACTGGTTATCTTGGCAGTGTCATCACCAACCTGTTTTGGAGACAGACCCAAGGCCAGTCTTCTGGGCCAGGGCAGACATGGCACCCACTTTACCACTGTGCACCTCAGGTAGGAGACTTTGATATCCTTGGAGTTGAAATTAGGTGGTTGGTGGTGGATGAACCCTGATTCTGGATGACTAAAGACAGTTTGCATCTTTGGCTTCTCTGAGCCTAAAGCCAAAAAAAGTACCCTTTTTATTTCAGGTGTCCTAGTGATGAATTCTCTCAGTTTTTGTTTCTTGGATAATATATTTGTTTCAGTATGAATTTTTAAAAATTTTAAAAAATGTTTTATTTATTTATTTATGAGAGAGAGAGAGAGAGAGAGAGAGAAACAGCATGAACAGGGGAGGGTCAGACAGAGAGGGAAACACAGAATCTGAAACAGGCTTCAGGTTCTGAGCTAGCTGTCTGCCCAGAGCCCAACGTGGGCCTTGAACCCATGAACCGCGAGATCATGACCTGAGCCAAAGTCGGACGCCCAACCGACTGAGGCACACAGGCGCCCCAATATGAATTTTGAAAGATGATTTTGCTGGACATAGAATTATAGGTTGGCAATAACTTCCTTTCTGCATTTTAAAAGCTGTTGCTTTCACTGCCTTTTTGCTTATATGATTTCCTTTGAGAAATTAGTTGCCAGACTTCTTGCTGCTCCTTTGAAAGTTAGAGAAGTCTTTTTTCTCTGACTGTCTCAAAGATTTTTTTTCTGAGTTTTAGTAGTTTGACTAAGATATGGCTAGAGGGCATTAAGAAATCTGCTCATGCTCGGGGCGCCCGGGGGGCTTAGTCGGTTAAGCGTCCGACTTTCGCTTAGGTCACGATCTCGCGGTTCGTGGGTTCGAGCCCCACGTCGGGCTCTGTGCTGACTGCCAGCTCGGAGCCTGGAGCCTGTTTCAGTCTGTGACTCCCTCTCTCTCTGACCCTCCCCTGCTCACGCTGTCTCTCTCTCTCCTAGAAATAAATAAAAACATTAAAAAAATAATTAAAAAAAAAGAAAAAGAAATCTGCTCATGCTCTGAGTTTCTTCAATTTGTGCATTGGAGTCTTTTTTTAAAAAAATCAATTTTGGAAAATTGTGGGCAGTTATTTGTACATGTATCATTTTATTCCTGTGTTCTATAGGAATAGAACCTCTCCTAAGACTCTGATGACATAATTTACATTCTGATTTTTTAAAATTCTTTTTTGTCCAAGTGAATCTTTCAGTGCATTCTTTTTGTCTTCTGTTTCTCTCAGTATTAAACAGATCCCTTGAATTTTTACTTTCAGGTACTATGTTTTTCAGTTCTAGAATGTCCATTTGTATATTTAAAAAAGTAATTCTTTTTTGAAAATTTTTATCCTTTAATTTATTCCATTTATCTTTTCAACTATTTCTTGAACAAAGTAATCATTACGATTTGAAAGTTCTTTTCTGTTAACTTCTTTATCAAGATTATCTGTGGATCAGCTTGTGCTGGTTGTTTTTTCTCTTTATTATTGATCATATGATCCTCTTGTTCCATATGCTCAGCAACTTTTTTTCCATGTTGGACACTATGAAATCTGTAGAGGCTCCAGATAATATTATTTCCCATATTTTTCTAGGCAGGGAACCAGGAAGGGAGGCATTCTTCATCACTTTAATCTGGTGTGGAACTGTGTCAAATTGGGTTGCAGTTTGATAACACTCACTCTGTCTTTGTTATACCTAAATTCTAGAGTCTAGGCATGTTTTTGTCTTCTTCACCAGCTACCACAGAAATTTCTGTTCTGCTTTTCAGTGGCCTTCAGCTCAGCTCTTTAGTCTCAAGTCATGTGTGGTGTCATGATTTGACATGTTTAAGTGGGAACTGGAAGTATGTTTGAGATACTGGAAATCTCCAGTTTTGTCACTCTAGATCTTATTCAACCACCAAATCTTTCTTGGGTTCTTTGTGCCTCTGCAGTGGTCGTTAGCCAGGGAAAAATCTGGACTTCACACCTCTAGACCATGCCCAGAATTGGCAAATGCTCCCAGGATAAAGGCAGCATCAGATCTTCAGCTCACCTCTGAAGGTTTAACTTTTTAGAGTTTACCTCTTAGAAATTTTGATTTTAGAAATTTTATTTTTCCTATTTGTTGTTTTCATATTTTGTGGTTTAATATCTTAATTCTTATACTTTACCTGGCTTTTCTAGTTGTCCTTATTGGAGCATTTATCTGTGACAAGTTATGGTATCATACATAGAAGCAGGAATTTGTATTCCTATTCCCAAATAAGAATATAGGGACATATTTCCTCCTCTGCCCCAGTATGCAAGATTATAAAATCAAGTCCAGATTTTTACTTATATCAGGCTGAACCTTGCAATCTTGCCTGTGCTACTTTTAGTATTATTCTTTCCACCTTTTTCATTTCATACTCCTTTTTTGGTGACCCCATAACATTCTAAATCTAGGACTCTAAAATCTTTTCCCCCCCCCAGAGATTTGTTCCCATATTTTGTTTTTAGAGGTGTACTAGGTTTCTTCTGTCTTATATCCCTTCCCATCAAAACTTGCTCAGTTTTCTGATTCTCCAGGATTCTTTCAGAATTGGCTAATTATTTTCATGAATTTATTACAACCAAAGAGCTTGTGACTTATAACCTGCTATATCCAACTGACACTTCTATTTTAATGGGATTTAGCCTTAGCAAAGTGCACATCATGTGGGGTTTTGTCATATTAGAACAGAAACAATGAGTGAGATATGTGGGCAAGTGTATTCTTCTAATCATTCATATAATATAGACATTGGAAAGTTTATGTTCTTTTATTCATTGATCTTTTTATTCAGTTCACTAACATTTATCAAGCCTCTATCATTTACAAGTCACCTTGAAGGTCACTACAGGAAGCATGTTCCCTTGCTGAGGGAAGGGAAGACAGATCCTTTCTCTTCAGAATATTATAATGTAGTATGAGAGATAAAACAAATACACAGCTAATAATAGTACCAGGTATAATGGGATAAGGACTATAGAAGAAGAAAGAAAATGAAGTAATGTGGGAGTAAACAGAAGAATCTTTTGTCATCTGATACGTTAAATATTCCTTCATTTTTAAGGCAACTTTTCAGTTGAGTCTTGAAAGATGGATGGGATTTCTAATGCAGATATATATGGAGGTTTGGAAGGATATTCCAGATGAAGAGAACATGATGCACAAATATACAGAATATAAGAAGTACATGAAGAACTTGGGTCACAGGATATTGCTTGCTTTACGGAGACAGGAGGGATAGTGACCTTCCAGTGGCTTCTCCTGAAATACTGAAGATTGAATCCTTGGGTCTCTGTAGTGATTAGCTTAATCTGAACTCTGTTGAATATTTATAGACAGTGTGCTATGAACTGGGTTGTATTAGTACTTGATATTTTGGAGCCCATTGTGGAGTGAGATACTATTAAGGTATTTTATTTTATTTACTACATAGTAAGGAGAGAAAAGTACTAACAGAAGTGTGAATGAAGTGTTATGCCACCAAACAGATCTTCTTGCCCATGGAGTTGTCCTTCTATTTCCAGACCATAGAAATCATCATAAAAGTTTTCAACATTATATGTGTTTATAGCATCTGTATGATTTTATCAATGCTCTCAGCCAAAATTAATAATTTAGATTTAGATACTCAATTAGTGTATCTCAACTTTTATTGATTTGTCCATTATTTATTTACCCCTTTTCCCTCATCTCTCAATCCCTTTCTTCCTTACTTCCTACCTTCTTTTCTCTCCTTCCACTAATATTTACTAAGTGAACCTATGGGCCAGATATTGCCATGGAGGCTGAGGGCTCAGTCATATATGAAATAGTCCCTGGTTTTTGATAGCATCAGCCTAGACTAAGCTGATCAGTACCTTATACTCAAAAGTGCAGCAAATACACAGGAATCAAAGCATTCATTCTTCTCAAGCAAGTGAAGCAAGTGACACTTGATTCTAAGACCTGAGTAGTACCTACATAGTTTCTCTGAATGTGGATCCTTTGGGAGGGCTTCCCAAAATATCTATTAAACCTTAGTTTTGCTTTGAGGTTAGCCTAGTCCTGTATCTGTCAACAACAAGGAAAATTTTAAAAAGCAGAATCCTCAACCCTCTTATTTGGAGTGTAAGGTTTATTCCAAGGTATAGCCACATGATAATCCCTCATTATCATTATTATTCAGAAATAGTCTGAACTATTTTCATGTCCACTTACAACCCAGGTACATTTAAAAGCCAGGCTTCTTCACTGAAACTTTATTTGTAATAACCCAAACTGGAAACAATCCTAATATTCATCATATGTGAATAGAAACAAGAACTGTGGTATCTTCATATAATGGTGTACCACTCAGCAATAAAAAGAACACAGTGTATACACATAACAGTGTGGATAAATCTTAAAGTAATTATGCTGAATGAAAGAAATCATATAAGTATATACTATATGATTTCATTTATATAAAACTCTAGAAAATGCAAACTTACCTACATAACAGACAGCAGACCTGTGCTGGTGGAGGGAGCTTGTGGGGAGGGTCTGGAGGGAAGGATTGTAAGAGATATCTTTTAGGGGTAATGGAGATGATCATAAGTGAGGTGATGTTTTCATTAGTATATGCATATGCCAAAACTTACCACATTGTATACTGTAAATATGTGCAGTTTATCGAATGTCAGTTATACCTCAGCAAAGCTGCCTTTATGTTAAAACACAAGTTCCTATTTGTAATTTGTTTGATCTCTGATTCCTTTAGGTGCCACAATGAGAGAACTTTCTCATTAATGATCTCTCCCCCAGTGGCTGGTTCAAGGTGGGTTTTCAGTAAACCCATGGTAAATGAAAAAAAGGTGGTAAGATAGATTGCCAATGAACTCTGTTATTTTGGCTTTGCTTTGGTTCCCATATTAAATACCTGGTCAGTTTGTAGAGTTAGTTAGTCATTGGCCTATTATTTCCCTTGTTGTAAAGTCAACTATATATAAATGTTCTTGAGGTATGTTTTTATTTTGAAAGGCAACTCTATTCCCAACTTTAAATAAGCCTAAACTCAACTACCAATTTTAATGGGAATTTATGTTAGAAATGAAAGCCAGGAAAGGTTAGTAAACATCAAGAGACAGCTAAACATCTTGCATGTAATATTCAGAGATAAGTTAGCTTCTAAAGGAATCCCACAGTGCGTAATCCCATCTGGATAGGTGAATTAACGTCATAATGAAATGACTAACTTCTGCTTTGCCAAATGTTTATGACTACAAATGATGTCCATCACAGCACTGGGGAGACTTATTCAGCTTTCCTAGGTCTGTGATTATAGTCTCTGAACAGTGATATGAAGCAAAACTTGGTGGAAAATCTCTGCACATCCCTTTCAATTGCTTCCAGTATCATCATTTTTAAATTCCAATTTTTTTTTAAGGCTTAGAGGTTGTTAGTTATTCAGACATCCAGTCTACAGAAATTTCAACTCTGAGCCATTTGAAAAATTATGAGGGATTTAAACCTGGAGTCTGTCTTGGAAACTGGTCTATCATTTTCTTCCCAGTACCCACGATGGCAACACCGACATGCATTAAAATGGTAAAGATGCACATTATTACAATCCCATAAATAGCCTTCTATATAAATGTAAACACAGAGACCGAATTGCCTCAAAAGTCACAGCTCTTACTCTTTATCAATGTTTTATATTCTCCATACTTATTCATTTCGCTGACTCCCCACTGCACCACTTTCTCTGCTTGCCAGCTTCCCTCACCTTAAAATAGTTGTTCGAGCAGCTGCGGATGATCTCGATGACAATTGCTTTTGTGATTTACTCAAAATCCTGACAATTTTTAGGTCTAGGAGAATAAAAAGCCTAAGATCTCTGGGGATATCACTGTTCAAGATCATATTTAATCTTCCTGTACTATCTTCCCTCAGTATTTCTGTTTCAGTACACTGCTCCTGCAGTTGTGAAAGACCCCTTCTGCTGTTCTTCCTCTCCTGACAGGTGTTATTTTGAAGCTCCATTCTTTTATTTCATTTGGTGCCCAAGAACGTCTCAAAATTTTCTTTGGCTGCATTCTGCTAAGAATAATAGATGCCCTCCATTTGCAGGGTATAATTTGTCCTCTTGCGTTCATGTTCTAAGTTAACATGAATCTGTCTGGTGAATATTTGAGGATTTAAAGAAAAATCAGTGGTCACTAATCTTGTCTTCTATTGGATTGACAGCAAAAAACTCAGGAGATTAAGAAGGAGTAGTTTGGTCTACATTCCTTATACATATACAGGGACTTCTAATTCAGATAGTTTGTCAGTACGGTCTATGACATCTTGACAAGAAAGAATTACCTTGTCTAACTTTAAAAAGTCACCACTTTTCAAATACGTAGAGAAAATACGTTATTATGATTTGGTAAAAAGTCCACAAATATACATAGATGTCAGATATTTAACATTAGCCTGAAGGTTTAAAAATATGGGCCCAAACAGGTCAAGTGTGTGTTCCTCATCTGCATGATAATAAACATTCCTTGTATTTTCAAAGTGTTTGTATAGGCTCCTTTTCCTTAGGGAGCCTTTGTAAGTCTTTTAGAATGATTCTCAATTAACTCCTATCAAGATATAACGGACAGTGGGTAGAGACGCCCTAAAAAAGCTGGAGCAAATAATATATCTATAGTGTGTTCTAAGTGCTTACATGTTTCATTTTATTCCAGAAAGAAGCCTGTTGAGTCTGTACTTTGATGATTCTCATTTTACAGATGAGAATCTGAGAATACTGAAGTTTGGATAATTTGTAGAACTTTGCCAGGGATGCATGCCCCCAAACTGAAAAATTAGGCTGACCTCCTATCTTTAAGCGCCACGGTGTGTATTCCTGTAGCCACCTTGTGACCCTGACTTCCCTAGGCTGCTGCAGAAGAAGGACATGGTAGGATTCCTCTACATTTTGGATGCTTGCCATGAAGCAAACCATGAAGTGGTAGAACTTTTTAATAGTGAGTTGAAGTGTGAAACTGGACCGGGAAAAATGTGGAGAATTACTGCTGCATTTTCAAGTTTAACTATGGATGGATGAGAGTAACTTGGGTGTCTTTGGAAAGACACTTTGGAAAAATCTTACTTGGCTTCATGTTTGAAGATGATGGTTCACTAGGCCTTAGGGCTCAGAGAGTGAGAGGCAATTTAGAATCTTTCCCATGTGGTTCTCATACCCCCTCGGATTGGGAGACATCTGATTGGATGTCCTTCAAGAGACCATTTAGACTTGTGATTGTAAAAGATGTGACTCAAAAGATTGTAAGAGCTGGTCTCCTCTCCCTAATCTGGATCTCCACCACGATTTCCCAAACCTCAGAAAAGCATTCCTTTGTTGTATGGCCCTTTCTCTTACTGAGATACAGAAGTTTTGCAGAGGGTCATGCTTGGAGGCCCATCAGTCTTGCATAATATGGAGTGGTAGTGTGGTGACTGAAAGATAACATTATGTTAAAAGTTGAAGGCTTTTCTTTCACCACCACAAAATGACCTTATTTCATTCATTCTTTTAAATCCAGTACTTCTCATAAACCTGAAGACGTTTTTCAATATTGTTTTTCTATGAAACTGGCATATTAAAACCTACTGTCATCAACATTCATTCAACAAACTTCTTTTTTTGGCAGGGGGTTGCTGTGATTTATGGAGCACCAGACACTGTGATAGATGCTCAGGATAAGTTGGTTAGCAACTAGATTCAGCCCTCGCTCTGACAGCATGTATAATCAAATGACAAGAACACAGTAATCAAATAATCCTGAAATGTAGACCTACAAACAGAATTTCACTATGAAATGTTGGATTTGTATAAGAGACTTCTAATTGTCTCCTAATATTTGTTTTTCTTATCTTCCACAGTAATAGAGTTTTTGTAGCTGTCCATATGCTACTCTTAATGAAGCAAACATTTGCCACGCTGTTTTTTTTTTTTTTTTTTTTAAGTGAAGGTGGCCATGTAACAAAGTTCTGATCAACAGGATGAATGTGCAAGTACCATGTGGCAGTTTCTAGCATCCTTCCCTAGGAGCACCTGATGGATATTCTTTGCCATGTGTGTTTGTCCCCTTCCTTTCTCTTGCTGATTGGAATGTGGATGTTGGTGACAGTTGCAAATTGGATCATGAGAATGAGGGTGACTCCATCGGTACAGTAGAGTGAAAGTCTGGAGGGAGCCAGAGTCCCTGAGAAGTTTGGGGAAAAGAGCCACCATACTATCTCTAGATTGTCTTCTTTAGGATTTATTTATTCTTCCTTCTGAGAATAAATTGTGAGCTTAGGGAGATTTGATCTAGTTTGGGGAGGCAAGAAAGTCTTCCCTAGAGGAAGTGATATTTCAGCATATGTTTGAAGGTTAGATGGGTGATATGTTGAGGATGAGGTAAAGCGGAGGGGATGAAGGGTAATGGAGGATTTCAATCTAGAGAGACAAGGTTACTGTGAGGATATAATGCATGTGAAAATGGTTTGAAAAGTAACATTACTCTAACCATAAAACATTCTTATTATGAAGCCTGTGCTTCTCAGCACATGGTTCAAGGCCTGCTGGGATTAATGACCTGCCCATGTCTCACTATTTTCATCTCTCATTACTCCTTGGCATGGATTTCAGACTAAGCTCATCAATTTGTAGTTCCCTTCTTGCCAACCCATGTCCTTCTCAGAGGACCCTTTAAACTCTGCATCCTTTGGGGCACCTGGGTGGCTCAGTTGGTTGAGCGTTCAACTTCAGCTCAGGTCATGATCTCCTGGTTCGTGAGTTCAAGCCCCACGTCGGGCTGTGTGGTGACAGCTAGCTCAGAGCTTGGAAGCTGCTTCAGATTCTGTGTCTCCCTCTCTCTCTAACCCTCTCCTGCTCACACTGTCTCCCTCTCTCAGAAATTAAAAAATTTTTTTTTAAAATTAAAAATATATTTAAAAATTTAAATTCTGCCTCTTTCACAGGGCATTTTCTGAATAACTCTTGCCCCACTCTGGAGCTACTATAACTAGAATTCTTTGACTCATTTCCCTTTGTACTCACTCTTAGGCCTCATGACTTTCCCTGTACTTATTTCCTCTCTACTTCACTTATTCCACTTCCTGTCTGGGCTACTGAAAACCAAGGACTATGTCCTGCATTGTCTTTTACATCTGGGATTGCCTAGCTCAAACCTCTGCTCTAATACATTTTGGGGACGGAATGGCCTGAGTCCAGGTTGAGAGTTCTTTATACCTCTGTCTTGCCTATAGATGTGGCCTGTTTAATGATGAGATTCTTTGAGGACCAAATATAATCATTTCTCATTTTGAAAGCTCCAATATTAAGGGTGGCCCTGAAAAATTCATCAGGGGAATAAAGTTTTGTTCATCACTTCTGCTGCCCTACAGGCCTTTGGGTAATGATGGTGGATGGATTGGAGCTATGATGGCCAAATGCAATATTAAACCTCTCTCTCTCTCTCTGGTCTGCCTGGTGAAGTTTGATGTATTGAATTTTACATTTAGGAGCCAATTTCCTTTTGATAAATTCATGCTTTAGGCTATATGGCACTGACCACTGTGTTGGGGACATTCTGACAAATGAACAGGTATGCCTGCAAAGTGCATCACCCACGATGTGGGTGGCTTCTCCTGGCGTTCTTGGTCCTGGAGAGAATTTGATTCTTCTTACACACTGCTGGCTGTCAAACTAGATAAAGAAAGTTTACCATCTTTGGGGACTTTCTTCCTCACCCCTGAACAACTGCACTTGAGTCCTTATGTGAAAATGCACTGTTGGGGCGCCTGGGTGGCTTAGTCGGTTAAGCGTCTGACTTTTGCTTAGGTCGTGATCTCGTGGTTTGTGGGTTTGAGCCCCGCATCGGGCTCTGTGCTGACTGCCAGCTCAGAGCCTGGAGCCTGTTTCAGTCTGTGACTCCCTCTCTCTCTGACCCTCCCCTGCTCACGCTGTCTCTCTCTCCCAGAAATTAAAAAAAGAAAACATTAAAAAAAAATTAAAAAAAAAAAAGAAAATGCACTGTTAACCCTGAGAAGTGATATCTCAGCTATATAGACCCATAAGGGGAAGGAGCTATTGCAGATAATTGAGGTTCCACATTATCAAGGCTGACAAGGCCAATATAATCCTTTAAAAAATTTTAATATTAAAAATTTTATTTGAGAGAGAGCTTGTGAGCAGAGTAAAGGGGCCTACGGGGGGTGGGGGGAGAGAGAGAGAGAGAGAATCTTAGGCAGGCTCCATGCTCAGTGTGGAGCCTGACATAGGGCTTGATCCCATAACCCTGGGATCATGACCTGAGCTGAAATTGAGAGTTGGATGTGCAACCAAGTGAGCCACCTAGGTGCCCCAATTTAAAGTTTTTGAGAAACTTTTTCTAAATCTTTTTATTTGCCTTTTAACCTAGGAAATATGCAACATATTTCCACTTTTAATACATTTATTCAACTAACATTTGCTTAGTATCTATTAAATGATAAGTACTATGAACAAAAGTATGGAACATAAATTGTTTCTAACCTTAGAGTCTAGAAAGAAATTGGCAAACATTTTCTGTAAAGGAGCACATAGTAAACATTTCTAGTTTTGTGGGCCATAGGGTCCCTGTCACAACTACTCTGCCATTGTAGTACAAAAGCAGCTATAAACCTAAATCCAATTTTATCTGTCTGTCAAACACCTCCTCATCATTAAGGTTCTGTTCAAAGGAAACACTTTATGTGAAACCTTTCTGGATCACGACAAATGGAAAAACTTCTTCTTTTGCATTCTTCCATATTCCGTATAGCTGTTTCTCAAGGCACCTCTAACACGTGTCTGCCTGGATCAGAAGCTGTGAGGAATGAAGTGAAGGCAAGAGGTGCTAGTGTTGTGAAGAAAAGTGCCGGGAAGGGGCTGTGGTCCCAAGAGCTAGGAGTTGGCCAGACCATTTATATTCGATTCTGTATAGACTAAGGTCTACTCCAGAGTTTGTTGAAATGGGGACACCTGGGTGGCTTAGTCGGTTAAGCGTCCGACTTTCACTTGGGTCATGATCTCACAGTTCGTGGGTTCGAGCCCCGCGTCGGTCTCTGTGCTGACTGCCAGCTCAGAGCCTGGAGCCTGTTTCAGTCTGTGACTCCCTCTCTCTCTGACCCTACCCTGCTCACGCTGTCTTTCTCTCTCTCCTAGAAATAAATAAAACATTAAAAAAAAATAAAAAAAAGAGTTTGTTGAAACGGAATATTTTGGGTTTCTTTTCCTCCATCCTCACCCTCCATGGATTCTCCCTGTGAAATAGTTTATGAATAATACCCGCACCTGCCTCCCCCTCACCCCCCACTGCCAATTCCACACCCAGATTCTGACTCATCAGTTTATTACCCTAGCGTTTGTGGCCCTTTACCCTGGAGTTAACCTATCGTTTTCATGCTTATTCTCATGCTTATTCTCTTTTCTGCCCCAGGGTCCAGTAAAAAGTGCTCCAAAAGCCTACTTCTTTTGGTATATATCATATAGTCTTATAGTAATTGGTTTACTCATTAGTCTCCTCTTTGAAGCTGTGACTTTGACTTATTTATCCTTGTATTTTCAGAGGTGAGCATAGTGCCTGGTATACACCGTTAACTCAGTCAGTGCATGAACCTGGGGAAGGTTTCAGTTTAAAACCATTCTCTCTTCTTCCTAGAGTATCTTTCTCATCTTTCCTTCCCAGCCCATGTTATTTCTCTGCTAGCTGCAGAAACAACCCTCTCCTGCATGATGGTTTTTTTTATTTTTGATGGCAATTCTTCCTTCTCAGAGTTTCTTGTAGCAGTTTTTTTTTTTTTTTATCTCTCCTTAGCCTTTATTTCATTGTTGTTTATATTTTTGCGATTTTTATTCTATGGAGTGGTCTCTTCCTTTTCTAAGACAGGATTATCTGTGATACACAGGACCTCTATCTTCCTTTGCTTTTTCTGAAGCATATTTGGTAATGTTTGTAATTAATAGGGGCCCAAGAAGGTATTCATGGGATGGATAAAGGTTCAAACTTCCAGGAACAAAGACACTACACGCATCAAGCTGTCTGTTTTGTGCCAGACAAGCATGATTTTTATAGAAATGAACAGCATCATCCGCCCTCTTCCACTGTGTTCCGGTTTTGCTAACCTGGGAATAATTGAAAATAGACTTTCTGAAGAAAAGAAGAGAGAGCCCACAACCTCTGCATTCTCAATGCTAGAAGGGATTTACCTGTGGGGTCTATAAGCAACAATTTGCATCTTGGTTTATGTGAAGGAGAGAAAGCTTGCGCGTCTGAGTGGGGCTGCTGACACAGCGGGGATGCAAAAAACAGCAGAGGGAGGGGAAGCAGGGGCTCAGGGGCAGGATGAAGAAATTAATAATCCACTTATTATTCAGAACAGTGAATGGCTGCAGGCTATTGGCAAGAGGTTCAGCAATTATCTGATTAGCTGCTAATGTTACACCAAGAAACCTCTTCGAGACTGCACTTTTTTGGTTAAGTGACACAGAACGGCAAGAAGCTGCTATTTTGTGCAAAAAGCTGAGAGCCGCAGGTAGGTGGGCCCCGCTGAGACCCTGGTGGGCAGTCACTCTTTCAAAGTTGGAAGCAAATGGCCCTTTTTGCTGCTGTTATAACTCTTCCTGGAAATATCAGCTTCTCTGTAGCACCATAACTCATATTTAATATGAGAGTTGAAGTTGTTTTCCTTTTCATTTTGAGCTCTTGCTTGGAACAGGAGGGCCAGGTATCTATCTTTTCTGTGGGAACTTCGAGAACAGCCTTGCATATCTCTTCCGGTGACAAGAGCACCAGGGCAGGGCAGGGCAGGCAGGTCCTGCTGTCCCCTCTAGGTACTCTCAAAATGCCCTCATTTTAAAGCCAAATGTCACCATTGTGACAGGAAAGTCCTTTATTCACCCCCCCCACTCCTGTTTTTCTTGAGGACACTGGTCACTTGAAATAGTCAGCAAAAGTCTTGGAAAGCTCACTCTGTCTCTTTTTTTTTTCTTCCTTAAATAGTTTATTGTCAAGTTGGCTTCCATATAACACCCAGTGCTCATCCCAACAAATGCCCTCCTCCATGCCCATCCCCCCCCACATCCATCAGTCCTCAGTTTTTGTCAGTATTCAAGAGTCTCTCATGATTTGCCTCTCTCCCTTTCCCCCACCATTTCCCCCCTTCTTCTCCCCCTTGTTCCTCCGTCAAGTTCCTCCTAATCCTCCTATACATGCAAACACATGATATTTGTCCTTCTCTGCCTGACTTATTCGCTCAGCATAACACCCTCAAGGTCCATCCATGTTGCTACACATGGCCAGATTTCATTGTTTCTCATAGCCATGTAGTATTCCATGGTATAGATAAGCCACATCTTCTTGATCCATTCATCTGTTGATGGACACTTAGGCTCTTTCCATGTTTTAGCTATTGTGGAGAGTGCTGCTATGAACATTGGGGTACATGTGCCCCTATGCATCAGCACTCCTATATCCCTTGGATAAATTCCTAGCAGTGCTATTTCTGGGTCATAGGTGAGTTCTATTGTTAATTTTTTGAGGAGTCTCCACACTGTCTCACTCTATCTTGAGAGAACTTAAGATTCATCAAGAACTAGACTGTGTGGGTTGGTAGTAAGCCACTTTCCCAACATTTGAAAATAAGCTCAGCAACAAAAAATAAGCTCAGTGACATAAAAATAAATGTGAAAGTATTTATTTCTAACTGGCAATGATAAGCAGAATCATAATCACAAAGAACTCCCCCCACCCCCCCCCATAGTTTATGTTCCTGATGATTCAGGAATCTTAGGATATCTGTGTAATAATGTTGAAAAGCAATCTCCTATTTCTACTGATAATATCCTGAGTTTTCTCAGCAAATCCGACTCCACCTTTCAGTTCCCAGCTGTAAATTGCTCCCACTCTCTTTTAAAACATGTTAGTGGGGGGAGTGATTTCTTAAATGCAAACATTTGATGTAACTTTTTAGCAGGATAAAAAGTGAAGCCAGTATCAGGCAAAAGTTAACCAGGAGAACGTTCACATAAAAGCCTTTCACTTTGTCACAGTTCATGAAACAGAGGTGCTTTGAAAGCAGAGACATTTTTGCAGCTGTAAAGGCCTTTAAGTAAGAAAATCAAATTCTGTATAGAAGTATTACACCAGTGCTATTTCCAAAATTGGCCAATGGGAGGTCTTTTATGTGGATATCAATTACACTATGGCTAAAAAGTCAATTATAGAGTAATTAGAGGATAAAATAATGAATTTTCCTTAGGTAAATTCAAAGTCATGTTTGAAATACACCTCCTTATTGTTGTAGTCTTGACATATGTAATTAATTTTACCTTTATAATGGTATTTATTAAATGTAAAGGTTTAGTAATAAATGTCTTCTACACATTCGAAAACCACAATTTAAAAAACAAAGAGGGCTAAATTTTTAACTGATTATGCTTTTTTTCAGTTACTAACCTCACTAGCTAACCTTCTCTTCATTCCCTGCCTAAAATGAATCAAGTTTTGAATTTACATTTTCTTAACAAATTGCAGTAAGAGTACAAAATGGATTCCTACTTCGTCACTATGTGAGCTTTGTTTCAGTAAGAATAACAAAGAAAAGCAAGTTTGAGCTGCGAACTCCTATTGTTCTACATGTATCATTTCTGCAGTCTTTGTCTGACACTCCTTTCCCTTCCCTGTGTAAGCACACTGTCTTGTTACAGAGGCAGCAGTGATATTGTCAGAACAGCAGTCCTCAGGAAGGGCTGTGTCCAGCAGTACTTCAGAGTGAAGAGAGTCTTGCTACTTTCCCAAATAGCAGTGATCTCAAGGACTGTCTCCAGTGTTTTGCACAGACTGGGTTGACTTCCTGACTGCCAAGTTCATCTTCCTCTGGGACGCAATCAATTTCTGTTCCATCCCCAATACCGCCTTTCTGTTAATACCTGAAATCTAGAATCTGAAACTTATTAAAGCTATCATTGATTACCCTTAAAATGAAAATAAACCTCTAGGTTTGGAGTTATAATTCCAAATGCTGTATCATATTTAATTATTTATTCATTAAACAAATGACTATCCCATGTCTACCTACTATGTTTTAGACACCATTCCCTTTGGGAAAATATCAAAAGTCACTTCTTTATGTAGAAGATTAAGACGTAAATATTTGAAATATTTTCTGTTATAGATACCTGATCTCATTTAATGATCTTAAAACACAGATAAAAATAGAAAATAAAACTATCAAACATTTTGGGTATTAACTGAATAATCAATTTCTAACATCTGAGCTGCAATTTCAATTACAAACTGTGTTGCAGCCTGTGACATATTAGAGCTGTTTTTGTCTGTTTCCCCTTCTAGTTGTAAGTGCCTTCATTCATGTCAGTGAGATTGTTAATCGTTCCCACCATAAGCTCTGCAGTACCTCAGGAAGCACTTTGCACACCATATGAAGAATATAATGCTCACTGAATTGAGTGGGAAAGATGTTACGGATGTGCCAGTGGGCTGCAGTTCTCTTCGAGATGTCCTTGTGTTAAGCCCTTTCCCAGCGTAACTGTTAAAGAAGAAGAGAGGCACTAGAAAGTCTCTATGCATGAAAAATGTGAGCTGGGGTCAGTGGGACAGGAATCATGGCATGGAATGATTAAAGACACGTACGGTCAACTTGTGAATGAAAGCAAAAATAGAGTGCTGTCGCATAGTGTTGCCCAAACTTGAAATTTCATGGATGCTGAGAAGTGTTCTGCAGTTGCTTTAGATCTGACATGTGCTCCGATGTTGAATTATTGCGTTGGTTATAAAGATGAAACCATGTAGTGATAATTCACAATTTATAAACATGTACATAAAATAAAACTACAGTTTCTCAAGACAGAAAGTTTCATAATGGAAAACTTAAAGACTTGGAGAATATGATTTAAAAATACTAGGGTGTAGAAAGCGCTGTGCTTTCATCCAATTCTGCTGTTGACTGGCTTCCAGCTAAGCAGACCCCTAACACCTCTGTCATTTATCCCCCTGTAAAATGAATGATCTATATCTGAGGCAAGTTAATCTGCCTGAAACAGACTGGTTCTTCTCATTTGTATATTTGAACTGAGGATCTATTGAGGCAAGTTGAGGCCAATATGGGAAATCACTTTTCTTTTCTCTAGAACACTCCTCCAGATAATCAAGAAGGCTGATATTCCACACAAGGAGAGTGGAGTCCTGAGTATTTCAGGACAAATGCCAAAAGTGTTTTCTATGCCTATAGTAATAAGTCAAACCTTCCTGTGTCAATACAGGTTAGGTGTGTGTCTGTCTTTGTGTGTGTATGTAAGATTACGTGTTTAAAGGGAAACTTGTTAGTGCTGAATGTTAAAGAGGTAAAATGTAGCAAGTTGATCAAATGAGGTGCTTCCAGGTGTGTTATGTAGACCTCAAAAAGTAGTTGCTTTGTAATTATAGAAGCCATAGTTGATACTAAACAGAATATACTTATCTTCCTGGTCAGGAAATCTCCACAGTTCTTCAAAGTGATATGCATTTAGCTAAAAAGTTGTTGATTGAAAGTCTGGAGTTTGCTTTTATTTATTTTGTGAGCCAATATGATTCTTGGCAATGGTTTCTTGAAGGATTTCTTGCAAATGGTTTATGAGGAAAGACATCCAGTAAGAAAAATGTCAGGCATGGGGCGCCTGGGTGGCTTAGTTGGTTAAGTGTCCGACTTTCGCTTAGGTCATCATCTCGTGGTTCGTGGGTTCGAGCCCCGCGTCGGGCTCTGTGCTGACTGCCAGCTCAGAGCCTGGAGCCTGTTTCAGTCTGACCCTCCCTTGCTCACGCTGTCTTTCTCTCTCTCTCCTAGAAATAAATAAAACATTAAAAAAATATATTTAAAAAGAATGTCAGGCAAAGTTCCCACAGAATTTCTCTCAAGGAAACTCAGAACTGTAATGTAAGTCTCAGGTTTTCCTTGACTGTAGGAAGTGAGCTGGAGCTTTCATATTCTTAAACTCCTCAGTTGTTGGTTAAAGATTTCCCCAGGAGCATGTGCATTCCCAGGTTTTGAGATTTCTATGCCTGTGAGCCAAGTGGCCTACACTAGTTAGAGAACCACCACAAATCAATCAATCAATCAGTCAGTCAATCAATCCATCCACAGGTACAAGCTCTTGGAAGCAGAAGTATACCAAAAAGGAAGCAGGAGACACACACAATTTTTTTTTAAAAGGATCCAGGGAGATATGAGTTGAGCAACGATTTCATTCTTCTTTAACTTTCATCCACAGAATCCAATTTATCAGTAAAAACTGTCAATTCTAACTCTAAATACATATTCATTCTCAACTCAGCAGAAAGATATCCTTAAAGTATAAATCATATTGTGTCACTCCTTGGCTTAGAATACAATATAAATTCCTCATAAAGATCTCCTAGCTCTTCCCTCATCTCTTCCACCTGCATGTCTCACTCATCTCTTATTTTCTCCAGCAGAGTTTTAGTTAAAGTTCTTTGAATGTACCAGCTGCTCAGGCATTCCCTGAGAACTCTTCCCATCCCCTCTTGCACAGACACTGCCCTTGCCATGATTCTAATCACTATGTGATTGCTTTTATTTGTTAGTGCATTGTACATACAGTGTAAGCCTCCTGAGGACAGTGACTACTGTACCACCACTTCTGGGCACAGAGTTAACATTCAATAAATAATTCTTGGACTAGTGAGTTAATGCCTGGGTGGATTGGCTGTTGGCTCTTGTTTCCTTGTTCTTAGCATAGTTAATTAAATAGGAAGATTTACTTCCTGCTACATATTCCTGATACACCTTCTTTTTCAGGTTTTGACTGAGTTTAAATCCTGATGCCTTCTAGAGGTGCAAAACACCATACCTACTAGTCACTGTGAACTTTGCCTAACTGGCTATGAAGTGATAGGGCAGTGAATGTTTGAGGATTTTGATAAATTTGATTACTGTGTTAAGTATACAATTACTACTCAGTGGGCAGTGTTTGTAGTCATTAAAATAAACACATCATTTCTTTGCATATGTGCTTTCGATTATTAATAATTTTTATAGTATGTTTATCTGTTGTTGCTATATAAGTGACTTAAGCCTTGGGAATTTGGAAATACAAACCACTACCCTTGTAATTTGAGCTCAAAAAAAGATCCTTAAAGAAAACCCATTGGAGACCAAATCATAATTCACTCAAATTCATTTAGATGGATTCCTATAGATGATTTCCTAACAATGGAAATAGCCAAAGTGTTTTAAAATACACATTAAATAATTAGAAATGCTATATTTATTTAAAACAATACACTTTTAAGCTTGATGTGGAACTTAACAGATCTCATCTCTGATGATGAATAACTTGTATCTATTCTCTTACATGGCATATATATTTACCAGTGGCTAAAGTTTAGGCCTTTCTTAAAGCATGATTTTACTTTAAATATCTAGAGGGAAGCATTGATCCCACATTTTTCATTTTATACTCAGGAAGCTGAGTGATTTCTAAATTACTTTGCAACAACTTAAAATTTTTAGGATTTAAAATCCCACAAAGAAAAGATTTTCTGGTTATGAGGAAATTTTAATGCTCAGTGCCCAAGTCACTTTTTATTATTAAGCTAGACACTTGGGGAGGCCATCAGCTCTTTTCACTGCCAAAAAAACCACTGGTGCATTGTAGCTGCACTCAATCTAACTGTGGTCTGACCTCGCCTGAAATTTCAAGAATCCTGGTTTTTGATATGGAAGCAATATGTTTGTTTATGACTCTGAGAGCGAGGCATAGACCCAGAGGGCTTGTTCTCTCCTAGTTTTGACTGTTCAAGGTTTCCACAGCATTAACACCTCCGAGAAGCTGACATCAGAGAAAAAAATCCCAAATTCCACTGAGCTAGCAGGTTTTTAAAACTTTATTGAGGTATAATTTACATATCATAAAATTTGCTTGCTTTAAATGTATAATTCAATGATTTTTTTTGTAAATTTACTGAGTTGTGTAACATTTTATCACTCCTGTAAGATCCTTCATGCTCATTTACAGTTAATCCCCATTCTCAGCCCTAGCAACCACTAATGCACTTTATATCTCTATACATTTGGTTCTTTTGAACATTTGTTATAAAAGGAATCATACACTTTGTCATCCTTTGTGTCTGGCTTCTTTCATGTAATATAATATTTATGAGGTTCATCCATGTTGTAGCATATATCACTGCTTTGTTCCTTTTTATTGTGGAATAGCATTCCATTATATGGATATCCGAGATTTTGGTTATCCATTCACAACTTGAACATTTGGGTTGTTTCCAATTTTTGGCTATTAAGAATAATGTTGCTGTGAACATTCATGTGCAGCTTTTTGTGCAGACATAAAGTCTTCATTTCTCTAGGAGCGGGGTTGCTGGGCCTCATGGTAGGTTTTATGCTAAGCTGAACACTTTAGAAGCTAAAAAAGAATTTTTTTGAGTGCATGGCTTGGTGAGCCGTAGGGTTTACAGAGATAAATGTGAAGAAACAAGTCTTTTTTCAAGAAGCTTATGACTCATAAAAAGATAAAACAATTTTATAAATCATTAGACTCCTAGAAATCATCAGACTATGAGGGAGAATGCGAAATACCATAGAAAGGATATAGGAGTTTCTTTCTAAAAAAAAAAAAAAAGAGCTCTTCTCAATTGTAAGTAGAGAGAATGTGTTCTGAAAAGTCCTCTGAGATATGTGTTTGGGACTAGTTTATAAAGATTTTAGGTTGATGACAAAATAAAGTAAGGAGAAATGAAAATGCACACAATGCTGAGTAAACTGCAAGCAGCCTAGTACAGCAGGAAATTCAAGTGGGAACTTTTAAGTCTCTTTTGGTGGAGTTCCAAGGCCTGGGTCATTGTGATAGAGGCCATTCTCCAGCATTCTAAATCAAGTTGCCATGGACCTACAGAGGATGTAAGAAATTATAAAAGCTACTCTCCCAGCAACCAGCTATCAAAGAGTAGGATCTGGGACTTAGAAGAAAATGAAATAAATTGGATGATGGAGAATTTTCTCCACTGTAATTGTTTTTGAGCTTTCCACTTCCCACTTTTGCTCCATCAGAGAAAAGGGAGGGATGATTTTTCCAGAATTCAGGTCAGTGACAGGTACTTCAAGGAGACCATATGGTCATCTTGATGTGTGTCTCCTGGGTCTTTGGCTTGAGGGAGCAGAGCAAACTAACGAAGGCCATTATTGGTGCCAAATGGACTTGTACAGCCCGAAGTCAGTGAGGTGAGAGACTGACAGGCTGAGCAAGTGAGTGAGTTGGCCAGGGTTATTTTAGCAAGGGTCTTGCCCAATAAGACTATCTGGTAGAGCAAAGGAGTGTGATAGGGAGCCTGGATATCATGGGATATCATGGAATGCCTGATTCCCGGGGGGCTGACGGTCAAGGTCTTAACAACCAAGCAGGACAAGGGGTATTGCTATGTCATGGGTTCTCCCAAAAAGCCAAAAGAGCCTCTGCAAGAGAAAGAACTAGGCTTGTGCCTCCATCACCTATGTAACACTGAGTTGGGTTTTTCTAAAAAAATAGGAAAAAACACAGTGAACCCCTCACTTCCTCAACCCAAACCTGAGGTGGAGGTAAGAGGCCATGGCCAGTTAATGGGAGAAGGTAGGGCTAAAAGAGAGAAGTCATCCACACTGGTCTTTCACTGTAAGCTTCGGAGCCTGAAGCCCACATGGCCTGAGAAACTAGGGAAGCTTTCCCTTGAAGGAAGGGGCTGGATGGAAGTTTTCATTATCACTGTGGATAGCACTTTTAATTATTAAAATAAAACTGTTCTTGAGATTGAAGGAGGCTGGAGGAGTATTTATTATTCACAAATGACTAAGTGGGATATGAGACCAGCTTGGCATTTCACACAAGAGCAGAGAAAGAACCACTGGTAGCATGTTTAGTGGCAGAGCTGTGGGGAAGGAGTGCCCTCTGCTTGCACCTGTTGTCCCTATCACTTGTAGCTCATTCAATATAATGATTCATGAGGGTGTGTGTGGGGGGGCAGTGGATGAAATAGGGGAAGGGGATTAGGTAATACCATGAAGAGGTACAATCTTAGAGTTGTAAAATGATTGAGGCAAGGGGATGCAATGTACAACATTGGGAATGTAATCAGCAATATCGTTAATAGCTTCATATGGTGACAGACGGCAGTTAGACCTATTGTGGTGACCATTTTATAATGTTGGTAAATATGGAATCACTATGTTGTATGCCCCAAACTGATACAATATTGTATGCCAGTTACTCCTTAAAAATTAATTTAAAAAATTTAAAAAGTCAAAAAAAAACCAATGTAATGATTCTAGGATTTGTGTGGAATGTTAGTGGGCCACAAAGATAAATTGGGACTAAACTAGAAAGATCTTATAGGCCACTTGGAGGAATTTACATGGGCAGAGAGCAGATATACAATAATAATTATATGTTAAGAAGATTAACATGGAAGTTGGGTATAAGGATGCTTTAATAAGATAGAGTGCAAAATCCACAAGTTTGTGAAGGTTGTGTACTAGTCAGAAACACCTGATGAGATTATGATGATGGTTAAAACAAGTAAGTTGGGCTCCTTTAAAAAAGATATTTATAAGACAACTTTGCCTTTTAAAGTAAGCAGAGAGTTGCACACCCATTTTTTTTTTCTTGTTGTATTTAACAACTTAGCTCCCCAGAGAATCTCCTCGCAGCTTGAAAGAGTTAATATTCCACCCTAAGCACCTCAGCACAAGGGACTTCTGAAAATGGGTGGCAAGGAAGAGAGAAGTTAGTCCATTTATTCATTGAGCTCCTACAGGGCTGTGAGTCAACTAAGTAGATAAAAAACTAAAATAAAAAAGAAGAACCCAAGGAGGGGAAAGAGATGGATATATATCACCTCACTGCCAAAATCTGAAACCAAACAGTATGTTTCTACACATCTCCACTCCCCTAAAGACCAAGAGGAAATGAAAAAGTTCAGACTGTAAATGTCAGTGAACTGCTAGAGTACAGAGTTAGTAGCAAAATATATTTGCAAGCCTTAATACAGTTAAGCAAAGCTTCGGGGAGAAGCTGGAATTTTCTGAGAGAAGGTTTGATTTTCAATCAGTGTGCTCAGGCTATTATTAGAAAAATAGGCTTGATATAGGTGGGGATGGGGCAGGGATGGACCAGGCCCCATTTAAACATGGTTTTCACTTCCATTTTTTAAGGAACATTTAGACCTACTCGGTCTCTGTTCCACTTTTGGCGAGAAACATTTGGATACTCTGAATGGCCAGGCCTGTCTGATTTGTATGCCTCTGTCTTCAAGGCCTCTTTAATGTCACAGATTAATACACCTCAAACCTGGCCATCTCTCCCTTCAGTTTCTTCATTTGAAAAAGTAAGTTCTTGTAGTTCCACCAAGAAGCTGTTCATAGTGTAGCTACTGTTTGTTGAGTCTGGGACGACATTCGGCCTACCCTTACCTCATTTGATTCTGGTGGAGCCTGGCAGAAGGGTGCAGCCCAGCAGGAGGGTCCTTCACACGTGAGGAAACAGAGTCTGAGACTTGCCCAAAAGTATGCAGGTTAGACAAATGATGGGTCAGGATGAAACCCAGGGCCGTCTCATTCTGAAGGCTGCTCTGTCTATAGTGAGTCAGTGTCAGAAACAAAACAACTCCAGCGAAGCAGAGGTGATACCCACTGCTGGAGCCACTCACTGCCACCCTAACCTAACACCCAAAGGCTTTTTTGTCGTGAATAATGACCTCTTCTATTTGTACAAGCACACTGTATGGACATTTTCTTGTAACAGTCTTTGTGTCACCTATTTACATCCTTCTTCTAAGTGTTTCCAAGAAGACATAGGAATATATCCATTTTCTTCCCTTTTACTTTTTCTAAAACGCTTATCTTTAATTCCTAAGGAGTTACTTTGGTCTTCCATGTTCTGAAGTTACTGTGCGGTGTGCTTTTATTTCAGGGGTGGTTAACTTGCGCATACTGAAGTGAGATTTCCCCCTTCTTTCCTCATACACAGATCTTTTTCTACCTCTAGTCTTATATTTCTTTTTTTTTTAAGTTTATTTATTTATTTTGAGACAGAGAGAAAGAGAAGTAGAGACAGAGAATCCCAAGCAGGCTCCACATTGTCAGTGTGGAGCCCGACATGGGGCTTGAACTCACAAACATGAGATCTAAGCTGAAGTTGAACACTTAACTGAATGAGCCACTCAGGCACCTCTAGGCCTCTATTTCTGTTTCTTGTCGTTTTTCTTGATTACCTCCTAAGCTGTGTTTATCAAAGTCCTTTTCTTTGCCCTTCATCTACTTTAATGTCACAAGGTATTCTCTCCTACCTTTATTTTTCCTTTTGAACTTCGGATAATCTCACTTTCTCTGGAGGGAGCTCCTTGTATCCCTTTTCTCTCCTTTTCCAGCTTCTTTGGCTTTTAGAATCAATCAAGCCTAGAGTTAAATCATCACCACTGGAATTGCAATCCTATTTGTTGTGATACATTGGACAAGTTACCTAACACCTTAAACCAAAGTTGTCCCATGAAAAAAAATATTTTCTTTATAGTGTTGTTGAGAATAATAAAATGCATAATGTATGTAATGTTTCTGGTTTATAGCAAGTTTTCCTGTTTTGTTCTTTCTATGCCTTATCCTTATTTTATAGCTATATGCTAACTTTTTAACTTTTTTTTCAAAGTACTTTTCTTGTTCCCTGTGAGAGCTGACACTGACTGTGGTCCAAGAAATAGATCTATGTTTTGCATGGCTGCTCTGAAAATGACCAGTCTATTATTGCCTATTGCTGTTGTTATGACTTTAAAAATTAATTGTGACAGTATTTGTTGATTTTTAAAATATGTAACAGACACCAGGGATACAACAGTGAACACAGTCGGCAACAATTCTTGCCTTCTTGAAGCTTATATTCTTTTGAGGTTGGGAGAGGGAAAATGGGTTGGTGAACCCTTCAAGGTATCAAGAGGATGATGCACCCTGAAGAGGACACGGAAACCCCCCACTACCTCCCATCCCCATGCCTTACCCTATGCATCTTTTCTATTGGGCAAAACAACAACAACAAAAGCACATAGTAAAAATTTACACACAGAATTCATACCTTTCACAAAAACTGATTCAAAATGGATAATAGACCTAAATGCAAAATGCAAAATTATGAAACTCTTCAAGATAACGTTGGAGAAAATCTAGATGACTCTGGGTCTGTTTGATAGCTTTTTAGATAGAACACCAAACACATGATCCATGAAAGGAATAATAAATTAGTCTTCATTATAATTTTAAAAAATCTGTTGTATAAAAGATACTGTCAAGAGATAAGAAGATTAAGACACAGACTGGAAGAAAATATTTGCAAAAGTCTTATCTGATAAGGGACTGGTATCCAAAATATACAAAGAATGCTTAAAACTCAACAATAGGAAAATGAACAACATGGTTTAAAAATGGGCCAAAGATCTGAACACACTCCTCAACAAAGAAGATATATAGCTGATAAATAAGCCTATGAGAACCTGCTTAACATCATACACCACTGTACACCGATTATAATGGCAAAAATTCCAAACACTGACAACACCAAACGCTAGTGAACCCATGGGGCACCAAGAATTCTCATTCATTGCTCATGGGACTGCCAAATGGAACAGCCAGTTTGGAAGACAGTTGGCAGTATCTTACAAAACTAAACCCATTCTTACCATATGATTCAACAAACACTCTCCTTGATATTTACTTAAATGAGTTGAAAACGTTATATGCACACAAAAACCTGCACACAATTGTTTACTACAACTTTGTCATAATTGCCAAAACTTAGAAATCAACCAAGATGGTTTTCAGTGGATAACTGAACTGGATAAATAAACTGTGTTACATCCACTTTATGGACTATTATTCAGTGCTAAAGAGAAATGAGCTAGCAAGCCACAAAGAGATATGGAGGAAACTTAAATGCATGTTGCTTAGTGAAAGAAGCCAATATGAAAAGACTACATATTGTAGAACTCTATAAGACATTCTTGAAAAGGCAAAACTATGGAGACCATCTTTTTACTGTCAGTGTTTGCCAGAGGTTATAGAGGGAGAGAGATGAATAGGCAGAGCATAGAGGATTTTTAGAGCAGCGAAACTATTCTGTGTGATACAATAATGGTGGATACATGTCATTATGCATCTGTCCAAACATACAGAATGTACAAGAATGAACCCTAATGTAAACTATGGACTGTGGGTGATAATAATGTGTCAGTGTACCTTCAGCAGTTGTAACAAATGTACCACTCTGGTATGAGATGTTGATAGTAGGGAAGGTTGTGTGTCTCAGGGTGGAGACACAGTGGTATAAAGTTAACTCTCAGTTCTTTCCACTCAATTTTGCTGTGAACCTAAAACTTCTCTGACATATAAATTGTATTTAAAAATACAGAGTGCATTTTTCTGCGTGTCTTCTGATCGTATTCTAATCTCACCTGTTTTTTGAGTTGTTGGCATGAGTGACTCTGGAGTGTCGATACCCTAACATTTTTGTTGCCAATAGCAGCAATGGCCAAATATTTCCTTCTTGGCAATGATTATTCTCTCAACCCACTCCATGATGATTTTGTAAAATCTATTTAGGTGTCATTATAACTCTATAAGGCAGGTAGAACATCTGATATTTTCTCTGATTAAAGAGGAATCTGGTTTGCAGAGAAGTTAAGTGACTTGTCGGTCACAGAGACTGTTAGAGGGAGAGTCAAATTAGATCTCCAATTTTCTTATTCCAGGGCTGTCCCCTTACTCTAAGATTATGCAGTAAGAAAACTTGTAGTAAGTTAATCTATTCCCAACATTTCCATAGTGTGTGGTGTAATTTATAACGTGCTTTCATTGCACACCAAAGAGTCAGGATGTTTAAGAATTGCATTCAGATGAACTGGATGATAGTAGTCCCAGAGGGTATTAGGACCCATGTGACTTTTATGTAAGAGATGAGTCTTCTGAGGTCCAATCCAATATGTATATTACACTTCTTTGAAAAGCTAACGTTTCTTTCTCTTGAAGGACAACAGAAATTCTCAGAGTATTAAAAACAGAGAAAGCATAGCAGGGATGTGTAAGTAGAGATGGGACATTCCCATGTAACCCTCCATAGTAACACAATTTAAAGACTCAAGTTTGAGGAACTGCTAACAAAGGAAGAGTATTTTATACAACCAAGAAATGAAGAAATATTGGGAAGTGAATTTAATGCCCCAGTCTTAACAATGGCACAACAGAACACCAACTGGATCAAGCCAGAAACATTTCCTGTAGCAATACGAGCTAAGGATTTTCACTTTTTTTTTTTTTTTTTTTTTTGTCAGTGTGGCAGGGTTGACACTTGGAGCAGGACCTCCATTCTTCCTTATAATAATGGGATATTTGTTGGGCACAGTCACCTGGTTAAAGACAGTACTTCCAGTCTTCTTGGGACTTTTATGTGACCATGTGACTAAAGTTTGGCCAATGGGTTGTTATCGGAAATCATATGTGCAAGCTTCCTGTTGTGCTTGAAAAGGAAGCAGTTTGACTTTGCTTCCCAGACTAGAATGAATATGTGATCATGGGAGTTGCCATGTTGGACTGCAAGGTGAAGCCAGGTATTGATGGCAGAGCAACAAGAGAGGTGTCCACCTACCTGTATGTTATGTGAGGGAGAAATAAACTTCTGTCTTCTTTAAGCCAGTATCATTTCGAGGGACAGTTCAATCAACCGAAAGGGTTCCTAACTAAAACAGAAGTTAATGTAAAACTATATTGTATTCATTTTATAATTTGTTACATATTCCTGTTTTAAAACTAACAGTGGTAACTGTGCATATTCCTCTGTCTTCAGAGTGTTATTTCATGCATTCTCTTTCTCTTCTTTTTGCTGCTTTTATAAATGTGAGAGTAATAGGAGCTTCTGTGTATTATTATAGATTATTATTTAGATTGATTGGACCTCCAAATGAGAAAGAGAGCGAGAGCGAGTGAAAGAGCATGCTCAAATGATAATAATAGTAAAAGTCTGGTGCCTCAAGTCAATGTTATCAGCTTCCAGTGCTCTGTATGGCATGGGGTGTTATGTTCTATTTATGTGATCTAAATTCAACATTATCAGGAATTTCCTCATTTAATTAAATTCTTACTGTGTTATGCAGATAGTTTATATTTTAATGACATTTCTTAGGTTTTATTTCCTTATATTTAAAATAAGGGTACTACCTTTCAAACTTCCCTCAAGCACTGCTTGGTCTGTATTCAGTTCTCCAGAAATGTTAGTGTCTTGTTGTGAGCATACAAATATTCAGCCCTCAATGGTAATACCAAAAATATATGTGAAAGTGTAGCAATGTTTTTTTTTTTTCTATTAAAAACTGAAGTCAGTTTACAGAAAGAAAAAGGCAGGGAGGAGAGGTATGCTGGCTGTCAATGCATAAAGCAATAGCTTTTATATTTTGGTACTAGAACCTTGAGCCAGGCATCCTTCCCACAATAGGCCTTAATTTAGGCTGCCATTGCCATGAAAGGAAAGGAGACATATTGTGGAAAAACTTTCCCATTTAACCTGCATCTATTTTGGATGTGTTAGTTAGAGCTGAAAGGAGTAAGGTACTTAAGCTGAGAATCTATTGATTTAAGGAGTACCATTCTCATATGTTTCTTTTCTTCCCACTGCTTTCTCATTATTCTTGCCTTTTTATTTGCTCTTCAGACCTCTGTTACTTAATGAGCTCATATCTTCATTGAATTATCCACCAGGATACTTATTTCCTGATCTAGGAAAGTTCATTAACATGTACAAATAATAGAGACTCCAGGTAGAAATGTCCATAGCAATGGATTGGCTCCCTGTCACATTTCACAGTCTTTTCTGTCCCTGACCTCTGTACTTCTTTTTGTCTTTAGGGAATGTTCTAGAAATAGTCTGGAAAGGTAAAGGGGGGAAAGAACTAGAAGGTATTGTGTGAAGGGATAGGCTCCATTTCAATTTAAGAATACAATTAAAGTTGCAGCTTGAAAACAAAAGTATGCTTCCCACACTTTGAGATTTCATGCATTAGAAAAATTTTTTAAAATTGAGGACTGGCAAGAGTCATCAACATTTTTTTTTCTTTCCTGAATGACTATAAGAACCATAATGAGAATGCAGAATAAAACTTTACCATCTGAAGGCACATACATTTCAGATTGGTTATAGCTGAGAGAGAGAATATTGGAATATTACTTAGCCTAACTAATTGACAAAAAAGTAAGAAAGGTATAGTTACAACATAATAAAGGACAGTCTTTTGAGTTGAGTAAATTTGTCTCTATAGGAAACTCCTTATATGGGTCTTATTTATTTTAAAATTTTAACCAGAGGTTGGTGATACATCCCCATTAACCTATACCCAGATTATGGACAGACACCACGGATTGCAGGTGTAAACCCTCCTATTGAGACTTACTTGAGCCTGCTTTTCTTATTGGACCTTTTGGTTAATTACCAGATTTGCATTTTCTTCTGAGGCCCCACACTTCTTCTTGGCCTGATCTTCAATTGTTGGCACATTTTGCCTTCTTACTTTCTAGGCTCCTTCTCTGTCCTTGGGATGCTAGTAACGATATTGAGCACCATCGTGCTATAGTTCCAGTGACCCATCAGTTTAACCTTGCATCTCCCAAGAACGTTTCCTGAGATACGGCCCCACTGCGTGAGGGTTTAAAGTCAGTTTTTACAAATCACTGTGATCAGATACTTGCTAAGGTAGGTGAACCTTGACAGCTGTGACAGAATGCTTCTGTGGATAAAATGCAGTGGGGGAAATGGCTGAAAACATCTTTTTAAATGGAATCAATGTCAGCTGCCTCACCACCTGTACTAACACTACGCTGGTAGCTAGAACTCTGGTAGCTTATGATAGATACCTCTCCAGACCCCTCTCCTCCAACACACATGTTAAGGTAACATAAGAATAATAATCCCAATGAGCAGTAGTACTCCATAATAAAAATGTCATTTTGAAGCTCCTTTTAGGCTTATCCCAATTACTTAACTGAAATTCATTACTGGAGAGCTAAAATAAACAAAATTTAAGAATTTATGTGTAATTTTGTTGCTGAATACATTAATGTAACAAATGTAACTATTACATGATATCTATGTATTTTACTTACAATGCATCTTTACAAAAAAAAAAAAAAACCCAACAAGTGGCATTGTACTATACTCTCTTTTCTTGATGTTTCTTTTTGATATTAATCATTTGAGTACTCAAACCAGAATTTTAGGGGCTTTGCTACTTTCCATTATAAGAGTTCTAATAAGTATAACAGAAAATCAATTGTGATCATGGAAGACAAACACATCAAGACAAATCTCAGGATGAATTCCAGAAACACCAGGGAACACTTGTGTTATTGCACTTGGAAAAATATTCAGAGGAAAATTAATTTAGAAATTAGTCTTCCCTTCAATTTTCTCCTTAAAAGTAAAGGTGGCTTGGGAAATTCCAGAAAAAAATTTCTTTCTTGTGCCCAACTTAGAAATTTATCATACCCTTCCTTGCTGTTTCATATCTAATAACTAGGAAGTAATTAACTATGTTGATTTCAAATAAAATACTTGAAACATTAATCTTTCAAAACTATTGGCTTATAAAATTGAAGCGGTGATGTTAACAAAGGTATTATTTGAACAGAAGGAGATAAAACTTAAAAGATTTTATATTAATTTGGTTAATAATTATTTCTTGAGTACTCACATGCTAGTTATTTTCATGATTAATGGAGAGATAAACACATGTAATACACTACCACTCCCCTCAATGAGCATGAATTCAGTTGACACATATTTATTGAATATAGTACCCACGTTCTTCTAGATTTTTATAGGAGTGACTTAGTATGGGTTCCCTTGAAAGCAGAGCTTGAAACAAAGACTTATGTAGGTAGTTTATTTGGTGATTGAACTCATAGATCAAGAGTGAGCAGAATAAGAGAGAAGGGAACAGTATAAGGATGGTTAATGCTGTAGGCAAACACTATGATAGCCACTACAAGGGATATAGAGGAAGGAGATGTAGGATTTATAATCAAGTACTGAAGACATAAAATTACTACTCTAAAACTACAGTGAAGAATATGGGCAACCATATAAATGAGGAGAAAATTTGTTCTGCATAGACCAGTGGTTCTCAACTGGGGCTGATTTCCACCCCCTACAGGTGGTATTTGACAATATCTGCAGACATTTTTGTTCCAGATACAGAGGGAGGAGGGGTAGAGGAACGAGAAGAGAGAGGTGGGGTGGGAGGGTACACTACTGGCATCTAGTGGGTAGAGGCCAGGGATCTGTTCAACACCCTGCAGCACACAGGACCACTGTCCTAATATAAAGAAACATCCAGCACAAAATGCTAATATGTTGTTGCTGAAATGCCCACATTATATGAGAATCTATTTAAAATGTAGAATCTCTTCAGGAGGTCCAGGGTGGAGACTGACATTGAGCTTTTTCTAACCAGCTCCCAGGTGATGCTGATGTTGCTGGGTTGCGGACTCTACTGTGAGTAACAGGGCTGTCGGCAGTGGGTATGGAAGAAGATTAGAAAAGTGAGAGATTAATGACAAGTCAAACAACTTTTCTAAGGGAAAAGTTCTTAGACGCGGTGACAATCATGGTGGCTGAGATTTCTTGATGGGTAGGGTAGTGAGGAAAAAGAGCAATATAAGAGAAATAAGAGTGACAATTTTGAGCATAAAATAAATATGCTTTAGGAAGTGAGACTGGAAAGAGAATAGGGTAAATAATAAAAACTGTGTGGGAAGGCTTGTTTCGTACTTAATGTTGCTCTGTGTCTGTGCAAGTTACACATTTTGGGCTTCTGTTCCCTCATTGTAAAAAGAATACGTCAGAGCATTGTGTTGTATAGGTCTAAGCAAAATTAAATCACTTGTATAAGTTTTGTGCTTTCCAGACATAATTTCTTGTAGCCAGCCTGCTTAGATTTGAATCATAGCTGTGCTTCTTACTCTGTGCTCTAGACCAGAGCTTTTCTGGTTTTCACAATTTTGTCCAACAGGAGGTCAGTAGAAACCATTTTCCATATGGGATTGTATTTCACAAAACATTTATTCATATCTTACTGTGAAGTATTATTCCAAGTCCTTTACATGTACGATGTTTAAAAGTTTCCCTAGGGGCACCTGGGTGGCTCAGTCAGTTAAGCGTCTGACTCCAGCTCAGGCCATGATCTCACGATTTGTGGATTCAAGCCCCATGTCTTGAGCCTACTTCTGATTCTGTCTCCCTCTCTTTCTGACCCTCCCCTGCTCACACTGGCTCTCTCTCTCTCATTCATTCTCTCTCTCAGAAATAAATAAAACATTAAAAAAAAATAAAAGTTGCCCTAAATTACTGGATGTAGGTAATTACTGTGATCCCCATTTTATAGACAAGAAACTAAGGTTCTGTAACTTGCCCAAGGGCATATAGTTAATCAATGACACAGATATTTTTGAACACAGGCCTTCTGTGATAGGGTGTGATTTCAACAACTCTATTATTGGAGTTTTCTTAAACATAGGTATTTTGTGTCTCTATTTCTAGCTTTTGTTTCCCACAGGAATTTTGGTGTGTCAACAGGCTTGCTCAAGAAGCTTTGGTATTTTCATATTTTCAGTTCACTAGCAGGGATTCAGCAAAGGGACTTCTTAACTTCTTAGACCTTTGAAGTTTTTCTAGCTGTGGGAGAAGTACATCTCCCTGCATTTTTCTAGATTGATTGCTCTTTACTTGTGTTCTTCACAATCTTAGAAGTCCTTGAAAGCAGTGGTAGGTACGTACAACTTAGCCTCAATATTTCAGCATATATTTACACCATATATTTACCCCATAATAATATGGCACCAGGCTGCAAATATATCATGGTCACATGTTTTGAATAGAATTATACAATTTGTAGGCTCACAATATATACCCTATACTATTAATAATAATAATAGTAATTCTTATAGAAAGTTTGGGAATTATTGATCTGTATTGTCCACCCTAGTCATGACTAGGTCAAACCCGTTCACATATATAGTGTTTTGCTCTATGAAAATCTGTACTTTCCTTAAACAGAATGTCTAGTTTTCCTGCCTCTTAGGGACATTTTTGGTGCATCTGAGAGACCACCTAAGTTGACAACCTGTTTGAACCCAGGCCATTTGGAAGTCTGTCACACACTCCACATGCCTCCACATCTACTACCCCGGAAATGAGGAGCGCATGGTTTTCTTGTCAGCTGCTGCAGAGACTATACTTGGGCAGAATGTGACATTGCTGATTTCCCATATTTGGTATTTTCTTAGGAGGATGTGGGCGGGAAAAGAACATACAGGGGATTTTTTTTTTTTCAGATGAACGTGTCATAAAATCTGTTTTGACAGACTTTAAACAAGTCCCCGTAACTGGGTGAAATGAAATGACAACCCTGGGAAGACTGGACAGAAACACATCAGCCCCGTGAATTTCTTTATACCCGTTGCCTTTGTCTTTCCCACTGAGTTGAAATGTTTCTCCCACGGAGCCTGTGATGCTTGCTGAGTGGAAGGTCTCTGGCACTCCAAAATGATACCCTCCAACAGCCTCCAGTCCCTAAATAAGAGGCAATTACAACCCCTCTTTCCTGGGAGGTGTCAGTCATGAAGGCAAAGCAGCCTTTGGAGATGGGTTTGAGTGTGTCAGTCATTCAAAGAGTAAACTCTGGCATTGAACAAATGGTGCGTTCCTGCATGCAGTGCCAGCAGGCAGCTTCTGGCTACAAACTCTTTTGCAGGGATAAAAGTCTTCCTAGTGGAGTTCTAGCAATTCTAAATATTTCATGCTCGAACAAAAAGTTGCCATGGGAAGGCTAGCTTGAAGATGTATTACTGGCTTGGTATCTTCCAAATTAAAGTTTCTCATTAGCTTGTCCTTCTCTGCCCCATTCCCTCCCAAGTCAGAAACTCCAATGGCAAGCATTCTTTAGAAATTACGGTTCCTATACTAGGTATTTTCTCTATTGAAATCTGTCAGCTCTGCCTTCTGAGTCCTGCGCTAATATATATATCACGTGCTAATAGGGGAGGAGGCAGAAGCCACTGTATCTTACAAAGTGTTTAGAAGTATTTGTGGAAATCAACTTGTGTTTGTGATCTGTTGTGTAACTACCCCAAAACTAAGTGACTTAAAAATAATGAATATTTATTATCTCTCACAGTTTCTGTGGGTCAGATTTTCAGATTGGGCTCATTCAGGGGTATCTTTGTTCCAAAGCGTCTGATCTCAGAAAGAATATTTGAAGGCTGAAGGCTGGAATACTGAAGGCTCATTTACTTACATCTCTTAGTTCTTGTTTTTGGCTGAGAGGTTGGCTAGATGAACATATGGCTTCAGCTTTCTCACAATAAGGTGGCTGGATTTCAAGGGCAAGTGTATCAAGAGAGATGCTGATTTTTATAACCTGTGGAAGTTATACAAAGGTCACTTCTGTCACATTCTATTGGTTAATGCAGTTATAAAGGGTGCCTGTGTGGCTCAGTTGGTTAAGCATCCAACTCTTGATTTCAGCTCAGGATATGCTCTCCTAGTTCGTGAGATCAAACCCCAGGTTGGGCTCTGCAGTGTCAGTGTGGAGACTGCCTGGGATTTTCTCTCTCCGTCTCTCTCTGCCCTTCCCCCCACTCGAAATAAATAAGCAAACACTAAAAAAGTCTTCCCAAGTTCAAGGAAACATTGACCTGAAGATGTGTCAATAGCGTGTTGTAAGAAGAACCTGTGGGAAGTCCACACATTATTGGTGAGCTCTTCTTCACAAAATATAATCTGTTTCTCAAGTACAGTTGAGAAAAGTTTACACTAACAAGTACTTTGAAAGTATTGACTATGCTTCCTAGTTTAGCCATGTAACTCACAAACTGTTGGAAACTGTTCAGTTGTTACAGTGGATCATATTTTTGTAATGATTTGCAATACGTAAGTTGCTTTAATACTTGAATGTGTTTTAAGTATCACTTGAAGTTGTTGGTAAGCCAAGAATGTTTACCTCCATGTTGTGAATAAAGATGCTGAGGCTCAAAGGTATAAATATCTTAAAATCACCCAGGTATTTAATGGCAGATTTGGGAACAGAACACAGCTTCTCTAATTCCTAGACCATTGTTCTTTTCATCAGAATTTATAACATCTACAATTTGTTACATCCTCAACAAATGAATATTTAGTAAGTACTTTCCATAATGGAGGCACAGTGGTAGATACTGAGTGCATGAAGATGAATGTGACACAGCCTCTCACTTTAAACAACATGTGGTTACATGGAGGAGGTAAACACATAAACACATTCAAAAGAGAGGGGCCAGTGTAGAGGTGAAAGTGGGCGAAGGTGCTATTTAAGCACAGGAAGAACCACTTAGTTCATTTTGGGAGTTAGGGGTGACTTTCAGTGGGGTAAAATATTTAAGGTTAAATTTTTATTGCTCTCAGCCCACTACACTATATAGCTGTCTGAAAAGGGCACATTGGGTACTTAAATTTCAATATATATATACTTTAAAATAATATGTGTCTTACATGATATATATGGTAAGGGAACTGCCTTTTCCTTTTGTCCTTTGGTAAATTTACACACTTATAATGTCTTGATTATGGATATGTCTTATTTTCTTGCTATTTTGAACAAAATTTTATTTATTTGTTTGTTTATTTCTTTATTTATGGTGTTCAGTGTGTGTGTGTGTGTGTGTGTGAGAGAGAGAGAGAGAGAGAGAGAGAGAGAGAGAGCAAGCAGAGAGAGTGAGACAGAGAATCCCAAACAGGCTCTGTGCTGCCAGCACGGCATGTGGAGCTTGAACCCATGAACCATGAGATCATGACCTGAGCTGAAACCAAGAGTTGGATGCTCAGTTGACTGAGCCACCCAGGCATCCCTGAATAGTATTTCACACTACTGTGATTTCTAATCAGTTGTTGCTGGTATATGAAACTTCTGATGCTTTTCTTGCATATGTAATTTATACAATATTCCTGCTAAGCTTCTTCTACCTTCTGAGTAGGATGCCTAGCTTATTGATTTTCAGCTTTCTTTTTTTCTTAATGTATGCATTTAATGCTATGTGTTTCCCTTTACTGTTGCTTTAGTTACATCCCAGAACTCAGATATTCAGGGACTTTATTTTTACTCAATTCTGTATATTATAATTTCCATTATGAACTCTTCCTGAAAACAGTGTATTTTTAAGAAGAGTTTCTTTTAAAATCATACATACACACACAATTACAATATTGGTTCTCTTTCTTGGGGAACTTTGACTGATACATTTGGCAGCAATGTTTATTCTTTTTCTATAATGCTGGATCCAATCTCCTAATATTTTAGTGACAGTTTCTATGTTTATATCCACGAGGGATAGTGGTCTGTAATTTTTGTTCTTTTAATATTTTTGGTTTTGGTATCGGGGTTATACTGGTCTCCTAAAATGAACTGAGGAATGTTCTCTCCTTCTATATTACCTGAGAAGGTTAATATAAGATTAGTAGTTCTTGAAATATTTGACATCACTCACCAGTAAATCTATCTGAATGTGGAGATCCTTTTGTGGAAAAATTTTAATTACAAAATCTTTTTATAAAAATAAAAGTATAATGGCTCTTTAGATTTTGTAATTTGTTTTTGTGTCAGTTCTGATAAATTTAAGTTTTCAAGGATAGGTTTCCATTTTATCTACCTTCTTCTTTATACTGTTGTACAGTCATATTATCCCCTTATTTTCCATTTAATGACTATAGGATCTGTGTTTATAATCTTTCATTCCTTATGCTGATAATTTGTATTGTCTCCTTTTTTTCTCTTGATCAGTGTTTTTTTGGGGTGTGTCAGTTTTATTAATCATTTTCTGGAAACTAACGTATGATTCTGTTATTATCTTTGTTACTTTCTTCTTTGTAGTTTCTTTTTGTTAAAGTTGACTTTTTTTATTCTTGAGATAGACATTCTGATAATTTATCTTATATAAGCATTTAAAGACAAAAATTAAGTGAAATAGGTGAAGAGAATTAAGAGTACACTTACCATGATGAACACTGAGTAATGTATAAAATTGTTGAAACACCGTGTTGTACAGAGGAAAGTAATACAACATTGTATATTCACTGCACTGGAATTAAAATTTTTAAAAAGACAAAAATTTGCCTGTAAGGACTTTAGCTGCTTTGCCTAAATTTTGATACAATGTGTTCTCATTATGATTCAAGTTGAAATATTTTCTAATTTCCTTTGTGATTTCTTCTTTGGCCTGTTGGTAGTTAGAAGGGTATTGCTTAATTTCTAAGTATTTGGGGATTTTCTAGATATTTTGTGTTTTAGTTTCTACTTATAATTTAATTAATGTGATTAAAGAATATATTCTGGATGATTTTAGTTCTTTGGAAATTTTTTTGAGATTTGTTTTATGGCCTCAAATATGGTCTTGCTGAACATTTTGTTTGCTTGAATATAATATATAGTTGACCTTTGAACAACACAAGGTTAGGGGTACTGACTGTTGCCTCCCCTGCCCAGTCAAAAATCCAGGTATAATTTTTGACTCCCCAAAAACTTAACTCCTAATAGCGTACTATTGAATTTAAGCCTTACCAATAACATAAATAGCTGATTACCACATATTTTGTATATGTATTATATAGCATATTATAATAAAGTTAACTAGGGACAATAAAATTTTATTGAGACAATCATAAGGATATTGCACTGAACTGACTTATTGAAAAAATTCCACATATAAGTGAACTCTTCACAGTACAAATTTGTGTTGTTCATGGGTCAAATAGTGTATTCTTCAGTGTTTTGGGATGTAATGTTTTTTTTAAATCTCAATTACATCTGGTTTATTGAAAGTGTTTAGATATTTTATATTATTCTGATTTTTATCCATTTGTTTTTTATTTTTTAGGAATTATTATCTTATTACACATACATTTATAATCATGTGTATTTATGACAGTATTTAAGGTTGGTATTATACTGAAAGCAGGGTGTTAGAATCTCTGACTATAATTGTAGGTTTCTGTGTTTCCTTTAATTCTGTCAGTTTTCCTAGTCTAATTCCCTGTTACCATTTTGCTATTGTATGATATAGGCTGCTGGGTTTCTTGCCTCTGAAATAGATTTTATTCCAATCACCACCCCATTGCTAAACCAATACCACATAATGTAAGTTTTGTTATGAAATCATTACATGTCAAGGCACCAATTTCTCCGTTAGCTCAGGTGTGCTAACTGCTTTAATAATCCAAAAATTGCAGTGATTTAAGGTTTACTTTAAGCTCATGTTACAGTCTTATGCATGCTGCCAAGAAAAGGGTTCTTGTCCACATGATCCTTCAGGATATCAGCCTTTTCTTTGAGTGTCTTCTCACTTCTCCATGACCTCAGAATCACCAGTGGATTTTTTGAATCTGGCTAATGAAAAAGAGAAAAGAATGAGCAATATTGTGTACAAGGTATTTGGGGGCTGGGCCTTGAAAGAGTGTATTTCCTTTTCCCTGTATTCCATTGGAATTCAGTTACCCAGCCATTCCAATTGAACATGAAAAGAAATGTGAACTGGTTGTGTGACCCAGAAGAGAAGGAAGTGCATTTTGGTGCTACATTGTATTACCTCTATAACATACTCTAGTTCCACCAAGGTCAGCTCAATATTATATTTAAGTTATATAATATAATATTTTATTTTATTCTAAGTACTGAAGCAAAAATAAATTTTAGTATAATGGCCTGCATGAAATATTGAATTCCTGCTCTTATTAAATGCCATGTCTTCCATTACTTTGGTTGAAAATGATTATTCTCAGCTCTATCATTTTGTGGCTTTGGCTTTGAAACTTGGTTAAAATATCTACTATGGTCCTTCTAACACTAAGAAAGTTGTGGATTCAATTTTCCCTTTCCCTGTAGGTGGTGAACTCCTTGAGGTACCAGAACTATGTATTATTAATCTTTGTACCCCACTGGTGCCTAGCACAGGGTTTCTTATTTGGTTCATAGGCAAGAATGCATGTTTGTTGAGCTGAACTGAGAGGTGATTATAATTCAAGGAGCTATGAAGAGGTTTGCAGACTTTCCGTTTTTATCAATCTCCCGATTTTATTGTTCTAGAAACTGAGGATCAAAGGAATTATATGCCATACCGATACTTATATAGATAGTGAAATATTTAAACTGAAACAAAAGCCCAGCTGTTCTGATTGATAGTTGGAGTTGTTTTTAATTAACCAATTTGATGATGATGATTGCTTCTCAGTTGTGGTATGACAATAAAAATCACATGTTTAAAAAACCAAAGCTTTTGTTGAAAATTGTTCTGTTTTAACCTCTGTTAAAAATTGTTATAGCTGTTTCATAATGATGTTCATTAATGTCACTGGAATGTCCCCAAAGCATGTTTCTGTACAGCTTTTTGAAGATTTTTTTTTCATTTTGGCACATTGGCAGATAGGAAAGTTATATGCCGAAAGGGACAGCCTGGTATCATCTTGGAAACAAAGAAGCATAAATTGTGTGCATCAGGTATAAACTGAAGCTTAATTTTTACACTTGAGAAAAATATATCTGATTGATTTTTTCCAGACAACATACAATGGAAAGAAATTGCTGAAATAAGGTAGCCATTTCATTTTTATTTAATATGATGCTTAATTTCATATTTTTATTAAAAAAATTTTTAATGTTTTATTTATTTCTGAGAGAGAGAGAGAGAGAGAGAGGGAAAGCATGAGCAGGGGAGGGTCAGAGAGACAGGGAGACACAGAATCCGAAGAAGGCTCCAGGCTCTGAGCAAGCTGTTAGCCCAGAGCCCAAAGCAGGGCTTGAACCCATGAACCGTAAAATCATGACCTGAGCCAAAGTCACACGCTTAACCGACTGAGACACCCAGGTGCCCCTGATGGTTAGTTTTATGTGTCAACTTGGCTGGGCCATGAGGTGCCCAAACGTTTGATCAAACATTACTCTGACTATGTCTGTGAAGGTGTTTCCAGATGAGATCAATATTTGAATCAGTGGACTGAGGAAAGCAGATTGTTCTTAATGTTGAGGGAGGGGGTGAGCATCCAGTAAGTTAAAGGCCTGGACAGAACAAAAGGGCTGACGCTCCTGTGAGTAATACAGGGAATTCCTCCCGCTTGACTGTTTTCGGGCTGACACATCATTTTGCCTTGTGTTTGGGATAGAACTGAAACATTGGCTCCTTCTGGATCTTAAGCCTACTGGCCTCTGGATTGACCTACACTATTGGCCCTACTTGTTCTCAGGCCTTTGGGCTTTAACTAGGACTATATACCAGCTCTCCCAGGTCTCTACCTTGCTCACTTTGTTGGGACTGTGGACCTCCACAATCACATGCGCCAATTCTATCTGTCTGTCTGTCTGTCTATATCTGTCTATCTATCTATCTATCTATCAATCAATCATCTATCTATCTATCTATCTATCTATCATCTATCTATCTATCTTTCCATCCATGCACCCATCCATCCATCCATCCACCCATCCATCCATGCATCCATCCATCCGTCTACCTATCTATCAATCATCTATTTATCACAGGGTTCTCCAGAGACACAGAACCAATAGGATACCTGTGTGTGTGTGTGTGTGTGTCAAATACAATTGATAATTATAGCTTTGAACACTTGGTTCTAAAGCATGTTTACTCAAACATCAAACAGTGCTACAAGAGGGGTGACAAATTTAGGTTTGCTCAGATAATAAAGAGTTAATTGAACCCTTTTAGATAAATACATGCTGAGAAATTATGATTGGGCTGCTTCCAAAAATAGCAGTGCTTATGTTTAGAATTCTAAATAAAAGTATAATTACCAAGTAATTCCTCTTGATTAGCACCTCTATTCTCATGATGAGCTAGAAATCTGTGATAATGTTAGAAGAATGATACTTAGTCCAAAGTTCAAGTGATATGCCACAAGTATGAGCAGTACAGTCCGGATCTCTTCAATTAAGTACGTTTAACAGCAGGTGGGAGGTTATTTTTCTCCACAGAAATAGAGTAAGTGATGATGAAACCGATTGTTTTCTTAACAGTGTATCCAAAACAGAAACTTACCTTAAAAGCCCTAATATCTAGTGTCTAATTCTTCCATGTATCATATTGAGAAAGTTACAGGTAAATACACCCTTTCCGATACGAATACTAGACTGTTCTTGTGTATGATAGCAAGGACTTATGCCCTTACTCAGGAGCAAGTATCCTCATTCCGTTACAAGAAAATAACCATGTTCAAGCCATGTTGTTGAGTTTGTATGTGTGTTTTTCCCAACTCCAAGTGACTGGACTTGGATTAACACTGACATTATAATTTTAGCATAGACCTGGTTGTAACAGACACTCTATTGATCAGTACTCTGAGGTTATGAATTTTTTTCAAAGGCTAGGTTTATTGTGTCATGTTATGGACAGAATGAGGAGACTCAGCATGCTCTTTCAGAGGTCAAGGTTTATCTGATTTCAGTACATCTTTACCTCTGACAAATCATGGAATCTTAATAGAAGAGAGCTTTTTCTCTTCTCTCCCCACCCACTCCCCGCACCTTCCCTCCCCTCTCCTCCCCATTCCTCCCCTCCCCTCTTCTCCCCTTTTCTTCCCTCTCCTTAGGAAAATGTACCATAGGCAATTTACTGCTGTAAAATATGCACTCTCCAAGTTGCTAGCCAACTTCAGAGACCCAAATCCTGTCTAGTTTTTTTTAGCTTTCCTGAGAATCAAACACCGTGCTATTTCTCTTGTCATTTCTTCTTGAAAATCTCATTCCCATCAAACAATTTATAAATATATAAATGTCTTACTACACATTTGAACAAAAAGTATAAGCCTAGAAGTCAAAATAAAATATTCAATTAACATACATTTATCGATCAACTAATATATGGCAGGAAACTACTTTGGCCCTGGGAATACCAAGTTGAATAAGACTTGCTTCTTGAAATTTAAAAATTGGTGGTAACTTTTGTGATTACTACTTTAAATAATTGTGGAGTAGTTCAGTTAGACTAACCAAAATATATATAATAAATATAAAATATAATAAATTTTATAAGATTTACAAAATATGAAAACAATGTAGTGTTGTATTAATGTATTAACATATAATAATGTGTATATATGTGTACATATATATGTATGTATGTATACATACACATACACATATATTTCTACCAAACAACTTGAAGGCAAGTGGTAATAATTAAAACCAGGTAAAAATTAGAAAGGATATTACCATTGAAGGATATAATACAACAGGTGAGATCTGCTATTTTTAAAGTCTTTACTTGAGTGCCCACTCAAACCTACAGAAGTCTCTGAAGGCAAAAAGCCAATGTCTCACTGTCTTAAGGCATCATAGAACAGAGTCTGAGGCTAGCAAAATAGCCAGAAAATTAGGGAGAAATCCTGGAATGAAGAAACACAAAGTGATTTGGGCCCCAAACCGACATAGAAAATCCACTAAAACACTTAGTGCTAAGCTGACTAAACTGTTTGGCATTCTTGGGGAAAATTCTATGGGGCCCAGTAAACAAAAACAAAACTGAATCTGGAAATTGAAAGAAGTATGTAGGAATATCAGATTATGGTTTCTACTAGGGGACAGAATTTGGAGATTGAGTCTAGGTAAGTTATCTGGTTCTAGAAGAAAAAATAATCACTCATCACAGTAACATAGGAATATCTAGTTTCTACAACTTATTATCCATAGTATCTAGTATATGAAAAAAATAAATGTGAAGAAACAAAAATGTGGCCCATACTCAAGAAAAAAGCAGGTAATATAAAATGATCTTTCAATAACTTGGATGTTAAGATTAGCAGAGAAGGACTTTAAGTTTTTTAAAAGATTATTTTCTTTTTTAAAAAAATTTTAGTGTTTATTTATTAGAGAGAGAGACACACACCGAGTGTGAGTGGGGAGGAACAGAGAGGGAGACGCAGAATCCAAAGCAGGCTCTAGGCTCTGAGATCTCAGCAGAGGCTGAAACAGGGCTAGAACCCATGAGCTGTGAGATCATGACCTGAGCCGAAGTCAGACACTTAATGAACTGAGCCACCCAGGTACCCTGAAAGTTTATTTTCAGACAGAGAGAGCATGAGTGGGGTAGATGCAGAAAGAGAGAAAGAGAGAGAGAGAGAGAAAGAATTCCAGCAGGTTCTACAAAGTCAGCACAGAGCCCAACGGGGTGCTTGAACTCACAAACTGTGAGATCGTGACCTGACCCAAAATCAAGAATTGGACACTTAACCAATTGAGCCACCCAGGCACCCCACAAAGAAGGATTTTAAAGAGCACCTGGTATAAATTTTTTTAAGGACATAAAGATGTATGTGTAATGAATAAAATGATGAAGAATCTCAGCAAAGGAATAAAAACTAAATAAAAAGCCTATTCTAGAGTTTAAATATATAGCTGCAATATGCAATACCTAAACAAAGGAAAAGAATGCATATATTTGAAGATGGATTAATAGAAAGTATCAATGTGAAGAATAGAGAGAAAAAGGATTGAGGTAAAATCAACAGAGTCTTGGAGATATGTAAACAATACTAAGTGGTTTGCTATATAGGAAATTAGAATTCCCTAAGGAGAGGAGAAAGATAATGGGATTAAAAATATATAGGATCTAAGTCCCACATTGTAGGGCCCGAGTCTATCTTGTTCTCAGTTGTATCTCCAGTACCTAGGATACTGTAAACATTGTGCAAGTACATATTTGATGATTATTAACACTTTTTAAAAAATGTTTTTTATTTATTTCTGAGAGAGAGAGAGAGAGACAGCGTGAGCAGGGGAGGGTCAGAGAGAAAGAGAGAGAGGGAAACACAGAATCCGAAGCAGGCTTCAGGCTCTGAGCTAGCTGTCAGCACAGAGCCCAATGCGGAGCTCGAATCCACGAACCGTGAAATTATGACCTGAGCCGAGTCAGACGCTCAACCGACTGAGCCACCCAGGCGCCCTGATTATTAACACTTTTATGAATAAATATATAGCTTCAGGAACTGAGGAACTATATTGTCTAACTGCTTGCTTTATAAATCATGGTGAGTGACTAGGTGAATATATATGTAGGAATGTTGGAGGGTGATGGGTGGGGTCTGGTAATGTCTGACTCTTAAGAATATAAAGGAGGAAATACCGGGTGCTATGGAGAATGCTTTTGGTTAACTTCCTTGTTCCAAATAATTGACTCCTCCATTTTTATCCTGATTTTCCAGTGGCCAGCTTTATTTATTTATTTTTCCTCATGTTCTATTTCTGAGGCCTAAGCTGGGTGCCAAAATAGAAGCGTAGCCATTAATTATTGAGTAGCATTAGCTATCTGGTCAATAGAGTGACGTTCAAATTGCACCAAGTTGACACACTTGACACTTGGGTCAAGGACTTACAAAACAAAATGAGTTAAATATGGAGCAGGGACACTGTGTAAGAACAGAGATGAATAGGAAAAGGAACCAGATGTGATGACTCATTGTCCTCACAGTAAAGACCTGGGATTCTTACTTAGATAAATTTCAGGAGTTAATTGTTTAAGTTCTGGACATTTCAAGTTATCCGAACCCTGCAAAGATATGGTGAATCTGAGAGTCTTGTTTCCTCCAACTCTGAACAAAACCAAAGTTGAGGGTAATGACAGACCATATGAATGTATGTTCTTTTTAATGGTGCTTGGGCGAACATAGGATAGCTGAAAGTTCTGGGGGGGGGGGGATGAGTTTGAAAGAAAGAAGAGGAATAATAATTTTGTGAAGGGAAGTGTTTTTGTTTTTGATGAATTCATACATCTGTGATGTAGTTCTTTTCAGATCCACTTTAATTATAAATTAAAAGGAGCCCCAATATTAAAAAAATTTTTAAATGTTTATTTTATTTATTTTGAGAGAGAGAGAGAGAGAGAGAGACAGCGAGCAGGGAAGGGGCAGAGATAGAGAGAAAGAGACAGAGAATCCCAGGCAGGCTCCATGCCCTGAGTGCAGAGCCTGACATGGGGCTCAAACTCATGAACTGTGAGATCATGACCTGAGCTGAAATTAAGAGTCAGACCCTTAGCTGACTGAGTCACCCAGGTGCCCTAAACCCCAGTACTTTTGGGATATTTTGTGGGCAAGAAAGAAAGTGAGGGAAAAAAAATTTCACCCATGGTAAAGTGAAAATAGCACTTAAAGCCAAGTGACCTAGCTACATACCTGTTTTTCCCCTGATCAAAAACTTTGAGTAAGACTTTGGGTAATCAGGTCGTCTCTCTAAACTTACATTCCTCATATATAACAAGAGTTTCTTTAGTCTCTTTTTAGTTTCGTGAAAGTGTTGCAAGTTATTTTCCATAAACAGATCTATATAATTACTCCAAGGACTGCTTCTTCTCTTATGTGCCCAGCAATACCACTGTTATATCTTTAAGCATAAACAGACATGGCTGAGGCCTAGACTTCCTTGAGTAATCTTCTAAGTATCTGGTAAACTGAATATTTGAAGGAGACATCAAAATACTTTTAATAACATGAAGCCTAAGGAATTTGTGGAGATACTGGAGAATTTCTTTTCCTCTTCACTTTACTTCTGTGTTGTTTCTTTAAAGGCATGTGTTTATTCATCCTACAATTGTTTATTGATCACCTGCTACATATGAGGCTCTGTCTTAGCAGCGGTCAACAGAATAGAAATCCCTGCTCTCATGACACTTAGCCCCTTTTGTGACTGTCCCTGTTTATGTTACTAATTGATCCTCACTCTTTTTAAAGGAAAATAAATTCTAGTATGCACACAAATGGGAAAATGTTCAGTGTTGAATTAATACGAAATGTTTTGCCTGGGAAATAAAATGGCAGCAGACAAATATGGCTGCAAGGAATCTGAGAGGACAGAATCTTACAAGTTCTGAATCACATTTTGTCCCTATAGGTGGAAAGAGCCAACACATTCAAAGCCAGATCTATCCAAAGTCACCCATTTTTATATAAAGCCATCTAACCCAGACACCACTGTCATATGTTACAATTTTCCCTGCCAAAAAATTAATTGGCTCAGGCCGACTTTGAATTCATCCCATATTTACATAAAACTCACTGAAAGGCTTGTCTACCTCAAGAAAACTTGATAAACTCAGTTCCAAGTTTTAGATTTTTACAAAAACCAAGCAAGATTTTCTTGGTTTCCTGTTTGGTGCAGAGGTACTCCAAGCTCTAATTATGAGGCCTCAGGGGAACGCAAGGAGAGACTGACATAAAAAGGAAAAGCTCTGAAACAGGTAATTAAGAAGAAAAAAACACACAAGGAAAACAAATAAGAATCTGTAGTTTGGCTGAAATTATAAGAATTTATTATAAGAAATTATTAAGAATATATTTATATTAAAAATGTTTATATGGTTTAATGCCATTTTACAGGTCTGCATTTGTGGGTGCATTTTATTGTTAAAAGTTAGGAATTTTCAGAATGAATGCCAAACGTATACAGAGGATGATCCATAAATAGAAAATACAGATCAAAGTACTCTCTTTTCCACTCTCAACCTTGTAAAGTTTCATATTTCTCCCTTTTTACTGACATTCAAAGATGAGTTACTATAAAACGGAAAAATAATTCATTTGGAAATGGTGTTTGAGTCATATATATAGCATACCACACAGCTAAAATTTAAGTTACCTAATTAAAAACAGTCCTGTTATTTGATTTTAATTTTTTGTATTCAAATGTGCTAAATAATCAGATTATGTTCTTGGTTTTACCCATCCATCCTTAGTTTTAGGCCAAGATATATCAAGAGAGTTGACTCAGATGGCTTTTGTTCTTGACTTTGACTTTGTAAGATCTTTGAAATTTCAAGACAATTGAACTGTTTTTATTTTTAAGCCAAAGAAGCTTATTTCCTGTAAGGGTTGGTTTGATACTGTAGATCGTTTCCATTGAAATGGAAACATCAGTGAATATGTTATTTCATTAATGAAGTATATCTGAACATATTACATGCCCCATCTTAGGATGTATATAAGCTCAAGGCTTTATTCATTTAACACAATATGAAAGCAGTGTTTGGGCATAACACCAGATGACAAATTATGTTGAACATCTATATGGTTTAAGAAGAATTTAGAGAGAGTAAGAAGGGGTAGTATAACAAGGATGGTTACTAGCTGGCTGGGTGCTTAAGGATACATAGGACTTAGGAGGTAGTGATTAAGACACTAAGTCAAGAAAATGGTAGGATTAAAGGAATGAATCAAGGAGGAAGACAAATGATAAGAACATACTTAATGAAATTATTTTCCCTGCTTATGATGTGTCTGAATTGTCAAATAGTCTACATTTGGTGTGTTTGGTATGGTTGGAGGAGCCATTTTTGGCTACACAGCAAACCATGAAAAATTAGTATTTGGTCGACTTATCTTTTATTTATTATTTTAATGTTTATTTTTGAGAGAAAGAGCGAGTGAGAGAGAGAGAGAGAGAGAGAGAGAGGGGCAGAGTGTGAAATGAGGAGGGTCAGAGAGAGAGGGAGACACAGACTCCAAAGCAGGCTCTAGGCTCTGAGCTGCCAGCACAGAGTCCAATGCAGGGCTTGAAGTCACGAACTGTGAGATCATGACCTGGGCCGAAGTCTGACACCCAACTAACTGAGCTACCCTGGCACTCCTGTTTTGTTTATCTTTTAAAAATCATATGTGATTTTTGATGGTAAATACCAATGAAAGACAGACAGAAGTGGAAGATAAATGTAACAGGAAGTAAAGAACCCCGACTCTGAAGTAGTGATGTCCATGTTAAGCTGCTTCTAGTAATTAATGGCTGTGTGACCATAGGTAATTTACTTTATTATTCATATGGAAAAAATAGTAGCACATAATATTAATAGTAGCACAAATCTCATAGGATTTTTTTTATGAGGAATTAAGTTGTTAATAGATGTGGAATCCTATACTGTGTGTATAGAATGTACCTATATCTTAGTCATTATAATTATATCATTATCTTGAATCAAATAGCTTGGTTTTAGTTGTTACAGCTACCTGCCCTTGAGCAAGTCACTTCTGAACCTGTCTTTTGTCAAAGTAAAATAGGGATAGTAGTGATAGGATCTACCTCTGATAGAATCAAAGGGTTACTGTATGTGACAGCACACTGTAAATTACAAAGCACTATAATTTTTCATTGCTATTGACTTATTGACCTTGGCATCTATAGCTTTACATGGAGCAGTGGGAAAGAGGAAGGTAAATGGATTAAATAAGGATAAGATGACACTGAGTATATATATATAATAGTATTCAGCTCTGGGAAGGAAGGATGTCTAGCCATTTGCAACAACATGGATAAAACTTGAGGTCATATGCTAAGTGAAATAAGCTAGATAGAGAAAGACAAATACTGCATGGTATAACTTACATGTGAAAAATAAAAACAAAACAAAACAAAAGAAAAAGTCAAACCCATAGAAACAAAAGAAAAGAGTTAGAAAAGTGGTTGCCAGAGGGTGGGGGAAATAGGGTGAGGCTAGTAAAAGGGTATAAACTTTCAGCTATAAAATGAATAATGCATGAATGAAAATGAATGAATCTAATGTATAACAATGGTAACTACACACACACACACACACACACACACACACACGTATACATATATATAGTAACATGTATTAACTTGATGGAAGAATCCTTTCACAGCATATACAAGTATCAAATCATGATGGTATACACTTCAAATATTTTACAATTTTATGTTAACTATTCCTCAACAAACTTGAAAAATAAATTATTAAAGATAAATGCCATAAGAAAATATCTTGAAATATACCAAAGTTTAGTACAGTTGAAATAAAATTATAACATAGTGATTTGAAAGTAATGAGCCAATACCAATATTATCTACTTACAAATTTATCTCTCCCATTTGATGATGAAATTTTTGAGAGCAGAGAGCTTTTTTCTCAGTTTTGTTTCCTCAAGTTGAATCTGAGGCCTGGCATATAATGAAGACTCTGTAGTTACTGAATGACAAAAAATTAACCATGAAGGAATGAAGATAATTTAGATGCAGTACATATTAATATATATTATGGTAGTATGACTAAATAGTCTTATTTTCTTTCCTTCTTTTAATGAAAATCATAAAATAATGAATTTTATAGGTTAGCATCTGAGGAACTTCCCACAAACTCCTTTAAGAAAGAACTGTGCTAACTCTTAGGCAATAAAGGATGTTGTTCTGTTCTATTTTTGTTCTCTTTCCTCTAAGCCACTGCATACTGCCTAGTCCTAGGTGGTAGATCCTGATCTGCAAAGTTGGGCCTCAGTTCATATTTTTTGTCAGAATATTAATAATTTTTTATTACATAGTTAACCCTTTTTTGTACAGAAAATATGGAAATGTATGTATAATAAAAATAAGTCATCAGTGTTTAGGTAATTCTAGACTCTTCATTTTCTACTGTAGAATTTTTTTTAACATTTGAGGAAAGTGAGACAGAGCATGATCGGGGGAGGGGAAAAAGGAGGAGCACAGAATCCAAACAGCCTCTAGGCTCTGAGCTGTCAGCACAGAGCCTGACACGGGGCTCAAATTCATGGACCTCAAGATCATGACCTGAGCCGAAGTTGGATGCTTAACTGACTGAGCCACCCAGGTGTCCCTTCCTTTTCTACTTTAAAAAAATTTTAGTAATTTTTACCACTCTAAAGACATTAATGATTTTAATTTTTTCAATGTTTATTTGTGAGAGAGACATAGATAGAGCATGAGTGGGAAAGGGCAAAGAGAGCGAAACACAGAATCTGAAGCAGGCTCCAGGCACTGAGCTGTCAGCACAGAGCCCAGGGTGGGGCTTGAACTCAAGAACCCATGAGATCATGACCTGACCAAAGTCTGACACCTAACTGACTCAGCCATTCAGGCGCCCCTGAGGACATTAATATTTTAAAAGAAGACAAACTCTCCATCAAAGGTACAAATCTGGAATTCTTTTCTTTACTAAAGATATATATATACATATGTATATAGAGAGATATAGATATCTAGATATATATAGACTCTCTGTCCTCTTGAATAGTGGGATAATTTGGAGCATCCTCACTTCAAATCTCATTTTGAAGATGAACCTTGTTTATTTATTATAGTCAATGTTGCAAACAGCTGTTTCTGGCTTTGTTACTGCTATTGTTGTGCTCTTTTTTTTTGTTTGTTTTTATTTTCCATATATGATAACAATGGTAATATAAAATGTTCACATTGTGCTTACTGTGTCTGCCACTGTTTTAATCACTTGCATTTACTCATTTACACTTCATAATAAACTCATCATATGGATACTCTTAACATCCCCATTTTTAGCTAATGAAACTAGACACAGGAAGATAATAAGTTGCCTAAGATCACATAGTAAGTGATGCAGCAGGGATCAGGACCCAGGTAGTCCTGTTCTAGAATCTGTGCTTTTTCTCATTATGTGAATAAAGTTCAAAATCCCCAAATAAGACATGATTCGGCATGTATTAGTTTACTCATAGGTGAAATATTTGCAATCAGGACTATCTCCCCAAATTGGGAATATGAGGTCACTATGACTAAGATGTGTCTTCTTCCTCAAAGCCAACTCTTAATTCCAAGGTCAACCATGCTATGACTTTCCTAATTTAGCAGACAGAAGTGATAAAAGATAGATGAAGAGAGTCATTGCTTGGATTTATCCCAAACTGCTTCAGTTTTCTTATCATATTAGGTACTTAGGGATTTTTGTAAAGCAGAGTGTTTATTTCAAGTAAAAGAAATTACCAAGAGATTTTTAAGAGACATCCAAGAGCACAGATACTGTTGCTACATAAAAATGAAGCAGTTTAGATCTGAGGTCCTCTCAGTTGGGGACTAAATAATTCAAAGGACTTCTTTTTTTTTTAGTGTTTAGTACATGTTTCTGCCAATTTACCAAACAGAAATAAACAACTCTGTATTTGCATGTGATTTTGGGGGGTTAAAATTTCACCTAGAATTGAGGTATTAAAATTTATCTCATCCACGATGACACCCTGAAGTCAGGTGTTTATTATCAAAATGCTGGCAAGAAAGCCTCAGGATGGAGAATGTCTAATACTTATATTATCTTTATAGTGTCCTGTGTTTTTTCTTTATTTGTTTTATTTTCCTTTCACTGAAAATAACTTTCTGTCTTCAATAAAAAAAATGGAGTGATAACTTTCTTCAGACTGGAGATTGAATAATAGCATAGAAAGAGAGTAGGTTCAACTTAAGTTGAATATTAATCAAAGAATAAGCACATGTGAAGTAAAACCCATTCTCTAAATGAAATTGGCTTTGTAAGGAGTAGTGGTTTGCTCTCCCTCTCCATGCATGTACAAGCTTAGCATTCAGAATAAAGGGGTGTAAAAGGTTTCCAAGTCACATCTCTTTCTACAATGCTATGTTCTCCTTTCTTTGGTGGCTCATTTTTACTTGTCCTTTAAATTTAGCTTCAAGTATCATTTCTAGCAAAGCTTTCTTGATTCTGTTTCTTTAGTTTTCTCCAAGCTTCCAAGACACCCTGACAGCTCTATTAGTGTATTTATCTCACTGACTTGGAATTGTCTGCTTACGCATATCCCCTTAGGTCTTCAAGGATGAAGGTTAAGTTTTATCTATCTTTGTGGCACAATGTTTAGTGTGACATAGACATTCTATAAATGTTGAAATAAATTTAAAAGCTACATTGGGACTGTTAGTCATGCAGCAATGGTCAAAATCAAGTGACACCTCTTTTTAGACTTTATTTTCTTCAACCAGTTGTTTATTATGTATCAGATTTTTTAGAACATGATGGAACTTGTTTATCCTGGTTTCCCGGTGTGAAATTCAGAGCTTGTGCAATTTAAGCATATCTTCGAAAATATAAGCTTATTTGCATAAGTTTATGTAACAAATGACAAATGGCCTTGGATGATAAAAGTGAAAAACTCAATTTATCCATTTCTTTTAACCCCAGATAGACGTAAATAAAACTTAAAAAAAAAAAAGTTGTACACATGTATGGTAAAACTTGTATTGTAAGGGTATATGTGTATAATATATGTAAATAAGTATAAAATGCATAGATACATAATTTTAATATAGTGGAGTAAGGAAGTCATTAATTTGGCACACCATAATATGATATGCCCATTTTTTTTTCTTTTCAATGCATAAGGATTTTGCATTCAAACAGACATGGACTTGAATTCTGAGTCTGTAACTCCTGAGCTGTGTGACTTTGGATAAGTTATTTAAGCTGTTTCATCCTCAATATTCCTAATGTGGCACCAGTAATATGTATCTTGCAAAATTCTGATTAGGGTTGAATGAGATATTATATTTAAAATATTCACTGTAATTTCTGCCACCTAGCAGTGGTCAATAAATGATAGTCTTGTTTTTGTGGTTATTGTAATAGCACAAAAATAAATGACTACATCATTGTTTTCTTCCTTGACTTTAGTTTCCTCATCTGTCCAATGATAATCATATTCTTTACCTCACTGGCGGTTATGAAGGTCAAATGAGATGATATCTCTGAAGGTCCTTTTTAAAATGTAGAGTGTTACACAGAATTAACTGAGAGTTAAGGCTATTTTTAAAATTTTTTCTTGTTTTTTTAAAATTTTTCTTATTATTTTTAAAATGTTCACTTATTTACTTTTGAGAGGGAGCAGAAGCGGGGGAGGGGCTGAGAGAGGGAGACACAGAATCCAAAGCAGGCTCCAGGCTCTGATCTGTCAGCACAGAGCCTGATGTAGGGCTCTGTCTCGTGAACTGCGAGATCATGATCTGAGCTGAAGTTGGATACTTAACCAGCTCAGCCACCCAGGTGCCCTGAAGCTATTTTGTTTTTATTTTACAGAGTGGAATACTGGCAGGACAGAAAGTAAAATGTTACTGAACTGTGGTTCTATATGTTACAGAACAAACCCTCTCAATTTCCTGCTTCACTTCTTTTTCATTTTCTACTATTTGGTCACCAAGACTCCTTTGGTTTACTTCCTTTCTCACTGTGTGGGAAACCTAATCAGTACTGAAGCAGTCTCCACCAATTAATTCGAGAAAGCAATTGTCTATTTTTCTGATTGTGTACAAAACCCTAGACTCTGTTCTATCAGTTTAAACAGGTTTGCTACATGAGTGCATCCTCAAAAATGCCAATAAGTGTGGTCAGACTTTTAAAAAAATTAGGTCTAAGTGAAGTTTTATTTATTCCTGTTAAAAATTCATTCCAAGTCTGCCTGTGTCACTGTTTGTTGTACTTCTAATGTTTCAGTCAAACTTAGTTTGATCCTTGAGACCTGTCAAATTCATTCTTTTTTTCTGATACTGGTATATATGTAGCCACACTAAGCCTGAGCGTTTCAACTTGACAAAATTCTGCTCTGAAAAACTACAGTGCTAGTTATTTTCAAGAGCTGTTTCTTTTTCTTGGAATTTATTAATTTAAAAAATTTAATGTTTATTTTTGAGAGAGAGACAGAGAGACCGAGCGTGAGCAGGGGAGGGACAGAGAGAGAGAGAGAGGCAGACACAGAATCTCAAGTGGGCTCCAGGATCTGAGCTGTCAGCACAGAGCTGACACGGGCTCAAATCCTCGAACCGTGAGATCATGACCTGCGCCTAAATTGGATGCTTAACTGACTGAGCCACCCAGGTGCCCCCTTTTCTTGGAATTTAATAGCACAATTTAGTATCCTTTAAAGGTTTATTTAAAACATTGTATAGCAAAAAGCCAATAGATGTTATATTTGTACTTGTTTCTGAGCAAGAAAATTGGCAGGAAGTTGAAGATGGCTTTAAAATTATTATTCGTTCGGAATGCCTCTCCAGAAAACTCAAGTTACCACAATATAGTTTTTATTTCCTTCCTTTTTCATATACCCGTTTAACAACTTTTCTTAAGTTTATTTGTTTTGAGAGACAGTGTGTAAGCAGTGTAGGGACAGAGCAAAGGAAGAGAGAGAATCCCAAGGAGGCTATGCACCGTGAGTGCAGAGCCCAGTATGGAGGCTCGAACTCACAAACCATGAGATCATGACCTGAGCCAAAATCATGAGTCAGATGCTTAACTGATTGAGCCACTCAAGTGCCTCTTTTTCATATATTTCTTTTTTTTAAGTTTATTTTTTTATTTTGAGAGATTGAGAGTGTGCAAGTAGTGAAGGGGCAGAGAGAGAGGAAGAGACAGAGAATCCCAAGAAGGTTCCACACCACCAGTGCAGAGCCTCATGAAGGACTTGAATTCGCAAATCATGTGACCTGAGCTGAAGTTGGATGCTTAACTGACTGAGCCACCCAGGTGCCCTTTCGTATATTGCTAAGTGGGGTATAAAATCAACAAGATCTTGACTTTACTTGCTTGACCATTATTATATACTCCTCTTTTCAATTACCAGGTTGTGCTAATATGCCCTTACTGTTCAAAAGAAGGTCTTCACTGTTCAAAAGTTTACATCTTCACAAAGTACTAAGTCTAACCATGGAGACTAGTAAGTGTGAAAAAATCAGCTTAGCAAAAAATTCATGAAAGGTCTCTTGGAGAGACTATTGTTAAAAGCATGAACTTTTTAGTTAGATTCAAATTGGTTCAAAATCTAGTGTTAGATTTTAAAAACTGAATGGCCTTGTGCAAATTACTTCTCTGGGTTTAAGTTTCACTTTCTGTAAAACAAGAATAGGAGTGTCCCTTTTATGAGATAAAGTTCTGAAATAGATTAGACAATATAGCACTGTTGTAATTACTATGATTGTTGTTTGCCCTTAAAACAAAACCAGAGCCAAAACACAATGGGGAAGTGAGATTCTCCTATGTTCTTGAGTTTTAAAATACAGCATTTTTCATATGGCATTTGAATCAAAGAGGCTTTAAAAATATTTTTAATGTTTATTTTTGAGAGAGAGAGAGAGTGAGAGAGAGAGAGAGAAAGAGAGAGAGAGAGAGAGAGAGAGAATGTGAGTGGGGGAGGGGCAGAGAGAGGGAGATAGAATCTGAAGCAGACTTTGGGCTCTGAGCTGTCAGCACAGAGCCCAATGCAGGGTTTGAACTCATGGACTGCGAGATCATGACCTGAGCTGAAGTTGGAGGTTTAACAGACTGAGCCACCCAGGTACCCAAAGGGACTTTTAACTTTAAGTAACAAAAATCCCAGCTGTTCTGGCTTATACAAACAGGGGTTTACTTATTTATTTATTTACACAGAACAGTCCAGACACAGACAATTGTTGTTCTGAGTTTAGAAGCTTATGGTATCAGAATTAATATCTCTGAAAAATCTCTTCTACTCATGGTTGCAAGAATGTTGTTGCTGTAGTCCCAGCAATCACATAGATGCAAAAATCCTTAACAGAAATTATGAAGTAATGTGTAAGAAGGATAAAATAGGGGCACCCGGGTGGCTCAGTCTGTTAAGCAACTGACTTTTGGTTTGGGCTAAGACCATGATTTCTCTGTTGTGAGACTGAACCCCATGTTGGGTGTGGAGCCCGCTTGGGATTCTCTCTCATTTCCTCCCTATCTCTGTCCTTCCCCTGGTCATGGATGCTCTTTCTTTCTCTCAAAATAAATAAATATTTTTAAAAGTATGAAACATCATGACTAAGTGATTTTTTTCCAGCAAGATTTTTTATGTTTGTTTGTTTATTTAGAGCAAGTCAGCACGAGTAGAGGGAGAGGGAGAGGGAGAGGGAGAGAGAATCCCAAGCAGGCTCTGCACTGTCAGCTCAGAGCCCTGTGCAGGAATCAATCTCACAAATTATGAGATCATGTCCTGAGTCAAAACCAAGAGTTGGATGCTTACTTGACTGAGCCACCCAGGTACCCTTCCAGCAAGGTTTTCCTGTGATAATCAATGTAAGAACCATATTATTAATGTTTTTGAAAACATTAAAAAATTCATAGGATCATCTTAACAGATGTAGGAAAAGGATTTGATAAACTTAAAAATCCAGTAAACCAGAAAATAAAAGGGAACTTCATCAATCAAATAAATGACATTCATGAAAACCTACAGCTGATACCATACTTAATAGTAAAACATTGAATGCTTTTCCCCTAACATTGTGAATAAGGCAAAGATGTTAATTCTTATAATTGCCAATAAACATTGTAATGGAGGTTCTAGACGGTGCAGTGATAGAAGAGAAAGATATAAAAGGTATATAGATTGGGAAGGAAGAAATCAACTGTCACTCTTTACAGATTATATAATTCTTTATGTAAAAAGTCCTAAGAAATCAACCAAAGAGCTGCTAGAATAAGTGAATTTGCAAAGCTCACAGGATACAAAATTATTTAAAAAATTCAATTGGATTTCTATGTACCAGTAACGGGCAACTGGAAAAACAGTTTTGATATGATAGCATCAAAATATAAAATACTCAGAGACAAATTTAACAAAATATGTATTTATGTAAGAAGAATGAAAATATGAAAATACATACCCACAAAAAGACTATCGTATTCATAATGGTCCCAAACTAGAAACAACCCAAATGTTCATCAACAGATGATTAGGTAAACAAATTATGACATATACAAACAATGTCATGATATGTAGCTCTGAAAATCTGTGAGCTACTGACACACTCAACAACATGAATAAATCTCATGGCATTATGCTAAATAAAAGTAGTCATACACAACAGCAGCACATACTATATGGATTGATTCTTATTTACAGGAAGCAGATAAGTCATTGTTCAGGATCAGGCATGTGGAGAGTATTGACTATAAATTGGTATAAGAAAACTTAAGGGGTTGATAGACATTTTCTATATTTTTATTATCATTATATTTGTTAAAATTCATGGAAAAGTTGACATAATATGGGTACATTTTTTCTGTGTGTAGACTATACCTTAAAGGGATTGATTTATAAAAAAAAGAAATGTTAACCTTTCAATCCACAATTATTCATGGAAAATGTTCTAGGTAGAGAGAATGGGGTGGTGATGCATCATTGACTAGAAATGATATAACTGTTCTCAGAAGGTAGGGAGTTAATATTGCCTACATGGTAATCAGAACCTGTTGAGTCGCTTCAGGGAAGAAAACACTGAGCAGTAAAATTCTAAAGTGAATGAAAATATGTCCAATTTACAATCAAATAAAAATGCTGTGGGCACAAAGCCAAAGAATATTCTTAGATTAGACTTTGTTTAGCACTCTAAATTTAACCAGCTAGAATTCTTTTAAGTACATTCTTATTCAACATTTTGAAGTGAAGTATTTGCTTCTTATTTGAAAAGCTATACTTCTTCTGAAAGATAGAAGAAAGTCCATTTTTCTTTATAAGAAAGAATGGGTGGTTTATTATAGGTTTAATATACAGTGAGCACAAACTGTGGACATCTTCCCCAATGCACGTGCGCGCACGCACACGCGCGCACACACACACACACACACGCATGCATGGGGCAAATTTGAGTCAAGGCTGGTAAAAAGATAGAGAATATAAGTTGAGTTGTACTTAATGGAAGTGATATTGCTAACTTCCATCTTGTGAATAGAGATATATGTAGGTCAAACCAGCAGAAGAAAGTGCTTTATGCTATGTGATATAACATTAAAATTGATTTTAGTGAACAAATATATATGATATGGGAAATTTCCCAATAGTACATTACTCTATAGTACATCTATTTTAGTAAGCCTGGAAGGTTCCTTTATTATTTTTTTTCTTCTCCAAAAGCAAATCTTTCTTCCAAATAAATGAAACGTATATTTAAACAACATAAATTTCTCCATTTACTATCTCAACACTCATTCTACTGTGTGTATTGGTTCATAAATTATCCAGACAACGAAAATTCTTTTCACTGTAGCATTTGACATAACAATTAAAGCAGAATATTGAACTAGTTTTAACAAATTTAAGAAGCAGTTTATTTTCTTTATCAAGAGATGTTGTTCCCTTTAGGGAATTGAAAATTATATCCAAGATACTAATTTCCTCATAAAGAGATTTGGAGGGATTATTTTTCCCATAGAGCCAATATTCCAATTAATTCATCCAAAGAAGGAGATTTCTCAAATTGAGCCAAACTCAAAGCACCAGAGAATGATGTCATGAATTTTAAAAAGGAAGCCACTCTGCCAGTACCTGAGATACCAGTGTACACACTCAGTGATTCACAGTTAGGCTGATTGACTACCCGATTTGTCAAATAATCTTTCTGCTAGGTAAACATCCCTTAACACTGGAACTTTGTTGTCTTTCTTTTCTTAAAACTCTATTTGGGACCCCATTTAATAAAATTCTTACTCTTCGGAACATCCAGTCTTTTTGAAAAGGACCTTAAATATTCTTTGCCTCAAAAAAGGTGCTGACAATTACAAGACAAAACGAAAGCCAGACGATGCGGAAAAAGTTACTTGCTTCATATTCTTACAAACACTTGCACTAACTGAGGTTTGCTGTCTGGTTGTGCAGTTTCCAGTAATTCAGTCCGACTGATTCTTGTTCTGGGTTTGTCTCTTCAGTGTCGGTTCCTCTGTATGGACAGTCATGGAACACTCTACCATCACATATCACTGGCTGAAGTGAACAAGAACATATGCATCTAAATGAAAGGGATAGAAATAATTTTTAACAAATGAGGGCAAAGATATTTCCACTTGATATGTTGAATATTTCCCTACTTCATTTTCTAGACAGAGTTGAAATCTCAATCTATCTGGCTCAAAATTGGCACCTGGGGACACAGAGTGACATTGTGCCTGGTGGTGGGGGCAGGGGGAATCTATCCAATTCAAGTGATATTAAACAGGAAGAAGTAAACTAATTTATTTCTAGGGGCGCCTGGGTGGCTCAGTTGGTTAACCATCCGAATCAGCTCAGGTCATGATCTCATGACTTGTGAGTGTGAGCCCTGCATCGGACTCTGTGCTAACAGCTCAGAGTCTGGAGCCTGCTTCAGATTCTGTGTCTCCCTCTTTCTCTGCCCCTCCCCCAGTCATGTTCTGTCTCTCTCTGTCTCAAAAAGAGATAAACATTAAAAAAATTAAAAATCATTTATTTCTAAAACAGGAATGAATGATATTAACAAGGAGTTCATGAGACATGTTTTTAAGAATTTTTTTTGTTACAAAAGTATAATCCATGTTTGTTCACAAATACTCAGAAATGTAAGATTACCTATATTAAAATGTACTGAAGTGAGAAATACATATTGCTGCTGGTTCTCAAAACATATTTCATTGAAGAAATTGTAAAGCAACCAATTAACAGCTTCTAGCCTGAAGGGAGGTTTATATGGGTGTATAGCCTGCCTATTACTATGCTTATGGATGGTGTGTGTGACTTGTTTGGAGGTTTCCAGTTAATATACACTAGGGGTGACAGGAAGCATCTCTTCAGTGATCTACTTGAACTTGAAGATAATGTGATGAATTTTAAATAAATTGTAAGGGAGAAGGGAACTGCTATTAGGAACTGAATGTAGGCAATGATTGGTCTAGGTATGTTACGTAGTTTACTGAACTGACTAAAATGAAAATATATGGATATTAATGAGACTTGCATTTAGAGTATAAAGAGTGATCCACACTCTTTCATGAAGACACATTTAACTGGAAGAATTCATTTTTGAACCAACTGAATGTTTTAAAGAATAATGTCACATAAATATGGTGATAATTACACATGGAAATGTTTGGTTTAGAGAACAAGTATAAGGCTACATTTCTAAGAACAATTTTTACAAGTTTTGCAATTATTTTATACTTTTATATTCTCTATGTAGTGGACAAATGGTAGCCCAAATGCCAAGAACATTGAAAAAAATCTAAGAATTATTCAACCAGTAGCATACACATAAGTACACAATTGAGTGAGTGAAATAATTAACCAATACATTCCTGGTTTTCTCTATTTGGATAGCACAGAGAACTATTTGATAATGTTAAACAGAGAATATCTTCAGCTAATAATTTCCACAAAGTTTGGGAAGAGGAACTTCTTATATCAGACTTAACTAAAAAAATGATCTCAGGGCAGCTGGGTGGCTCAGTCAGTTAGGTCTCTGACTCTTGATTTCACCTGAGACCATGATCTTGCAGTTCATGGGTTCAAGCTCCACATTGGGTTCTGTGCTGACAGTGAGGAGCCTGCTTAGGATTTTTTCTCTTGTCCTCCTCCATTTGAATTCTCTCTTTCTCAAAATAAGTGAATAAATTTTAAAAAGTTAAAAAAATGCACCATTAAAAATGATCTCTTTCAATAAGAGCCAGAGTGATAGAAAACATTTCCTGTAAGAGACAAATGTTCTCATAGAACATTCAAACAGAAAAAGAATGGAAAATATAGGAAATACACAAATTGATATCTTGAGCAATAGAGTCTGGAATTTTAGAAAGTTTTTTAGATGCTTGGGGGACTTCCTGAATTATCTATAATTCAAAACAGACAAGTTACAGAAAGTGTTATGGAGGGTTTGCTTTTATTTGTTTATTTATTTGTAATTATTTATTTATTTTGAGAGAAAACATGGACAGGGGAGGGGCAGAGACAGAGGGAGAGAGAGAATCCCAAGCAGGCTCCATGCTGTCAACACAGAGCCCCAGTCTGGGCTTGGTCTGAGGAAGCATGAGAGCATGACCTGAAAACAAGAGTCAGATGCTTACCCTGCTGAGCCATCCAGGTGCCCCACTTCTTTATATTCAAATATGAATCAATTTCATAAGGAGAGAATGAAAATTATCTCAGTATTAATGGACTTCACTTAAGAAAGTGTGCTGCGCACATCCACGTGGACAGTATTAGACGGTTTTGTTGTGGTCACATATAACTTACAAATTTCAGTGGCTTAAAACAGTATATTTTCTTGGCACGTGTGCAGATTGGCTGCAACTGTATTTGGTCACGATCGCCGCTATTCTATCTGTCCTCCAGTTCTCGAACCCAGGATGAGAGTAGTTTCTTTCTGGACTATATTGTTCTCATTAGCCTAGGGCAGGGGTGCAAGAGACAAAACTAAAAAAATTAAAGTTAAAAATTAAAAAACATGCAGGCTCATTTAAAGCTTCTGATTGAATATGGCATGCCTCATGTCTGCCCATTTTCCACCCCAGTGACAGGTGCATGGCCAGTCCTGAAAATGAAGTAAACAAATACCCTCCACCTACTATGTGAAGCATAGCAGTTCACATGGGAAAGAATATGGATATTTCAGGCTTTTTTTTTTTTTTTTTTACAGAGGACTAAGCAAAGAGTTGGAGAATTTTAACACAGTCAACCACAGATACATATTTTATGTGTATATTAACTCTCCAGTACTGTATGTATTTCCCATTACAGCTTGTGATTTTAGTTATTCAAAATAATTGATTTGTTTTTCTTATAATTCCCAAATTAAAGAAACTGTCAGATACTTAGCTATCTGCACTAGGATTTTGCTGAGTATAATAAATTGTTGTGTTCAGACTAGATAAATTGAACTCCTTTGAGAAGACTGCCTTAAGAAATTCTGGGTGCAACAGACTATCTACAGAGTGGTTTTAAAAAGGGAATTAAAAGTGTTAATAAACTATCATACTAAGTTGAAATTTCAGAATACTGCTCAAAATTTGTCTTAATACAAACAATAGCATACTGTTATAGAATTCCTCCATCTAAATTCTAGAAATTTTACACAAAAATACATTTCCATAGGCCTGATTTTGTATTGCTAATTTTTACTAACCTTTTAGAGAATGAGCAAGATGTGAGAGCCAAACTGGAAAATTTGGATATCAAAGCCCTTATTAAGGTAACAGACATATGCTGAAAAGGCAAAACTACAACAAATACAGATAGTAAAACACAAGTCCAATTTTTTACAAACCTCACTGTTGAAACCCCACACAGCAACTGAGAGGGCAAAGCTCTCTAATAGTTTCTATATTGAGAAAGACAATTTTATTTCTATGAAATTTCTATTTTCCCAGGTCAGGGATAGGCCCTTTGGTGACAATATCAGTCCTTTCATGACTTGTGAGCATGAATCTCCTTTGTACTGTCTGGCCTTTCCTGACACTTTGAGAGCAACATGGAAGAGCGTTGGAGTCACAGTCATGGAGCCGCCTGGGAAGCAGTGGGAAGGAGGAGAGAAAGCAGGTGGGGAATTAACAGCTTTGTAGAGGATTGAGTTGTTATGTGAAACACATTGTGACTTCTGATAGAGACCATAAAATGCTGAGATTCACAAATTATATATTGACTGTAAAGTGTGAAGATAAATATAGAATATTTGCCTAATAAGCTGTTTTTATGTCTTCCATCTGGTTGCATTTGAAAAATATTACATCAAAAATATATTTAAGAATATAAACCAATCAAAGCAAAGGCATATGAGATGACTTTTTTTCCCCCTGCAGATCTGAGCTTTCATCTGGTATCTTTTCCCTTCAAGCCTGAATAAATTCTTTTATCGCTTTTTGTACTACAGGCCCGCTAGAGATGTATTATCTCAGTTTTTGTCTCTCTGAAAAAAAAATTCTTTATTTTGCCTTCACTTTGAAAGATCGTTTTTGCCAGTGTGGAGTTATGTTCAGTCAGTTTCTAAAATTTTCTTTCTGCTCTTTAAAATTGTTGTTTCATTGTCTTTTGGCTTCAATTGCTTGTAATGAGAAGTCAGCCATAATTCTTATAATTGCCACTTTATACATGGCATGTCTCTTCCCACACTGACTTTAGAAATCTTTCTTATCTTTGATTTTTAGAATTTTTTTTTTATTTGAGAGAGAGAGAGAAAGAGAGAGAGAGAGGAAGGGGCAGAGGGGGAAAGAGACAGAGAATCCCAAGCAGTCTCCAGGATCAGTGTGGATACTGGTAAGGAAGGAGGGGGCTGAATCCTATGGGCCTGGGTTCATGGCCTGAGCTGAAATCAAGAGTCAGATGCATCACTGACTGATCTACCCAAATGCCCCTCAGCATTTTGACTAAGAAGTGGCTGCATGTGATTTTATTTTCAGCTCTATTTATTTTGCTTGATATTCATGACCTTTTTGGGTCGGTAATTTTATTTATTCATTTATTTCTTGACAATTTTTGGAAATTCTCAGCCATTGTTTCTTCAAATATTTCTTTTGCTTTATTTTCTTTCTCATCTTCTTTAGGAAGTATCACTATGTGTATGTTTAGGCCCTTAGATACTTGTCTTCCTTCTCTCAGATATGGTGTTTTTTGCCTCAGTTTTCCTAAAACTGAAATAATTTTGAAAATTAAGTTGAATTAGATGATTGTTTTTAACATTCTTAACTCTCAGTATACTATAATTTAAACTTAAAATTTAATCTAGGCATTTTGTGTGGGGACACAGTGGGCACAGGTTTAACTGACTAGCTCCTTCCCTGAAAGGGTGAGTGTAAATTTTCCCTGGTTGCTAATCTAAGGTTGGAAAATAGAGGGGACAGCCTTAGGGAACAAACCACTTACTTTGCCACTTACTTTTTGAATGCAAATTGTAGGTAAAATTAGGTAGCCAAAGAAACAGGGAAGTGAAGAAAAATTTAAAGTATAGTATTAGATTGACAAGCTTACTCATGGATACTCTGTGAAATGGATAATTGACCCTTAGGCTTTGCAAAGTGGCTTATACAAAGACAGTTGTCTGCATTCGGAGAGTGAAGAAAGAAAATTATGCATGAGCTTTCAAGACTTTCATTGCTTAACACACAGTGAGTATGTATAGACAAAACCGCTGCGTGGATTAGTTATGTGTACCAAATAGAGTAAAAATCATGGAAAAAGCCTAAATAGCTATATTTGTTTTTGCTTTCATCTACTCCTTGACTGAATTAATTGTTAGGCTCAGTCCAATATCTCCAGTTGCTGCTAGCTTTTGTGGTGAACCTCTACGATGGCCCAGTAGTCCACCTCCTGGCATTCGTAGCCTTGTATAATCATCTTGAGGGTGGGCTGCACTCAGTAACTTGCTTATAGCAATAGAATGCAGCCAAATTTATGGTATGTAACTTCTGATTTAGATCACAAGAAGATTGTAGTTTTCTCTTAGCTAGTCTTTCTTGCTTTCTCTTTGATGCCTTACTCTGGGAGAAGCCAGTTGCTAAGTAGTAAAGTAAGGTAGCCCTGTAAGGAGGCCCATGTGAATAAATATGGAAACAAGTCTTCTGAAGTCTGTGAATAGTCACAGGAGTGAGTGTTGAAATGGATCTTCCGCCAACGTCCCTATGAATGAGCTTGGAAGCAGGTCCTTCCTGCTTCGAGGACATGCCAGCCAACACCTTGATCACAGCCTCTGTGAGGATATCTCAGCCAGAATTATATAGCCCAGCCGCCACCAGATTCTTGACCCCCTAGAAAGCATGAGATAATAAATATTTGTAGTTTCCAGCAGCTACATTTTAGAATAATTTTTAACATGGCAATAGATAATAAAAATTTTAATAATGATGATTCTTTGTATTATCTGTCTTCTTATAGTTAACACATGTCTGACAGCAAGGGATTTGACAGTGGCTCAATGTTACTGTCCCACTTTACAGCAAAAGAACTGATTTTTGGAATCTTGTTCAAGATTTCAAAGGTAGAATAAGTTAAATCAGCATGTGACTCTATACCTTCGGACCCCAAATGTAATGCTTTTGCAACTGTGACCCTGTTTTCCACTAAATGCTGACAAAAAAGGGACAGCAATGAATCTAATTAATGACTTTGCTGAATATTTTAGTAGGTTGTGATTTTCTATCCTTAGCATCCAGTGGTTATTATAAGATCAAATAGTGACACGTATATAATAGTACCCAGTTAGTTAGATTCTGGATTAAGAGGTTATGTCATATATGATGGTGAAATTTCTAGTTGAATCCCTAAATTCCTTGGGAATATGTTAGCCCCTTGATTTTGTTAAATTAGCTCTTTCTTCTCTACTTCAACAAGTTATGTGGCCCCATTTTAAAGAACTGCAGTATGCCTTATCAGTATTAAAATAGCTGTCTGCATGAAGGTGACATTTGTGCTGTCTCGATGGGTTCCTCCGGCCATTGACTTCCATCGTAATGTCCCCAGTGCTTTTCATCTCTTCATTCTAATTGCTACACTTTTGGATGCTGGCCCTGATTGGGACAGGCAGTTGAAATGGCATGTACTGGTGATTGACACAGTCTGTACAAATACCTATTCTCTTAAGCCCACACCATGTCACAGGCTGTCAGAGCTAGTCTACTACCAGGGCCTTTTCAAAATCATGATTAAAGCATGATGTCCACTAGTCAATTATAAGTTCATAAATTAGGCTCTATGAAAAAAAACCCTACTCTCAGGACTCTACATATGAGTTGAACATTCTTTTACTCTCCCTCTGTTTTTGAAGAGACTTGTTATTTAAGTCCATAGTTTGGGATAAAATTATTGTTTGAATTCATCATATTTGAGTAGCTACAAAGCCTACTAGAGTATCAAGTATTCTGTTCTGTCCCCAATAGAAGAGTGTTGATGGATGGACAGCTACTTTATATATAGGGGAGGAGGCTTATATAACTTAGACTAGGTATGGGAAATGAACAGGAATTACATGTGGCAGATAGATTTGTGAACAATTCTGAAGTTCTCAAGATGTATCATGATTATTGGATCCCCAAAAATCAGTAGTAAAAGTGAAGGGCATATTTCGAAATGCAAAGTGATCATACACAAGTTAAATTGATTGCAAGATGGCTTAATATTAAGGATTTCTAATTAAAGAGAAATTTCTAGGAAGTCTTGTGGTTGGATTTTTATTTTCTTCCTCCCTATTATTTCTCATACTCTTTCTTCCTTTACTCTGTGACCTAGCATTAACTAACTTGAGTGTCAATTTCCTTATTTGTAACACTGGTAATCTCGCTACTCCAAGATCACCAAAACTAAGACACTTATATAAGTCATACACTTGCTGCAGAACCTCAGAAATGTACAGTAAGTAAGAGTTGTTACTGATCACTTTTTAGGAACACTAATCCTATCTCAGAATATCTATTTTAGCTATGGATCTTGACTTGTATCTATCAAAATCTGTGGTAGAATTCAGTGGGTTACAGGAAAGATTAAAAACAGAATTACCATATGATCCAATAATCTCACTTCTGGGTATTTAACTAAAAGAATTGAAATTGGGATTTAGAGGAGACCTCTAAATCATTACCATGATTTAGATGCATGAGACCAGCATTACCATGGTCATGGCAACATTATTCAGAATAGCCAAGATATGGAAACAACCAAGATGTCCATCAACAGTGAATGGATAAAGGAAATATGATGTATACATACATTGGAATATTATTAAGTCTTTAAAAAAAAGGAAATCCTTGTCATATGTAACAGTATGGATGAACCTGATGGGCATTATGCTAAATAAAATAGGCTAGTCACACAAGGACAAATATTGCATGATTCCACTCATAGAAGATACTTAAAATAGTCAAACTCATAGTAATGGAGTAGAAAAGTATTTGCCAGGGGAAAGTAGAAATGGTTGATTGCTGTTCAACACGTCTAAAGTTTCAGTTATGAAAGATGAATAAATTCTAGATATCTCCTGTACAATATTGTGCCTATATTAACAATAAGGTATTCTACACTTAAATATTTGTTAGGAAGCTACATATAAAGTAACTATACACTGAAATATTATAGCAATATAATAAATATTATTTTAATATTATCTCCAAATTGAACTTCTCAATATCCCCAAAATATGATTATTCTAAGAAAACCATGATGTATATTAAAAATCTAAGACTAACCCCTGAAGGCATGTTTTGGAGTTAAAAGAATTTTGACCTGAATTGTTTGGTAGCTTGGTGAAATTTTTTATTCACCTCCTTATCTGACATTAGACTTACAAGAATTTTTTTTTCAGCAAATGCCTTTTAGATTGGTTATAACAATAGACTGTCTTTCTAGAGTGGGTTATTTTATGCAGTAGACATTTATGAAGTACTCACTCAACTGATCACCCACTGTAGATAAACACTGAGGAGTTTTAGAAAAGGCCTCATTTACTGGGTGCTGACCATATCCCCAAAATGTTATCTACTATCAAATAATCACAAGACCCTGCAAGCAAGATGTTATAACAGATGAGAAAGCTGAGGTAGAAGTAGTTAGAACAACTTGCCTATGGTCACATCCCTGGCAAGCAAAATAAGTAGAATTTCAACTTGGGTGAAGTTTACTTCAGAGCCTTCTACTTCATTTCCTTCTATATCTTGCTAGAGCTCATTTCCTAGAACTGAAAGGCATTCTGTCTTTGGGAGGGTAGAGTTCCTGAGCCTGAGACAAGGATTGGGGTACACATGATTTATGGAAAGAGTGCTCCAAGAAAAAGAGAATAAGGGAAGGAAGATGGGGCAGCGGGGGAGCTAAGTCATTGTCCCCCCCCAGGCTGGAGTTAGGAGCTCCAGAGCAGGAAGTATGTCACCACACTAACTGCCCCTTGAACTAACCCTTACGGTAATGCCTTGTATCAATCAGTCACAAGGGGTGGGAGGTGGGAAAGAAACTGTTTCAGCTCACTGGGGACTGAGAGGATTTTCTGGGATGCAGAACTTTCAGTGCCGAGACTGGGACTGGACTGTTTCAGACAAACCAGGGTGGTTATTCCTGTATATGGTGGCCTGTGAAAGGGAAAAGAAATTCTCCAGAGAAGGGGAAAGCTGTGAACCTCTAGCAGCCAACACTCAACAGCCCTGGGAATATGAATTTGTCACCTGGTCAAGGGGATCTGGCTTTTGGATAACAACAACCACTGAGTTGCCTTTCTTAGCCCACCTGTCGTGGAGAAATCAGTCAGGTAAAGAGACTAAAGTGGGCTGTATTACGTGTGCAGATGCACTCTTCAGATTTCACCGACGAGCTGGGGAAATGAGACCTTTATGGTCAGAGTAGAAGAATTGGATGAAGATGCTGTTTGGAAGCTGAAAGATGAAATGAGGAGGAACATCTTCTCTGGCTAACAAATGATGATGTGAATAAAAACAGTAGTTGCTTTTGCTGATATGAATTGCCAAAACCCCTGTTTTGGGATCTTATGTATAAAATAACTCTGCTGGGGAGAAAGAGAGAGAATCTAATGTAGGGATAAATGTGGTAAGTGTTAGATACTTATCATCATCGTTATAAACTTGCCCTTATCAGGGTATTTTAACACAAAATAAGAAATCAAAAACAAAGTATATTGAAATCGTTTTGCCTTCAAACAGAAATATGAAGGCTCTGCAAACCATAGTCCAAAAAGTATAAGCTTCAGTTTGAGAAACTGAGTAAATTTTTTCTTCAAATTTCAAAAAAAAAATTGTTTGATTGAAAATTATTCTCTAGGCTCCTATTAATATGGTTACTGTACTAGATAATAAAAGGCTTAAATTCAGATTAAAATGCATGAGTGGGGAAAACAGCAGCATTCAGGCAGGAGGCCCTTTGACTTTTAGGCTCATGTATGTCCTGACCTGTGAGTTTGCCTTCAAAGAATCATACTCAGGGCAGAATGTCTGGGTAAGTTCCACCACCCATGTCCAGTCCTTCCCAAAGTTCCCTCTTGGAGGCTTAAGGCTATCAGTTACTCAAGGCTACATGTATAGAGTTTATTACCTGGTAGATGGAGAGCCTATTGTCGCAGGATCTATAATTTTCCTCACATGAGTTCCAATCTTGTTGTGAGAGATCTAGCTCTTCAAATGTTTTCTCCAGGTACAGAGTACAGCGAGATGTAACTTAAGTGTCACTTTGCTGACTCACTCAGGAATCTTTTCATTCTGTTCACATTTGAAACAGTAGAAACCTATTAGAAAGCAGCGTTTCCCAAAGTGTGTTTTGTAGTTGACCTACACCCCAAGATCTTTGGTCACAATCTGGGTACCATTATTTGATCCTTCAAAGAGATCACAATGCACAGAAGTATATTAAATTCTTTATTTAATCCACTGTCATCCTAACATATTTAACAACCAAGTCCTTTTTACCTTGAAGCTCTCATTTACCTTCAATGATACACATGCATTCTCTAGAAAAATGTTTTCAGAACTGCCACGCAACAGCAAGGAGTCTTTGTAAAAAGGACAAATAGTTAGGATCACCATTTACTACTCTGTGATTTCCCATATCACTTGTCTGTCCCCTCTCATCCCCTTTGTCCATTGCCCTTGTATCATCTCTATCCTTCTGAATAAAGGAAATAATGTGGGAAAAGTGATGGCCCTTTTCAGAAATACACTGTTTTGAGATACAATTAAGAGGACATCTATTTTCCCTTGTATCTGAGACTCTATCTGTATATCTTCCTTTGCTCTCCACAAGTGAAAATCATAGGTACCAACAGGGATTGAGGAAGAGAAAGGAAAATAATATTTAGCATATTTTCTTTCCTGTGGTACCTAAGCCTTAAACAGTATATGTGCATATATATATATATATATATATATATATTAAAAGCCAAACAATCCTAGCAGAGATAAAGTAGTATATTTAAACATTTGAACATCAAAATCTATTAAATGAAGGCTGCAATGGAGAAATACCCAAAACATTCAATAAAGCTTTTCAACCTGAATACAGAGTTACCATGACAACGAAACTCAAAAATCCCTCTTCTTCATATAAAGTTGCTGAAAAAATGCCCATGGTGAAAGCAGCATGGAGTCCTCAATTTGATAACTACTGAACAGAGGTACAAAGACTCTCCAAAACATTTCATAAAGCTTCAGGGTGAACATTTTAATATCCTCCTTAAAAAAATAATAAAGAAAAGACCCAAACTATTTCCACACTACTTCCTTTTTCTTTCATCTAAACTATTTTGAGGATTTCATGCTAGTTTAAAATCATTTTCTATGAAAGAAAACAGTTGTGATTACAGTGGCCTAATGAGGAATATTAATAACATTGATCTTAAACTAGGTCCGGGGACTACCAAGCTTGGCAGGGAAGGGGTCCTTGCGCAAATCAAGCGGCCATTGTCAGATTGATGCTGACTCAGCACTGCCAGTATGACCTCCTTCCTATTCCTCGTTTGTTCTTGGACAAGCCTTGAAATATGCAGGGACACACTCTGCTAGAGCAAACAGAGCAAAACACTTCATTCTCTTTCAGTCAACTCTTGGCCAGTTTCTTAGAAGGACAATATGTATGCGAACACACGGTATTTATGTGTATTTTCATCTCATACACATTTCTACATGTATGTATAAATTATATGCATGGGTGTTGTTTGCAAACATATTCTAATCTACAGGTCGACACAAGTGAATGATTTCACATAAGAATGGTGGGCTTATTGGTACTTAAAATTTCCTCCCAATGACATAGGTCAATGGATTTGCCAATATCAAATAAAACATAGTTTACCCTATCTTTTTCATCCACATGGGAAAAGGTTAAATTTAAAAAGAAAGCATTTCATCATAATGTACTCACTAGAAGAGCTTTGGAGTTGGGTAACTGGTATCTAAATGATCTGGGGGCTCCTGGGTGCCTCAGTTGGTTACATCTCTGACTTCAGCTCAGGTCATGATCTCAGAGCTTGTGAGTTTAAGGCCCCACATTGGGCTCTGTGCTGACAGCTCAGAACCTGGAGCCTGCTTCAGATTCTGTCTCCATCTCTCTCTGCCGCTCCCCTGCTCTCTCTCTCTTTCTCTCTCTCTCAAAAATAAACTTTAATAAACAAACAAATAGTCTGAATAACATCAAGAAGGAATGTGTCATACTTGGATATGATTTCTCATTTTCTGGAGGTACATGATTAAGTAGTTTGAAAAGGTGTTTTTTAAGTTAATCTATAGCGCTGTTGGATTGATTTTGCTGGTGTGTGTTAGTTTGCTCACTTACACTTTCTCTAGGCCATGCCTGCTTTGCAGTGAGTTCATCAAATTGAAGAAAATGTTGCTTTATTTTAGCCTGTTGTTATTTGGAGGAGGGGAGAAATCCTATAGTCTCTTCTCAGAGTTGGTATCAAACTGCATGCATGTAGTGGCAAGCACAGATATTTTCCTCTGAAGTATATTGGTCTGCAGTGTAAGTCAGGCAGAGTTTTCTAAAAACACACACGCAAAACTCCTTAATATCTCTTAGGCAATGTGATTTTTTTAAACCTTTTTTTAAAGTTTATTTATTTATTGAGAGAGACCGAGAGAGTGCACTATTGGGGGAGAGGCAGAGAGAGAGGGAGAGAGAATCCTAAGCAGGCTCCCCACTGTCAGCACAGAGCCCGCTGCAGGCCTCCCTCTCAGGAACCCTAAGATCACAACCTGAGCCAAAATCAAGAGGCTGCTTCACTGATTAAGCCACCCAGGCACCCCAGGCAATGTGCTTTTTGGAGTAAAGTGCCCATTTCTTCCCCACAGCATGCTAATTATTCCACACTGCAGGATTCTAATTTTGTTTATGTGGATGCTCCAGGTAGTAGTATTCAAAGGGTGAACTAGACCACCACCACCATCATAACTTGGGAATATGTTGGAAATAGAAATTTTCATGCCCTGCAGCAGACCCACAATGCCAGATGTGCAGGGGATAGGGCTCAGGATCTGTGCTTCAGTAAGCCCTGATGATTGCTTCTACACATGCTGACATTTGCGAACCACTGCTCTGGAGGAGAGTATTTTAGAGGATAACAACGTTGATGATGTGGACAAGGACGGTGGGAGTGAGGGGGATTAGGAAGAAGGGGAGGCAGAAAAGGAGAGAAATTTAAAACGCGAGAATTGAGAACTGAAAGGAAATAGGGACTCTTTGTTCCTTCATTTCCTCTGTAAGCCACCAGGGAGTGAAGTGGCTTGCCCAAGGTCAAAAGCATCGCCAGAAAAAGAAATCCTATTTTCTGATGAGTAAAAGTTGAATATCAGACGAGAAGCACGGAAAGAACTTTCCCTATTTGCGATGTGTCATATGCCTTTGACAATGCGGCTCCTTCACAGGTAGTGTGAGTTCAGCATCCAGTGAACACTCTGTTGACTCACTGATATTCTGCTCCAAAGCACCCATTTTGCAGCTGCAGCTATGAGTGATGATGTTGCTTTTCTGTTTCTGGAGAATGCAAACGCTGTCACTTGGGAGCAAGGCATCTTAAGGTCCATACTACAAAGGCTAAATGTCCTACCATTGCAGAGATTGTCAAAATTATGTAAGAGCCAACTGAGGGATAAATGCTGTATGTTATAAAAGTAGGATCAGATCTTTTAGGCGAGGAACCTTTGTAGTAGTGGTTCTCAAACCAGGATGCACATTAGTATCATCTGAGAATTTTGCCTGATACCCAGACCAATTAAATTAAAACCTCTGGCTGTGGGATCCACACATCAGTGCTTTTAAAAACTCTCCAAATGATTTTAAGGTGCAGCTACATTGGAGAGCTAGAGTTTTGTGGCCTTGACCCTATAGTGTGGTCCTTGAATTGGCAACATTAGCGGCAGTTTTTAATACACAGAGCATCTCAGTTTCTATCCCAACTAGTGAATAAGGCTCTTCATTTTAATAAGATCACATGCCGATTCATCTGCACGTTAAACTTTGAGGGCCAGCTTTCCTTTTTAAAACATAAAAGAAATAACTCTTTGCTGATACAATTTTTTAATATACTGAAAATAAAAGCAGGAAATCAAAATTATCCAGAATTTCACCATTGTTATTTTCTGCATATCTCTATACATACACTATTATACATGTGCTTTGTATTTTGTGTACTTTTTACACAATTTCACGTCTTTTCTTTGAGTTGTTTGTTTTAGTTATTCTATTACAGAACATAATTTTGTGAGAAGTTTTTCACAATGGACTAAAAAACTCTTGGTAGAAAGTCCTGCAATGTGTTGATTATTCACATGTAACAAAAATCAATCAGGATTTGAAATTTATTTTTAGCGCAAGTCCAAAATCTAACAGCTCGCCTAAAGGAACTAGAGGCAGAGCAACAAGAATGCCCTAAACCCAGTAGAAGAAGAGAAATAGTAAAAATTAGAGCAGAAATAAACAACATAGAGACCAAAGGAACAATTGAACAGATCCATGAAACCAAGAGTTGGTTTTTTGAAAAAGTAAACAAAATTGACAAACCTCTAGCCAGACTTATCCAAAAGAAAAGAGAGAGCACTCAAATAGACAAAATTATGAATGAAAATGGACTTATTACAACCAACCCCTCAGAAATACAAGCAATTATCAGGGAATACTATGAAAAATTATATGCCAACAAATTGGACAACTTAGAAGAAATGGACAAATTCCTAAACACACACTCAATACCAAAATTCACACGGGAAGAAATAGAAAACCTGAACTGACCCATAACGAGTGAAGAAATTGAATCAGTGATCAAAAGTCTCCCAACAAATAAGAGCCCTGGACCTGATGGCTTCCCTGGGGAATTCTACCAGACATTTAAAATAGAATTAATCCCAATTCTTCTCAAGCTATTCCAAAAAATAGAAAGCGAAGGAAAACTCCCGGATTCATTTTATGAAGCCAGCATCACTCTGATTCCCAAGCCGGACAGAGATCCAGCAAAAAAGGAGAACTACAGGCCAATATCCTTGATGAATACGGATGCAAAAATTCTCAGCAAGATCCTTGCAAATCGAATCCAGCAGCATATCAAAAGAATCATCCACCGAGATCAAGTGGGATTCATTCCTGGGTTACAGGGCTGGTTCAACATTCGCAAACCAATCAATGTGATACATCATATCAATAAAAGAAAAGATAAAAACCATATGATCCTGTCAATAGATGCAGAAAAAGCATTTGACAAAATACAGCATCCCTTCTTAATAAAGACTCTCGAGAAAGTTGGGATAGAAGGAACCTACTTAAACATCATCAAAGCCATCTATGAGAAGCCTTCAGCTAACATCATCCTCAACGGGGAAAAATTGAGAGCTTTTCCCCTGAGATCAGGAACACGACAGGGATGTCCACTATCACCACTGTTGTTTAACATAGTGCTGGAAGTCCTAGCATCAGCCATCAGACACCAAAAGGAAATCAAAGGCATCAGAATTGGCAAAGAGGAAGTCAAACTTTCACTCTTTGCAGAAGACATGATACTCTACATAGAAAACCTGACAGACTCCACCCGAAGCCTACTAGAACTGATCCAAGAATTCAGCCAAGTTGCAGAGTACAAAATCAATGTACAGAAATCGGTTGCATTTTTATACACCAACGATGAAGCAACAGAAAGAGAAATCAAGAAACTGATCCCATTCACAATTGCACAAAAAACCATAAAATACCTTGGAATAAACCTAACCAAGGATATAAGAGATCTGTATGATGAAAACTATAGAAAACTTATGAAGGACATTGAAGAAGACACAAAGAAATGGAAAAACATTCCATGCTCATGGATAGGAAGAATAAATATAGTTAAGATGTCATTACTACCTAAGGCACTCTACACATTCAATGCAATTCCCATCAAAATTGCACCAGCATACTTCTCAAAACTAGAACAAACTATCCAAAAATTTGTATGGAACCACAAAAGACCCCGAATAGCCAAAGTAATCCTGAAAAATAAAACCAAAACGGGAGGGATCACCATCCCAGACTTTAGCCTCTACTACAAAGCTGTCATCATCAAGACAGTATGGTATTGGCACAAAAACAGACACATAGACCAATGGAACAGAATTGAGAACTCAGAAGTGGACCCAAAAGTATACAGCCAACTAATCTTTGACAAAGCAGGAAAGAATATCCGATGGAAAAAAGACAGCCTTTTTAACAGATGGTGTTGGGAGAACTGGACAGCAACATGCAGAAGAATGAAACTAGATCATTTTCTCACACCATGCACAAAAATAAACTCAAAATGGATAAAGGACCTGAACGTGAGACAGGAAACTATCAACACCCTAGAGGAGAAAGCAGGAAACAACCTCCTTGACCTCCACCGCAGCAACTTCTTACTTGACACATCCCCAAAAGCAAGGGAATCAAGAGCAAAAATAAACTGTTGGGACCTCCTCAAGATTAAAAGCTTCTGCACAGCCAAGGAAACAACCCAGAAAATTAATAGGCAACCAACGGAATGGGAAAAGATAGTTGCAAATGACATACCAGATAAAGGGTTGATATCCAGAATCTACAAGGAACTCACCAAACTACACGCCCGGAACACAAACAACCCAGTGAAGAAATGGGCAGAAGATATGAACAGACACTTCTCCAAAGAGGACATCCAGATGGCCAACAGACACAGGAAACGATGCTCAGCATCGCTCCTCATCAGGGAAATACAAATCAAAACCACACTGAGATACCACCTCACGCCAGTCAGAGTGGCTAAAATGAGCCAATCAGAGAACTCTAGATGCTGGCGAGGATGTGGAGAAACGGGCACCCTCCTACACTGTTGGTGGGAATGTAAACTGGTACAGCCCCTCTGGAAAACAGTGTGGAGGTTCCTCAGGAAACTAACAATAGAACTCCCCTATGACCCAGCAATAGTACTGCTAGGAATTTACCCAAGGGATACAGAAATGCTGAGGCATAGGAGCACATGTACCCCAATGTTCATAGCAGCACTCTCCACAATAGCTAAAACATGGAAAGAGCCTAAGTGTCCATCAACAGATGAATGGATCAAGAAGATGTGGTTTATCTATACCATGGAATACTACATGGCAATGAGAAAGAATGAAATCTGGCCATGTGTCGCAACATGGATGGACCTTGAGGGTGTTATGCTGAGCAAAATAAGTCAGGCAGAGAAGGACAAATATCATATGTGTGCACATATAGGAGGATTAGGAGGAACTTAACAGAGGACCAAGGGGGAGAAGAAGGGTGGAAATGGTGGGGGAAAGGGAGAGAGGCATACCGTGAGAGACTCTTGAATGCTGACAAAAACTGAGGACTGATGGATGTGGGGGGGAGGAGGGATGGGCATGGAGAAGGACACTTGTGGTGATGAGCACTGGCTGTTATGTGGAAACTAATTTGCAAATAAACTATTTGTAAAAATAAATAAATAAATAAATTAAAAAAAATAAAAAATAAAGAAATTTATTTTTAATAATCTATCTGAAGTCACGAGTATTAAATTATATTTAAAAATCCTGCTCATGTCTGATTCTAATGGGATGTACTACTGTTCTAAGCCTCTTGCTTAAGAGAACAGAAAGGAAAAATCTTTTATGATCTAAGACGAAATAACATCAACCCACAAATAACAATCACGGGCAAATTATTTTCATTTGTTATGTTTTGTTATTCCCAGGTATCTTCATGTTTCAAAAAATTTTTAAAGACATGCATTAAATTTGTTCTAAAAATCACTGTTACACTTATGCAATGAAGGTGAAGGGGGTTAACATCGAGCAGTTGTGGTAAAAAGAGGTTTATAAAACTGGGCTTTCTGTTTTTTATGGGCTGTTGAATTTTATGGGCTTATATGTATGAGAGGAATTATGAAATGAAAGAAGATTGTTTGAATAACACTTAACACTGGCTGTCACTGCCTCTTTGTGCTCAGTAGAAAGTGAACTCAGGCCAGTGTGGTATAGTGTCTGCCTGGTCGAAAGAACAAAGGCCAGAGGATCACAGGATTTGGGGAAAGACAGTCCAGGCTATTACCTGTTGTCGTGGAGTAAGTAAGTTAAAGCATTCTCTTTCACCCTTAAAAATGTCCTGATTTGGAAATGATTTATTTGGTTTTATGTGTAATAACAGCAAATCCAGCTCTGTCATTTTAGAGAGGAGGAAATTCTTGTATTGTTCTTTGCTTAAAAGCAACCAAAGAAACAACAAACAAAACTTGTAATGGCCCTGTATTGTCTTCCTATCAAGCTCAGATGGTTTATCGAGAAACACAGAGTCCTGTGTGATCTGGTCCCCATTTACCTCTGTGTCTCTCTCTCACTGTTGCTCCTTTCATTTCTTGTTCTTTATGTCATATATTTACACATACAAACTGAGGTAGCTAATAGTGCTGTTTTCCACATACTTCCAGCCATTCTGCTTTTTCGGTCCTTGACAAGATTGAATTTACAAGCTTCCAGGTGATGAACCAGGTGTCAGAAACTCAAAATAATTCCATCTTGAAGGTCATGTATTTCTATATACTGTCTTTTCTGGAGGCTTATCTTATTTCCTTGTTCTCATGTTCCCTTAATTCCAGTTGTCCTTATGGGTCATTTTTCAAACCTTAAGTTTTTATTTTTTTCTCTTTCTTTTTATTTTGAAAGAGAGAGAGAGAGAGAGACACAGAGAGAGAGAGAGAGAGAGAGAGAGAGAATCCCAGGCAGGATCCATGCCCAGGGTGGAGCCCCTGTGCTGGGCCCGATTCCAAGGCCAGGGGACCATGACCTGAGCCAAAACCAAGAGTCAGATGCTTAACTGACTGAGCCACCCAGGCACCCCAACCTTAAAGTTTTCTTAAATCTTTATTTATTTATTTATTTATTTATTTATTTTTTAAATGTTTTATTTATGTCTAGGAGAGAGAGAGAGAGAGAGAGAGAGAGAGACAGCGTGAGCAGGGGAGGGTCAGAGAGGGAGTCACAGACTCTTTTTAAAGGTGAATATAAATGAATATATAAATGAATATATGAATGCCAAGCATGGTGCTCAATACTGAAGATCTAAGAATTAATAGGACCAGTACCCTGCCGGAGAACCATCGCTGTCAGAGGGTGAGTCCACCAGTAAACAGGCCGTCTCCTCGCATCGCGGTAAGAGTTAGAAGGGAACTTCCTTCTCCAGCATCTTTAATTCTCATGAGAATGGATTTTCTCTAAACAAATTCCATCATTTCTCTTCCCTTTTACCTGCTCTGTCAGAGGAAAGACAGAATAAGTTGCATGACTGGGAAATTTGGGAGGAAGAATTTGGTTATGCTTGGAGGTGGGGGAAGGCAGCACCACTGTATGTGATGGAGAAACCTCTCCAATTCAGGGCTTCAGTCACAGAAAACCTGTGAAGCACTCGTGCTAAACTACATTCTCCAGCTTGGCCTTTACTGAGAATAAGAGTCAGCCATTTGGGTCCTCTTTCATCATTTGTCAGTTGTTCCTGAACCTGAGCAAGGAAGAGGTGTGCTGTTTATTGGGGACCTCTCAGAGACTGGAACAGTGAGAACTAAAAATAAAAGACTTGAATTTAGGGGAGCAAAATATACTCTAGAAAGGCTTTTGGTGAGAGAGGCCGTTGTGACCTTGAAGTTTTCAGAGGCTTATATGAGGCCAGGAGGAGTTTTATAACTGTGCTATTGGCTTTTAACTGACGTGGCCTGGGCAAGAAGCTTTATACCAGTCACATGGTCTCCTGACCTTGGTGATTGACCTTAAGTGTGCGGCTTTGACAAAAAGTACTTGGCTGCGGTAAAGGTGTGTAGGGGCCCACATGAGTGTTGTGTGAATGACAGAGCCTGGCTGGAAGACAGCGAGTCATAGAGGTTTTAGCGATTAGGCACGGCGGAGGCAAGGATCCAGTCAAAGTGTGCATTCCTGATCTCCACCTTCAGGCAAACAAGCGAAGGCATGGTAGGCCTCAAAGCTTCAGCGCCAAGGATGTCACGATGGAGCTGGGCTGGGGCTGAGGCCAAACCAGCAGAAAAGGGAGCCTTCCAGCTCTTCAGCTATGGATGAACAGAACAGTATCTGCAGCTCTGAAACCTGGCTTCGGCAGGTGTCTTAGGCTCTAAATCATCAGTGGAAGACTGAGGGAGTCAGCTGTTTTGTATTCAGGGCCAAGGATACACGTGGAGGGACTACACTTAGATTTTACTGGTTTCACGTGCACGAGAGGCACCTCCTATATGTGGTCTCAGGTTGGCTCAGGATTGGTTAATTATTTAGAACAAGACGAAATCTTTCTCAGGTGGCCTATTTCTGAGGTAAAGGAAGCCATGTTAGAAAGAGACGCTGAAAATGCCCGCTCACATGAGAGCAGGGGTGCTGTGTCACTAGAGAGAACCCGCATTCCGTGTGACACTATGGATGACATGTTGAGAGGTTTTCAGAAACTCCCTGGGAAGGAAAAACAAGGCAAGTCCTGGTGAGTAAGATTGCTACGACTACAGACTTCTAAGCTTTATTAAAGTCTCTCTCTCCTAGAGGTAATACAGTGCATGGATGGATCCCCCTCTTCCCCAATATTATAAGTGGAATAGGGCCAAAATTAATCTCTAAAAGAAAGATTTCTGGAGTCAAGTTTACAGGCTAATAAGAATCTTGAAGAACTGGCACTGAGTGTCTCCACATGAGGTCAAAGCCAAGCTCCTCCGTCTGTCCTCTTTACTTCAGATACCACTGAGTTTCTCCTGTGGTTTTGGTAATAGCACTGAGTTCCAGGAACATAATTTTGAAATTGGTCAAATTGTTCATAAGATGTGTTAGTGGATTACATAAATATGTGTGTGTGTATGTATACATACATATATATTACCACATATATATGGTGAACTCAAAATTCTAGTTAACTAAGACTTGCCAGTGGATTTATTTTGTTTGGAATTAGTGAAAAGTACTGTAAGTCAGTGGCTACAAATGCATCACATTGTTGAAGGCTGTTGTCTAATTTGGAAGTCTGGCTTGCTCTTCCTGGAGTCACAGCACTTGAACAAACTGAGAAGCCATCCACATTACCATTACATATACAGTATAATAAAAAGCATGCTGTGAGTTTATTTTAAAATTGACTGTATGACTGCAGTCAGATTGCTCACGAAGGATTTTAACATAGCTGAGAATCCAGTCTCTAGAGAGATTCTTTTATATTTCCCTTGAACATTCCATGCCTGCTTCTTTGAGGATCTGAATAATCTCTGTGCACATTCTAATTTATTTTATCTTTGTTTACCGAATGCCTTCAATCATTATATGTTAATATTGTCCCTTTACTAGTTGGTGAAATGTTTCCCAGTTTGTTTTGTTGTATTTGAAAACATGTCTACTTGGTCCTTGGCATGGATAGAGGCTGGGCTGGGAAATGAATCTCTTGGGTCTACTTAGGTTTGCTTGAAAGTGCTTTTAGGAATTAAATGCTATCATTTGGAAATTGTGATATTTAAGGCCCTCGATGACCTTATGGCAGATGTAAACCTTACTGTTCCTTGCTTGTACAGTTTTTCCCTCTTTGATTGTACACTTTACTCAGAGGCCTTTTAGTCCTTAAAAGCCAACCTATGAGCAGAGTATGTTTGGCGCCTTGGCCAGGAGGAAGCGACCCTTTTCAGTCCTAGGGGAAGTGGAGCCAGGTAGCTGCCTCGGCAACTTTTGGCAATCACTGTAAGGGTTAAAACTACAAATAAAACCGGTTTAAGCTAAAGACTTTTTGTTTGAACAAATGTGCCATCTTTGTTTCTTGGAAAAAAAAAAAAATCTCCCCTGAGGATTGTATCTGGAAGAAACTTTGTAGCATTATAGTTTGAGCAGGGCTCTTGTTGTTAATTTCTTTGCTTTTGTTCTGAAGAAAAGGGATGAGCCTCTGTAAGTTTGAGACAGGAAACTTACAATTTTCCACCCATTTTACTTAATAAAGTGCTGCAGTTAATCCTTGCCGCCGTCTTGTCTGAAGAGTGCACATGAGCCTCTTTTCCAACAGAGGGCAGTGTGGATTTGCCAAACAGCAAGAGCTCTGGCCGAGTCCCAAGGTTTGGAAAACTGTCCTCTGCAAAGAGCAGAAAGGACACTAGGAAACAATTTCTTTCAATTCAACTTGTGTCGCTTTGACTACAGATGCCCCCGCCATTTTTTGGTGAAAATTATTAAAAACAAAACAAAATAAGACTTCTTCCTTTTACCTGTCTGACACCCAAGGAAGGAATTGGAGAAAATAAAGGCAGAATGCATAGAGAGTTGTAGGTATTCTGACCAAGGTATTATACGAATTTGTCCATTGCTGCACCAGTCAGCAATGATCCTGATCCTTTGACGTACACTATCAGCCTTGGGACAAGCAAAGAGTGCATGGTTGTACAGGCTCTATCTATGTTGGGATTCCTTTTGTACATTTTCCTGAGCATTTTGGGTTATTTCCTTGACAGAAAAGCAGCTTGGTGTAAATTATAACCTAAAATGTGCTGTATGGAAGCTTAACTGTAAGTCGCTTAGAAGACGCTTAGTTTGTCCATCTAAGATGAATTCTAAGATGACTTCTTGGCCAGGAATCCTCATGAAATGACAGTTGGTTGATGTAAGGAAACTAATAGGTATTGAATGCTTATTTTGGAATTACAAACTGTATATAATACCATTTAATTTTTATAACCTCTTCAAGAGATGGGTATTATCAATACTGCTTTATAGAAGACATGGAGTCAGAGGGGACAAGCAACCTCCTTTAGTCACCCAACCAGCATGTGGCTGAGCTTGGAATTGAATTCAGGGCTCTCTGATGTGATATGCTCTCTGGGTTTGTTCTATCGCTCAGTTTCTGATGTCTTTACTGACCCTCTGCTGGGGGACTGGATCTGAAATTTCTGAAGTATCCATACTATTGCGAGTAGGAATCACAGAAAAACCTTGACTCTACATATTGATAGCATAGACATACATATGTAGGCTGGTCAGTGACTCTCAACTATTTTTGCTTTGCTTTTCCTTAACAACATGTGCTTTATCATGACTTTGTTTCTGCTGTGCCAGGATGAAAAGGGCTTTTAGGCACAGAAGATTTTAATATGAGGAAATTGAGGCTTAGCAAATGGACATAGAGTTCCCCTGTTCATAGAGTTTGTGGCAAGAGTTACGATTTGAGGGGCGCCTGGGTGGCTCAGTTGGTTAAGCGTCTGACTTCAGCTCAGGTCATGATCTCGCGGTTCATGGGTTTGAGCCCCGCATCGGGCTCTGTGCTGACAGCTTAGAGCCTGGAGCCTGCTTCAGATTCTGTGTCTCCCTCTCTCTCTGCCCCTCCCCTGCTCATGCTCTGTGTCTCTCTGTCTCTCAATAATAAATGTTTTTTAAAATTAAAGAGTTATGATTTGAATCCACATATGTCTGGCTCAAATCTTGAGCTTTTCCTATCATTTAAGGTTCCTGTCAGCATAGAGAAACAATACAATACTAGAAGAAGAGATTTTCTGAAGGACTCCTTCTAAAGGTATGCATCTGAGCTACTTGGAAGAAAGAGTCCGGCAAAGAGGAGGCCAGTAGTAGAACCATTGAAAATTCTTGAGAAGGAAAGCAACTGAGTAAGTGAGACACAGACTGGGGAGGTGGAGGGGCTCAAGCTCCAGAAAAAGATAGACATAATCTCCCATATCCTCATCAGACCCCAGATGACTAGCAGGAATGGTGTGGATTGCATTAGCCTCTGCATTAGAGGCTCTGAATTTCTTTTCCTTAATTATAACAAACTGCTTTTTGAAGAGTGTTGCTATTGTCTCAGAGAGCCTCTTGTCTTTTCCTTTCCTTTTTTTTTTTCCATAATGAGTAAACACAGAGGCCCAGGCAGTCAGAGGTGGAAGCCAAACAGGAGTGTTTTCAGAAAGCGTCTGAAATAAACACTGAAGTACTGTATTTCATAACCCTACACAAAACTGACAGTAGCCAGCTGTTGTCTAAGCTGAACACCATCCTAAAGAGCCAAGAGCCACAAAGCGAAAAGGGAGAAAGTGAAAATAACTCCTCTCCTACTGAACCATAGATGACAGATCAGCCAAAAAGGACCCTGGAGGAAGCGAAAGTCAATGAGGCGAAAGTCCTTGCAAATGACCCTAGCTTGCTCCCCTTTGCCACTCCAGAAATCATCCACCCAAATGGCCTTTTATTGGTGCAGCTTCCGAATGCAGTTTTTTCCAACACAATCTAATGTGTGTATTCAGAATCTTGCAATAATTATATATCCTATCATCAAATTCCTCAAGATTTTGGGCTTTTCCTCACGGGTTTTGTTTTAGTCTATTTTCTGTATCTCTACCACTTTCTTTCCCCCAAAATATGGACAGCAAGCAAAATGTAAGACCTCTTCTTATCCTTACTCTAATGTAGTCTATAGTCCAGAAAAATTTCTTAGGCCCTAAAAGACTTTCTAAACTAACCCTCGGAGTTCCTCTTTTCAGAAAATGGCAACTTATTATTATTTAATACATGAATTCCAGTTGGTGATTGAGGGAACTCTGAATAAGACTTTTATTTGGCCCAAGGTTAAGAAAAGTTAAGTTCAAGGTTCTGTTTGATCTTAGCTGTACTAAGAGTAGAGTTTTGTCCTAGGCAACCGTTTTATTTAGCCAAACCCCATAAGGTTTACTGAGGGAGGGTTGTATGTAAAGGTACATCTGGGAGTTAATGTGAGAAAAGATTTGAAAGTTAAATTGTCATAGGTAATTAAAAAAAAAACCCATCATTTTGAGTCAGTGAAGAGGAGACAGAGGCTTATTAGTTCTTGAAATGTGGAAAGGAGAGGGTAAGTCTTCAAAGAATCAGTCTACAAACTGGTAATAGACTGGTATTCAAATAAGACCCTGAAGCCACAATCTGGTACTGACTCTGGTCAGAGTATTCAGGATGTAGTATCGAATGGTGACTTTCAGGTAGGTTACTATTCTATGCTTAGTACAGTCACTCTACCTTCAGTGCAAGTTCACTATGTGCATGATGATGTAATAGTGGTGATGCTTTGGTTGAAGAGGAGGGACAGTAGCCAACAGTAAATAACAATGGTACAGAAAGAATAAAATGGACAAGAAACAAGGACAATGGGAAAGGACTGAAAAATTGGTGAATAGAGAAACTCATAAAGACAAATGATAAGAACAATGAGCCCCACCTTCACCTCAAGTCCACATGCTCCAAGAAAATGTAGACCATACCATAGTACATGGAATGGAGGAATCAATTCATCTTACTTAGTTACTAAAGATGAAAAAGACTCCAAGGGCTGTGGTTATCTAATAGTCTTTGTTTGCTCTTTTGTATTGAATTCAATTGAATTTTGTATGGTGAATTTATTTATTTATTTTAGCTAGACATAAAGTTATTTATGAGCTCTGTGTATTTGCTCTGCTGAATGTTGATCAAAGCTAAGTTGGGGTTTAGACTTAGGTGATTTTTAGTTTGATCACCATTTAATTTCCAGGCAGATATTTAGCCCTTGTTTTGCATTTTTTACTGAGAAGTATTGAGCAGGTTTTGTCAGGAATATACAGTTAGATTTACTTTTACATCCTTTCTGAATAAAAAAAAAAAAAAAAAAGACAAGTTGTCTGTGGGCCTATACTGAAGACTTTTAAGCTTCCATTCTGGTCCCCTCATCCATTTCTTTTCTAGGGTGTTTATTTTCCAAGTGTTAAAGATAAACTGAAGCATAAAATTTTAACAGTTTATTTTATAAAAAAATTTATTCCAGTGGAGCAGTATCCAGTCTAACAGCTCAAAGGGAGTGTGAACAAGGAGGTTACACTAGGCAGAAAGTGGGTTGCTTATTAAGAGTTTACTTTCTTTAGGGGTGGAGGTGGTTTATCAGGAAGATTACCTAATTAGTGCTGATCAGGCCATTTCTGACTGACTGGTATAAGATGTAATTTCTGGGAGGGGTGACACTGTAAGTCTTGGTTTGGTGATGTGGGGCTTACCACATCCGTTACGGGCCTGTTTTCTGTTTTTCAATCAATGTATGTATCATTTGCTATTGCGATGAGAAACAATGGAAACCTTTGTCGTTCCTCAATGCTGATTGGTAGAAAAACACAAATGATACAAGAATGGAAAAAGTAAACTGTTTTATTGTTCTCCATGGATCCTGCTGTCACGATGTAAAAAAAATTTTTTTAAGAAAAAACCATGTGATGTTTTTTTTGGTTTATTCTCTAGGTCTGAACTTTTTCCTCATCTGCATACCCTGACACCTACTCTTTTCCTTTCCTAATTATGAATCTGGAATCAGTCTTTGATGCCTATCTTGTGGTTATTTCCATCTGAACATGTTCCACAAGTTTGTGAGTTTTGTTTTGCATTGACTTACTTACTTCTTCTGATCTTCTTGAATCATTACTTAGGATTTCTCTGTTGGGTTTGATTTTTTTTTTTTTCCTGGTATTTCCTTTTTGCCCTGTGTCTGACTCTGGCTTTAAACGTTTCCATTTTCCAATTTCACTTTGAGTTGGCAGACCATCGAGACTTCGGTGACTGCTTACACGTGCTTGGTATAGCTGTCTGGGTATCCAATCCCTGGCATGCCCACTGAATGGTTTCAATATTTTCTTCCATGTGTTCTTTCTTTGGATGGACGTGCCAGGGTGATGACTTCTCTCGGGTTGGAGAGGCTGATCTTGTCTCCTGCCCGCTGGCATTCTCACTGGTGTGTTACACATCTCTCTGCTTGTCTGGCACTCTGCTATGTTGTTACTGGGCAACTCTCACTCCTGCACCTGCCACTGGTATTTTGTCCAGAACATCAAGGTCACCTGTGCAGTGCTGGCAGTGACCTCTCATCTCACTGTGGGCAGACTTGCATTATGGAGAAGGGTCAGGTTTGGCTCTCTGTTCTCTGCCTGCAGTGGATGTGGGTAACCATTCTTTCTGAGTGAGCAGAGAGGCAGAATCCCCTTGAATTAAATTGCTTACATTACTGGCTTACGCGACTATAATTCTGGTTGGATAGTGCTGGGTTAGGGTCACGAATTAGAGGCAGGAGTGAATGAAATAGATTCAAAGATAAATCCTTTTAACTCTCCCCTCTGCAGGGCTAGTTTGCCTAATAGGTAGAATACAATTTCCTGAGCTTCAATTGGTAATCTTCCACTTGCTCTGTAGTTAGGCTAATCACCTGTTCAGATTTGCCCAGGCTTTAATCCGTTTTGGCATTTTGGCCATTTAGACCAAATTTTCTACTTTAAAATAAATTACACCGTTAATACCTACATTAAAATAAGCTACAATACAGTCCCGAATTACTAGATATGTGAAGAACCAGGAAGATGTGACCACACTAAAAGGCATCAGTTACAGACCAACAGCCCTTTCCAAAAGAAATAGGCCATAGTGGTTATAATGTGAAGTTCAAAATTAGGTGTCCAAGAAGGTTTTTACAAATTTATTTTTTTAATTGAAGTAAGATACGCTTATATTTAGAAAAATAAGTATATCTACAAGGCACTAGAAAATCCAGCACTTCCCTAATGCACCAATCGCAGGTTCAAGCTCCTTCCCCAACTATTTCTTCTTTTAGGCATTTTGTTTTGGTTATTTAGAAATTTTGTCTGATATTTTCCTTCAATTTTTTGTTGATGTTTTGTTAAATTTTGAAATGTAGACATTATCCTGAGCTAAGACATTTTGTCTTATTGCAAAACATAGATAATAATTAATAGTTATTACTATAAAATTAATAATCACTAAATGTAGAATGAATAAGTAAATATATTTAATTCTGTGCCAACTTTGAAATCCTATAATTTGGAAAAGAGGTGAGATATAAAAAATAATTATCACCCATCATTAAGATATATGTGGAGTTGAATTCTTGCTAGGAGGCAAAATTTACAAATCCCTAGTAAAAAATCAGGTTTTGACTTTAGTTGCTTGATACTATAATTAACTACAGCAACCACAATCTGATTATTACTTGTTTTTATCAGGTCAGCTTCTCGATAATAGGAATTATCAGTGGATCGGGATTTTAACTTCAGAGGGCTTTGAAGACTTCATGGCTTTTAATCCCTCTCTCTTCCATCTGAAATCTCTTTGGTTTATCGTTGGGTTATATAATATAGAATTCTGAGCCCAGGGAACTAGATTCAAGTTCGAGTTCTATTTATCGAGATAGTAATTTTCAGCAAAATCATTAATTACAATAAATTGTAATTTTTTCAATGAGTGAAACAATACAAGGATATTGTAAATATTAGATAAGAAAATGCATCTGAATTAAAGCGTGAAAAGCAAATTTGATTAAAGCATTATGCACCCACACATCTACCTATCTATACACACACACACCCACACACACACACACACAGAATTGCTATTATGATAACAAGAGATAATCCTGTGTTTGTTTTAAAACCATAGTTTTTAAATGAGAAATTTCTCATTTTTGAGTTGCAGTGTGATTAGGGCTGGAAGACTTCACTTAGAATGAATGCCTGTTTCTAGAGGGTACTGTGGCTTTGATATAATTCCTACATACATCGATAGAACTGTCATTACAGAAATCCTCATAGGTGGCTTCATAAGCACCAAACAACTCGCACCTCTGAAGCTGAGCATCTAAAAGGGGCAGAGTTGTTGATGCTTAATATTTCTGAATGAAAATAGTGGATTCCACCCATCTGTAATCCACATTCACTGGTAACACTTTAGGGCAGGATTTAGCTAAGAAGATTAGTAATAAAGTTGAATGTGAAAATCGGAGCCTTGTAACCTATTGTTGAGACAATTTGTTTTTAAAGCGATTTGATAATCCTCTGCTTAGACTGATGCAAGAGTGTTTTCTTATAAAGAGAATTTCATTTTATCTTTATTCATTCAATTAAAAGAGTAACCTATTAATGCATTAATGGAACAAAATATTCAAATCACACAAAAGCATATAGATTGAAGTGTATGCTATAGACTGAATGTTTGCATCTCCCTGAAATATATATATTGAAATATGACAGCTATGTAATAGTATTTAGTTGTGGGGCCCTTGGGAGGTGATTGATTCATGAGAGTGGAGCCCTCAGGATTGGAATTAGTGTCCTTAGAAAAGAGGCCCCAGAGAGCTACCTCTTAGTTTCTGCCTAATAAGCTTCCAGAGAGCCAGGAAATGGGCCCTCCCCAGGCATGGAATCTGTGCCCACCTTGATCTTGGACTTTGCAGCCTCTAGACCATGAGAAATAAGTTGTTTACAAGTCACTCAGCCTATATGTTTTTGTTATGTCAGCCTAAATGGACTAAGACCATGTAGACCTTCTCTTTTTAGCTTCCTCTCTCCATTCCTTTCCCCAGAGGTAACCACTGTTTATATTTTTAGTATTCCAAACTCTTTTCTGTGAATTCATATAAACATGTATGTCATACCTTTGTAGACATTGGCACTTCCAAGTAAAGGAAGGCTGCCTTAAGCTTTCTTCTTATTCTTTTCTTTTAGTAGAAGTAACTCAGATTGTCAAGTCAGAACATCCTTCAATTTAAATCTCTGTTTTACTCCTTACTATGTGACCTTTGGCATATTTCTTAAATGTTCTAATCTCATTGTTGACTCAATTGTGAAATCAAAGTAAAAAAATACTGTGCAAAGTTGTTGTAAAGAATAAGTAAGTTAGGAACATTTGCAGGTAGTGGAAAAGAATATATGAAACATATCCTCTAAGTACTTGAATAATGGCAGAAGCAACATATTAGTACCCATCTCTTCTTTGTCCTCATCTGTGTTCTTTTTTACCCCATGGCCAATTGCAATTGTGTTAAGAACAGATTGCTGTCTCCTTAAGGAAGATGTTAGATTTGCAGTATTAGAGACTTTTAGGGCAGAAGGGAAAGGAAGGCTTTAGTTTTTTGTCATAGGAGGTTGGAATTGGACAGATAGAAATAGTAGATCATCTAGTTGAGTACTTCTCTTTGTTCTTTCCTTTCTTTTTAAGGAAAGAGTCATTTAAATGAGATGTAACTAGACTGCTGGTACAATTCATGGGCTGTGGACAATGTAGAGTCTCAATGCTCAGTCCACTTTATTTTCTAAAGAAGGTGAGGTGTGTCCCCCCAAATGCTATATTAATCTGAAAAATGACTTACCTCATCCAAACCCTCTCATTTGTCAGAAGAGGAATGTTTATGGCATCATTCATGTCAAAGTCAGATGGTCATCAAAATTTAGGGCATTGTGGAAAATTATCACCTTTGGCTTGTCAACTGGAATATACCACACCTTGACAACTGAACCAGTAGTTGCTGAATCTGCAGGTGTTCATGGTGCCTGGGACTGCAGTCCACATTCCAGGGCTCAGAGAGGAGCCAGTGACCTCTCCAGTGGTTTATCAAAGACACCTCAATTTTATTCTGACATTTAATCTGCCACAGAAGCCATTTATTGCTTCATCTTCCTGAGTAACGTGGACACTGTCACTTAATTAACTCACCATTTGACTGCATGTTTAAAACTGTCAGAAGCGAAGTAAATTTAGTGCTGTCTTATGATTAATAAAATGCTACAGTCTCATTTTGTGAGAGCCATTTAGCTGGCACCTGAACAGAAGTTTCCAGGTTTGTTGTTGTTTGGCTTTAAAATATATGGACTGGCAGGGGAAAAACCTCTATTTGTTTATATATATATATATTTTACAAAAACAAATATATTTTATATATACATATAAAATATATATATATTTTACATAAACTATTTTACGTAAAATATATATATATTTTTTAAAAGAAAGTCGGTATGTATGTGTTGAGTTAGTGTGTTCCATTAACCTTACAGAGATGTGTCATATCTTAACAAACTAAATGAATTACTGTGTCTTTGCATAGGTATACTTTGTTGGGTAAAAATATTTCAGGGTTCTAAAATTAAAAATTGCATATTTATTGAGTAATTATTCATGGTCGGTAGAGACCTAGGCTCATTTCCATATGCTGTTCCAGCTAAACTTCACAATGATCTGAGAAATAAACATTGTTTTCATATTCCAGATAGGGAGACAAAGCTCTGAGATGTGTAGTTATTTGTACACCATGATGTGCCTTCCTATTGACAGCAATGAGATTGAAATATAGGGGTTTTATGTCGGAATTCAGTACTTTTATTTACTCCAGTGGGGGAATTGCTTTGATTAAAACCAGTAAAATTATTATACTTTGTAGCAAATATGCTTGGAGATCTAGGTCATCGTATATTTTTTTCTCCTGCTTCCATACCTCCCTCACAAAGAGATTTGTGTTGGCTACTTCTCTGTTCAGTGATTTCCTAAAAGGACTCATGGGACTCAATCTGTAGTTGCACCCATGGCTAAGATTTATTTCAATGAAAGGATGCAATGCAAAGATCATCAAGATGAGCAAAGGAGTGGGAGATGTCTGGAGGAAGCCATATGCAGGCTTCCCAGAGTTATCTCTCAGTGGAGTCACATTAGATGGATTTAATTCTTCCAGCAAGGAGTTGTGATGGCATTTTTTTTTTTTTTACCAGGGAAGCTCATTAAAGACTCAGCATCCAATATTTCTGGGGGACTGGTCATAAACACACTCTGACTAGCATGTACCAAAATTCCAGGCTCCTAGAAAGGCGGTAGATGTTGAGTGTGAACCTCATTGTTGACACAGTCAGCAGTCCCAGGGCTAATATGCTACTGTGCCCCCACCCCTACAGATTCAGATGATCTCACTGGATGACCTCAAGTTAAAATATTTTGTCATTTGCAATTCTTGAAATTCAACCAGAAAAAGAGTAACAGTTATGCCTCGGAGTGCTGAAAGGGACATGGTACGTGTCAGAAATACAGTAACACATCATTTACTTAGAGGTTTTCTCTTTTCCATCCTTCATTTATTTACTGATGATTTATGCAAAATTATTTACATAATAAAGTGTTTACTGAACACCTATTATGGTAAGAAACTGCACAACTTAGTATTTAAGACTAGAATCCAAATGCCTGGGTTTAAATTCCTGTTCTGCCATTGATGAGTTACATGATTCCTAACTTTGTTTTGGTCAGCTTTTCACATCTGTAAAATGGGGATTAAAATAGTGCCTACCTTACAGGGTTAGGGAACATACAATGAGTTAATAGACTATTTGTTACAGGGAATGTGCATAATAAAGGTGAGCTCCTACGATTATGTTCCACAGATTGTGCTGGCTCTGGATATAGAATGATGAATAAGATAGATACAATTTGTACTATACTAGAACTTCTAACCTAGTGCATGATAGAGGTAAACAAGCATGAAATTATTTCATAGCAATAACTGCTTCAGTGGGTAAAATTTGGGGTACTATGAGAGCACATCAAAGAAACTGAAACCAACTTGGAGGGGAATAAGTGGAGGTCAGAGAGAAGGGGGGAGGGAGACGTTGGAAGTTGAGGGAGATACTCCACTAGGCCAAAGGAACATCAGAGGCAAAAGACGTTCAAAGGGAGTTCTGGGTGGGGCGGGGAAAGAGAATTGCGTATCTGAGTAAATGAAATAATTAATGGTATGGCTGGAGGAGAGAGGAACTTGCGGAGTGCAGCAGGGACCATATGATGAAGGGCATTGTAGGTCCTCTTAGTGAGGTTTTACTTGACCTGAGCATAGTGAGGAGTCCTAGGAGGACTGAACTTAGGAACAGAAGCTTTTGGAAACACAAGTCTGCATGACCCAGATGCCATTTTCTTCTATATGCGTGGCTCTCTTTCTGAAGAATGCATTGTCAGCTTCCCTTAGCAAAAGATAGCACTGACTCCTCTCCTTTTGTACCTCCTCTCTGGGTAGAGATCAGGAATATTCTGGGCAAGGGCTGAGGCAATTTTAGGGGCTACCAACTATAGATTAGACTTGTTTCAGCTTGTCTCCCACTATGAGGATTCTAGACATGAGCATAATAAAAGGACAGAATGAGGACACTTGGTTTTGTTCATGTCTAGTAAAACTGGTGAAAGCATCACCTGTCTACAACATAGTCTGGCCCTGGTGAATGGAAGCTGGTGAATGGATTCTAGGCTTTAGGAGGATTTGATACTATGGTTTCTTGACCTTCTAAATCTTTTACTTGATGGTTCCATTTTCTTTCCATATGCTTTTTTTATTGGTTTGCCTTTCCACTTTGTTATTTGCTTTAAAAATCATGCTCACACACAAAACAGGAAATTATATTGAGAACACCAGCCATAATAATGTATATGCCGTTATTTGTGGGGAAAAGGGAAGTGAAAATTAGTATTTACTTGCTACTTTTGCTGCTTTTTACTTTGGTTATATTGCCACTTGTCTGTAGGATATGTTTTTCCATTTGGTTCTAAGTAAAAATGTCATCTTAGGTTAATGTTATACAACATATAACCATTAAACTAAAATTTCTAATTGCTTTTTACATGAGGTTAGTGCAGTACTTCTTAAGCAAAAGGATCTGACCCAAGTCCCCACAGTTTAGAAAGGCCTTTTATGTCTGTCTGTGCCTGTTTGTGTCTGTCTCTGTGTGTCTCTGTCTCACTCTCTTACACATACTCACACACATACATTTATTGAGGAATTTACAGGTAACTGTCACTTTGGATCCATCCCTCAGCTGGCATAGAGAAATCTATAATCTCAAGCCTTCAATCTCCTGCTTAGGACAAGCTAAACAGGGTAGAGTTTCTTCCCATATTTTCCTCTGTGTCTTTGAAATAAAAGATGACTAAGTGTAAACATACTGACTGTTGGTGGACTGAGCTGCTGGTACAGATGGGCACTGCTTCAAAGAGTGAGAAGGATTTGAGCAATGGAGGAACTTGGAGAGATAAGAGACAAATCAATTTAAGTGTGAAATCTTCTGTTAGCGTGAATGTGAAAGATCTTGCATAATAAAGTAATTTTATTTCTAGAAATATAAATGTCTGTTTTCTTCCTCATCTTATTCTAATATATGTTTCCAGAGATTGTCATCAATTATCACAATATTGGAAACTGCTATAATGTGATAACTGAGGTCTAGATCTCGTGGTCTAGTATGGTAGCCAATAACCACAGGTGGCTATTAAAACTAATTAAAATTAAATAACATTAAAATTCAGTTTGGCAGTTGCACTGGCCACACTTCAAGTGCCCCATCGCTACATGTGGTTAGTGTACCATATGACACAGGGATTATTTCCACCATTATAATCAGTTCGGTTGGACCATACCTGTCCAGGTATAACATGTGATATTTCACTTCTTCATCAGTATGGCATGGTTGCAACTATATGGACACCAAATTATAGAATTAGGAATAGTTATAATTAAATATTTAATTTTAATTGCTAATTTTTAAATAGTTAAGTGTTCTGCCAGCCTCCATTTGTACTTTTACCCTGAACCCTGCAGATGGCAGCTGGAATTTAGGAGGCTCTTGTCTTTTCTTCTTGTGTGTTGGGAATACTGGTTTTTGTAGCCTTGTCTTCACTGCACTATTCTCAAATACTTGACTGTGTTTGAACGGAATTCATGATAATGATGGAAAGAAGCATTTGATAACTACTTGAAGCTATATGATATTTTCTTGCATAGCTCCCCTAATTTATACTTTCAATGATATGGATAAACTTTTATGAAATGTATCTTAGTAATCAGAATACTAAGACCTCATGGCATGGCTTAGTAAGGCAGCTGTTACAGTAGTTCCTTGTGGGCCTAAAAATCTGATTCCATACTGTGGCCATTAGGGATGGCAAAATAACTTTCTGCTTGACTTTGATTTTAGGGGCAGTGGATGTTCCATGAAATTGAGAAATGAACAGAAAGATCTCATCTTATTTCATGATTTGATTCTCTTTCTTTCCAGCACCACACAAACACACACACACACACACAAGCTTGTGTGCCCATGTATATGTGCATACACATATGCATGAACTGAATTATGTCTTTTTATATAATGGAATTAAGATGCATGGCTTTGGGAATGGCTGACTGACAATGTTGTGGTTCCTTAGCTATAGGTTTTTGCCCTTTAAGAACATCTTAGGATGTGAACTTTGTAGAGGTGTTTGTTTAAGGGAAATATTAATATCAGCAAGTCTGAAATGTTTACCTGAAACTTTTTCCTTCCCCCAAACCTTGTGGATCTATAAAATAGAAACCCTTTTTTGTTGTTATTGTTAGAATCCTAAACACCCTCTATGTGTTAGGAAATAGGTAGAATGTGATCCTTTAAAATTTTAAAAAGATCTTCTCCTGCAAACCTACTTTTAAACTGGATTTTTCAAAGTGAAAGAGAATAAATAAAATTCCTGTGTTTTGGCAAGAAGATGTCCAGCTCTTGAAGAGAATCACAGAAAGACTGGAAGCTGGCAAAGGTGGTCAGTATTTTAGGGGAAATTGCATTATATTGTTTACATTTTTAACTCAGACTTTGGGTCTTGTTTATGGAACATTTCTACACAAGGCTCATTGATTCTCAGATTGCTGAATCACAAAGCAGCTGCTCCTATTAGGATCTCAGTTATTTAACTTACTACTGATTACCTCATAAGCACATAATTTCTCAGTCATAGTCTCTGATAGATAGTTCTTGCTCTTGAGGTCATTTTTAACAGGGCAGAAAAGCTGTTCCCATAACCTGCCCATCCATGTGGCAATATTTTGATGTCATTTGTCCTTGCTTATCATCTCTATTAGAAGAACAGGTTTTTTTTAAAGGGGAAAAAGGTATTTGGTATATCTGTTCAAATCAGCACTAGACTAGCATTTTCTTAATATTTAAGATGGGGATAAACAGACTCAGAACTACCATACAATTTATCTTAGTGGTTTAGTGGGGGTGGCACCAGAAACTACAAACAAAATGCTTCTTAAATCATTAATGATAACTGTAATAAAAATTATACCATCATTGCAGACACTCATTAGCTAGACAGGGCAACACTTTGGTAAAGCTATGATTGATCTCCTTGTTCTGAAGTGGTTACGCAGTGACAATGATTTTGAGTTAATTGTTCATTGTGATACAAATTTTGGGTCTGTGGCTTCATTAATTCTAAGTTTCCATCTATGTCAGGTTGTCTGGTGTTGTAGCTATTTGTATGAATTGAAGTGTACCTCCAAAAAGGTTGGCTTGCATTTTCTTAAGTGTGGCATGTAGGTCATTCAGTATCTCTATGGAAAGGATGAATCCCAATGGAACTGCCCTGGCAGGCAGCCTGGGAGTGGCTGAAACACTTCTGAGGGAAAGCTGGGACATCTTTGGATAAGAACGTTGGCCTATGTATGGTAAGGGATTCGAGGTATTCAAACTCCTCTACTTATAGAGGAAATTAAGTGTAATAGAAAATGTCAGCTTTGAAATCAGAGTATTCTAGGTTTCAGTCTCTGTTCTGTCACTCAAGAGCCTGTGGATTGATACAAGTACCTATCATATATATAAAGACATCAGTGGATGGTGGTAGATGTTTTTATTAATTATGTTATTAGCATCTAAATCCTGGAACCATCTTCTCTTCCATAATATGCTATGTCATCTTGTGACTTAATCTTTTAAACTTTCTACTTCCTTATTGGAGGACAATAACTCCTTCCTAATAGGGTCAAGTTAATGAGGTTTGAAATATGAAACTTAGTAGATGATGGTCACTGGTTGGATGGTACTAGATTCAACTGTGTGGTTGCTCATGATCAGTTCTTGACTTTAGCCTCTACATGTGAGCATTCTATCCCCCAAACTCCGTGATGTGCATGTGTAAATAGACCCATGTTGTTCAGCCGACATTGTGAAAGGGGCAGTCTTGTTGAAATAAGAATTGAAAGAATCCATGGAATGGTTCTGGAAAAGTCTTACTCTTCATTAGAATTCCTTTGGGGTTTGGTAAATAGAAGCTAGAATGAGGAAAAACAAAAGAGAAGAGCTAAAAATCTTAACCCTTCAAAATCCATAGATGAAAAACATTACACAAAAGGCAAAGTGTTTCCTTGTTATCAATTATTCATTGGTTCTTTAAAGTAATAATAATAAACATCCTCGAGGCTGCTGAGCCACATGAGCTCAGGGCTAGGGCAATGGCAAAATAAAGCTGTAATAAATATAATTGATATTCATGGAGACCATGTTACTAACGAAACAACCTATATAGCTGAGCAAAAAAAAAAAAATCTTTTTTAAAAGGGACTGAAATTCTCCCTTTGGGTTTGAAAAAGTATATTTCTCCCCATGGAAATTTACTGTGAACCAAAATAGCACATACTAATAGTTATCATTTACAGAGGGCCCACTATGTAATGATGCTTTTTATTTCTAATCCCTATGGCAACCTTGCAAGGCGAGTTTCATTATCCCTATGTTCCTGATGAGGAAATGGAGCTTGGGAAGGGTCAAATAATTATCCAAGGAAATTTTTACACAGCTACCAGAAATAAAAGTTGTATTTGGAATGCCTCACATGTCACCCTTGCTAGGTCTCCTGTCATTCTGCTAGTAATGACACATGAATATTTCCTCTCATTAACCAGTTCAGCAAAGTTACACTCAGGTACTGTGTATTTGCCTTTCAAGGACCAGAAAAGAAGGTGTCTGGATTCCTACGTGCGGAGTTATAGATTAGGATGTGTGCTTCTTGATGATGGTGTTTTCAATAAACTTTTGTGGCAGGCACTATGCCAGGCATTCAGAATGAATGAATAAAGCACATTTCATTACTTTCTAGGACTCATGGGCTAGGGCAGGGATGACAAATAGCTAGTCCAAATACCATTCTTCTCTCTCTTGCTTCCAATAGTAGATGCAGCTTAGATGCGGGTCAGGTAAACTTCTGAACAATTCTTTCTTGCAAGTGATTCCAAACAATCTCTAACCATTGATTAAAATTAGCACACAACAGAAATAAACTCATTTGCCACTCCTGTTTTAGAGAACACATGTAATCAGTCATTTGCAATACACTGTGACAAGCTTGATAAGAGCTGTGAGTGGCTGTGTCTGTAGTACTATGGATTACTATGGATTCTTAAAGAAGAGGATGATTGTCTCTAATTCTGGAGAGTAGAAAAAAGCAGGCAGAGAAAGCCACACACAGATTCTTAATCTTAAGGGATGTGTGGGAGTATGACTAGGGATGAGATCAGTGATTTAGGCAATGGCCAAAGATTGGAAGAATATGATGGTCATTTTAAAAAGTTTAAAATTTGTCCTGAGGTAGAAGGGTTTTAAGGTTTTGGAAGGCTTTTCCAAAAGGAATAAATCAATCAGGAAGGGATTTTAGGAAAGGGAAAGAGTTCATGGGATTATGGCTGGGGAAGACACTTGAAATATTACAATTCCTGTTGTTGGACAAAGGCATTGAGAACCTGAATTACCCCATTAATGGCAGGAATATAGACCAGAGGTCTAACTGGAAAACAGTCTCCAGAGTTGATAGAGAACTGGTAAAAAAAAAAAAAAAAAAAAATTAGCGACCAGATGTAGTGAAGGATGGTAGCAATGAGAAAGTGCTATCTAGGATGACTTTTCAATTTTAGGCTTGTATTAATGTTTGATGGGAAGAAGAGTGAGTAGTAGGAGCGAAATTTAATTATTTCATTGAGAACAGACTACAGAGGCATTAGTATATATTATATAGAAATATTTGGAATTTTTTTAAATTTTGAGACCTAGTAATTGTTTCTAAACCAAACTTTAGAACATTATCATGATATAGGATAACCATCAAAATTAGTTCCTTAATTAAATAAGTTTTGTAGACCATTCATCTTTACTTCTTATATTTTTTTCTATACTGGGAAAAGTTAGAATAAGTAGTGGCTTGAAGTTTATTAACCAAATCCTGAGTGTGTAGCCCCATTAGAGGCACCGATTATTAAAGAATCTATTATATTCCTCCACATGGAGATCAGTATTGATTTTTTTTTTTCATTTCTACTCTGGATTATATCTGCTTTAACTTTCTGGGATGACTTTATTTCTGGGGCATTCATCCATGCTTGAATTCACTAAGCACTAGTTAGAGATGTTTTTTTGTTTTGAGTTTTTATTTAAATTTCATTTACCATACAGTGTAATATTAGTTTCAAGTGTAGTAATTCAGCACTTCCATACAGTACCTGGTGCTCATCACCGTGTCTACACTCCTTAATCCCCATCGTCTATTTTATCCATAGCTTCCCTCCACCCTTTTGATAACCATCAGTTCTATATAGTTAAGAGGTTATTATTTAGTTTGCCTCTCTGTTTTCCCCTTTGCTTATTTGTTTGTTTCTTAAATTACACATATGAGTGAAATCATATGGCATTTGTCTTCCTCTGATGGACTTATTTCACTTAGCATAATATTCTTCAGCTCCATCCATTGCAAAGGGCAATATTTCATTTTTATTGCTGTGTAATATTCCATTGTATACACACTACATTTTCTTTATCCATTCATCAGTTGATGGCCACTTGGGCTCAGAAACCTTTTATTCTTTTCTTTTAGTTGAAAAACATTGAACACCCAACTATAAATCAACAGATACTTGTCAAAAGTGAAAATGTTATATGATTGATGATTCCTAATTTATCATGGTCTAATCACAAATGGATGTTTAGGTACCTCCTAGAAAGCTCCATATATAATTCTATATAAGAATACCTTCTTTGTAGAGGGGTCCATCAACTAAAACACAATTTTCAAGTTATGTGGTAGTAATAGTAGTAAACTACTTGGTTTCCTTAAACTGTGTCTGAATATTTTTATCTCTTAAAATGATAAAGAGATCATTCTTCTATTATCATCCTGAACTGAGGACAAAAATGACATTGGACAGTTTTAGAGATCTTTTTCTTCTGTGAAACCTTGTGCTAAAATTTAGAGTTCTTTGCTTTATTTGCATTCTATTCTACTCTATTCTATTCTAAAATGTACTATATGATACATAGACCAGGCATTATTTAACTATCAGAGGAAGGCCTTAGTTCTTTTACTCAACCTTTACTAAAATTATTTATCAAATGTATGCTTTTGAGTAATAGTCTCCCACTTTCTTGGGTGGTCTGCATAAGTTTTGTGTTTTTTTGTTTTGAGGGTTTTTTTTTTTCAGCCTAACCTTATAGAACTTTGGATTCAATTGAGACCAGATTCATAGTGTTAAATGTTAAAACAATATAAGAAATCTAGATTTGTTTCTCCTCAAACTGCTGACTCTGTAGATTTAGAAAGATTTTTTTCCTCTTAATTTATCATCTTTGAAATGGGGGAGTTAGGCGAAATAATTTTGGACTAAGTGATCTGAAAGATTTCCTCAATTTTAATAACTGCAATTCTTTGGCCTTATTGTTAAGTGAATAAAAGAGACAAGTGTGATTGTAGAAATAGAATCCACCGTTATGGTTGGATCTGGCAAGTCATTGATCTGACCTAGTTGTCACTAAAAGAAAACGATAGGAGTTGATAGAATTTTGAACCAGGGAATGTCTTCTGAGTTCACGGCTTTCATCTTCCTTCCTACTTTCAGCTGTAATGAGACCATCACCCAGCTTACTTTGTCATGGGAAGGAGAAGTATCTGGGCCACACCACATGAAGCTCTAAAAGTTCAGGAAGAGAGAAAGAGGTAGAATTTTTACCTTTTGTTTAGAGTACAGAACTAGAATTTCATGTAAAATTTGTCCTATCAACACACTAGTACACTCAGTGGAAAGAGATTGAATAGATGGTATGTCAATAAGCATGGATGGATATGAATCTATCAGTGTTTATGCAGCCTGTAGTATGTTGACATGTATTACTGGAATATGTTGTTATTTTATTATTTTATATATACTTCTTTTCTTAGAACGATTTCATGATAGATAGCAACAGACTCCTGCTCTAAAACTTGAAGGTATTATAAAGACATTTCCCAAATTAGTTTTTTCCCTATTTACTTATGACCCCTTTCTCTGGAGGATGCTTTCAGCTCTTTTTCTTCTTTGCCTTCTTATGACAGTGGGCAAGAGCGAATTCACTGACTCAGTGTGGGACTGTTTATGGCAGAAGGTTATGTGGATCTGTTCTGACTAGAACATCCTTTGCTTCCATTAAGTGCGTATTCTTTGTTTGTAGAGGTCTGTATTTGTGTTTCAACTGCCCTTATAAACCTACTGTGGATTTTCCATGGGTAGAAAATCAACTGTTATGTGTAGTAAGTCTGGCTAAGATTTTGGGTTGAGTTTTGTTCTTAATTTTATGCCATTGTTCTCTATCTCAGAAATAACAAAAGCATATTGCTTCTTTATTCTATCAAATTCTATCATATTGTTGCACTTAGTAGACAAGACTGTGTTCCTGTGTCTTAAATAGAATTGAAACTACGTGGCTATGTAATTTTACAAAGCCAATCCACTTTATGATGTCAAAACACTTTTATTTCTGCATGGGAGGTTTTCTACCTTGGTCTCATTAATATTGCACCTGTTTAGTTAACTGTAGAATCACTGATAAGGTGCCAAATATAATTTGGAGAGAATATTCTTCATAAATTAATTTGGGTTGAACTAATTGAGAAACTATGAATTAAAGATTTGACCTGGACTTAAGGTAACTTTTACATACTATAATACTGTATGAAACAATGAAAAAGGACCGCAGGATTGTAGATAAACAATACATTTTTTTTGTTTCCTTCATTTTTATATTTAAACTTTTCCTGATTATAAATCACATGATTAACAAACATCTAACTATGGAGAAATCAAGAATAAATAATCATGTATAATTTTACCAGAGAGAAAAAGCCAGTCCTAAATATTTACACTCAAACCATTTTATTTAAAAACCAGGATGATGATATACTTTATATTTTGAAATGTTACATTATTTGATTAATTTTTTTCAACATTTAAAAAAGGCTATGTCATGTGTCTCACAAGCTATTGAGAGAGTTGTTGTAAGGTATTTAAGTTAGTTTTCTAATTTCATGATCAATAATTTTGAAATGAATGGTTATATTTAATAATAATAATAATACTCAGGGAGCTGTTATTCAAGTCCACACACTATTCTTTATTCTAATAATTTAGTCCTCCAGTAGTCCCATTAAATAGGTAATATAATTGTCCCCACTTTAAGAAGGGAATGACTGAGGCATAGAGATTTTCAATAACTTCACCATAGTAGCATAGCTACTAAGTGTGGATTTAACCCTTGGCTGTTGGACTCCAGGGTCCAGGTCTCAAATTACTATACCTTCTTGACCATCTAATGGTAATGATTTTTCTCAAGGATAAATATCTATAAATATAAATGCTGCTTCAAAAAATGCATACAAAGAGTTTTATACATTTTGACAAACTATCTTCCAAAAGGACATAACCCTAACAAGTAGTCTTTATATATGTATCTATCAAGATTTTATTCTAAGTAATCTTTACACCCATCATGGGGCTCGAGTTTACAATCTCAAGATCAAGAATTACATGCTCTACCAACTGAGCCATCAAGGTACCCCAAGCAAGAATTATTTTTAATGTATGTTGCATTTTACAAAATAATGTCATTTTCCTTGTTAAAGTAAACATAAAAATAGAAGAACTTGGTACCCAAGTTAGTGTTGTTAAAATAATGATGAAGATTCATTATAATAATATGCCGCAGCTATAATTTATATATTGCCTTTTAGGTACAAGGTGTTCTTTAATGACCTTTACCTAGGTTAGCTTGCATAATCCCTTGTAACAGTTCTGAAAGAAGGAGTTGGTATCCTTTTTTTTCATAGTTAAAATTTATGGAAATTAAAAGACTGCTTAGGTTATTTAGTGAGTAGACCACGGAAAGTCTGTGAACTCCAGATTGCCTATCTGTATACACAACATATCAAAAAAAGATGCTTCTGAACTCGTGGGAATTTTGTTTATTGTTGTCTTACTGTGGATTGTAGCAGTTGTCAGATACTATTTTTAATAGTTACATACCCTTCTCTTCCTGTATTCTAAATTTCTTTTAAGCAGGGAAGAGATATATATTTTTTATCAACTGTTTTTATCTAATGGTGTCCCTGATGAGGGCCTTACTCACTCCTCCTCTGCAGGTATAGCCATGGTTCTACCCTGCGTTTCTAAACTGTATTTGTTGAAAGGGAGGATTACAGGGATGCCTGGGTGGCTCAATTGGCTAAGCGTCCGACTTTGGCTCAGGTCATGATCTCATGGTTTGTGGGTTCAAGCCCCGCATTGGGCTCTGTGCTGGCAGCTCAGAGCCTGGAGCCTGCTTCAGATTCTATGTCTCCCTCTCTCTCTCTGACCCTCCCCTCCTCACACTGTCTCTCTCTCTCTCTCTCTCTCTCTTTCAGAAATAAATAATACATTAAAAAAATTTTTTAAAAGGGAGAATTACATACCTATAATTCAATTACAGCACTTATAATTGTGGCAGTGGCTACTGTAATAATTATGCTTTGCTAACAGGCATAGCCTGGGTTTGCCTAAGCACATTTGAGCTTACTTTCACCTGTCTTGAAATTGTCTGAAGCTCCCCTGTATCCCAAAAAAACCTGTCTGTCCACAGCTCTTGCTGTGTTCTAAGACTACTCTCCCCAAAGTCCCCAACCCATAGGCAAAATATATCATATTCATAAGAACAAATGACCATGAAAAATGAAAAGCTGTTCTTAGGAAACTTCCACAAGGTAGCTTTTGGATAAAAGGGTCTTTACTTCTAAAAAAGGATAGTTCTGTTAAAGATTCCTCTGAATTACTTGAGCCACTGAGCCATTTTTGCGAAGGATGAACAAAAAGACATTGATGATGTGAACCTACTGCCATGTTACCATTCTGAAGCTGGGTGGGCCTTCCTCCCCATTCTAAAATTTGGTCCCAGTGTCAAAACTGCTGCCACTACACATATCACAAAGTATTAAAACGTTATTACTTGGGGCACCTGGGAGGGCTCAGTTGGTTAAGTTAATTCAAGACTCTTGAATGCAGCTCAGGTCATGATCTTGCAGTTCTTGAGTTTGAGCCTCTCATCGGGCCCTGTGCTAGCAGTGTAGAGCCTGCTTGGGATTCTGTCTGTTTCTCTCCCTCTCTCCCCTCCTCACCCACTTGCATGTGCCCTCTCTTTGTCTCTCTCTCTCTATTAAGAAAAAAGTGTATTACTTAATGAGGCTTTCTGAAGAGGGTAGGGCAGGTTTCCCAAATAGGTCCAAAATAGGTTTGAGAGAGCAGGGAATGGAGACTGGCCTGGGGATTTATGGCAGTTAGGCAGTGGGGATGAGGTGAGAACTTCCTGACTGTGCTAAAAGGAAAAAGGAAGGAGTGGGTTTGAAATCGGCCAATAGTCAAACATGAAAAATGGAGTAAGTGTCATGATTGCAGTTATCAGAACAAGTGGGATTAAATCACTCTGCTGTACTCTTGGAGATGTTTGGATGGCTCTGCTGGCTTTTGGTTGCTGGCCTTTCAGGGTACCATTCCCACAGACTACAGCACGAGTGGACATCCTAGAGTTGCAGCATAGAACCCTAGTGTGCACTTCTCTCATTTCTTCTTCTACCTCTGGCATAGGGATGATCCTTATTTTTACTCAAAGCTAGTAGTGTCTTATTATGTTTGTTTTCTATTTTATGCATCACTGATATATATCAGAAGTGTACCTGCAAAATGGTTTTTAGTTTTAGTACAAAATATAGTACTAAATATAAAATTTAGTACAAAATATAAAATCAAAGCATCTGGTGACTCAGTTGGTTAACTGTCCAGCTCTTAACGTTTGCTCAGGTCATGATCTCATGGTCCGTTGTGAGATCAAGTCTTGTATTGCATTGAGCTCTGTGCTGATAGTGTGGACCCTGCTTAAGATTCTCTTTCTCTGTCTCTATCTGCCCTTCCTCTTCATGTTCTCTCTTTCTCTCTCTCTAAAAAACAAAATAAAATAAGGATACTTGGCATTTATCAAATGTGCATGGTATGCCAGGCACTGTTAGGAGCACTTCACAAGTATTACCACAATTAATCTTCCCAGCTTCTCTGTGAAGTTTATACTGTAATCACTCCCATTTTATAGATGAAGCAAGTGAGATACTTACAGGTTATGTAGATCCTTGAAGGTTACCAGATAGTAGTGGGATTTGAACACAGGTCCTATGACTTCTGAATTTGTATTCTTAACCAGTGGGGAAGATGGGGATGGAAGCTGTTCATTTATATTTCAGTGCAACATACTATTTGGACAAGCATTATGCATAGGAAGGAATCTCCAGTTTAGAGCTGGAGATAGGTTTTTTTAACTTACCATGTGATTGTGGACACTTTAAATCATTCTGAAGTTCAATGTCTTCACTTATTAAGATTGGCTCATATGATTGCTTCTTGGCAATGTTTTAACAATCTTTGTTGTATTTTCTACTTGAGCCTTCAGGAGCTAGGAGCAGAATTAAGTGCTCATTAATGGAATTATGAATGAAGATATTCTTGGTGCCTGGCTCTACACTTGCTAATTATTTTTTCTGCCCATTTTTAAATTTGTCCTTTAAAATTTAAAATCCTTATATATCATCTGTTTCTCCTAAAGTATTTCAAGGAAACCTTTTGATTACTTTGGTATCAGAATCCAGCAATCTTTCCAATAGAGAAAACATCCTCGATGGCCCAGGGTCTAGTCCTTTGTCGACTTTAGCCAATGAGTTCTTTGGAATTATTTTCTTTCTGTAGTAGCTCAACAGACTCATTGGACTCTGTCTGTTCTCTGCTTTTAAAGATTTGAAAAGGTCTATCATTGAACCAGTGTGATCTAGCTTAATCTTATTTCTAAGATAGAAATGTTGAATCAAGACTAATCTTCATAATTCATACCCTTAAAACTCTTAAAACTTGCAATCCCTTGGGGGCATTTATTTATCTTCTTCTAAAGCTCTAACAATATCCTTCCAGTTTGTGTCCCCAGTCTTAGCATGAAGTGATTGGGTCTTAGGAGTATTAGGAAGAGGATGTTAGCTATAAGTGTGCTTTTTTTGAACATTTATCTTGAATGTGAAATTAAAAAAAATGGAGTTTGAACAGTAAAGATTCACAGAGCTTAAAAAAAAACCACTTTTGGCTAGACAAGAGCACATCAAGCAGACTACAGAAAGACAAATTCACTTTAAGAGAAAAAGCTTTATTATTAAATAAGTTGTCAGTTTTTATGTGTCTTTCAATCCCAGAAAATAGGTACTATGAGATTTGATCTCCCTACTAACTTTGCTAAGTGAACTCAATTGAGTTTTATGGATTTCAAGGGATGTTGGATCCAGAAGAAACCTAGGATTTGGATTGTATCAGGTGCTTTAAAAAAAATTTTTTTTTCAGAAATAGAATGTAGTGATTTATCACTTGTGATGAGCACTGGGTGTTTTACGTAAGTATCTTCCTCAATGCCCATCATTCCTTTAGCCTTTCCCTCCCACCCCCACCCCAGCACCCAGCACTCAGTCAGCAGCCCTCAGTTTGTTCTCTGTATTTAAGAGTTTCTTATGCTTTGTTTTTATATTATTTTTTGCTCCCCTTTCCTTATGTTCATCTATTTTATATCTTAAATTCCACAAATGACTGAAATCATATATTTGTCTTTCTCTAACTCATTTCGCTTAGCATAATACACTCGTTTCATCCACATTGCTGCAAATGGCAAGATTTCATTCCTTTTGATTACAAAGTAATATTCCATTTTATATATGTACCAAATCTTAATCCATTCATCAATCAATGAACATTTGGACTCTTTCTGTAATTTGGCTATTGTTGGTAATGCTGCTGTAAACACTGGGGTGCATGTGTCTTTTCAAAACAGCCCACCTGTATTCCATGGAAAAATACCTAGTAGTGCAATTTATGGGTTGTAGGGTAGTTCTATTTTTCATTTTTTGAGGAACCTCCATCCTGTTTTCCAGAAAGGCTGTACCAGTTTGCATTCCTGCCAGCAGTGCAAAAGGGCTACCCTTTCTCCATATCTGTGTGGATTGTATGAGATATTTTACAGCTATCTTCTACTGTGATGACATTATCCTAAAGTTTATATCAAGTTATTATAAATGTCATATAAGGCAAATTTCCAGATCCAGTCTTTATTCTTGGATAGTTTGCAGTCCTTTAGAAGTAATTCTGGTGCAGAATGAGAAAAGGCATACAGGTAGAGAGGCAGGAAGATGGCTGCTGGGTGGATTATAGACCTCCAATAGGTCAGAAGTTCTGCTGATGTGTGTGTATGTGTGTATAATGGAATTAACAATTAGCACTTTAGGATGATCATCATGCTAAACATAAATATTTTATTGTTCATAATCTAGGAAGTAGGTTGTGTTATCTCCATTAAATACCTTGCCTAGATGCATGCACACCATTTTTGATAGAGCATGGATATAAATATATTTATTTGACTCCAGAACCTATGCTCTTAGCCGCTCTTCAAAGAAAAGTGTTTACTCTTTATTCTCTTTAAAGGAAAGTGTTTCTCAATAGGGTTGAGGGTTTTCTGGAGGCTGGGGGGGGGGGCGTATCTAGGATTCTTTAATAGTCTAAAATAGCATTCTGCAAATCAAATATTCCCTTTAGTTTCTTATAGCCTCAAAATCATGATATTTCATAGGCATTATTTTTGTGTACACCCAAGGATCATAATCTACAAAGTTTTATAATTGGATATTTATAAAATACGTATGCTTTTATAAATTTATGGTGATTGCATTAAAAAGAAAGACTGCTCAGATGTACATAGTTGGGGTAGGATTAAAATTTCAACCAAGGGGCTTGGCTTCTGAGCATCTCCTGTTAATCATCTTGCTACATGTCCGAAGTGTGCACTGCTAGTCCACTGGACCCTTTCAGCGTACTCTTACTTGACCTCATTTGGTGAGTCTTTGTTCCTTGGAACCGAGGCATTCTTGTTTAGAGCTGACATGCTGCCCTAACTGACTCAGGAAGACTCGGGTATGATGGAGGCTTTCCTAAACCAGATTTCAGAAAGAGGAGAGGCAAAGGAAAGTTTAGAATAAATAACCTCATCTATTTGGACACTTCTTAGAAGTCTCAAATTTTTAAAAGTGAATTAAAAAAATAATTTGCCACCTTGACAGTTTATCATTCAAAAACCAGGGGAATTAATGTATAAATTAATTATACATACATAATGTATAGTATACATAGCCAATGTAATTGGCTAGAAGGTGCAGGTGAAACCTAGCTTAATTCATTTATTCATTCAGTAATCATGTATTGAATGCCTACTATATGCCAGGCACTGTTTCAGGCACTAGGAATTATTGTGGGAAATAATAAAATGAGGTCCCTAATCTCATGAGATTTGCATAGTTTGATAAAACACAATTAACCCATAAACCCAAATATATCAGATAATTATAAGAGCTGTTAAGAATAAAAAATGGATGATGTGCTAAGAGAGTGTCTTGGGCAGCTACTCTGAATTGCAGGCTAGTAGAAGACATATAGAAGAAATATTGGCAGAGCCAAGGCAGCCAAGTGAAGCCTTGGAAGCACAGAATTTCAGACTCAAAGGATGGTCAGTAAAGTGGCCTAATTTGCAAATGAGCTGCATGTTCCAGGACCACTAAGGCTGAGGTATAATGGGCAAAAGGGAAGGAGGGAGTCAATGATGTTGGAGACCTATGTAGAATATTCTTCTTAATAGAAATTATATCTCCAAGGCCAGGAAAGGTAGTTTGAGTGTAATTCTAAGTGCCTGTGCAAAACCACTGGAGTAATTGAATCTGGGAAAGGCCATGTTCTAATTTATGCTCTGAGAAGATCAGTTTGGCTGTTATATGGAGAACAGATCAGGAAGGGTGGTGCGGAGTGGAAGCAATGATTATAGGTATTTAGTCAGGGAGCAGTAAAAAGAAATCCATGTCTAAAAAGGATAGACACAGGTTTCATTTCTTTATTCTAGGTGATCAGGGAGAGCGCTGTATAAGAGATAGAAATTCAAATGTCTATTTGTTAATAAAGTTTTATGTGCTATCTGTGCACTGACAGTACTGGGGAACCCATTGTGCTTTTGCCCTCATGAAATGCATAAGACAGCAGGAGACCAGTATCATTTGACAAGTCATTCTATTATGGAAAAATGTGAAGTAGAAGAGAATTTCTCCTCAGATACACAACCCAGGGAATGACTTTGCTGTTGCTTAAATGATGGGAGAAAGAGTTTGTGGGTGAGACAGTACCTGCCTCAGAGAAAAACATAGATCCTTAGTGGGCCTTGGTGACACGATCTGGTGGCTGTAAGACATGGGGAAGGAGTCTGGAGGCACAGCCTCTTGATGTGGGATTTTCACCCAGAGGTGGGATCTGACATAGATTAGTACATGAAGAGCATGGTAAGGCATTGCCATTTTAAAAGTGCATTCTGCCCCAGGAACTGAACAGAGAAGGGATTATCTGTAGTGAGGGTCTGTCAAGGGGAAGTTCACCAAGTTTACCAGATCAGTCCACTCAGCTGCCAGTTACTGATTGCTTATTGGCTAATGGTCCTATGTTTTCTCAATTCTTAAGTTTTATTAAAATTTAGGGGCACCTGGGTGGCTTAGTTCATTGAGCATCCGACTTTGGCTCAGGTCATGACCTCATGGTTCGTGGGTCGAGCCCCTCGTCAGGCTCAGAGCCTGGAGCCTGTCTTCGGATTCTGTGTCTCCCTCTTTCTCTGACCCTCCCCTGCTCACCCCCCCAAAAAAAATAAATAAAACATTAAAAATTTTTTTATAAAGTTTATGAAAATAAATTTCACAATTTAATCATCTATAATCTGTACTTTTTAGAGGGGGAAAAACCATGAATGAACTGTTAAAAACCATCACAATTTTTAGGTATTGGAAGGTGACTTTGAGGTGGCTTAGAAATGTGTAATCTTTTTAAACATTTTCAGGGCACTCAGAGGAGTTGTCATCTCAAAATAATCCATGAGGAAGGTAGAAAATCACCCCTATTCTAGAGCTGAGAATGAGCTCCAGAAAGTGTTTCTTCCAACAAATTGGTGGTTGACAGAATAGATGTTAGACTCTGGCTCTATTTCCAAAATATGTTACAGTTGCTAATAAATGCTATTACAAATTGTGGACAATATATCCCATGGTCCCCTGAAATGTGGTAAATCACATTTATGCTTTTCACTATTATGACATCTGGGCAACCCACAAAGCTTTTAAGGGTATTTGAGAAATTTTTCTGCCTTAGCTATCTTATACTGAACTATAATTTATAGATTTTGGCATTTGCCAGTAATTTTTGCTTTACTCTATAGGTGAAATCAGTTCTGTTTCTTCCCCCTCTTACTGCTTTTTATAAAAAGCAAGATTGAATCAAGCCCTTTGGAGAGGGTTGACATAAGATTGTGTTTTAAGTGTTAAAGCCTCTATGGTCGCATTATCTTCAGCTCTGGCCTCCCTAAGAAAATAGAAAGCATTAGGATCTAAACCTTTATGTACTTTTTAAGGCATAAACTCTTGTTGGATATTTTATACTTTGGAAATGATAAATTGCTTTCAGTTAAGCTACTGAGTAAGAGAAATCTGTAACAATTTCTAACCCAAATATCCTCTAATTTCTAAGCCTCATAATCTAAATTTCATTTTGTCTGATATCTTTAAGGCTTCCTGTGCTTGTGTATGTATCAGAACTTCAAAGACATACTATTGCAGAATAGTTTTATTGTCAATATTTTTAGTCTGTTTTTCCCTGACTATAATAGAGCATGGTTCTAGATGACAATGGTAAAAACATTTGTTGTTTCCTTTGAGTGTATATTCGAAATGTTGCTCGTATCATCATGAATTCAGTATGTTTTGGAGAATGATTTACTTCAAGCTAACAGTTACCATTACATTCCAGAAAAATAGAATTAGCAGTACAGTGGCACAGAGGAATAAAAGAGCCAGGAGTGTTCGATGAAATTCTATGTGACAACCACAACGTTCATTACTGTGGGTTCTTCTAGACGGGGTCCATGACCTATTTATCTTTAATGCTCCAAAATCTTATACAAAAATTGGTAAATCATAGGTATTTTAAAATTCAAGTTAAAAAAGAAGGAATTAATGTGTCTTACCTATTAAAAGATAATAAAAGGGCAAGATTTACCTGATACTGTTTGCTGAAGGTCAAAGTTACTAACATGAGAAATCTGACCCATGTAGATGAGATCTATAATACATTTTCTTAGCTAAAATGATTTATTCATTCAACAAATATTTATGACATGCTGTCTATGTAGTAGGGTCTGTGACAAATATGATTCTTGTTCTCATTGAGGTTCTATTTAAATAGGGCAGATGATACACAACTACTACACACATTTATGAAGAAAATAAAGGGGTTTTTAGAAGAGTGTAGCTGAAGCCAGATGCTCTAGCTTGGTGGCCTTAACATTTGAGTCCTAAAGGAAGTGAAGAAACTAATTAAACAAAGACACAGAAGGAGAACATTCCAGTCTGGGAATGTGTTGTTTTGGTTAGATTTTGTAGTTAATAAGAAACGGGAAAGAGCTTATTGATATTTTGCCTTCTCCTTCCTTATTTAATTTGCAACTTCTAATATTTTAAAATTCAAAATGCAGGACTAAATCCACTAAATCCCCTTTAAAATGTTCTTTAAGAACAAGTAAACAATGCACAGATGCTCTCTGGGATTAGTGGAACAGTGAGTGAAGATTATACTTCCAAGTCCAAGTTGCCTACCTACCTAGGGAACAGGTAGTCTTTAGACTAAGCTGGATTTGGTCTAACTTGGGGAATTGCATTTGCTTTGGGTTTTTTATGATACAGAGCAGAAATCTGTGTTCATTTGATGGTATAATAGATTGGCAGTGAGGCACAGTTCTGCCTCCTAAGCAGTAGTGTGAAAGGCATGCCCCAGACTGATTTCCCATATGATCCGATCCAGTTTACATTTCCCAGTATGCTGCTTATTGAAGTTTTGCTCCTCTCTTTACAGTGCGGCTCCTCCTGAGACATGTAAATTCCCTCCTCTCTTCCTTTCTGGCCCTACTGCTATGAAGCCATCTTACCCTGCCTTCACTCACTTGGTTTTCAGGCCTTGTACTTCCAGAGAGCAGTTCTCCTGTGGGCTTTCACAGCGCGAGATGCTGTTGGAAGCAACAGGCTTCTGCATCCCACAGAAACCCGGTGGAACATGTGCTCACCCTAGGCATCTATGTGAGGGGATGAAGCCATGCTGCTGCTCTGTTTTGCTTTCATAATAAAGTGGCTTAAAACCATCACAGCCATAAAGAAGACAAATCTCAAGAGGCTCATTTCAACTTTATAAATGTGGATATGCAGAAGTAAAAAGAGAAGGTGCTAGTGGGGTCTCTTTAAAACCATGCTGTCTCTGCTGAAATAGATAGCAGGAGTATGGGAACATATTAAAATCACTTAAGTTTTGTCCCCTATTTATTGCTGTTCTCTTCATAAACAGTTTTCTTGCTTAATTGTGTCCTGAGAAGATACTGCATGGGGCAGTAATTTTTTCCATTATCAACTATAGGGGAAAGACCATCGAGGTACAAGGACCACACCAGGAGAAATCTGCTGGACCTACTGTGTGTGGACGTTTTGAAGTAACAACAGGATGTCCTTCCTGCCCAAATGCACTTCTGTGCCCTTCCTCCTAATCAGTTGTGTTGTTAAGCATTGGGAAAGGCAAAGCTTTGCTGGCATTTTATAAAGGCATCCCCCTATATGCAGATTTTATGCTCCTTCTCTGGAGAGGATCCCAGCAGGAGCTGCGAGTAGAACACACAGCTAATGTGACTGGGTGATTGAAATAATAGCTAGTGGGTTCCATACAGAAGAATGGGTGCTTCTGGTATTTAATGTGCTACGGATCAGTGCCCAAATGCTAGGATTCGACTACTTTAGGGTATAGGACACCTGAATCACTCTTGGAGACTCTGACATTTTCTTTGTTTGGGGAACAGCTGAGACTTGCTGCAGGCTCGATCCTGGATAACTCCCCACATGCATTTGCAAGACTGCCATTCCTTCGCAATGAGTCAGTTTCCATAGACTGTTTCATTTCTTACATATGGAGGACATTAGCTTGTCGTCTTTTTTGCATGGTACAGTTTTTGTTTGAAAAGTGGATATTTTAGATGATCTGCTAGCAATTAGGGATTTTGATTTCTTACTGGGGTGGTAGTTGTTGCTGCTGGTTTTTTGTTTGCTGATTTACGTAATGAATTGATCAGACAAATTCTCCAGAGGAGGCCTCCTATGAAGTGTACAGCCACTGATGTTTCTGTTCCTCCTTCTTATTCTAGCCTGGCTTCTTAGGTGTTGCTTCCTTCCTGGGTTATATGGGTAGGTCAGCCAGTGATTGATTAGAGGTTGTGCTTAGACATTTTCAGCTAACGGACTTCCAACTGTTGCTCAGAGGATCTATGTTTGCTTTGGGACATACATTCCAAGTTCAGGCGGTTTACAGGTCCTCCTCAGCTTTTACTTTCTGCTTGTGTAGGGTCCCAGATTAAGCTAGGGATGAGCATGTAACGGGTTCCCTCCAATCTCTCCTGAAGCTACATGCAAATTTTTCAAACTACTTCTCCCAGAGTATCTGGGAGCTTACCAGAACCCATTATGGCTACCTCATTTCCTAGTTCTTGTTATTAATTTTTTGGCTGAGTATTCTCAGGCAGTAGTAATATTGGCCTTTCTTGATTGTTTGCCTCTGAGATTGAGACTGCTATTATTTTCAACAAAGCTCCCAGGCTTGACGCTTTTATGTAGAACTCCAAATCAGTTCATTCCAATAAACAGCTGGGGAAGAACTTCTGACATAGAGTAAGAACCTTTAAAAAGTCTTCTCATCTGTAAAATAAGAACATTAATAAAAATTTATCAAAGTCAGAACTCTGAAAATTAACATAAGGCTGAAACCAGTCTGAGGAGTATTTATTCAAGAGAAAGGTTTGGGATGCCAGTTTCAGATAATGTGATTTTGAAAATATAGGAGATACTTAGAAAAAAAATAGTTAAATTTGCCACTATTATCCAGTTAAGTCTAAGCCAGGAATCAATGAAGTTATAGGACAGTTGATTCATATTAGAAATCAATATAGGGTGACTGGCTGGCTCAGTTGGTACAGCATGTGATCTTGGGTTCATGAATTTGAGTCCCATGTTGCATGTGGAGCCTACTTTTTAAAAATGAATAAAAAATAGTAGAAGTTAGTAGAAGTTACATTATTTTATATTCAGATTGTTAGCTGTAAATCTGTGGTTATTAAAGTTATTTTAGTCATAGACAACTTTGAAATTGATAAGAACTATTGAACTATTCCTTAGAAAAATATAAAATGTATAACATTTTGGTATATAATTTTCCTATAAAGTCTATCAGTGGCCCCCCAAGTGCTTAAGAAACTGGTTGTAGATGGTAAAGCTCATAATGCTTTCTATTCTTTTAAAGTACTGGCATTAAACAGATAGATGCTTAATAATTAAAGTATTTAAGTATTTTCTTTAATCATCTTCAATGTAGGCATCAGAATGTTTGCAGTTGAATATTTACTCAACTAGACGGGATAAAAATGATCTTAATTCTAGTTAATTTTCTGATACTTACTTGCTGTGTGACCAAGAAAATCTCTTAATCCTGTTTCCTTAGTTCCCTCATTTTTGTCTACCTCCCATAGTCATTGTCATGATCAGATGAAATGATTATCTGAAGGAATTCTGAAAACTATACATTTATATACATTGTAATCATTATTTCTTGCTTAATTAGATTTCCTAGATTGTGAGAGATGTATTGAAGACTTTCTTTGCTTTAAACCTGAAATAATCCTATCAATCCTGGCTACACAAGTTAAGAAAATCATAGGATTTTTGAGCATCTACTTGCCTTTGAATTTTTCCATCCAACTCCTCAATTTTAAGTAGTTAGATAAGGTGGAAAAATGTTGGTATGACTAACTTGCACGGCTTGGAAAGTTTTCTTCCATTAGCTAGACAGCAAATATTTGAATGCCTGTGATAATTTCAAGGAGATGTTAGAGAAGAGGAATGTGTAACAGGGGAAGCTGAACATTAAAGACAAAGAGGAGGAAAAGAAACAGGATGTGGAGGAGGTGAAGGATGGATACACGTGTTCAGAAAGCATGAGGACAGTGACAGCTCAGCCAGACCAGGACTAAATTCCTTTTGGAGATCTACGTTATACTTTATCTTTAAGGAAGGATATGTTGAGCTAAGACCTAGTGTGCGAAGCAAAATGAATACAAGTTTTTGAGCCAGTTAGATACCAGTTTGAATACATGTTCAGCAACTTACCACTGCATGAACTTGGGTAGGTTATTTGACCCTCTGAATTGCAGTTTCCTTGTGTATAAACTTCCCATCATGCTGGACTTCTGTGGAAAAGAATAGTGCACTGGAATGGCTCTGGACCCAAGGTTAGTATTCCACAAGTATAAGCTATTTTGTGCCAAAGTTTGTTTAGGGATGCAATTAGTAGATAAAGAGATGTTTAATTATGGGAAATGGGCAAGCAAGGTCTTAGATGGATATGTGTTGTATATGTAATTGAGAGTGCACTTGTCAATAAAGAATAAGAATAATTTCTGGTAAGAGTTGGATATATCAGAAGTTAATGACACGAATAACCATGATCAGTCTTTTTCCATCAACTTTGAAAATATGCATTCTTTGCATCACTGTAATTGCTTTGAAGCTTGTAGTCACTTGCCCAAGAATAAACGGGAGCAAAGGCATACAACTATCTATTTGATATCTCAGAGAATCTTGGTATGGTCTTTATACAAGAGATGGCACTGGGCTAAAACTGGTGTGGTGAAAATTTTCATAGAGGAAGAAAGACCTATATTATGAATCAATTGGGTAGTTGAACAAAGGTAACTGCATAGCTACTCTTTAAATACTGCAGAAAAGGATTTATTGGAACACCAAGACTCCAAGATTAGGGTGAATGTTCGGGAAAATGACTATTGGCGAGGTTAGGGCTATATATTATGGGGATTGTAAGCTGATTTTTAAGTAGATGTTAGAAAAGACACACACACACACACACACACACACACACACACACACACACACACACACACACACTTTCCTAGGCTTTACAGACTTGACGTATGCTCAGGAAAGCAACTTTGACTCTGGCTTGCTCAGGGATATTCTTACAGCTTTGCTTTCCTACTGGATGCAGACTAGCCTGGATCTCTGTCAAGTCCCTTCTCCTTTTCCTGTTGCTTTCCAACATTGATGGTCTTGTCCACATTTTGGTTTTATGTTCCTTAAACAAGTTTTTCCTTTCCTCACTTGTGCCCTTTTTGCTACAGAGACCACAAAGCAGTGCTGTTTTTGGACCTGTAGTGACTTAAGATCCAGCTCTTTATTTTTCCTGTTTCATTTCTTTGGCTTTTGGCACAGATTTCCAGCAAAAATATTGAGACCAGAGAACATGCACAGCACAATGTTATCATCCAAAACAGCCCTACCCTTGGATATGGACTAATTCTTAGCCCTGACTTGGACTTTTCCTCTCACTGCTGTTTTGGTTCTCTCTTGAAGAAGAACTAAACAAAAAAAATCCTTGTTGAAGATTCTTCTCCAGAAAACCTGGTAGACAGTTAAATTCTAAGATAATCAAATATTGGGCAATCTCCATTATGTGGTATTTCACAGTTTTATGTTAAAATAGATCTTTGCCTAATGACACATTTGAACAGTAATTTTTACATCAAATAAAGATTTGATAAAGCTCTTTGCCAAAAATAAGCTATTCTTTGTTTTAGCAAATATTTTCAACATTGAGAAAGATACTTAAGTGATGTCTAATGGAACCTGGGGATAAGGCAAAGAGGAGGATGTTTCTGAAGGTGCAGAAAGTAAACTAAATCTGCAAATTACAAGCACAGTGGAAGAATGGCATGTTTATAAAAGTTCTACATGTAATAAGCCAAATGTTAGCTGTGGGATGAAGTTTGCCTTTCAAATCGCTTACCTCCAAACAGCAATTTCTGCGTTGTGTTTTGGAAAGCTCTGGTTTCCTGTTAGCCACTTCATTAATAAATGCAATTCAATTTTCCTTTCAATGAGAGAGCAAGGCATTCAACGTCTGTGGCATGCAGAGCAATGAACAACATGTCTCCAAATTTTAATGGGAACAATGCCATTTTTACTAGAATCATTAATTCCTTATCTTCCGGATGCATGCCTGCTAAGTAGCCCTTTGTATTTACTTCAAATTCATCAGTTTGAGATGCTGCTGTATTCCATTCTTACAGATGAAAAAAGGCTTTTTATTGAGGGAAAAACACACCTTTTTAGTTTCAGACCATGCCACATCCTTCTTAAGGTTTTACGTTTGGTGCTTTAACTTTCTTAAGGTGAATGAATGATAGGAAGCTTACTCAGAAATCATTGCAATGATTATGAACCCATAACCAGCAGTGGGTTTGTTTGTTTTCTAAACACGGACCTTTCACATTAAAGCTTGGCTATTGTGGGTGGCATACTTTTCACAGCATCCCCAATTTGTCTCCCTGATGGATTGGGCCAGAGGGCCCTCCTGTACCAGATTTCCTTACCTCTTTAGAAATATGCTAGTTAGTAAAAATTAATGAGAGGAGCATTCGATTTTTGTTTGCCTTTCCTTGAGGTAATTGTCTGAGAGTCAGTGGTGATTTCTTACGCTGGTTTCTTACGTACATTTAGAGCAAAAAAAATGTATTTTTCCTCTCCTCTCTTTACTTGTCACCCACCCCTAACATCTTATTTACAAAGCAAGGAATGGAGGCTCAGACTTGGCCAGAGTCACATGACTATACCATGTCCCAGCCAGGCCTACAACCAAATTTTTTGGCTCCCACTCAAGAGCAGTTTTATCAAGAGTTCTGAAAGAACTGGTTTAATATGGCCCCATGGTAGATTACATAATAGTTAAAACACTTTACATAAAATTACACAAGAATACTTACCAGTAATGTGAACTAAGATAAATAATACAGTGGTAACAAAGGGCCTAACCTCTATATGGATAAGGATGTGGAATAAATTAACCAGTATTTCCAATTAGGAATATTTAGACCAATGCCATATATTTACATAAGCAGCAGTTCCCAAAAATATTCATGGACACAAAATAATACCATTAGACAGCTGAAGTAATTGATTTTGATTAGTCCAAGTCTAGATTTACATATCGAAGTTGTAATACCTAGTGGGTATTATTGGGCATGGCTTTGCCCTAATGCAGCCAGGTAAGAGTTGAAGACTTCAAGTGGTAAATCATAGTCCATTTTCCTCCCTCCTTCCCTTCCCTCCCTCCCTTCTGTCCTTCTTTTTCTCCCTCCCTCCCTTCCTTCCTTTCTTTTCCTCCCTCTCATCCTATAATCCTGAAGTCCACCACTCAACTCAAAACTCCTTCTTACGTAGATACTTTGTGAGCTCCTATCATCTCTGACCCTGCCATCCCCATGTGTCTTTGGGAGAGTCAACATAAAAGAAAATCTTTGTAAATGAAGCATACTTCAGTATCTTTGGTCCACTATCCACTTTACAGACCTAATATGTCATTTGAGCTGCATCTCAAGTGATGCTGATGTCTTAGTTATTTCTTCATGGCCTGCCGTAGCTGTAAGGTTTCTCCCCCTACTCAGCCACCTGTGATCTGCTCCTTCAGCACTTGGCAGGAAACAATGAAACCACCTAAAGAATGGCCACACTTTGGTTCTCTTGCTTCCTACCCAAGGGCAGTGTGTCCTTTGAAAAAAGGTGAATTGATGAGTCAGCTTTAATAGTCAAAACCAAACTATTTCCTAGTAATTTATTTTATGCTTTGGTCAAATTTCCATTTTTTTGATCATATTTTCTATGTATTGATTTTTCATTCAATATTCATGCTTAAGTCCATTTGTATACATTTTATTGACATATAATTGACATACAACATGTTAGTTTCAGGTGAACAACATAGTGATTTGACAATTACATACAGTATGAAATGTTCATCTTAAATATAAATATTGTTTATATTTTGATTGAGATGGGAGGGGTCAAGTCTGCCTTAGCCAGTAGTATTCATTTCAGGGTATGCAATTCTTACTATCCATCAGGCTGAGGCTAAAATTACTAACCTTTTCTAGTTTTTTGACTTGCTTACTATGCAACTGATACAATGTTGGTAAAATAAGGTAAATAATACTATGTACTTACATGATATATGGTACATGGTATATATGAATGATACCTACTTACATGAATGCATATAAAATGCTTACTGTAGTGCCTGGCACACAGAAAAAGCCTTCAATGCATATTAATTCTTATAATATTATGATATAGTAGATCTATATATTACATTATATATTGTATAATGTAATATATATATTTACAATATATAATATATTTACTATATTATATATAGTGGCATAATAATGTGTTTTGCAGTTTGAAGAGGATTGAGGTAGTTAAGTTTATCACTAAGCAAATCTATGTGTGACTGGGAAGTAAGAATCAATTTCTAGAGACTATCTTTAATGCTGCTCTTTTTTCTTTACCATTTTAAATGCTTTTTCTGATGTATATGTGCTAATACCATGCCTGTTGTGATAAAGGATTTAAGGAGAATTGGAGTAAAAGCAAAATGTTTTTTATACAATAGGAAATCAAGACCAAGAAATAGAAAAGGACAGTATACCCAGCATGGAGTACTTTGTTTCAGATTGATTCAGAACTTGATGTAGCTAAGAGAAAAGGGCCGTTTAGCTCAGGGCCTATGTCCATGAAAGGCCTTGAGCTTAGGCTTTTCATGTTATCTACTAATAGGGTATTTCTGAGGTTTTATATGTACCTTACTAGGTTTACATCTTTAGCTCTGTGTCTTTTTGAACCCCACTTTCTTTCATGTTATAATTTATTGCAGGATTTATAAAAATTAAGTAGTTCGGAAGAGCATAATTAAAACTTATTGTTTTTGGGTATGTGTGCCAAAGACAAATCATTAACTTAAAAATACAAGCATTTAGGGGCACCTGGGTGGCTCAGTTGGTTAGATGTCCAGCTTCGTCTCAGGTCATGATCTCGCAGTTTGTGAGCTTGAGCCCCGCGTTGGGCTCTGTGCTGACAGCTAGCTCAGAGCTTGGAGCCTGTCTTTGGATTCTGTGTCTCCCTTTATTTCTGTCCCTCTCCTGCTCATGCTGTCTTTCTCTCAAAAATTAATAAAACATTAAAAAAATTTTAAACAAAATATAAGCATTTAGATATAACAGCATTCTTATAATTCTGTTTTATTATTTCTTCTATAAAAATATATGCATGGGGCCTTCAAAAATGGAAATGTATCAGGCTTCATCTGACCTTTGTGACTACCTAGCAAGGGATCCAAATGTTGTTGAGCTCAACAAGAGGAAAGAGGGAGAGAAACCAGGGAAATTTTTAGGCAACTATAGAGGTCCATTAACCATTGATGCAGAAATTACAATTGTTAGTTTTACTCTGGATGAAGATGTAGTTAGAAAGTTTCCTATAGAATGTAGCAGTAAATACCAAATCCCTTACCTAAAATTACTGAAGTCCCTTTCCCTGGAGTTGAGACATTAAACAGACGTTTAGCCTTGTCTCACTGTGCCTAGTAGAGATACATGGCTAAGGCACAAATACATAAGAGAAAAATATAAAAGTATCAGAGTGATAGATTTGCAGTTGAGATGTATGAATAACTTGAGTTATTTCTATTTGGAACATAGACAAACAGCCCATTACCTGCCTTGAATATGACCAGATAGGATGCATAAATAGCAGCAAAATTTATGTTAATTTTAGAATATGTAAATTCTCTTTATGAATACATTGCACTGAATGTGAAATGTGTGCTCAACCACTACAGACCTTTAATAAAATAAGAGCAACAGAAAACCCATCTTTTATATGATGGACATAAAAATACAAATTAAAAATCAAACAGTAAGGGAAACATAAAATTGTTAGATGTTGAAAATGAATATATTTATTCAAATATATTTGTCCTTTAGCACTGGTAAATTTTGTATATGCATCAAAGAACAGAAAATATTTTTATTATTTTGCTTTGGGTTACTACAGTCATATGCAGGGCTTGCACAAATAGATTTATTCCTAGAAATTACATTCAACTTTGAATCCAATCTATTGATACAAAGTTACAAAATAGATATTACCTAAAACCTGGATTTAAGACTGCATTGTTGTCCTCATGTATGTGAGTTCATGGTAGTCATCTAGAAGAAAATCTCTAATTTATAAAGACTTAGTTCTAACAAGGGCTCATTGTAAGCACTTTTCTAGTTTAAAATGGAAGGCCATTAATGTATGGATCAGTTGGCATATTTTCACTTAAACACAGGTGATGTGTCCAATCAGATGTCTTCTAAGATGTGGAGGCAGAGACCTCCACTATTTTCTTATAATGAATGCTCAATAAATAGTCCTTGAATGCATGCATGAAGCAAATGCTTAGAAAAACAAAGAGGTAAAGTAGTGGTCTGTATATGTATTGATAAAGTACTTTATGTAAAAGGACTATTTGAGTAAGAAAAAAATCAAAGAAGTGGTTGTCCGGGTTATAAGGAACCTGTGGATTCTGCTTCACTACTAGTATAAAAGTAACATGAAGACAAAACACTGTAATAATGCTTGATTTCAACACTCTAAATGACGGCAAGAATTTTATTTTTTTTAAAATCATTACACTGGATAAAGTTGTGATGTGTTGCTAGAGTAGTTTCATTGCTGAAAAAGAAGGCAATCAAATCTAAGAAAACACATAGACTAGATTTAAATCTATTCCATTATTTAGAATCGTGTGAATTCTGGTTTCAGATCCCTCATTTTTAAGGGAAAAAAAAACACCTATTCTGGATGGATTTTTAAGCACCCATTCCGGATGGGTTTTACATCAATGAAACAAAACAATGTTCCATCACCCCTGCCTTAAGCACATACATTGATGTGTAATATTGAAATAAATGTCAACTGTTATTCTTCCGAAATCAGAACAAGAAACCCAGTGATTAGGAATAATAGAAACCTTGGGAGAAATAGAGTTTTGTGACAAAATATCACTTGAGGTTCTGTTGTGGATATGTCTCCTAAATCCATAGATTTTAGGAGATCAATAACAATATGCAAAAGTCAGTATAGTTTCATGGCAAGTGTCACTAAAATAATTGTTTGTCATCTTTGCTCTCTTGTATCTTGACAGATGGGCCTACTCATTGCACACCTGTTTGCTTAGCTTAGAGCCAGTTCTGTCTCTGTATCTGAGTCATTGGATTCCTTGGTGGCTTTGCATTTTTCTGCTTCCTTCTCAAAGTGACTATCCTTTGGCCTTTCTGAATCTTAGTGACTGAGTTTTCCAAAATCACTTTTCAGACTTGAGGTTGCCGAACATCAGTTCACCTGGTCTCTACCAATTTTCAGATATTGAGGCAGTCTTTCCATCACCTCTGATAAGGATTTCTGGTGCTTGATCAGCTGAGTTGATTCCCTCACAGTTTTATTTACTTTTGTCCCCAGAATAAAGGAGCCTTGAGCCCTTTGCCGAATCTTCTTGTCATGATTTGGATTTGCCTGGACTTTATGTCTCAGGCTTTGTAACTCGATGTTAACATTGTTTCCTGAATCCAGTTATTTCAGAATGCTGAGGCATAGAAGCTGTCAGACTTAAAACCAATGACCTGAGTGGAAAGGAACCAGTCTACCATATTTTTATTTTTATTTATTGTTTTTTTAAAATGTTTTTTATTTATTTCTGAGAGAGAGAAAGACATTGTGAGCAGGGGAGGTTCAGAGAGAGAGGGAGACACAGAATCTGAAACAGGCTCCAGGCTCTGAGCTGGCTGTCAGCACAGAGCCCGATGTGGGGCTCAAACCCATGAACTGTGAGATCATGACCTGAGCCGAAGTCAGATGCTTAACCAACTGGAGCCACTCTGGTGCCGCCTATCATATTTTTAGAAAGAGATCTATGGTCAATTTTATATTGTGTACATCTTTACTTTCTTCAGCTTCTTTGCCAGAGGTAGGACCTTGGCTTTGGTGACTTTACTGTATTATCCTAAGAATTTCCTTCCTATTACTTTCAGTGTTTTGTTTACTATCAAGAAAGTTCTGGGGCACATGGGTCCCTCAGTTAAGTATTGAACTTTGACTCGGGTCATGATCTCAGTTTGTGAGCTTGAGCTCCACATCAGGCTCTTTACTGTCAGTTCAGGGCCTGCTTCATATCCTCTGCCCCCATCTCTCTTCCCCTCCCCTTCTCATGTCTCTCTTTCTCAAAAATAAATAAGCATTAAAAAAAGTACTTCCTTCACTCTGGACTTTCATCTAAGAATTTGAGAATAAAAAAAAACCTATTCTTTAAAATTAAAACGCTACTATGTCATGGATTACAGAAGAATTAAACAATATTACCTCGTAACACTTAGGACTCTGTCTTACAATGACAGAAAATGTAAGCCCCAATTCAAAGTAATAAAAGAGTAAAGAGAGATTATTGATTCTTTAGACACATCAAAGTTTGGGTTATATGTTCTTTTCTAACGTTGTTTAACAAATTATTCCAAAATTTAGCAGACTGAGACAATAAACATTAATTTTTTTCAGTTTCTGAAGGCCAGTGATTAAGGAATGATTTTGCTGGGTGGTCCCAGTTAAAACTTTCTCATGAGGATGCAGGCAAGATATTAGCTAGTGTTGCAGTTAACTTGCGCCTGGGGTTGGAGAATCTGTTTCCAGGGTTGCTCACTCATATTATGGTTGTTAGCAGACCTCAGTTCCTTCCTTGCTTTGAGCAAGTGGCCTGGGTTCCATACTATGTGAACCTTTCTACAGGCCAGCTTGAGTGTCTTCACAGCATGGAATATGTGTTCTCCAAGACTATAGGAGGAGAAGAATAAGGGGGGTGGAGAAAGAAAGCTAAGACATTACGTTTAGTCTTAATGGACCTAAATGGAGAATCTAAGGAGGATTGAGCCCTGGTAAAGATGAATCAAAAATTTTGTGGTTATATTTTAAATCCTCTATATTTGTCTTCAGGGTTGTTTGGATTAAGCATATTGATGATGTTACTTTAGACCAATTTCTGCCTTTTGCAGCATAAGCATTATCCTAAGGCTGGTTCCTTACATAGTATTAAAATTACTACTACCCTTATAGCTTTAATACCTGCACATAATACTTTACACAAAGAGAATGTGCCAGTACTTTTTCTAATAGAGCAGGACACCATCTTTTGCAAAAGCTAGTTGCATGCCACACTGTTTCTCATTAGCTTAAACTTGGGTACGTGTTCTGTGATTAATCAGCTCTATGAAAAGGAGGCATCTTGATGGTTGTCTTTGGCCTAGGTTATCTTCAATTAATATGACAGAGGAGATGGGATTATCCTGATTGTATTAGAGATTCTAAGGTGTGGGGTGGGAAGTGGGGGGAGGGGGGACTTGAGTGGAAAGGTGAAGTATGGTAATTCTTGTCTCCTCTTTCCATATTCTCAGCCAAATGGCATGGTTCTACTGTGGGGAAAGAATTGAATAGCTACTGATTGGGCAGAAAAAGAGAAATCTGTCCCATGTCATAAAAAGATCAGATTGTGGGCTGGTAAGTATACACAATCCTTATAAGATATATTAATGTAATTAAAAAATAGAAAACAGAACAAAATAAGCAATTTAATGAGGTAAGCATAAGCATACAATAGAGATATAGCCAATGGCAATTAGACTTTTAATGAGGTCACATTAAGAAGACCATCTCCCGTGGAGAGGTGGACTGAGAGAGCCCTATCCAAAAAGTTTTCAATATTCCAGTGGGAAAACCTGTTCTAAGAGAGATTGGCATGAGGTCAAAAAAACTTACATCATAAAACTCCTGCTCTTAGGCCATACTTACCAAGCTCCTACCAGATTATTATTTGGTTTAAAGAATGAAGACTAAGATTTACTAGTCTGTAGTAATTGTAGGATTTTACATTCTCTCTGTGTACTATTAAAATCTGAGCCTGAAAGGCAGACTCTGACCTGAGATAAATTTGGCTGTACAATATCCTGTCTATTGATAATATTACTGTGATAGTTTAACATTAACCTTTTAAAGAAATCTTAATATCTGCATCTACCATACAACTTTAATTATACTGATAAGGGTCTGGACCCTCTAGATAGTATGTATTCCCCTAACACTATATCTAAGTTCATAGTAAAGGGAAAAAAGCATTTCTGATGATGTCAATTTTTAAGTATTTAGTATTTGTTGAAGGTAAGTGTCTTTGCTCTATGTCAAGAGATCTGTTAACTTATTTTTTCTCTTTTTCAAAGTAACTTTATCCATGATTTCTCATGACTTGTGGGAATTAGATTTTTATTCTTTCCATGGGTTCCTTGACATTCATTCATAGAAATAAGCAGTCTGACACAGTGGGAAAAAATTAAAATGTTTCCATGACATCATATCATAGGTGAAATATTAAATGGCTTTTACTTTGTAATTAAGAATGAAAAGTTGAGGGGCGCCTGAGTGCCTCAGTCGGTTGGGCAGCCGACATCAGCTCAGGTCATGATCTCGAGATCCATGGGTTTGAGCCCCACATCAGGCTCTGTGCTGTCAGTTTGGAGCCTGGTGGATTCTGTGATTCCCTCTCTCTCTGCCCCTCCCCTGCTCAAGCTGTGTCTCTCTGTCTCAAAAATAAAATAAACATTAAAAATAATAAAAAAAAAAGAATGAAAAGTCGATCACACTAAATAGTGTTAGATGTAGAATTCACTCCTTTTTGGATTAGGGATTAATGCAAGAGAGTAAGTAAATTACTATCTTGATAAAATAAATGAAACCCTCTTCTGGTTGTAATGACGTATACCATATTGACTTCAAGAAGAGTATTTGGATTATAAATTTTGTTACATTAATGACTAACTTGTTCCTAATGTGAACTAAACCATATGTTCAGATTTTCAATCTAACAAAAGGCTGTTTGTTACTAAGGAGATAACATTAATTACTATTATTGCTACATTACTCTTATAAAACTTTAGTGTCTAAAGTTCTGCCCAAATGAAGTTCAAATATATTTTAAAAGACTTCTCATAACTCTGTATAGTACCAGATACAGCAGATACCACAGATTAGCACATGTATGTATGTACGTGTGGATGTATATTTTTATTATACCTCTTTAATGTTGGCTTTCTTAAGCTAAATACCATTAAATCCTGGATCTTTACAACCACCAAACATAAACTTCAATATTCCTGGCCCAGTCTAAGTCATTTAATGTAAAATTTATCTTTTGATCACCCCATGCCTATGGAGACAACAGAGAGTTGCAGATATTTATTGAATGAAGTAAAAATCATTCTTAAGAAATTAGTGTTCTTAGCTACATACACTGTCTAAATTCATCTTTTACCTACTTCACCCTTGGTCTATATAGAAAATAAAGACAATACAGAAGTCAGTGTAAAGATTATGTGTACAAAAATTGATTAATTTTGTAACTCACACAATATTAATAAGTGGGTTAGATGAAATATTAAACTCTATTCTCAACAGGAAGGGACTAAAGAATTTGGAGAAGATAAAAATTAATCAAAACATCTAGAATATTTTCTTAAAAAAGCAATCATAAAATAATTGAACAAAGCTCTACAAATGAATGGGAAATACTTAGAGGAAGAATCAAGAGTGAAAAACTGTTGTGTGTTGAACATATGTATCAGAATTTTCTTTTGTGCCCTGTCCCCTACTACCATACATATAAATCATATTGGAAAGAAAAAAACTTAAATTGAACCTATTATTTATTGCATACCTACTCTGTGCCAGACACTGGACTAAGTGTTCTATATGCCTAATAGTATTAAATTTTTATGACTACTCACTTGATCCCCACTTTCCTAAATAGCAAGCTCAGGTATAGAGAGGGTAGTGAGTTTCTGTAAAATTAAAACACTACTCATTGTTGGATCCTGGGGCTCCTCTATCAAAACTCTAGAGGAGATGGCAGGAAATAACCTTTTTGATGCCAGCCACACCAACTTCTTACTTGACACATTTCCAAAGGCAAGGGAATCAAAAGCAAAAAATGAACTATTGGGACGTGCACTGCAAAGGAAACAACAAAACTGAAAGGCAACCAACGGAATGGGAAAAGATAGTTGCAAATGACATATCAGATAAAGGGTTAGTATCCAGAATATATAAGGAACTCCCCCAACTCCACACCTGAAAAGCAAACAACCCAGTGAAGAAATGGGCAGAAGATATGAACAGACACTTCTCCAAAGAGGACATCCAGATGGCCAACTGGCACATGAAACGATGCTCAGCATTGCTCCTCATCAGGGAAATACAAATCAAAACCACACTGAGATACCACCTCATGCCAGTCAGAGTGACTAAAATGAGCAAATCCGGAGACTCTAGATGATGGCGAGGATGTGGAGAAACAGGCACCCTCCTTCACTGTTGGTGGGAATGTAAACTGGTGCAGCCCCTCTGGAAAACAGTGTGGAGGTTCCTCAAAAAATTAACAGTAGCACTCCCTATGACCCAGCAATAGCACTGCTAGGAATTACCCAAGGGATACAGGAGTGTGGATGCATAGAGGCACATGTACCCTAATGTTCATAGCAGCACTTTCAACAATAGCCAAATCATGGAAAGAGCTTAAATGTTCATCAACTGACAAATGGATCAATTGTTTGGTTCTTAATATTATCACCTAATTGGAACACAGGTGGCTTTCTTGTTTAGCTTTTTTTATCTTGTACTTTCTATCCCCCTCCCAAACCATTAGATTTTTATAGTAGCCCCAAAGATTCTGTTTTAAAGGAGGCTAAACTGTGTAGGGGCAATATTGGGGACTGAAGGTCTGTTTTGTGGCATAGATCAGGTCAGAGGGACGAAGCTTTGTAGAGCTGCAGCAAGATCCCTTCTCAGAGGTAGTTCCAGGTTCTTCTGCAGTTTCCTGCTCCTGGTGGTGCTCTGCATCCTTTCCTGTTGCTTGAGCATGGCACAGGCATCCCAGGCCACCAAAAGGCTGTACCAGCCCCCCCACCTCCCGCCCCACAGGGCTGCTGCTTTCCCCCCATCCACTCCTCATACCTGCATCAATTGCTGGCCAAGCATTTTCCTCCCCCACTGGGCCTTGCTTTTGGTAGCTCCTATATTGAACATGAGGAGTGAGCAGAGAGGGTTGGGGAAGGGCAAGGGTTCCCAGGGATTCTCCAGGGGTGACTTCATAAGTGGTCTTGTTTCAGTCTCTGCAGGTCCCAACTCCTTAATATCCTCTGTTCACTTAGAAGCCATCGATAACTGGAATGTCGGTGTTGCAATATAGCAGTGTGCTCTTAGGAAGGCCCAGGTGGTGGGCCTGGCCTAGCACCCAGGTCCACCTGGGGTCAGAAGCCAGGCACTTTGCAGCCAGAACTTCTGCTATAGGGCACATAGTTGCTGCTGCTGCTGCTGCACAGGTCATCTGACCACTTGTGCTCGGTGAAATGGTGCAGGGCTAGCTCCCCAGCTCTTGCTGCTGGGTCATTGGGCGTGGACTCCTGTTGCACTCTCATGAATACCCTGTATGCAGTCACTGCAGCTGGTGGAGCCTTCACACACAACAGTGCAGTGTGCTCCCCAGGCCCCAACTCCAGCTGCTGAGCTTCTTTTGGTACTAAACACAGATGGCTTTGGTCTTGCCTTATTTCATAACCTAGCTATATCACATAGAGATGAATGATCTTCTTTGAAAGGTGTTTGGTTGGTTTTTTAATCTAGGGTGATACATTCTGAACAAAATACCAACTAAAAGAGCAGATTTTTTAAGGGTTGTTGTCAATGATTGAACTGTAATTTGTTCTGTAGATCAAGGGTAATAATCTAGGAATTAATTAGTTCTTTTAACCAGAGCATAAGATTGCCACTCCCAGTTAATATTGAGGTAAACTTGATTTTCTTCTTAGAAAACATTAATTAAAAGGTGTGTTTCCCCCACCTCAAGTATGACTTTTATTTAAACTTTTTACCAGTAACAAATATTGAATACATCTGGTTGTTTACTATGTGGCTTATAACTGTTCGCTCAGGATAATCTATATATCCAGTTCTCCTTAGTTTGAATAAATGCTTTTTGTAATGAGTATTCATGATCAGAAATGGATTCAATGAACTCTGGGAAAATTACCTCTAAGTCTTTTGTGCTTTCTGCATCATTTAGATGTTGCTGATCTATTCCCTATAGAGGGAAAAAATGGTAGCATTTTGGGATGATTTCTCATGAGTTAAGATTTTTAAAATAATTTTTAGTATCCTCTAAATTTATTTCAAGTATAATTAAGTATAAGAAAATATGATTAGCCAAGAGAAAATTAAAGAAAAATTATCCTTGATTTTTGGACCTGATGATCAAAAATAGGAGCAAGAAGGGTACAGGAGCCCTAGAGATTTTTTTCTGACAAAAGTATTCCTGTTCATTACAGTAGAATAACAAAGGAGATCTCTTCAGTAGGTACTCATGCTCTCAATGATTAATCCTACACAGCAAAAATGTCTATATCTTGAAAAAATATTTTCCCTAGCTTGTAGTGACTTATTAAAACAATGAAAAGAAAAGTATCTCCAAAAAAGAATTTGGATAGTCTCCATAAGTTTTTTATATTAAAGTACAATCTCTGTTATTAATTTATATTCATAGTACAGTAAGTATTTTATTTACATATACCTTACCTTAAACTATGCTAGATAGCAAGAATGAATGCATAAAGCAATAAAAAATAGTATGAATCAGCAACAGAAAATCAAGTTTCCTTTGTTCTTTTTGTTCTTGTACATTTAGAATGAAATTGCAGAAGGAGTGATATAGTTTGATCATAGTATAACTTGAACATGAGGAGTTTTTATTTAGACTTATAGGCTCTGTGATACTTATTTGCATATTTTTGTATTTATTTTTAGCAAAATCTAAAGAAATTTGAGGTCAGTATGACATAGTGGAATTATCTTTAATGTTGCATGGATTTTGCTTTAGAATTGAATTTAGACTCTACTGCTGGGTTAGCTGGGTTAGCTGAGGGTGATGTGGCTACTTCTCCAAGCATCAAATTTCCAGTTGTAAAATAGGAACAATGAACTATGCTTTGCTGACTTATTGGAGGATCAGATGAAACTATGTAGGTAAACTACTTACCAAAGTACTTATTAATGTATGAATGTTAGCTGCTCTCCTCGCTGTCCTTTTATGTCAACTACAATAGCTTATGGTGTTAACATATAATAAGTAACTGTTCATGTAAAGCTACAAAGAAAACCTCACCTCAAACCAAATGCATTCTAATATTTATATATTTTAAATGGAAGCATTTTTACACAGATTTTACTCTAATAAGTTATTAAGAGGAATCTTGATTCCGGTAATAGCCAATACCTTTTCTTAAAATGGACTTCCCAGAACGCGGGATAAGCACCAGATTTTTGCAAATTATCTTCCCAGGCTCTGTCAAGATAAGCTTTATTCCTTGTCATTTTGGAAAATGCTGAAGGACTACAACTTGTTCATAAATATGTTAAAGGAAAGTGTTTTTTGTTACTTTCATACTTCCACATTTTTTTCCTCAGATATATCTCATAGGTATTTCTATGTCTATAAGTTATTTCAGGTTCTTATGATTTTAGTTCCTATCTGGCAGAAGTCTAGTTCCTATTTTCTTTTGGATAAGCTTCTGTTTAACTATCTAAAGCAGTATTAGCTCACTAAATCTGAACCAGATGATTTTTTACCCTTGCCAATGATCCTTAAGGATATATTTGAAGGTCTTTCCTTCTAAAGTAAGAAAAACGATGCTTGTGTAGATTGCTAAAGTGAGTTGACTCCTTATGGAAAAAATAAGATGGTAGTTTGTTTTTCTATAGTTGGAAAGACTTTCACAGTTGTAAATGCAACATTTTCCTCAGTAATTAACTAGAATTTTAAAAATAATTTAAGGAGTCAGCTTCAGTTCAAAGTAAGTTTTAAAGGTATTTTCCCACCAGGATTGTTTTTCCTGATGTGATATATGCTTGAATATTTCGGGGGCCATACATCCCAGTCTCCAATTTGGTGAGAGTTCTGACATTATCTCCAAGGTATAACACTTTTTGCTAAATGCTTTGTAATTAAGATGGTATTTTAAATCTGAGCAGTGAGACACTTGGAGAACATTATAATATTTTTCTGCCAGTGTTCTTATGTGGTAGAGGATGAAGAAATTGAAAGCGAGACAGTGGAAGTAAAATAGCAACCAGGTCTAGTGAATACACAAAAGACCAACGAAAGAGAACTGTAACCCTGACATTATACATGTATATACCACACCTTCTTTATCCATTCTTCAGTTACTGGATAGACATTTGGGCTCTTTCCATAATTTAGCTATTGTTGGTAATGCTCCTATAAACATTGGGGTGCTTGTGCCCCTTCAAATCAGCATTTTTGTATCTTTTAGGTAAATACCTAGAAGTGCAATTGCTGAGTTACAGGGTAGTTCTATTTTTTACTTTTTGAAGAAAACTTCACACTGTTTTCCAGAGTGGCTAAGCCAGTTTACATTCCTACTGATACAGTGTAGGAGGGTTCCCCCTTCTTCCCATCCTCTCCAACATCTGTTTTTTCTTGTTTGTGAATTAAAGCTATTCTGACAGGTGTGAGGTGGTATCTCATCATGGTTTTGATTTATATTTCCCTGATGATGAGTGATCTAGAGCATCTTGTCTGTTAGCCATTTGGATGTCTTCTTTGTAAAAGTGTCTATTCATGTCTTCTGCCCATTTCTTAATTGGATTATTTGTTTTTTGGGTGTTGACTTTGGTAAGTTCTTTATAGATTTTGGATACTAACCCTTTATCTGATAAGTCATTTATAAATACGTCATTCTCCCATTCCATAGGTACATTTTAGTTTTGTTGATTGCTTCATTTGTTTTACAGAAGCTTTTTATCTTGATGAAGTCCCAATAATTGATGTTTGCTTTTGTTGCCTTTGCTCTGGAGTCATGTCTCATAAGAAGTTGATACAGCCAATGTCAAAGAGGTTTGCTGTGTTCTCCTGTAGGATTTTGATAGTTTCTGGTCTCACATTTATCTCTTTGATCCATTTTGAATTTATTTTTGTGTATAGTATAATAAAGTGGTCCGGTTCCATTATTTTGCATGTTGCTATGCAGGTTTCCCAACATATTTGTTGAAGAGACTTTTTTCCATTGGATATTCTTTCCTGCTTTCTTGAAGATGAGTTGACTGTATAGCCGTGGGTCCATTTTTGGGTTTTCTGTTCCATTGATCTATGTGTCTGTTTTTGTGACAGTACCATACTGTCTCAATGATTACAGCTTTGTAATGAAGTTTGCAGTCTGTAATCATGATGCCTCCCATTTTGCTTTTCCTTTTCAGGATTGCTTTTGGCTATTCAAGGTCTTTGGTTGTTCCATACAAATTTTAGGATTTTTTGTTCTAGCTTTGTGAAAAGTGCTGGTGGTATTTTGATAGGGATTGCATTAAATGTGTAGTATTAACTAGTACAGACATTTTGACAATGTTTGTTGTTCCAGTCCATGAGCAGAGAGGTTTTTTCCAATTTCTTTGTGTCATCTTCAATTTCTTTTATAAGTGGTCTATAGTTTTCAGAATATAGATCTTTTACCTCTTTTGTTAGGTTTATTCCTAGGTATCTTAGAGTTTTTAGTGTAATTGTAAATGGGATCAATGCTCTGATTTCTTTTTCTGCTGCTTCATTATTGATGTATATAAATTCAACATTTTGTGCACATTGATTCTATATCCTGTGACTTTGCTGAATTTATGTATCAATTATAGCAATTTTTGTTGGAATCTTTTGGGTTTTCCACATAGAGTATCATGTTTTCTGAAAATAGTGAAGGTTTGACACCTTCCTTTCTTTTTGTTGCCTGATTGCTGGGGCTAAGACTTCTAGTAGTACTTTACATAGTAATGGTGAGAGTAGACATCCCTGTCTTATCCCTAACTGTAGAGGAAAAGCTCTCAGTTTTTCCCCACTGAGGATAAAATTAGCTGTGGGTCCTTTGTATATGGCCTTTATGATGTTAAGTTATGTTTCCTCTGTCCTTATTGTATTGAGGATTCTTATCAAGAATGGAAGCTGTAGTTGGTCAATGCATTTGAAAAGTTCTGATAGATATGATACTATTCCTAATGAAGACTTAACTCCGGCAAAACAAAATATTAAGTCACTTTCATTATAGCCAGAGGGATGTCAATTTAATATTGAAATTAATTATAATGATTAGAAACCCAACCAGTAGAACACTATTAAAAAAGAAATGAGCATCTTTTTTTTTCTTAAATAGTTTATTGTCAAGTTGGTTTCCATATAACACCCAGTGCTCATCCCCACAAGTGCCCTCCTCCATGCCCATCACCCCCCTCCACCTCTCCCCCACCCCCATCAGCCTTCAGTTCTCAGCATTCAAGAGTCTCTCATGGTTTGTCTCCCTTCTTCTCCCCAACTATTTTTCCCCTTCTTCTCCCTCATGGTCATCCGTTAGCTTCCTCCTAATCCACCTATATGTGCAACCATATGGTATCTGTCCTTCTCTGCCTGACTTATTTTGCTCAGCATAACACCTTCTAGTTCCAACCATGTTGCTACAAATGGCCAGATTTCATTCCTTCTCATTGCCATGTAGTATTCCATTGTATAAATATACCACATCTTCTTGATTCATTCTTCAGTTGATGGACACTTAGGCTCTTTCCATGTTTTGGCTATTGTTGAGAGTGCTGCTATGAACATTGGGGTACATGTGCCCCTGTGCATTCAGCACTCCTGTATCCCTTGGGTTCATTCCTAGCAGTGCTATTGCTGGGTCATAGGGGAGTTCTAGTGTTAATTTTTTGAGGAATTTCCACACTGTTTTCCAGAGGGGCTGCACCAGTTTACATTCCCACCAACAGTGAAGGAGGGTGCCTGTTTCTCCACACACTGGCCAGCATCTAGAATCTCCAATTTGTTCATTTTAGCCACTTTGAGTGGTGTAGTTGGTATCTCAGTGTGGTTTTGATTTGTATTTCCCTGATGAGGAGGGATGCTGAGCATCATTTCATGTGCCAGTTGGCTCTCTGGATGTCCTCTTTGGTGAAGTGTCTGTTCATGTCTTCTGCCCATTTCTTCACGGGATTATTTGTTTTTTCAGGTGTGGAGTTGGGGGAGTTCCTTATATATTCTGGATACTAGCCCTTTATCTGATATGTCATTTGCAACTATCTTTTCCCATTCCATTGGTTGTTTATTAGCTTTATTGATTGTTTCCTTTGCCATGCAGAAGCTTTTTATCTTGATGAGGTCCCAGTAGTTCATTTCTGCTCTTGATTCCTTTGCCTTTGTGGATGTGTCAAGTAAGAAGTTGCTGCGGTGGAGGTCAAGGAGTTTGTTTCCTGCTTTCTCCTCTAGGGTTTTGATGGTTTCCTGTCTCACATTCAGGTCCTTTATCCATTTTGAGTTTATTTTTGTGCATGGTGTGAGAAAATGATCTAGTTTCATTCTTCTGCATGTTGTTGTCCAGTTCTCCCAACACCATCTGTTAAAAAGGCTGTCTTTTTTCCATCGGATATTCTTTCCTCCTTTGTCAAAGATTAGTTGGCTGTATACTTTTGGGTCCACTTCTGAGTTCTCAATTCTGTTCCATTGGTCTATGTGTCTGTTTTTGTGCCAATACCATACTGTCTTGATGATGACAGCTTTGTAGTAGAGGCTAAAGTCTGGGATGGTGATCCCTCCCGTTTTGGTTTTCGTCTTCAATATTACTTTGGCTATTTGGGGCCTTTTGTGATTCCATACAAATTTTAGGATAGTTTGTTCTAGCTTTGAGAAGAATGCTGGTGCAGTTTTGATTGGGATTGCATTGAATGTGTAGATAGCTTTGGGTAGTAATGACATTTTAACAATATTTATTCTTCCTATCCATAAGCATGGAATGTTTTTCCATTTCTTTGTGTCTTCTTCAATTTCCTTCATAAGTTTTCTATAGTTTTCATCATACAGATCTCTTATATCTTTGGTTAGGTTTATTCCGAGGTATTTTATTTTATTTTATATTTTATTTTATTTTATTATTTTATTTTATTTTATTTTATTTTATTTTATTTTATTTTATTTTATTTTTGTTCAGTGGTGAATGGGATCATTTCCAGAAAATTGATGTCTCTTTCTGTTGCTTCATTATTGGTGTGTAATGGTTATATACATTTGGTATATACAATTGGTGTATAAAAATGCAATTAATTTCTGTACATTGTTTTGTATTCTGCAACTTTGCTGAATTCTTGGATCGGTTCTGGTAGGCTTCTTGTGGAGTCTGTCGGGTTTTCTATGTAGAGTATCATGTCATCTGTGAAAAGTGAGAGTTTGACTTCTTCTTTGCCGATTTTGATGCCTTTTATTTCCTTTTGTTGTCTGATGGCTGTTGTCTGATGGACTTCCAGCACTATGTTAAACAGCAGTGGTGAGAGTGGACATCCCTGTCATGTTCCTGATCTCAGGGGGAAAGCTCTCAGTTTTTCCCGGTTGAGGATGATGTTAGGTGAAGGCCTTTATGATGTTTAAATAAGTTCCTTCTGGGGCGCCTGGGTGGCTTAGTCGGTTAAGCGTCCGACTTTCGCTTGGGTCATGATCTCGCGGTTCGTGGGTTCGAGCCCCGCGTCGGGCTCTGTGCTGACTGCCAGCTCAGAGCCTGGAGCCTGTTTCAGTCTGTCACTCCCTCTCTCTCTGACCCTCCTTTGCTCACGCTGTCTCTCTCTGTCCTAGAAATAAAGCATTAAAAAAAAATAAAAAAAATAAATAAATAAGTTCCTTCTGACTTTCTCGAGGGTCTTTATTAAGAAGGGATGCTGTATTTTATCAAATGCTTTTTCTGCATCTATCGACAGGATCATATGGTTTTTATTTTTTCTTTTGTTAATGTGATGTATCACTTTGATTGACTTACGAATATTGAACCAGTCCTGTAACCAGGAATGAATCTCACTTGATCATAGTGGATAATTCTTTTTATGTGCTGTTGGATTCGATTTGCAAGTATCTTATTGAGGATTTTTGCGTCTATATTCATCAAGGATATTGGCCTGTAGTTCTCATTTTTTGCTGGGTCTCTGTCTGGCATGGGAATCAAAGTGATGCTGGCTTCATAAAATGAGTCTGGAAGTTTTCCTTCGATTTCTGTTTTATGGAATAGCTTGAGAAGAATGGGTATTAATTCTGTTTTAAAGGTCTGCTAGAATTCCCCAGGGAAGCCATCTGGCCCAGGCCTTTTCTTTGTTGAGAGATTTTTGATAACTGATTCGATTTCTTCACTAATTATGAGTCACTTCAAGTGTTCTATCTCTTCCCGTGTTGAGAAGGGCAGGGTTGGCTGTAATAAGAATACTTTCATTCATGATTTTGTCTATTTGCGCGCTCTCTTTTCTTTTTGAGAAGCCTGGCTAGAGTTTTGTCAATTTTGTTTATTTTTTTAAAAAACCAACTCTTGGTTTCATTGACCTTTTCAACTGTTTTTTTGGTTTCTATATCGTTTATTTCTGCCCTGAGTTTTATTATTTCTCTTCTCCTACTAGGTTTGGGGTGTTCCAGTTGCTCTCCCTCTAGTTCCTTTAGGTGTGCTGTTAGATTTTGTACCTGTGCTTTTTCTAATTTTTTGAAATAGGCCTGGAGTGCAGTGTTCTTTCCTCTTAGGACTGCGTTTGCCTCATTCCATAGAATTTAGATTGTTGTATTTTCATTTTCATTTGTTTCCATATATTTTTAAATTTCTTCTCTAATTGCCTGATTGGCCCATTTGTTCTTTACTAGGGTGTTCTTTAACCTTCATGTTTTTGGGAGGTTTCTAGACTTTACTTGTGATTGATTTCAAGTTTCATAGCGTTGTGATCTGAAAGTGTGCATCGTATGATTTCAACTCTTTTGTATTTTTTGAGGCTACTTTATGACCCAGTATGTGATATATCTTGGAAACCGTACCATGTGCACTTGGGAAGAAAGTGAATTCCATAGCTTCAGGATGTAGAGTTCTAAATATGTCTGTCAAATCCATCTGGTCCAATGTGTCATTCAAGTCCATTGTTTCTTTAGTGATTTTCTGTCTAGTTGATCTATCCCTTGCTGTAAGTGGAATATTTAAGTCCCCTGCGTTTAGCACATTCTTACCCATAAGATTGTTCCTGTTTGTGATTAATTGTTTCATCTATTTAGGTGCTCCCATATTTGGTGTATAGACATTTATAGTTGTTAGCTCTTCCTGATGGATAGACCATGTAATTAATATAGAATGTCCTTCTTTTCCCTTGTTACTGTGTTTACTTTAAAGTCCAGTTTTTCTGATATAAGTGTAGCTACTCTAGCTTTCTTTTGGCTGTCAGTAGCATGATATATATTTCTCCATCCCCTTACTTTGAATCTGAGGGTGTCCTCCAGTCTAAAATGAGTTTCTTATAGACAGTAAATAGAAGTATTTTGTTTTTTTTAAAATCTATTCTGCTACCCTATGTCTTTTGATTGGGGCATTTAGCTTATTTACATTCAGTGTTGTTTTTTTTGAAAAATACGCATTTAGAATCATCGTGTCCTTTGTGGGATTCATGCTTGTGGTGTTGTCTCTGGTACCTTATTTTCCTTGCAAATTTTCCTCATAGACTCCCCCTCAGGATTTCATGTAGGGCTGGATTAGTGGTGACAAACTCTTTCAATTTTTGTTTATTTGGAAAAACTTTTATCTTTCCTTCTATTCTGTATGACAGGCTTGCTGGATAGAGGATTCTTGGCTGCGTATTTTTTCTGTTCATCACATTGAAGATTTCTTGCCATTCCTTTCTTGCCATTCCTTTCTGGCCTGCCAAGTTTCAGTAGATAGGTCTGTCACCACTCTGATCGGTTTCCCTTTGTTGTTAGGGCTCTTTTATCCCTAGATGCTTTCAAAATTGTCTCGTTTGTCCTTATATTTTGCCAGTTTCACTATGACATGTCATGCAGAAGTTCGATTCAAGTTATGTCTGAGGAGAGTTCTCTGTGCCTCTTGGATTTCAATGTCTATTTCCTTCCCCAGATTGGGGAAGTTCTCTGCTATAATTTGTTCAATGACTCCTTCAGCACCTCTCCCTCTCTCTTCCTCTTCTAGAATTCCTATGATACGGATATTGTTCCGTTTGATTGTATCGCTGAGCTCTAGAATTCTCCTTTCGTGTTCCTGGATCAGTTTATCTCTCTTTTTCTCATCTTTTTCTATAATTGTGTCCTCTAATTTACCTACTGGTGGTTGTGGGGAGAAAAATGGAAGTGCCCCAGTGCCTTCTGAACCAAGCATTGCAAATCACTCCTTTGGGTCTGATCTCTCTGTGCTGTGGGTGCAGCCAAGGTGGGCTGTGTTCTATGCCCTATGCCTCACCTCGTTTCCAGGTCCCAGTCTGGGCATTTTATTGATACCACCCAAAACACAGTCCTGCAGGTTGCTGCATCCCTGCTGCTGGGGGTCAAGAGGGGTAGGGGGCTGTGGAGGTTGTGGTGAGTGGCACAGCCTCAGATCTGTCGGGGTCAAGCAGTGGCACAGCCTGGGATCCGCAGCCTCAGCACTGCAGGGGGTCAGGCCTGGGGAACATAGCCTCAGGCCTGCAGTGTCCGAGCCACAGGAAATGTTGCCTGGAGTGCAGCAGAACAGTTTTCCTGGAACCCTCTGGAACCTGGGGCACCTAGTTCAAAGTCAGCACCCCAGCTAAAACCAAAAACACTCTCCTTCCAAGCCAAGGTTTTTCTCTTCTTCAGGGGCAGTTCTAATGAGCAGTTTCAACTTGAGATGGAGCATCTTTAATAAGTAAAATTTAAGGATGAACTTATTTAATATGTGTAATAACTGAATGTTCATGAAGGATGCACCTGGACCTGGACCCGAACGTGGTGGATATAAAATCACTTTGTGGGACATGGTAGGGAATAATTAGGTTACTGAGGTACAGGAGATTCTAGAATCATGGAAATTTTGGGTGAACTGAAGTGTTTCTTAAATCCTTGAGGTTCATAAGAGGGTTGATTCAGAACTCACACTGAGCAAGAATTTTAAGGGATGAAGCTATGGGCAAGTCAGCCATTTGATGGGAGAGGGGGAGTAGTGGTTGGGTCTGAGAGCTACTATGATAAATGCTGGAAGAATGAACAGGATGATACCCACCTGTGAAGAAATTTGGGAAGGATGATCCTGTATCATAACAGTATTCAACATTCATTCATATTACATCTTAAAGTAACAAAGCTGTTAGGTGCTTTGGGAGTCTGGGAAGAATCAACTTGAAGAAGGCTTGCTGCTAAGAAAAATTCAGTTCTTTTAATTGCATCATTGAGAACTCAGTTGGCACTAGTGGTTAAAGGCTTGCATTTAATCTAGTGGTGTGGATTCGGGGATCCTATGGTAAGTAAGTGACCTGAGTTTTAGGGAAACATTGGTGAGGCGGGGAAGTAGAGTGTCCAAATTTTCATCACTTGTGATTCCATTGGGATCTCTAAGAGAGCAGACATATTGAAAATAAATAGTGTGTGCTTTATATATATTGAATGAGATGACCATTTTTTTAAAGAGGACTTTCGTAGACCATCTCAATTCTCAGTTGTTCACTGTCTTATCTCAAACCCTATACTGTAATCATATATAAATACTTATACATGTCTTCATTTTTCTTGTTCTCTCACCACACTAGTAACTGGAAGTTGCTGTATATGTTGCAAAACTCTTTTCCTCTCTTCTTTGTTTCTTAGACCACCAAGAAGACTCCTCTGAGGCAAGCCTTTTATGAATCCTCTTCGCCAGTCCCCTTCTTTATGATCTCTTGATTCTTTGTGCTCCCATCTATGACAGCATCAGACCATACTCTCTTGTTTGAGTAAACTGTGAGTGCTTTCAGATCAGAGGCTGTGCCTTACTTATTGTCTTATTCAAATGATGTTATGTGATTCTGAGCAGATGAGCCCGGTAAATACTTATTGACTAAATGAATGAATAAATAAATGAAAGTAAGCAGATCCAAGCACTTCCTGGCATTATGTTTACTCTAAATAGAATTCTACAGCTTTTAACCATGAAACTAAGAATCTTGCAGGTAGAATTCTTTGTGAGTTCAGTTGTGCAAGAATACTTAATGAGCATGGAAAAGATTTCTCCTGACCTCATATAAATTACAAAGTTAGAACAGGTGATTTGACATAAAAAACAGTGCATTACATGTCCAAATAGTTGTATTTGGAATGTCCTTTTCCTAAGTTAGGTAACTAAGTCTCTGACTTAAAGACCAAGGTGTTAATGTTAGGTTTAGCACCAAAATCTTAGTGAATTTAGACACACCATTTTAATGTTTTATAGCCATGTCCGTATTAAAGAGTTAAATTTCTTTTGTAAGCCTCCTCTAAATCATTTGAGAAAGGATATAAATAAATGTAGTACAACTACAACGTCAACATTGTTCTCTAGAGATTGTTAGGGAAATTGTATTTAGCCTAACGATCTAAGTAATAAAATCCTGCCTTTGGTATCTGCTGGAAAAAAAAATCTGATCCACAAATGACCTGAGTTTCACCGAGAATATTTACCCTCCAGAGTGAACCTCAAATCACTATTGGGGTTGGATTTCCATCTCTTAATGTTTTCTCTTCTCTGGTGTCTCTCTTTTTTTCTCCTGTCATTCACATGGTTATAAGAATGGCTTTTAGGCACCGCAATGTGCTCTTGCCTCATAGTTTCAAGTGACTCAAGAGGGAACTAATAATAAGAAATTGAGTCCAAGAGATTGTATTGTCCAAATACAGCCTAGTGTGTGACTGAATTTGGAATGGATGAGATGTATGCTAGAGAATTATTGACAGTAGTGATGTTCCTTATATAAACTAGGAAACGGAAGAGGCCAGTCTTCACTGAGGAAGAAAAATGAAACAAATGAATAGAGCAAAGAGGAACAGAGACAAAGGACTTGCTGGGTGGTCTGTGGTTCATGAAGAGTTGGTTCACGCTACTCTTGAGGATTTCCCTATATTCCTATAATAAGCCACATATTGTGTGTTCCACCTCAAGGACATTTCTGTTGCTTGCAGCCACAGAGTCTAAATCTCAGACCATCCTTGAGCTACTAGTCTCAGAAAAACAATTTGTGCTTTCTGTCAGTGCGGTAGACACAATCAAACACAGTAATGGGCATGTTGATATTTGAATGCTACAGTCGGGCGCTGTCATTCAGGTTCTCTCTCTCTCCTTCCTTTCCCATTTCCGTCCTTCTCTTTCCCTCCCTCTCTCTTCCCAAAATTTGTTCTTAGGAAAGAATTGGAAATTCATTCATAGTAAATACACACAACTAATACTTTCTCAGAATCCAGTCTGCCCGTTACTAAGCATTTTTATTTTTAAGGTATTCAAAACCAGATCTAAAGAAATGACAATGGGGTTGCCTGGGTAGCTCGATTGGTTAAGCCACTGACTCTGTTTCAGCTCAGGTCATAATCTCATGGTTCCTGAGTTTGAGCCCTGCACAGGGCTCTGTGCTTACAGGTCAGAGCCTGCTTGGAATTCTTTCTCTCCTTCTCTCTCTGCCCTCCCTGCTTGTGCTCTCTCTCTCTCTCTCTCTCTCTCTCTCTCTCTCTCAAAATAAATAAATAAAAACCTTTTTTAAAAAAAGAAAGAACAGTGAAAAAAATTAGGAATTATGAATTGTTTCCTTTCCTCCCTTCTAACCTCCTGCCCTCTACTCTTTGAAAGAGCTGGTAGAGAGAAAATGTTGGGCACTAATTGGCCTTCCATTTTGTCTGAGGACAAAAAAACGAAAAACAAAAAAAACTCACAAAACCTTGCAAATTCTAAGTCCCTAACTGACAAAGCAGCATCGATCTCTGTTTCTCCACATCTACGGATAGCAGTCAGGCCATGTGGCATAGTAGTTAAGATGGAATATCGGGGCCAAGTCACGGATCCATTGTTGAAATTCTCCAAGTTGCATTTCTGATTCTCTGTATCCTCAGAACAATGAAAATAATTGTATCTACACTTAATGGCTATCGTGATAGCAGATTGAATTGGAAAGACAAGATCACAGGTTGGAGTTGAAAGGGAGCTGAGAAGTCCAGCATGTTTCTCTGTTGAGGAATATGACAATAGGATAAAAACTTGGTTTAAATGCCTAACAGCTCCTAATGCAGGGTCACTTTCAAGTAATCTTTTCCTAGTGGTGTACCTATGGAACACCAAATTTCTATAAGTTTGGAACTTTGGAGTTCTAAAGTTAATAGTGCCTGTCTTGTTGGGTTTCTTGAGAATCCTTGAGGCCAGTGCCTCTTCAACTTTTGTTCCAAGACATGTCTGAAGGCAGAGGAGAGAGAGAAGGCATATGTTAAGAGGATGGAGGAAAAAATTTTATCAAAAACAATTTCTTTGAAGTTGTGCCTTGTCTTTAAAAAATCATTCCAATTTTATACTTTTGTCCAAACATATAGCCATATCTGTTTTAGTATGAAAGAGATGTTTTAAATGCTGCATCATTGAATAAAACTGTTCCATGTAGTGTTAAAAATTTCTGTTACTTCTATTTTCTCAGGGCACTACTGTGTACTTAAATTTCTCCAAATTGAAAAAAAAAAGGCATTTGAATGTCATGTTCTCATATGGTGGTTATTGCTGCCACTGTCCTCCACTATAAAGAATGACTCTAATAGTAGTTTACTTTACAGAAATAACAGCAGTAAAAGAACAGTTATAAATAGATTTCAAAGTACAGGAACCATGTGAACAGCAATGCTAGTGCTATAATCTCCCATCTCTTGAGGCTGGTACTTTGGAAATATCACTGGACTAAATAAGCTATATCCTGGTCCTAATTTAATTCCCATCTATTTTAATATCTTTAATATCCATCTATATTATAAAATCAATACCGGTTTAAAACTGGAAACTAAATTCATTATTTTTGAATCCTAGAGTGAATATGTTGGGTGTTGAAAAGAATGGGTGATACTGGTCCTTGAACTGAACAGAAAAGGAATAAATTTACTTATAAACTCTGCAAATTGCAGTGGGTATGGACACTTAGTTGTTATGAGCTTCTATGCAAGGATTCTTCATTACAGAGAGAGCTGGTGTAGGTAGCAGAATATTTTCTTTTAAAGTGCACATCAACCCAAGGGATAAAATGGAGTCATGAAATAAGCTTCTAACGTTCCGGAACGCATAAATTCCCAATGCTATAACTTAATCTTCTGGATATTCTCCAAATAGCAACCATGAGCTCCCCTGAGTGAAGTGCTCTTATTTTCTCCCCATGTGCATTTAACTCTGTTGCTTATTGAATAAAAAAAGAATTTTAAAAAAAGGACTTGGTTTATTGCCTCTAATAAAAGGAATGTAATCTGAATACTAAAGGATATAATCAGATAATCGCATTTCAATTGTGTTACTATAGTACATGGCCATAAAATAAATAAGTTGTGCACTAAAAAACCCCACCATGCAAGCTCATCTTGTCACTCTGTCCCATCCATCTTTTCTTGCCATTTCCAGTCTGTCAGCACTTTTTTTCTCTGCTCTTTGGGTTGCACCTAGTGATTTTTCACACATCCTTCACTGCTGTCTTGTTACCTTCTAGTTTAATATATAGAGATAGGAAGAATCTGTTGTACCCCATTTATGCTTCTTTAGTTTTTGGACTCTCAATTTGTCACCTGACTACTCTGCCTGCTCCTTTCTAGCTTTGCTCATTAAATCAGGTGCTAATGCATGAAAGTGGATGTTTCTCATATTGATGTTTCTGAACAATTGGTCTTTAAACTCTTTGAACCTTTCAAGGTGAAGTTCATCCCTGATGATAATCTCTAAGAGAAAAATGAAGCAATAGCAAATTTTTTTAGCTTCTTAAGTCAAGTTTGAAATCATAAAAAATAAAAATTTCCTTACAAAGTTTTTAAAATAAGTGAGTCAAAAACTTATATGATTGGTAGTTTAATATTCTTGAGGGAGAGAGTGTGAGTAATCCTTTTTTCTTAGCTTTGGAAGGTTTGTATTTGTCTGGAAGAGTTTAACAAAATCATATTTTACATCATTAAATTTTTGACAAATATTAAACCCAATCCTCAGACATACCGGAACACAATTAATTTGGATTTATAAATCTTTGCTTAATAAATATGTGACAATGTTACATAAATTTTATTAAAAGAAACATCTATTCAAACGTTGTCACAGCATTCACTGATGGAAATGACAATCACTCAAGTAAGAACTCTTATTTAATACTCTAAGTTTATGGTATTCAATAAAGATGTCAATATTTTAGAAAAACATATTTTATATTACTTTTTTTTTTTTTAGTGTTTATTTGTTATTGAGAGACAGAACATGAGTATGGGAAGAGCAGACAGAGCGGGAGACACAGAATCTGAAGCAGGCTTCAGCCTCTGAGCTGTCAACACAGAGCTGGATGCAAGGCGTGAACTCACAAACCATGAGATCATGACTTGAGCCGAAGTCAGATGTGTAACCAATGGAGCCACCCAGGCGCCCCATATTTTTATACTAATTTCTACAATGATTTCCTCTTCTACTTTTTCTTGCCTTGTGGGCCCTAGAAAAGAGCTATTTGATGACACAGTTGAGTTATAGCTCTAGTTACTGACCCGTGGTAGCAAATGAGGTGCACCCTGGAATTTACTGAATCTTCATGAGTGTTTTTCCAGCCAGAAAGATTTAGGACAAATATCTCTTTTCCTCTATTGGAATTTAAAATCACAAATTTACAATAATGTTTCCAGCATATGACATCCTTGAGATCTTGTCCTTTGAAGCATTCTCTTTTTAATGTTCTTTCATTCAGAAACTGTGTTTATTTTGGAATTGAGTGTACTCTTAGTAAAAACAACCCAGGTTGGCTAAGTATTGTAGATGTGACTCTTGTTACCAAAGTATCCAATTCAGTCCAAAAAAACCACTTAACATATCTCCCCTCCCCTATCTTAGGACAGATTTGTAGTTTGCCTGACTTGAAAGGATAGTTGTTAAAGTTTTAGGTGGGCAAAGCCATGGCTACCCTAGGAAGTCCCCCCAGGCATATGGCTACAGAGCTGAAAGACAAATGAGTATCACATATGCACAGTCCTGCCTTAAATCTCACACTGTTAGCTCATTTGAACAATTTGTGAATAGTTCACTACTTAAAGTGGTGGAAGGTCTGAGGTGGCTCACCAAAGCCACCTGATCTGTTGTTCCGAACAGCTTGCACTGGTGTTTGTTTCTGGTTCAAACTGCATACATATAAAATATGCCTATTTGGAGAATGAAAAGTAACTGTCCCACAGATGGTTACTCTTGTGGATTCCCTCCTCCTTTGGGTTTCCAAGCTCCTCACTCTTCCAGCTCCTCTGATGAACAGCCATAATCCTCTTGGCTCAGGACCAAGGACCTTTAGTGAAACTATTATTAGGGTGGTTATGTTGTTTAGACCAAAGAATCTCTATAAAAGATAGGTGCTTTAAATGTGGGTGCATCTGATCTTTGGCAAAGCAAAAAACAAAATCAAAACCAAATGAAACAATAAGCAAAAGGAGATTTCCTAGGTAGGAGGAAAAAAGGATTCTGTCAAATAGTATTGAAAAATCAAAGTAAATGAATAATGACATTGCAGCATAGTTTGAAAAGGTGGACATAGGCATGAAAAGGGAAGAGCTACAGAGGCTGTTCATATTCTGGCATCTTAGTCTGGTGCTTTAGCTTGGGCATGGCCTTGTTCCACACGATGTGGCACATTCATTGGGAGAGAACCAACAGGAATAAGAATAAATGCTAGTGAGCTTGATGCTGAATTTTGAAATCCTTTTTCATGTTATAGAGACAATAGCCCAGTTGGGAACACATTTTAGTTTTAATAACAGCTCCATTTGTCACGTGCTGGCTTACGTTCCATGTATGTTATAGGCAAAGCTATGCAGGCACTGATATTCTTGATTTTAGTGCTATCAGTAGGACCCTTTTAAATAAACTTGAAATACAAGTTTTTCTTTTAGTTTTCATATTGATAAGTACATAACCAAATTGTTTCAAATGTTTGGTTTCTGAATGTTGTACATTTTATTTGAAAAAAAGTCATATTCCCCACATATCGATTTATAAACAAATATAAATTATAATATTTAATCACTCTGAAAGGCAGAGAATCTCAAATTTGGAAAGGACAATCTTTTAGATATTCAAATCATTATTCTGTAATAAGTACTTCATGCCTAGTTACCTGCCCTTTATAGTAGCTTTATGTTTTTGTTTGTTTTTGGCATTTTAAAATTTATTTGTTGAGGGGTACCTGGGTGGCTCAGTCAGTTAAGCATCCAACTTTGGCTCAGGTCGTGATCTTGCAGTTTGTGAGTTCGAGCCCTGCATCGGGCTCTGTGCTGACAGCTCGGAGCCTGGATCCTGCTTCAGATTCTGTGTCTCCCTCACTCTCTCTGCCCCTCCCCTGATCACACACTCTCTCTCTGTCTCTCAAAAATAAATAAATGTTAAAAAATATTTTTAAGTAAATAAAATGTATTTGTTGAGTAGTATGTGCCAGGCACTGTATTAATTTCTTTATACATATGATCTTACTTTATGTTCAATCTTGGAAGTTAAGCTATTTTTCCTATTTGACCAGTGATGAAATGAGCAGAAAGATCAAATAGCATGACCAAAGTTACATTTTAAATAAGTGGCAGAGCCAAAATTTGAAACCAAGTTTGTCTAACTCTTTTTTTTTTAATTTTTAAGTGTTTTTATTTATTTATGAGAGAGAGAGACAGTGTGATCAGGGGAGGGTCAGAGAGCGAGGGAGACAGAATCTGAAGCAGGCTCCAGGTTCTGAGCTAGCTGTCAGCACAGAGCCTGACGCGGGGCTCAAACCCACATATGGTGAGATCAGGACCTGAGCTGAAGTCGGACGCTTAACCGACTGAGCCACTCAGGTGCCACAAGTTTGTCAAACTCTAAAAATCTCAAACTTTTGGGACACCTGGATGGCTCAGTCAATTGAACATCTGACTTCAGCTCAGGTCATGATCTCATGATTCATAGTTTCGAGCCTGGCATCAGGCTCTGTGCCGACAGCTCAGAGCCTGGAGCCTGCTTTGGGTTCTTTGTTTCCCTCTCTTTCTGCCCTTCTCCACTCATGCTCTCTCCCTCTCTTTCAAAAATAAAATTAAAATTTTTTTTTAAAAATCTTACACTTTTGACCTCTATGTTTTAGGCACTCCACTCTGAATAATTTGAGCAATAATCTTAGTTGTATATTAAGAATAGTTATGAAAAAATATTTAAACAACTGTAATAACAAATGCATAGGAGAGACTTGATTAGCATCTATTCTAATATTCTGGAATCTTATCAGAAACTTTGGACATGGATACATGTGAAGAACGTTCATTCATTCATCTTTCAACAAATAGAACACTTAATAGGTAGTCAGTGTTCACCATGGTGTGGCCATTGCAACTTTTTAAAAGTTTCTTTGGTACAGAGGAAACAAATAATGCAAACGTAACACATTTTTAGGAACAAAATAGCGCATTTAATGTTTTTAGCCTAAGCATTGATTGATCATTCCACGGCTGCTTGAGGTAGCTTTACATGTTGTCCAAAACATCGATCACTCACAGCCCTGTCTTTTTAACAAATCCATATTCTCTTGGATAGTTCAAGTTAAACTAATGGTTGATTTTTACATGTGCCAGTTTTGAGTATCTCACGAAATTCAATATGGCATAAATAAATGACTAATTTATTCAGTAATCATTAATGAGTTGTTACTGACAGAATAATTAAGATAAAAAGACTGTCCCTGTCTTAAATGTGGATTCAGCTCAAGTAACAAGCACCGCAGAACAAGCAATAAATAGTAGCATGCCTTAAGTTTTTGTACCAAGCAGTTGGAAGGCTTGGGAAAGACTTCAAATTATTTAGAGATATAAACAGTATGTTTTCAAATGAAATTTGTTTTAATTTCCTCTTATAAAATGTTAAGGAAGCTTCAACTAGAAGTATTGAAATATCTGGTGAATAATAGAATTTTTGAACTAAAAAAATTTAGTGCATATTTTTTGAGCACTTACTACATGATGGTCCTTATTTTAATCTATTTAATATAGCCTACAAGGTTATAAAGACCTTAAAGGTTTACATACAATTTGAGTAAGCAACAATATAAAATTCTTATTTGAGTTCAAATCCTTGGCCATTATTAATATTTTCTGATTCATCTGTCTTTCAAAAGTACTGAAATAAATAGTCCAGTTAGCTGGGTTTTTTTTTATTTGAGAAGATAGAGTAGAAAAGATTTAATTAACACTAGCTTTCAGGAAGTGATTGTATAAATAAAAGATTTGGAGGTGGAAAACCAACAAACACTTTATTGAAATTGCCTTTCTAAAAGACAGTTTAATAGGGTAATTAATTTCATACCTGTCAGCCACAGGATCCATATCATAGGATGGTACTGATTCCTATTAAAGAAGGCAGACATTTATAGCATGCATACCATTACTGTAGGATTTAATTCAGACAAAAGGGTTGCTGTTAGATTCCCTCAAAATTGACCCTAGGTCCCAGGGTTGCTCTGAATAAAGTGTGTCTGACTTTTAATACTGAGTGGTTTCCAGTATTAAATAGAAATTGTGATGGAGTGTAACAAAATCTTCTGGCCAAATTAGCCTAATTCTGAATGCCCTAATTCTTGAATATTTCTATAGGGATGTAGGGAGAGCAATCTTGAGGTCAGTGGTTTTACACAAGATGTTCACAAATCAGAATACAGCATGCCAAGACATTTGCTCAGAGTTTCACCTCTAAGTGTGCATGTGCCAAAGCAGAGTTGGAATTAAAAAGATAGTGGCAGCCACTCTTGAAATGTTTTGAGACAAAAAGTACTGGTACCTTGGCATTCAACTCAGGTAATATCTGTTCTCCAAAACAGGTGCTGTTCCAAATCACAAACTTTGGTGGAGAACAGTACACTTCTGGTTTCCGGAGATATGACTCTTAGTTTTCTAAACCACAGTCCTTCTGTGAAACTAAAACTTTTCAGCATCACTATTATAGATACCTAATTGAACTGCATTAGTGAGCTTTTTATACTGTTCTTATAGGGAGTAATTTTCTAATATTAATACAGTATTCATGGGCTTAGTTGCTTTATTTTTTGCCTAAGCCTTATTCAATTCTATTTTCCATAAGTTAGGGGTGATAAGTCTTGGGGTTCAGTTGCCCACAAGAAGTTAGGAGAATCCTGTGTATCAGAGACCATTTGATTTCCTCACAGATCAGTAATGGTCTTATGCTTTTTCATCTAAAGGTCAGAAATTTAGCTGTGGCTAGCAGTTGAGGACTTGTCAATTTTTCTGCACATTTTCAATCCTATAATAGCTCAGCAATTACACAGCATGTAGGTTGGTATTTTTCTTTGAGATGGCAGTCTCCTTCAAAGGAAAGGTGTCCTTTTCAGAAGAGTTAAATACAGGAGCTTCGGGATGTAAGACCTTAAGTAGACAAATATTTTGTTCGTGTGCTTTAGTTTTTACTCCCTTGAATGGAGAATGGCCTGAAGAGAGATGGCAAGACAGGTGATTCAGAAAAAAAGCACTGTCCCCCAACCCCGTCCCCCACAAGAAGAACATTGGTAACATTTCAGTTGTTTTTAAATCAAAATGAACAATGTGAAAGAGAAGCTTTGTGTTCGTAGCTTGTGAGGAAATACTAGAGAAAGCAAATGAAAGAACACAAATAAGGGAATGTGAGCACAGACTGTTACATGTAAAGAGGAAAAAGAATATAAAAGCATGACCCTTAAGCCTGTTTCTCTAACATATTTGCTATCCTGGAAACTAGAATAATTTAAGAAGTTTTTGAAGAAATAGTAAGACTGGAAATGGTTTTGGATATTATTTGGTACAACAACCTCATCTTAGAGAACAGACCATAAAGAGAGAGTAAAACAGAAAATGGAGGAAGTGGTAAAAAAAAGAAATCAGAACATTGAGGAAGAGAAAGAGTCTGATTAACTGTTTTCCAGTGAGTTTTTCTGAAACTTTTTGCTTTTTAATTCTACAAGTCAGTATATAAAATTACAAGAGGTGGTAGAGGAAGGAAGTTTATATTCATTTTGTATAATTGTTAATCTAGTTTTTTCCCTGCCAGCATATAATATTTTGGTTTCCAGCTGTTTATTATCCAAATCATTTCCTGCACTAGATAAAGCACTACCAGCAGGACTCTAAGATGTTTTATGCTAATGAGGGGGAAAAATCTTGGACAAGTTGCAAAGCATAGATTTTTGAGTGACATGACAAAATAATCAGAATCTAAATGAAAAGAAAACTTGGGTAACAGCCATTATACTTAATATGCCAAAATAAATGATTGGCGTTTTAATTAGATGAGAATATATAATTATATTTTTAACTCTGAAAGCCCCTCTTACAAGAAAGATGGACATTAAATTTAAAAAAAACTTGCAAGAACACAAAGGAGTACGAAGAATAAAAAGATGCACTCAATTTTCAGTGTTCATGACATGAGTTATTAATTCCATGGATCATGAAGCAAAACTTTTAAAAAAGTTAACTTGCATTTACCCTTTTGACAACAGTTTGCATTATAGTGATTGAATTTTATTAAGAGAATTGTTTACTAGAGCTATTTGTCTTGGTTTTGGCAGCTCTGACATAAATATTTAATTTAATTTATGTTCCAAATTAAAAAAGTCTCATAAAAACTGAGTGAGCTGTACCTGCTCACTATAAAATAAAATGAGGCTTATGTATTGCTGAATATAATATAAAATACCTCTACTTGAAAAAAGACTTTGTGTACGACTTGAAGACATTAACCATTTCCAAGGTCTGTAAAGAAAAAGAGCTAGTAAAAAAAAAAACAAAAAACAAAAACCAAATATATGAAAGATAGCAATTGGAGCTACCAGTCATGACTTCTCCAGGCTAATTTTGCTTTAAATTTTTTTCCTTTTATGAAGCGCTTCTGATTAATAAACACAGATGCTATCCTGAAAATACTGAAGTAGAAAATTGAACTGCAGGAAAACAATGATTTTACTTCTTTTTGAAACCATAACTTGTTTGCATTTTTAAACTTAACTTTCAACTAGTTACCTATTGTCTTTTTTGCTTTTTCCCTTAGTCTACATACCACTTATAATTTGTATTCTCAAAGTGGGAATATATAGAAAATACTTATGGTTGTAAGATTTTAGATGATTGTGCTATATATTCAATTCTAGAGTATAGGTTGTGGTTTCTACTACATGAGGGAGATACTGCAACCACACAAGAATTTTGTTCTTTGTGGAACATCATAAGGGAGGATCCAATGAGTATAGAAATGCATAAGGGATCTTGTTGTAAGATGGTGTCAGAGCTTTCATTTCAAGTACTTACATGTGTATATCTCTATATGCATATACACTTAGTAAATTATAAAAGGGTTCTGGCAACTTGTATTTTCTAAAAATGGCAACAGTGATGTTTCCCATACTCTTGAGAAAAGTTATCTTTGTTGCCATCCCACCAAGAGGTGGAACCTAATTCTCCCTCTTTTGAATTTCCGTAGGTTGATCTTCGTGACTCACTCTTATGATTAAAATAGGGATAGAGAAACGTGGCGTAACTTCTGGAGCTAGATGAGGTGTCTCCTTATTCTTTTGGATGCTTGCTCATGGAACACTTTCTCTTGGGACTCTCTCCGAACTCAGCTATCAGGTTGTGAAAAGGCTGACCCACATGGAGAGGATGTGTGTAGGTGCTCTGGTCAACCTTCTCAGTGGAACATGGCCTTTAAATCATCCCAGTCTATAGACTAGACATTATAGTGAAAACGTTTCTAGATTAGGACTTGGTAAACTACAGCCTGTGGACCAAATCTAGTATGGGGCCTATTTTTTGAGAGTTAGGAGCTAAAAGCAATATTTAACTTTTAAAGGATTATAAACAAACAAAAAAGACAAATAGGCAGCAGACACTCTCTGTGACCCACAAAGCCTAAAATATTCATTATCTGGCCTTTTTCAGAAATAGTTTACTGATCTTGTTCTAGATGATTCTAGCCCTAAACATCACAGAGCCAGGAGCAAGTCATTTCTGGTGTACCCTTGTCCAAATGCCTAAATCACAGCTTCTCTGAGAATAATAAAATAGTGTTGTTTTACTGCAGAAAGTTTGAAGTGATTTGTTATGCCTCAGTTGGTAATCAGAGAAGGAAGTGAACTGTTTTTTTACTAAAAAGTGAAGAACTACAAACTGGCTTCTGTAATAATAAATTGTTCTTGATAGATGATTTCCAGGTTGCTTAGATAACATGATCTTGCTATCATGGTCTGGTTTATCCTTTAGTTGAACTTGTATTTTTAGAAGATCTGTTCAGCATTAACTATTTAGTGAAAAATATTTTTTTTATTGTACTGAAAGTCTTACATGTTTAACAGTAATAAAGAAGCTCTCCTAACAAGTTACTTAATTACAGTAATTGGAACTTACACGATACACCAAAATCCACTTTGTTAGATATATTATTTGTGATGCTACACAAACCTAGATACTGTGCATGTACCATGATGCTATGCTGTTCTCCTCCGAGCTTTCTTCATGCCCATTAGTAAACCTTTAGTATATGAGCTTTCCAGTAAATATTAGTCTGAGTATTAGCATAAAGCCAAAACTTCTTTTCAATAACACATTGGACTTACCCAGATCTTTCCTTATTAACTAGCCCTTTGGGAGGTTAGATGGATGTCTCTCAGAGGCTCCTATATTTTCCTAAGGAAATATCAACTCTATTACTTCATAAATCTCAAATCTAAACTATATGATATTGCTTCACACCTCTGGCTGGCTACATTTCAGACACTTAACCAATAAGTCCTTAACTGACAGTCAACTGTCCATTGGTGAAGAAGTGGCATTTCAATCCTTTTTGATTTTTTAGAAAAATGTTAAGCATATACAAATTTATATCTGCATGTTAATATGTAATATTTTATCTTACACAGTCGGGAAATACTATGCATCCATTTCTCAAGTTTACAACCTTTCTAGAATCTTTTTATTTCCACACATATAGATATATTTCATTATTTTTGATAGTTATGTAATTTTATGTTGTATAATTGTACCAAAATATATTTTACTGCCCCTATTTAACCTGTTAGGTAGTTTCCATGAACAATTTTGAAAGTCAACTTACCCAGTCCCTAATTATATGTTTGATTCAGTGCCAAAGACTTTTAGTTTGAGGTCCGAATGGCCTATTTATTCATTCACATGAATTAAACAGATACAGAAATCTCCACATGGAATAGACAAAGTCGATTGAGTTTAACATGGTATTCATAACAGGTGAAATGGAATGGTTTGACAGTTGTAGCCAAGGTCATGGAAAGGACCCTCAGGTTGACTGGCAATTTGATTTGACATTAATGATAGCCTAAATACTGCATCTTTGTTTTACCAAAACAGGGCAGGTATTAGGAGAATGTCTTATGCAAGTGTAGATAAGAGCAGCAGAAAGGTCAATTTGTTTTTGGTCATAGCAAATAAGTCTGGACACATGATTCAGTGTTTCTCACACACGTGTCCACAGGCTGTGCCAGTCTATTCTGAAACTTTCACCACTGTGCAGCACAATGAGAAAAACAAGGGTTGTATACTGAGTTTTCCATGAGGCTTAACATAATTGTTGAAGTTAATTGTTCAATATAAGGACTGTTCTATATTCGGCAAGTAAGTCTTTTCTAATTTTGGTGGTTAAGATGTCTTTTTATCATGAATTTATATTAAATAGTAAATTGTAGTTTTTTTATTTTTTCAAGTGTGCTTTGAAATCTAAATGCTGGGACCCAGTATTCTGATCATCTCCTGTTCACCTTGTTAGTGAAGGAGGATTCTTTTACCACAGTATAAGGTGGCTGAGCACATGGCACCTGGTATTTGACAGATGACATTGGCAGTGGTTTAGTCATACAGTGTGGGAGTGGAGGACTTTGCACACCATGCAAAGACCTACAAGGCAATCAGAAAGGGTTGTTGGAGAATAACATAGTAGGAACAGGAGGGTAGGGTGCCCTCTGATTGTTACAGGGGGATGTGATTTGATCAGGTAATTCCATGGCTTGATTGAAATATGAAACTCATTAGTTGACAACTGGGTGCAATGAAGCTGGTATGCCTGAAAGATTAATCAGCCACGTGGGAAGCTTTTCTCAATGATGACTAGGAGCGAGTAGATCTGCTGAGTGTAGAGGAACTCACTGTTTGGTCTTTGGGACTCTGTGAGGCTCAAAGATGTCAAGGGAGAACTTAAAAATTTAAGTCTTAAAATAAAACCACTGACTTTCATTATGACTTAATTCATTTATGGTGGTGAGAGAATTTGGACTTTTTAACCAGATGTACACATTTTGAGTTGTGGAATTCACATTATTGCCTCAGGCATTGCCTCCAGGGTTTGAGGTAAAGGACTTAACAAGAAACAAGTGTTGAGGATCAGAGCATCTCTTCAACAGAACAGACAACCTCAAGTGGATTGGTGAGAATAAGCTGCTGGGTGGTAATGAGCAAAAGGCTAGGACAACATCTCCAAAGCTGTGGGCTGTTGTTGTTTTTTTTTTTCTGTGTTAATAACCAATGGAACTGTAGAAGATGCTTTCTTGCTGCGTCCAAATAGTATTAAGACAGACCACCGACTGGGGCGCCTGGGTGGCTTGGTCGGTTAAGCGTCCGACTTTCGCTTAGGTCATGATCTCACGGTTCGTGGGTTCGAGCCCCGCGTCGGGCTCTGTGCTGACTGCCAGCTCAGAGCCTGGAGCCTGTTTCAGAGTCTGTGACTCCCTCTCTCTCTGACCCTCCCCTGCTCACGCTGTCTCTCTCTCTCTCCTAGAAATAAATAAAACATTTAAAAAAAAAAAAAAGACAGACCATCGACTGTCATGACTAGAGGAGGTGAGGGGCAGGAAGAGAAATTGGTAAAATCTATGGATACACAGGCACGTGTGCACACAGGCACATACACAAATTATTGACAGAGTACAAAGAAGGGAAAATTTTCCGTTTTCAGCAGAGGTAGACCATAACAAATCTATTCTGCACATACCCATGGTTGAACAAATCTCATTTGGGCAAGAAAGACTTTAGAGTTCTTTAAACTCTAAGACTTAAGAGTTAGGAGCAGTGACTGAATCTCCTGAAGCTTTAGTTTTCTCATATGAATGTTGTGATCGCTGCTGCTATCTACCTCATAGGGTTGTCATGAGGAGTGAACAAAGTAGCATATGCGAAGTGCTGTGCAAGATTGGTTCACAGTAGGTATTCAGTAAAAGGGAGACTTAGACAATGAGACCCGATGGCAAAGTGACACTGATTTTTGGATTTTAAAGTTGCAGCCAAGTTTCCAGAAACATTTCTGTTCTAAACATAGAGGCCATCTGCTGGAGTCCAGGGGTCCCTGAAGGATGGATGGCGTCAGTGAGAGAGAGCCCTGAGATCCTTTCTGATCACCAGGCAGGCATCTCTATCCTGTCGGTTTTGGTGTCTTTATTTATAGGTAAAATGATAACATGGCATCAGAAAATGGAATTTTTATAGTGGATAGTTCTTTGTGATAAGATGCTTTGGAAAGTGTACAGAAACAAGTTTTACAGCAGTATTCTTGCAGAACTACCCCAATTATAGTGAGGTTCAGTAACTAAGAAAATAACAGGGTGTTCTTAGTGAAAAACAGGATAACACACACATTTTAATAACGCTAAGATTAAGTCATAGGTTAAGTTGTAGATACTCTTATCCATCCTCATCATAGCTGCCAGTGTAAGGGAAGATGTTTGTGGAATATAGGCCTTAGGGAAGGGACTGCTATACATCACCAGTTAACAAAGGTATATGAAGTAACTTTTATTCTGCCCTTATCTGTTCCTTCTCTCTAAGTTAGGCTCTTTTTCTCTGGGCAAGAGTTAACTGTCCAGTTATATTCCTTATGGCACCAGAGAGCCAACCTTACCTTTACAGAGTTTAGCTCATTTCCAATACATAGAATAGCCCCTTCAAGTGCATTTATCTTTGTATCTAGTTTTTTCCCTATGATTTCTTCAATAGCTAGGGCATGAGAAACATTTTTGGTTAGTTGATTTACATGTTGAGCTGTATGAACCTCTTGGACTAATGCAACAGTAGAAACAGAATTGTACACATAAAGGTGAATCTTCTATGAGTAAGAGTCATTAGCCTGTTTATAGTTAAAGGGAAGTATCAAGGAAAACAGGACCTGCTAGAGACACAATGTCTGTTCCCAATTTCCTTCACAAGGTGCAATCATCGTACCAGGGCTAGAATAAGGGGACAAGTCACTCCTGATACCAATCAACAAGGTGCCTTGGGGGTTGGTGCTCAAGCAGAAATAATTGAGTGAAGGTGGATATTGGTCGTCATCTGATGGCAAGAGCCTTGCAAACTTGCTATACCTCACAAGGAGTTTTCTCAACTAGTGAGTTCAGAAATGGCTCCCAACAGTCACCTCTGTAAAGCTTTTGCAAATTACACTTTAAAAAAGAGCTGAATTAATGTCAAGAAGCCAACAAATATATATGTATATGTAAAACCCCTTAGATGCTCATTTCAAAGTATGAAATGCACACAGGGTAATTCAAAACAAATTTGAGGGTGTTTCAGACCATAAATTCCCTCAGCCTAGATCAATGGCTCCACTCCACCACTGCTCATTTTCAGCTTAAATTGGATTTGGCTAAAGAGGAATTTTTAAAAAACAGACCAACACATCCTGACTTACTTTGGAATTACTTCACACATATTTTAATATGAATTAAACTGTCAACAGGTATTTTGCTACCCTACTCTTTTTTTCCAGGGACAGGTGGACAGTGGCTATCTGACTGTCACCTGTGCACTTTGCTGGGCTTATACAAAATTTCTGTGAGTCATGCTCTGTTCTAATGTATTTAGAAAAAATTTCAAGTTGGAGCTTACATTTTATCACATACATTCAAATGACATTAGAATCACATTAGTTCCCCAAACTGTATTTCAAATGGTTTTATCTGTATATGTCAAAAAGAGTTGGATGAAAAGAAATGGTGATTTCAAGAATAAAAAATATCCTCTAAGAAACAGCTGCACATTGTCAGTGTAAAGTCAGTTATTATCCCTAGAAGGTATTTATTCTTTTACACAATGCAAAAGGGTGAAGAATTTAAAGGCTGAAGAATGTAAAGACTGGACATGTTTGGATCCCCCTGCTGACCAGAGAGGAGGGAGAACAAACCTGATAAGTGCCAAACACTATATTAAACTGCATTAAGGTTTTCATAGTCATTAACCTATTTCATACCCCAGTAGTTCTTTAGAGTAGGTATTTATATTAGTCAGGGTAGGTTAACTACCATAAATAATCACAACATATTACTGGTTCAACACAGTAAAAATTTGTCTCCTAGCACAGTTCAGTGGGAGTTGGGGGGGGAAAAGGCCTGAACAAGCAAGTTCTGTTCATTAGAATCGTTGAGAATCTAGACTTCTTAATTTTATGTTTCTATCATCTTCTACGCTTGAAGTCATCCACTGGAAGACTGAAGAGCAAGAAAAGGAAATATGAGAAAGGAAATATTACATAGGATGTTTTAAGGAACAGAAGTAGCTAATAAATGGCTTATTTACCTTCTATCAATATTTCATTGGCCAATGAAGTCACATCCCTAAACAAAGTACAAAGGAGCCTGAGAAATGTAGTTAACCAGTCTTCTCAAGTTAAACATGTTTCTGGCATTTGTGACTACATTGCCTTGTTTCTGGTATAGTATAATTAAGCCAATTTTGGGGCGCCTGGGTGGCTTAGTTGGTTAAACGTCTGACTTTCGCTTAGGTCATGATCTCGAAGTTCATGCCCGCGTTGGGCTCTGTGCTGACTGCCAGCTCAGAGCCTGGAGCCTATTTCGGAGTCTGTGTCGCCCTCTCTCTCTGACCCTCCCCTGCTCACGCTGTCTCTCTCTCTCTCCTAGAAATAAATAAAAAAACTATTAAAAAAATTAAGCCAATTTTATGTATGAAGAAAACTGAACATTGGAGAAATCAAATAATTCAATCAAGGTAACTAACATAGCTAGTATGTCATAGTTTGCTTATCTTGAAAACCAATGTAATCTCATTACATCAGAAATTCTCTTCGCAAAAATTTGAGGGAAGTAAAATTTCAAACTTAATAACTCTATAAAACAGTATAATGATGTCTTGACAGAAACACAAGCACATCAGAACATTTTGGATTTTAGAAGATAATTCTAGACAAATCTAACCTACCACCTGAGTTTAAAGAGTGAAATATGTATGATGCATATATATTTTATATATATCTTTATCTGGCATTCATTATTTCCCCTAAATCATTGTATAGCTTTTAGTGACATTATAAATTAGGTTATCAAGGTGTTCAGCCAACTTTCTTACAGTGTTTCTGTTTATGTAGCAATTGGATGGATATATTATCCCCATACGTTGTTCCTAATGTCTCATGATAACTCAGGCTATGTTGTGGTTTTTATGCTGACATGAAGTTGAGCTCTTATAAATCTGAGCTATTCACTCAGGAACTTTAATGCATAGGCAAAGATGCTGACTGATCGCTTGTGTAATGATCTACTGCATTCATTCTCCATGATCCATTTGCTTCAGCCATAAAACCAAAATTTTGAAAAAAAAATACAGAAATCATTTAACACTAGCTGATATAGCTATGCACTGTTCTGTGGTCTAGGATTATATAAAATATGGAATGAGGACACATTAAGAATATGTCAGACTTCTTAATCTGGTAAAACATTTTTTTTTTTTACATCTCAATATGAACACTATCAAACATCTATAGCATGTTTTGATCTTTAATTTTTCAGAGTAGAAAATACTACACAGTTGGTTTGAGAAGTCCTGAGTTTGGGTTTTGGCTATGTAAGCATTGGCTGTAGATTTTGGTTGATTAATTCATGCATTCATTTGGCAAGTGTCTATTGAGTACCTTTATGTGTCAGAACTGTGATGTTATGCATTTGTACAAAGAATTTTGAAATAATATTCTGTTACAGAAAACACCTTAAGACCTACAAATACACAAAAGATCAGAGTAGAGCTAAATATAGATACAAATGAATCCCAAAGTACATTGACTGATAGTAAGAATGAAATATATAAATAAGAAAAAGACACAGAACTTTATATTAGTTATCTGTATCTTTAGAATGTTGTATCTGCGCTTAATGAAAGAATTACAGGAGCATCCAAAGCTGTCACACTAAAAGCAAAGGCTATAAAAGTATATCCTTAGGATGGAGAGAATTAGAGGAGGGGAGAGCAGCGTGGAGAGGTCACCTATATCCACTCCTATTATCTTGATGTCGAGATGTATTTGGACTGTCCAAAGTCATAATGTGAGAAGGCCTAAAAGGGCATTGAAAGTGTACGGCAATGATAAACACCAACTTCTGAAGAGTGTTTCCTGGTAAATTAGGCTAGTTAAGAAGGATTATGGGTTGTACCTTAGCTGTGTTTATATACCTTTTACTTAAAAAAGGTTCCTCAATGAAATGCAGCAAATTTTTATCATCTGTTTAATGTCAATGGAAAAGACATATGCAGGCTATTATTTTTTGGAGTTAGATGCATATTGGAAATTTTTCATAAAGTAGGAAAAAATTTAGTACATATTTATCTTAAAAGGGACTAAAGTGTTAACGACTTTTTAATATCTGTTAGATTTTTTAATTGGTCAAAAACATGTCTTTATCCAGCCAGAAACTTACTGATAATGAGAGACAACTTTAAGTATGTGGCACATAAATGAATGATGTATCTTGAAGCAAAGATTGACATTAATTAACTTATGAAATGTTTATTTATTTATTTTGAGAGACAGAATGCAAGTGGGGAAAGAGCAGAGAGAGGAGAGAGAGAATTCCAAGCAGGCTCCACACTGTCAGTATAGAGCCTGATTCAGGGCTCAGTCCCACAAACCATGAGATCATGACATGAGCCAAAATCAAGAGGTTGACACTTACTTGACCGAGCTACTCAGGCACCCCAGGATTGACATTTAATCAAGACTCCTGTTACTAGGTTATTCTAAGTTACCAAGTATGTATGTATGTGTATGGATATATATATATAATTTTAAAAGTTTATTTTTGATAGAGAATGAGTGGGGGAGGAGCAAAGAGAGAGGGGGACAGAGGATCCAAGGTGGGTTCTATGCTGACAGCCATGAGCCCAATGTCGAGCTCAAAGTCAGAAACTGAACTGTGAGGTCATAATCTGAGCTGAAGTAGGACTGTCAACACACTGAGGCACCCAGGTGCCCTGCCAAGTATATTTTTGTTAATATCTAGTGTTCTTTTCCTTTGTCTTATCTTATTTGTCTACTTCCTTTTCTTTCTTTTACTTGTATTTCTATCCCAGTTTGTTTTCTCCCTTCCTTCCCTTTTTACCTTTTCCCTCCTCTCACAGTACCTGTTCTTGTCCTTTGAGCATCCGACCCTCATCCTCACTCACCAAGGTCCTGAAATCTCTTTTGTCCATATTTCATTAATACTGGACTTTAATCTTTACCTGATATTCAATAGTAACTGCAAAATACTATAGAGTGTGGTATGGGGGTGGGAGAGGTCAAGATTTTCACCAAGAGAGGTAAAAATATGATACAACTCTGTCTCTTTTACCCATTAAACATTTAGACACTTTTCCTGCCAGCTCATTTTTCTTAAGTTCCCAGTCAGAAAAACTCTGTTATTCATCTTCCCTACTCTCAGCCTCTCTAGGAGAATAAACTGGAGGTGGCAAAAAATTTTATCTAAATAACTTCCCAATCAATCCCAATATATGTTGGATATATTGAATGCAAAGCTCTATTAAAACTTACGATGGGAAAAGAGTTTCTTAAGATAGCTGTGTTACCAATGTACTACCATGTAGTATGCAGAGATTGGTTTAGGTTTGTAATGATTTTATTTTTAATATTGAAGGATTATGTTCACTGTGACCTTCTAAAGAAATACTGTAAAGACCTTTTAGAATTTTAAATCTTTCCTCCTCACCACCCCCTACTTACAATCAAATTAATGGATTATTCACTTGTTTAATAGGATGTCTTTTGCAATTTTGTCTTTTTTCCCTCACCTCGGGAAGGTATGGAAAAAGAGGAGTGTCAAAAAGAAAGATAAATGGAAATGTTAGATGACCTTTCCACGTAGAAAGCTATTTGATATAGTGAAAGAAGCAGAGAGAATGGAATCAGAAAACTTGGATTCAAATCTCTTTTCCAGCCATATGAGGTTGTACAAGTTGCTTGTTTTTCTTGATCCTAGTGTCCTTCATCCTTATAGAGAGGTATTTAATAATCTCCATCTCCTGGGTTGCAATGGGAGTTGAATAAGGAAACATATATAAGGCATCTACCATAGGTATTTGCTCATTTTAGTGGTTAAACTATCTTGTATTTTTCCTCCCCTCCTCACCCCTCCCACCAAGTTCTCAATTTAGCTCACGTATTGTTGCCAATGGAGATTTGCAAACTTCCATATTCTAGAGACTCACGTCTGGACTGTGTGTTGCATTGTCTTCAGTGGCATTTAAAAACTACAACTGATGATTGTTTTGGTGGTTATACATAGATTTGGCTACTTATTGTGACAACAAAATGGTAAGAATTATATGGATTTTTGATGTACAAATCCCCAAGTAGTAAACTATACATTATATTATATTAAAGTTGTAGGAAATATTAAACATCACTAATTCAACCATCATCTTGATATTGAAGTTGAGGCTTAATACTTCAAGACCTACTTAAGGTAACATAGCTGGTTAGGAAAGAGTTGAGGTATAAACCCATATCTCCTGATTTTGATTATGTTGGCTTTATACTATGTCATGCTTTATACTTGAAAACAGGGGTTTGAGCATCAAATAATTTTCATGCTTCTCCATGGGGGTATGGTTCACTGTTATATTACCAGTGCCTAACATGGTAAATGATACACTGTAGACATTCTGTGAATTTAGGATACATGAATAATTTAATATTACAAAGTTATTCTCTTATATATGTATGAGAATTCTTATATATATATAATATATATGTAATTCTTATATTCTTATATATATAATTCTTATACTCTTATATATATGTGTGTGTATATATATGAACAGTTTATATACCTTGACTGGATAGAATGTTTCAAGTCTTATTTACTATGCTAAATAAAACATATGGGTATAGATTCCAACAGATAATATCTCCAGTTCCATACCCATGATCAATCCTCTTTTTGGCTCTGATTTCTGTAAATGATCTCAGTTTTCACTTCTGCCCCAAAATCTAAATTAAGTCAGATTAAATAACTCCCATCAGTTTCATGGTTTAGAAAGACAGAAAGCTCTCTCCAATACCTTGAGATACCTTTGTCTCTTGGTTCTTGTTTCTGTTCATACATACTTTATTCTTCATTTGATCCATTCTGATGGAAAATTCCATGTTTCCATCACATGATTTATACACAAAACACAATGTTACACACACATGCAGACACACGGAGAAACATTTGTAAGTAGCCTTATTTAAGATTTGGGATGGAAGAAACACCTAAATAATGCAAATAATTTTCAAAAAAGTTGACATCATTGTTCTCAAAAGTCTTTTTTTTTTTTTTTTTTTACAAATAGTTTATTGTCAAATTAGTTTCCACATAACACCCAGTGCTCATCCCCACAAGTGTCCTCCTCCATGCCCACCCCTCCTCCCCCCCACATCCACCAGTCCTCAGTTTTTGTCAGCATTCAAGAGTCTCTCATGGTTTGCCTCTCCCCTTTTCCCCCACCATTTCCGCCCTTCTTCTCCCCCTTGGTCCTCTGTTAAGTTCCTCCTAATCCTTCTATACGTGCACACATATGATATTTGTCTTTCTCTGCCTGACTTATTTCGCTCAGTATAACACCCTCAAGGTCCATCCATGTTGCTACACATGGCCAGATTTCATTGTTTCTCATTGCCATGTAGTATTCCATGGTATAGATAAACCACATCTTCTTGATCCATTCATCTGTTGATGGACACTTAGGCTCTTTCCAGGTTTTAGCTATTGTGGAGAGTGCTGCTATGAACATTGGGGTACATGTGCTCCTATGCATCAGCATTTCTGTATCCCTTGGGTAAATTCCTAGCAGTGCTATTGCTGGGTCATAGGGGAGTTCTATTGTTAGTTTCCTTAGGAACCTCCACACTGTTTTCCAGAGGGGCTGTACCAGTTTACATTCCCACCAACAGTGTAGGAGGGTGCCCGTTTCTCCACATCCTCGCCAGCATCTAGAGTTCTCTGATTGGCTCATTTTAGCCACTCTGACTAGCGTGAGGTGGTATCTCAGTGTGGTTTTGATTTGTATTTCCCTGATGAGGAGCGATGCTGAGCATCGTTTCCTGTGTCTGTTGGCCATCTGGATGTCCTCTTTGGAGAAGTGTCTGTTCATATCTTCTGCCCATTTCTTCACTGGGTTGTTTGTTTTTCGGGCGTGTAGTTTGGTGAGTTCCTTGTAGATTCTGGATATCAACCCTTTATCTGATATGTCATTTGCAACTATCTTTTCCCATTCCGTTGGTTGCCTATTAATTTTCTGGGTTGTTTCCTTGGCTGTGCAGAAGCTTTTAATCTTGATGAGGTCCCAACAGTTTATTTTTGCTCTTGATTCCCTTGCTTTTGGGGATGTGTCAAGTAAGAAGTTGCTGCGGTGGAGGTCAAGGAGGTTGTTTCCTGCTTTCTCCTCTAGGGTGTTGATAGTTTCCTGTCTCACGCTCAGGTCCTTTATCCATTTTGAGTTTATTTTTGTGCATGGTGTGAGAAAATGATCTAGTTTCATTCTTCTGCATGTTGCTGTCCAGTTCTCCCAACACCATCTGTTAAAAAGGCTGTCTTTTCCATCGGATATTCTTTCCTGCTTTGTCAAAGATTAGTTGGCTGTATACTTTTGGGTCCACTTCTGAGTTCTCAATTCTGTTCCATTGGTCTATGTGTCTGTTTTTGTGCCAATACCATACTGTCTTGAGGATGACAGCTTTGTAGCAGAGGCTAAAGTCTGGGATGGTGATCCCTCCCGTTTTGGTTTTATTTTTCAGGATTCCTTTGGCTATTCGGGGTCTTTTGTGGTTCCATACAAATTTTTGGATAGTTTGTTCTAGTTTTGAGAAGTATGCTGGTGCAATTTTGATTGGAAATGCATTGAATGTGTAGAGTGCCTTAGGTAGTAATGACATCTTAACTATATTTATTCTTCCTATCCATGAGCATGGAATGTTTTTCCATTTCTTTGTGTCTTCTTCAATGTCCTTCATAAGTTTTCTATAGTTTTCATCATACAGATCTCTTGCATCCTTGGTTAGGTTTATTCCGAGGTATTTTATGGTTTTTTGTGCAATTGTGAATGGGATCAGTTTCTTGATTTCTCTTTCTGTTGCTTCATTGTTGGTGTATAAAAATGCAACCGATTTCTGTATGTTGATTTTGTACCCTGCAACTTGGCTGAATTCTTGTATCAGTTCTATTAGGCTTCTGGTGGAGTCTGTCGGGTTTTCTATGTAGAGTATCATGTCATCTGCGAAGAGGGAAAGTTTGACTTCCTCTTTGCCAATTCTGATGCCTTTGATTTCCTTTTGGTGTCTGATGGCTGATGCTAGGACTTCCAGCACTATGTTAAACAGCAGTGGTGAGAGTGGGCATCCCTGTCGTGTTCCTGATTTCAGGGGGAAAGCTCTGAGTTTTTCCCCGATTGAGGATGATGTTAGCTGAAGGCTTCTCATAGATGGCTTTGATGAAGTTTAACATTGTTCTCAAAAGTCTTATAGTCATTTTACACTATGGAATTTCACTGCCCCTCCTCCTCAATCTGCTTAGCCACTGCCCTTGTTCGTGAGCTTGTTTGTAACTTAAGGCTTTCTTTTAATGATCTAGTTTATTTCTAAAGTCAAAAATACAGTATTCTTTTTGCCTCATGCAAAGCAGACTTATCCTTTCAGTTGACCTCATTCCCAATGCTGCGAGTTCAGAAAGGAGTGAAAAGGTGGGTGAGTGTAGACGGTACATCTTGTGTTCCATTCCAGATCTTATGCTTTTCTCTTCTCATGTTTGTATATGGAAAGACTTTCCTGGAGTAACATCTCTGGCCTATCACCCCTGTTTATTCCACTTTCTGGAGGAGGACACCCTGTTTTTAATGTTTTATTTATTTCTGGGAGATAGGGGGAGAGAGAGAGAGAGAGTGTGTGTGTGTGTGAGTGTGAGCAGGGAAGGGTCAGAGAGAGTGGGAGACACAGAATCTGAAGCAGGCCCCAGGCTCTGAGCTAGCTGTCAGCACAGAGCCAGACGTGGGGCTCAAAACCACGAACCGTGAGATCATGACCTGAGCCGAAGCCAGACGCTCAACTGACTGAGCCACCCATATACCCCAAGGAGGAGGACACCCTTAACTGATTGGTGTCTGAAAAGGTAAACTGAATGTGATTGGCTTCACTTTTTTTTCCACTTGCTTTTATTAGACATGTCTGCAGACAGAGATACATATCAAATCATAGTCGTAAGTATATGCTTAGTATCCTACTTTAGGATACATACTGCTTAGTATCCTATTTTGTCATTTAGCATTAAACTGACATTTTAAAAGAGTTCTCTTTAACTTTGGCCTTTTAAGAACAACAAAGTCTTAATTTCTGAGGAGCCAATAGTATATCAAACATCATCCTACCTGCAGAACCTGATAATCTATTAGCTTCTCTACAGGATTTAAAATATTTTCTTTCCTATATAAACTAGTTATATATAAATTAAGATGTACTCATTTCCTTCCTTTGAAAAGAAAATGAATATATTTATATATAACTTTTTATATTTTTTCAATTTTTATTTCTATTCTTATTCTTCTATTTTTATTTTTGCTGTCTCCCTCTAACATGCTGTTTATATGAAGTCAGTCAGACAAAGAATGCATAAAGATACACAGTTGTTTGCCTTGGGTTGAGGGAAGGGTATTGAGCCTTGAAATGATCAACATACTAAGGAATCAAGCAACCATTAGAACATCAAATAATCTAGTGTATCTTGACCTGGACAGGATATACCCAAGGGTGTATTTGGAAGTAAGGAATAATCATTAGGATTGAGTGACAAGCGTATGTGAAAAGTCTGTCCTATACAAGACCAAGGCCAGAGAACTCACTGGATGATAGAGCCGGCCATTGGGGAATGGCACCATGGGAAGAAAGTGGTGAGCCCAAACATGATCTAAAGCTCTTCCTTATCCAGAGGAGAACAATAGGATGAGTCACAGAATTGGAATTTCCAGGTGGTAACAATTGAAGACAGAAGGCATCAGGGATCTTCATGATCTGTCAAGTTGGAGATCACTTGCTGGCTAGTGGTAAGGGATTTGAGAACAAAGTTTAGTTTCTAAGAATTCGAGGTTGGAATGGGCCAAGAGCCTTCTGAGCAGACTAAGTTCCATTTAACCAGAACACAAATCAGGAACTGAGATTGAAGTCCAGGTGCCTACAGTGAGCACCTATTTCACATAAGGAGGTAAGGGTAAGGCTAAGGCCTGGTGACCTTGTCATACACCTAGAATTCACCCCAGGCATATGACCTTCTGTGATCAAAGAAACAGTATTCTTATACTTGGGAATTTAATTTCTTTACTTTTCTCCAAATCTATGATTTCTTTCTGTTTTCTTCTTCTCTACTTGATCCCGGGCATTGTTGTTATTTTTCTTCTGCCTTCTCATTTTTTTTTTCTACCTCAAAAAATTCCATATGGAGATGTAAATAAGTACGTCAAATGTACGTTTAAGTATGTTAAATGTAAAACAAACAAACATACCCAAATAACAGTAAGTCACCTTCAAAGGAAAGCACCCAGTGTCCAAAGAACCAGGTTATATGGAAATGAAACAGAATCTAATTTGTCACATTAGTAGAAAGGGGCCTGTAGTTAGTCTTTTGTAGTTAATCTTATCCATTAATGATATGCTCAAAGTCATGTAGATTGAATAGTATTTGAAAAATACATCAGTTTATGTTTTAATACCTGATGCCTTTAGAATAAATATTCATGAATTTGCCTATACTTTTGAGGAGTACAGTATTTGACCATTACATCCATCCATAGATCTTTTGGTCATCACCACTCATTTCTTTAGGATTTTAGAAACTGGCTCACTGTCTCTCTCTCATCAACATTTCTCCTGTCATAAGTTTTGAACATTGCAATATCCACAGAGAAGATGCTTCCAATAAACTGTCATTTGAGCTTTTTGAGCTCATTTCCAATTATTTTCTCTTGTTCTTTAACTACCCACAGTAACTTCCAATTATTTTATCTTGTATTTTACCCAAATTACCCACAGTGATGGTCATTTCAGTCTCATTTTATTACTAGTAACTCTACTTCTTTGATTATTCAAATTTCAAACACACACTTTCCAATCACAACCCCCATTTTTCTATCTAACTTTTTAAAAGTTTATTTAGAGAGACAGAGAAAGAGCCTGAGCCTGAGCAAGTGGGGAGGGGGCAGAAAGAGAGGGAGAGAGAGAATCCCAAGCAGGCTCTGTGCTGCCATTGTAGTCCCACACTGTGAAATCCTGGCATTAGCTGATATCAAGAGTCAGATGCTTAACCAGCTGAGCCACCCAGGTGTCCCTCTAACTTTTAAAAAAAATCTGTTTTTAAAAAATTTTTTAAATGTTTTATTTATTTCTAGGAGAGAGAGAGAGACAGCATGAGCAGGGGAGGGTCAGAGAGAGAGGGATTCACAGACAGAAACAGGCTCCAGGCTCTGAGCTGGCAGTCAGCACAGAGCCCGACGCGGGGCTCGAACCCACGAACCGCGAGATCATGACCTAAGCGAAAGTCGGACGCTTAACCGACTAAGCCACCCAGGCGCCCCTAAAAAAAATCTTAATATCAAAAGTTCTTCAAACCTAGTGCTCTTACCAGCTTTTTGACTTTCATCTTTTCCTCTCTTTGACCACTCCTTAACCTCACTTCCTACCTTCTTATGCCTTCATTTCAAGGTTTGCCATTACAAGCACTTTATTGCATGCACTCCTAATTCCTCAGTCCCTAACTGTCTTCCTCTGTCATCGTCACTTGGTTACATTGAAATTCCAGTCTATTCTCAGGCATACTGACATAGAAGTATGAATACAAGAAAAAAAATCACACAATTGCACTCTTGTCTCACTTTAAATTCATGGTAGTTATGTGTTACCCAGTTATCCCATTAGATTTTCCTAATTTCACACTGTCAGGCAAATATTTTATACCTTCAAGCCACCAATATCTCCTTCCTTTTCCTTGTTCTTTTTTTCTTGATTACTTAATGTTTTATAAAGAAATATAAATATAAGAAAACTTAGACATGTTTCTACTATCAATGCACCATTTTATCTGAATTGAACTCTGTATTTTGCCTTTCTTTTAATAACATTATTTGTATTCCTTTTTATGGCCAGTACTTTTTGCACTGGAATTCATTCTCTCTTCTACAGTTATGTTTATCTTTCCTCTCTTAGCCATATTGTCAAATTTTCTTTTTCCTAGATCCTTTAATATGTATGTGCATTAATATCTTTTACTAATATATTCTGTTGGTCTCTGTCCCTAGTTTCTCAGCTCTCTTGTTATCTTGTTCAGCAACACATTCTTTCTTCACTTTCCATCACTCAGAAATGCATTCACAGTTACAACACACAGAAAAATTATCTTAATAAGGCATTAATGGTATTACCTTTGCCATGTTTGGTCAAGCCTCTGTCTTCATCTTACTCTTCCTATCAGCCGCACTGGGTAGAGCTGAAGACTCTTTTCTTGAAACACTTCTTCACTTGATCTCTTAATACTTGTCTCTAGTAGTTCTCTTACTTTACTACTGATCTTTTAAAGTTATCTTTTGTGATTCCTCTTTATCTTTGGGACTTCTAACCATGGGAGTGCCCCAGAATCCAATTGTTGGCTTCTGTATTCTCACTCTCTAGTTGATCTTATCCAACCTCATGACCCAACATACTTTAAACACTTTACCATTATTTCTCCTGACACAACCTTCCTTCTGACTTCTCAGGGTATATATGTATGGGATTTTTTTCTCTCTCTTGAGCTACACGTTTTATGATTAGGTCACAAACAAAAGAGCTCTGGACTGGGAGTCAGACTTATTTGTAGCAGTATCATCATTAACAAGTTGTGCAACCCAGGCGCATTTGTTCTACAACTTTGCTTCCTTGTTCTCCGCCACCAAATGGGGATTGAAATATATTCATCTTTCTCCTTTAGAAAATTTGACTCCTTCTAATTACAAGAAAATATTTTGAGAAATGAAAAAGAAGAAATCAAGATACAGGTTAAAATATTATACATACACCAGGGATCTTGGAGGGAAGCATTTCTATTTCTCACCTTTACCCCAGCCCTGCTTCCCTGTGATTGTACAATTTAACACCACAATTGGATGCCCAAAAAGTAAACTTGTATAGTATTTATTTATCCTGCCACTAAAAAGCAAAGTAAAATGCAATCCCACCCAGTGAATGAAAAAAAAAAAAACCTGAGTATGAGAATTGGGGAGGAAGAGAACTGTTTGAAGATTATTATTATCAAAGACTTAATTTTGTCATTTTACAGAGTTGAGTTAATGGATTAAACTTGTGGCTGTTTTATGTAGTTTTGTCAGAAAGTGATGTGTCAGAATTTTTACATCTGAGATACTTGCTCTTTTAAGTTGACTGGAAGCATCAATCATAGGTAAAATTTCCCTGCTGATAGCTCTCTTTTCTTTCGTTATCAAAAAAGGAATTTATGTGATTTTTCAATGGAAATAAGAGTAGAAGAAAGCTAGTTCATTTCAAAGACACTTTGAAGGTGCCTGAATTTCTATTTAACTTTGAAAACAAACTTAGACTGATATTCTGAATTCTATTAGCAATCACAACTGCACAAGTTCCCATTATCATTCCTTACACCTTGGCTTAGGTGTTCTCACATGATACCTTCCAAAGTATGAGGCTATGCTTACTTTGGGGTTTGATTCTGCAGACTGGAAGAAAGGAAGTTAACTTTTTTTTATGGACTTACTTGATTCTCCGCACTATTCTAATTTGGCTCTTTGCATTCAGAGTTAATCTCATATATAATCATCCTGGTAATTATTTGAGATAGGTGTTACATTTCCCATTTAACAAATGAGGTTATGGAGGCTCAGAGAGATTAAAATGACTTGCCCAAGGTTATTCAGCTAATAAATAGCAGATTCAGGAATCAAACTCAAATCTTTTTCTTTCAAAGTCTTATCCATTTGGCAAAATCTGTTGATAGTTAAGATTCTTTTCTGAAAGTTAGAAAGTGAGTTTGAACTGAAATTTAGATCTACATTTGCCGTCATTAACTTTAAATTGAAATATGCAAACATACAAAAGAGATAGAAAAGAAATCTGCCCAAATTAGTATGATATAACACAAAATGGCTTAAAGTAAGATTCTGAAGACATCCTTTTTAGGTCTCAACTGTCTCATTAACTAGCTCTGTGACCTGGGGCAACACTTGGGACCTTAGATTTCTCATCTGTAAAATGAGGATGTTGAATTCAATGATTTTTACATCCTTTCCAGCATGAAAATATTCTAGATTTCTGAGTAGGAACTAGTTGAAGTGCATTTTCTTCTTTCCAACATCATATTAGTAAAGCAACTGAGTGGGGAAAAATTGGGGAAGGGGAACAAAGCCACATGCTATGCTGGCTTTTTTTTTGGTTTTTGTTTTTGCCATGCATGTGTTTATGTACACAATCTCATTCAATTCCCACAACCAACATATGCCAGGTGTTAACCCCATTTTACTGAAGGGCAAAGACTCAGAAGTAAAACAGTTCACTAAGTTAGTGACATTTTGGTCCAACATGTTTTCCAGTGTGTACAAAGGCCCAGATCCCTAGCTCTCAATCTTATAAACCAAATTTATTAATTACCTTTTTTTTTTCAAAATAGGCACCTTCATTAACTCATTTCAAGGTAATTGGAAGATAGAAGATAATGTAGCTTCCAATTTAAGCACATGTTCTTGTTGAAATTAGCACCAAAAGCTAGGAGAAGAATAACACGAGAGTTTGGAGAGGTAGGGAGATAGGCCCTACAAGATGTGCCCCTACCTATAGGCCAAACTGAGGATTTTTATCTTTTCCTTAAAAAAATAGGGCATGCTTAAGGACCATGTGATCCAGACTGCAATAAAAAAATAATGATTTGAGTGGCATTAAAGAGAATGGACTGCTGCAGAGCCATAGATGAACTAGTTTTTGATGGTGTTGTGGTAAACCAGGTAAGAGAAAAAGTGTCTTAGCTTATGATGTCTAGGGACATGGAGTGAGATGGATTGACTTGACAACTGTCTCGGAGATGAAGCTGACAGAGCTTGGCTACTGATGGTGAGGCAAGAAAGATGTGAGGAATAACTACCAGGTTTCTCTCTCATACAGCTGATGGTAGATCTGGAAATGGACCAGGAAATGGACCAGGCTGGGGAGTATCAATGGGAAATGGATATTGCAATAAATACATTATAGAGTGTGGTGCTTGGCAGCTGAAATTTCTTCTAAAAAATGCTTTCTCATATATCCTCTTGTTAATGCCACTATTTTCCTTAGAAGACAACATTCTCAAAAGGAGAATGAGTATAATAAACATAATCATGTATATTTGAGAGAATAAGTCTTTTGATAACTTATTATTATTCTCTGTTTCAGACTAGCATTTGTACTTTCCTCTTAATAGGCTTGTCACAAAATGTGAAATCCCATTTATTGTGGATAACTAACAGCTGGTATTTCTGAGAAATGAGAGAAATACAGGTGCCTTTGGCTTGATTAGAAACATTAAACATACATGATTATCAACTAGGTTTTTTTTTATCAAAAGTAGTTACTCAAAAGGAGAAAGTTAGTTATTTGGTTGGATGTATTTTAAATTCAGGGTTTCTTACTCTTTGTCTTCAATATGACCAAGAACATGTGTCCTTTTCAGCATGTCCATCTTGTTTACCCAGTGATGTCTGGATGGAATACTCAAAAAAAAAATTTTTTTTTGTAGTAAATGATCTGAGCACTTGAGTGATTCCAAAATAAGAAAAACCTTGTACATATAACACCGTTTGTTACTAAAAACAGTGACAAACTAGTGACTACAGGATATTCATTTAATTCTTGCATGGTACTGTGTTAACTCTCAGCAATTTCCATTTGAAATTGAGACTCCAAGGGATTGATGAAAACTTCTTATTGGAAGCTTTTTTTTTGGAAACACATCCAAACTCCTCTTATGTGCTCTAGGTGCATTATTAGTACAGCAAATATTTACTAAGCTTTACCGTGTACCAGATCTTAGGCTCTGTGCCTTTCAAGTATTATCCCATTTACTTTGTACAAGAATGATCTAAGGCATGATCTAGGCAAGAATGATCTAGTATTTACAAGTTTTCTAGCCATTTGACACAAGAGGAAAAATGCAACAGATTATGGATGACTCTGGATCATTATTTTTGTACCTTGTAATAGCCAAAACATCTCATGTAAGAAAGATGGAGGAAAGGGACACAGGGAAAGAAGGGAGTTTGCTCATGGAGTTTAGAACATGGAAGTGCCTTTTCTTATCAACACCTGCAAAGAATCCTAGCTCTTCTTATTTTGTTCACCATCATTCTCGTCATGACAACTTACTTGGGATGTTCCTTGTACTATTCTGTAGATATTAGAAGAGCATATTCCGTAAGTGACCAGAGAAAGGTAGGGAACAGAGAATGCAGATATGTATCTATGTTAAAAGGTGACCCCGTTGAGTGAATCCACAGACAAATCCATGTAACTAGAAAATCTACCCCATATAATCAGAAAAGTAAATCATTCTTCTGGGGACACAAAGAATGTGTTTGAAATATCCCCTACTGTAACACTTCTTCATATTCTGAAGTTCTCCCCAAAGCCCTCAGCAACTTTGATCCTGTTTCAGTTAGTTTTCAAAGTTCCACTCCTCTGGCCTCTTCACCGTAGTCAGATACTGATTAACACTTGTGGACTGCCTACTTCATTCTCAATCCGGTACTGCATACAAGGACCGAATGGAAGACATTTTCAAGCTGAAATGAAATGTAAGCCTTGGATAAATAGATAAGGGGCAACAGAAACATTAGGTAGAAAGGGGCAGGTGTAGGGTAGTGGAGAGAGGGAGAAGACTTAGACCAAGCTTAGATTTGTCAAACTCTGCCAATCTGTAGTGTTTTAAATCATGAAATGAAAATATTTTATGTTTCTTGTTCACCCCTGTTGCCTTTTGGGGATTAGACTTTTTGTGTTTCTCAAAATATTACAGACATTCTGATATATGGAAACATGGGACAGTGCTCGTGAATCTGCATTTTAAACAAAATCACCCAAGTAATTCAGAGACGGACTGTATTTTGAGAACCAGATGTCTAAAGAAGTCACTTTATATCTGCTATGAATCTTTCTTAAGAAGCAATAGTCAGCCAAGCCTCAAAAGTAGAAGAGGCTTAAGTAGAAGAAACTATACTTGTTTTGACTGAGTAATCACTGGGGGTACAAATTCCCAGTGAGTTGCACTTGAGAGCTGACCTCCTTCGCATTTTTAGTTAGGATGAAACACTTGATGCAAATAAATAAATAAATAAATAAAAGAAGAAGAAGAAAAAGAAAATAAAAGAATTAGACTGAGTCTTTTTGCTGTTCTGGCTGTTAACAATCTGAAGCATATTCTGCCTCCTGGAAGTTAAAATTTACAACTAGATCAGAAAGTGGGGTGGGGAGTAAGGTGGGAAATGAAAGCACTCATAAAGCAGCTCAGGATTTCAAATGTTAGAAGGTCATTCACTCAGACACAGCATTTTATTTTTATCTCCTCCTTGGAATATTTAGATCTGACCAGTGTGCCTGACAGCTTCTCTGCCAGTGCCTCTCTGGGCTGCCTTAAAAGGAAAATGCTTATGTAAAGAAGACAAGTGTGGGAAGGCAGGCATCAGCTTAACAGACCAAGGAGCTCAGCAATTCCACCCACCACTTCTTTCCCAGAGCAAACTCCCCGGAGATGCTCTTCTAGCGAGATGTCTGGTGCTTTACAATGCTTCCCCAGCCCTTTCTGATGTGATGATTTCCTCCTGATAGCTTAATTTTATTAGATCATAGGAGCACAGTCTGTAAATGTGAAAACACTTAAAGGGAAGGAGAAACTTTCAAAGCAGCTGTTTAATGTAGGGCTTAAAAAATCTGGGAAGGGAAAAAGGAAAACTGAATCTAAAACCTTACAAAATAAAAACTATTTAAGCAGGCTAGTTTTTCCTTTCTCTGTGTAAGTAAAATATTCATGAATTCCGCCGCTATGGTATTGTACACCAGATGCAATCAAAAACTCTTTTACAGAGTAAAAATCATTGAAAAGTGTACTGTTACCTTACAATGCTTCATGGAAGAACCATGAAATCTGCATTGCAAGGCACTATCTCTCACTATAGCTACATTGCTTCACAAATTTCCGGGAGAGGGAGGAATGATCTTCACTTTCTGTAATGCTATTCATAACAAGATGCCTGGAGGAAGGTAGATGGCTGCTGTGAGGGTGAGGGAATCTTTATAGCCCTGATGGGAGGAGAAAACATTGAAAGAGGGCAAATAATCACATTCAGGGCCTCCTCAATATCCGTGTCCTATAATTCAAAACAGGGAAACATTTGGTAAGCTGGAGAGCAGATAGGGCATGAAGACCAGTCCGGAGACATGCTGCTTCAAAACACAGCTCACCCTTCTCTGGGTGATCGATCACACAATCTCTTGGGACCCCCAGAAGGCGCTCTCTTTCATATGTCCATCCATCTACCTGCGCTTCCATTGATTTTTGCTGTTCATGCATTTACCTATTCATTTAGTGAATATTTTAGAGTGCCTACCTCGTTCTGTGCACCATACACTAGAAACACAAGGGTGGATAAGATTCTTCTACTCCCCCTCCCCCCACAAAATAAAACCCAATCACATTTAAACTTTTAAAAATGTTTTTAAAGTGTTTATTTTAGAGAGAGAGAGAGAGAGAGAGAGAGAAACAGAGACAGAATGCTAGCAGTGAAGGGGTAGAGAGAGGGAGAAGTTCTATTGAGCTGCTTTAAAGTGTGATAGTTAATAACCCTAATTACCTTGAAAAAGAACTACGGGTTTTCCTTTGAGTATCGAATGAACTTGAGGCTCTATCTAGTCAGTGGGCATGGAGGATTCTACAAAGTAAAATGCAAATGCACTGAAATTTGACTTGAACTACTGTTACTTTATTTAATCCAATTATCTAAAAGTAATATTTAATTTTTTATTTTTTTATTTTATTTTTGAAAATTTTTATTTCTGAGAGACAGAGAGAGAGAGAGACAGTATGAACAGGGGAGAGTCAGAGAGAGAGGGAGATACAGAATCTGAAGCAAGCTCCAGCCTCTGAGCTGTCAGCACAGAGACTGATGCGGGGGTCGAACCCACGAACCGTGAGATCATGTCCTGAGCCAAAGTCGTACGCTTAACTGACTGAGCCAACCAGGCACCCCCATTTAAATTTTTAAAAATGGTTTTATTTATTTTTGAGAGAGAGCGCGAGTGCGCAAGCAGGCTAAGGAGGGCATAGAGAGAGAGAGACACGGAATTCGAAGCATGCTCCAGACTCTGAGCTGTTAGCACAGAGCCAGACACCGAGCTTGAACTTGTGAACCACGAGATCATGATCTGAGCTGAAGTAGGATGCTCAACGAAATGAGCCACCCAGATGCCCTTAAAAGTAACATATTTATTCAGCCGACTCTCATGTTCATTTACCAAGTGTCCAGCTCCATTCTAGAAGCTGCAAAGCAAAATGGACTAAGTAGCTATTCTCATGTTCTAATGGGAGAAATAAGATAATTAACAAGTAAGTGAATACTATGGCAAGTAGTGATAAATGAAAAATAAAGCAGGTCAAGAGATTTTCTAAGGGAGTTAGAAAAATCCAGGAGTGTGAGCCTCCATTCACAGGTTTTGCATTTCCAAGGTGACTGGAATATCCAATAGGAAGTGCTATTGGCTTTGCTGGAGCATTTTTGTGCTGCTGGACCACCCAGCATTTCTCTCCACCTGCCTCTAGAGGGCAGTTCACAGCAGTGTGACAGATTCTTCCCTTAAAATGATTCTGAAGTATAAAGCTACACATGATGCAGAAGTTCCAGAGATCAGTGCAACATGGTACCTATAGTCGACAGTAAGCTATTGTGCACTTAAAAATTTGTTCAAATAGTAGATCTCATGGTCTATACACACATCAAAAAACAAAACAGTAGCAACAAAGGGACATAATGAAACTTTTGGAGGCGATGGCTATGTTTATTGCTCTGATTGTATTCTTGGTAACACAGTGTATGCATATGTTCAGATTGTATACATTGTATACAAGTTGTGTATATTATTATTGTGCATTTTTTTTTCATACCAATTCTATGTCAGTAAAACTGAAAAACAAAATCTTCTGGATCCGGATTCATAAAAGTTCTAGGTAGTAGCCAATAGCATCACTCCTCTGGTTTCCCCCTCAGATGTTTCAGCCATGTTTTGTGTCAGGGTTTTTCCTAAAGCTCTGTGATCCTCATTGTCCCAGGAAAGCCTGATGTAGCTGCCCCAGTTCTCAGGGTTCTGTCAATTGCATCAGCCCCTGGGACTTAACATTTCCCTCCGAGATGCCAAGGCACTAGTGAACCGTGGTCAAAGGACTTATACCTGGGTACCTTATATTTCTCTGAGGTAAAAATATGAATTTATGTGTCCGATGTCTGTGCTCTTGTCACTGTCATGGGGGCTTTATTTAGCGTCTCCAAAGGTAAAGTGAGTCCTTTGAGGGTGGGACAGGTTTGCTTTTTTTCACTTTTTTGCTATTACCTCCATTCCCTAATCTCCCTATCTGTTGCTTTGAGTACAACCTGTTTCCACTAAAAGAGGTCTGCTTAATGATCCAGCAAGACTTTGCTGAATATATACTGCAACACACCCCATAGTTTGATGGCTTTAGAGCCCCAGAGAGGCGGACATATAGGTTGTTGCTCTTAAAATACTCATTAACTATTTGCGGATGCAGTGCATGTATGGATAATTATTGGACATCTAAAGGTAGCATATGGACAGGAAAATAATCAAAGAGCTCTATAAGTAGGGAGCGACAAGTTCAGGTAGGTCAGTTGGGACCAGTTAATGGAAGGCATGGAATCCAAAAAGAAGGACACAGTTTTAGTCTAACAGGTAACAGGAACTGCTATCCATTTTTAAGCTGGAGACTTATTCAGGAAAATGAGAACATGAATACATTTGAAAAAACATTCACAATGACTAGTTGGTCATTTTTATGTCATTCTAAGATCATAGTAATATACTATTTTGTATTTGTAACCAAAATGCTACTATGGCAACCCACAACTTGAATTCCTCTGAGAGTGACTGAATTGCCTGTTCCGTGTTTGGAATGAGCCTATCTATACTCCTTATCCCCATGTGCACACACATGAGTATGCACACACACACACACACACACACACACACACAGATTTCTGCTCAAATAAGATCTTCTTCATGTGAACAGATCTTTATCAAGTTTGAAAAGATGGAGAGCTTCAATTCATAGCACACAAGACACTTAACATTGAATATTAGATATTCTGTCTTCAAAGTTCTTGTTTAGTCATCCTCTTATTTGATCTCCTCCCATTACACTTCTCTGCTCTCTCCTTGGAAACAAAAATAGACTAGAAATTTAAAATAAGTCCCAAGACGTATCACAAGACTCCCATTTTATTAAGATTCAACTTTCTCTAGCATATCTCCTTGCCACATTCCCTGTTGCATCCCCTACAGTGGGGGGGACCACTTAGCAGGAGGAGGTGAGAAGCGGACTATTAGGTCTGTGCATTGCATTCGTCCTGGCCCTGTCATGTCTTCAGGTTTTCCCACCTGGTTTGCAATATCTAGTAAAAACAGAGGAGAGAGGGCATGTCTGTCCTACAAATTATTCCCTGGAAAGCTCTGTCTGAATTCAGATTGATAGGAATTAAGAGCATGCCATGTAGTCAAGCTCTGGAGGCCACCAGGTAAAAGCAGGTTATTTATGTCATTCTTTCTGTTGGCAAAACCACCTCTTCATCTCTTTCCCCCACAGAGATTTGCATTAATTTGTAAGGGCAGGGTTTGCTGTGTTTTTATTTTGAATGTCATATTAATACTGAAAGCCTTTGGGTGTCATAATGAAACAGATGATTTAACAAATTATCTTGATTTCAGAATCAAATTCGGCTTCATTGTTCAGGAAATTTCTAACCTGTTATCACTGGACAATCTATTGTACTTAATTTTAGTAGCAGAGTATCTTTGCAGAAGGGCTTTTGTGTGCTTCCAAAGCTATTCTTACCGACTCTTCGATTTCTGTTACACAGTTTGTCTGCTGTTTTCTCTCTCTCTCTCTCTGATTTGTAGAACTCAGCATTCTCAAAAAGACAGATGTTGGCAGAGGGGTTGAGGATAGTCTATAATATTTGGACTGTGGCTGGGCTGACTCTGCTGAAGGAGGGAAGGGATAGAGGGTAGAATCTTTTTCTCCCACTGACTGAGGGGTGGGTCCTAATGTTCGTTGCTGCTGATGCAGAACTCAGCTTAAATGATAGAGGACGTGAGGGGTTGGCAGCAAGTACAAAACAGTGAAATAAATTACCATATATATCATGTTCTGGTGGGTAAGATAGAAGTGATGTGTATAATGAATCAAAGCTGGAAGTATTTCTGGTGTGTGGTGATAGTGAGGGAGACCGAGTTCTCTGTGGCTCAACCTCAGCTTCAGAGAGCTCTGTGTGAGGAATATGTGAGGAAGCAGAAACCACTCACTGTAATGTGACAAGGCAGGACATTTGTGAGGGCACGGGAGACCTTTCGTTATTGTAGTGGGGATCTGTTATTTCGCCAGCCCGGCACTCTGATTTTCCTGTGGGGGACGTCTCTTCCGCTGCGGCATGCCGCCTTGTCTGTGCTCCATTATGGAGGCTTCCTATCCCCTGGCAATGCATGGGCATGCAACCTAGACTCAACCACAGTCTCCCTCTCTTCCTGAGCCTGAATTGGAGTGACATGATATAGTGATGGAAAGAGTCTGCAGCTAATTCATCCTGCAAAGCAGAGCCATTGATGGCATGGCCGTTTTGTTTCTGTTCCCCAGGGTTAATCTGGTTGCTCTTTTTTGAGTCCTGGCTGTTCTTGCTCCTTTTGATTACGTAAGCTCTCACATATGCCCAGGAGAAGTTCTGTTTTGTGCTCAAGATAGCCAGGATCTTCTTCTTGGGTTTTCAGTGAACTATTCTGGCTGTTAAAAGTTTCAGAATATTTGGGGCCATCAGCTTCTTGGTGTGTCATGCCAACATGCAGGCTGTTTGCTTAAATGTTATTTGCATGAATTTCATGTAGTCAGGCTGGAAAAGAGAGATGGGAAAATAGAGTGATGCTAGGGTTATGTTTAGACTAATGGAATTGTTTTTGAGGGATTCCATAAACAAAAGGAAGAAAACAGGATCTCTTGTGGATATGTCACAGGCACCTTCCCAAGACTGGTTATAGGAGAAGTTTGTAAACTCTGAATCCTACTTCCTCATCTGTGGAAAGAGAGATAATCATTCACTCTTCTCTACAGAAGTAAGAGTTAAGTCAGATGACATTGTTCAATGCCTGCAACAAGGCTTAGTACTTGTTTAAGTACTTAAGGTGCTGAATCAGTCCTGGATCCTGTTCTTTCCTCTCCGTGATCTCTGTCTCTATCTTCCTTCAAACATTCCAGGGAGACTGGCAGATTAAACAATGCACTGAGATATGTTTTGTTTCAGGCTTTTTGATGGGGCTACTTTCCACAGTGGATGGTGAATGGAACTTGTATGTGTAGGTACATTGACTTCCTTTGGAAACTTCTCATCAGTTTGAAATGTCTTATTGGCGACAGTCAAAAGGAGAGTCTTCAGAAACTCGATGGCTTAAAGATGATGGCAGTACAAAGTATGGTATAAATTTCATGGCTCTGGCCTGCCTGAAGAGTGGGTACAAGTTATATCCCATTAACATGATTATCTCGGGTTGATGCTTTGCGGTCCGGATTTGCTTCTGGGGCTCTCTTTGCTCCTCACACGAAGAGTCTCTCTATACCATCTACCTGCCCAACACCAATCACATCCTAAACCAATGCTTTACATGCTCCTTGTGTTGTAAACCTATCCTGATGGGCATCTGAGTCAGTTTCTTCATTTCTGGATTCTTGCTGCTCTTTGAAGCTTAAGATTAGTCCATTAAGCTAAACTGAGATGGAAGTATGGATGGACAAAGGCTGTCTCGCTGATGACATTAGTCCCATAATGTCACATCCATGGGTCTTTTGCTTCACTCTTTCATTCTTTATACATAAATATAAATAGTTTTGAATGTTACATTAAGAGTTTGGGTAGTCTTGGGTATCTTAATGAAGTAGATGATTTAAACAAATCTCAATTTCAGAGGTAAAAATTCTGCCTCCTTGTTCAGGAAATTTCTAAACTTTTATTTTTGGACAGTCTACAGTGCTTAATTTCAGTAAAAGAGTATCTTTGTAGAAGAGCTCTAGTGTCTTTGAGAGAAATTTTTATTGGCTTTTCAATTTTAGTTACAGTTTGCTGATTTTCTTCCTCTCTTATTTGTAGATCTCAGTATTCCACATTCTAGGCATATCCAGTTTCACACCTGGACTGATTAGGACACCATGCTACAGTTTTCAGAGAAAGCTAACTCAGAGAGTATTGTTTTAGTAACCAAACTTTTTTTGTTTCCAATCAAGATCTGATTGAAATTCTATGCTCTGTTCAAAAAGGACTATTTTAATGATTAAACATAATCCGCTGAAGAGTAAAATAAGTATTGATAGCACATTTCTCCATCTTTTGCAGAGTATGTTAATGATTAACAAACTCATAGTCTTCAGGTACTGAGAATATTCCATTAGCAAGAAGAAGTGGCATTCTTTATTTCTTTTAATTATTTTAATGTTTTTATTTATTTTTTGAGAGAGACACAGAGTGTGAGCAGGGGAGGAATAGAGAAAGGGAGACACAGAATCCAAAGCAGGCTCCAGGCTCTGAGCTGTCAGCACAGAGTCCCACAAGGGGCTTGAACTCACAGACCACAAGGTCATGACCTGAGTCGAAGTCAGACACTTAACTGGCTGAGCTACCCAGGTGCCCCCAAAGTGGAATTGTTTAAAGTAAAGAAATTGTAGTTGCTATGACTATCTTCTGTCCAACATAATTTATGTAATTATTATGTAATTACAATTATTATGTAATTGATAATGAGACAGGTTCTTAAAAAATCAATTGTTTGCTGCTGCTATTTTGAGATGAATTGTTAATTATAATTTTTAGTATTTTACTTTTTCCCTTTTGTTAATTTAAGGCAAATATTGAATGTTCATTGCTAAGTGTTAGAAAAACAAATTGAGTTCATGTAAGTGCAGTTTTTATGTGATCTATGAAATTATTGTCATTTCATTAAAATTTTTGCAGGAAGCATATTACCTAGGCAGGTAGGATTTTTGTTGTTTTGTTTGTTTATTTTTTGAGAATAAGTTTTGCCAACTTAACCTGGTCATTTTGTATTTCCGTATGCCTTTGTCTTGTTTCTATATTCATTGAGTCTAGATTCTGAAATTTTCTATGATTTTTTTTCTTTAAATTTTCCATCTCCTTGTTCATTTATAAGTCCTTGGATTTCCTACAGTGCCCTCCATTTCTTCTATTAGTTATGAAATCACAATTAAATTGGTGCACAGATACTTTTCAAAACAAGGAGCAGAAAATAGCCTCTGGGTTCCGTATCCTACTATAATGAAGAGAACAGGGATTTTGAAATCTCACAGTGATGAGTGCAAATTCTGGATCAGCCATGTGCTTGCTGTAGAATTCCCTAGCACCTCCTTTCCTTTACACATAAAATGACAAAATGTCAATCTGTCTTGAAAGGCAAACTTAGGACTTTGGAAAAATTAAAAAGATCTCAGTTCATCATCCCCTCTGGTAAAGGAAGATAACATATTTTCCTCTGTTTTCATCTTGGAGATGTACTCACTTTTCCAAGCCACCACCCAGCTGCTATATGGAAAATGATTTCTTCTCATCAGGAGAACTTTGGACGATTTACATCTGAAGCTCTTGGTCCTTTCACAGAACAAACAGCTCTAAGAGTCAGGAGACTGGGGATTAATGCTCTATATTTCTCTGACATCAGCAGTTGGCCAGTTTATAGATGTTCTTAGGGAGTTCAGTTCTGAACTCAGGATGTGATAGGATCTGAACATTACTTTTTCTGGGCATTGGATCTGCTGTTGAATGCATGCTACTTGTTACTAGGTATATTTGCCATGTGCATTTTAAATTATAAGAAGTGCACTAATGGAATATGTTTGTGAGTGTCTCCAATGCGTGCATGTATATGTTTTTGAGGGCAGTATTTACTATTTTTTTCTTTGTCCCACAGAGACAAAAGTGCTCAAAAGCTCCATTGATAAGAATGTGCATTGCAAAATTATTTAAAGGAGGATGATTTTAAAAAAATAATGTCAAATGACAGAGGGTAATTGGATAAATTATGTACTTTATGACTGAATATTATAAGGTCTTTAAAGTTATGTGTCTATTGTAAGAACAAATACAAATTAAAAATTAGAGGTTAATTATGCCTCTTGTAAATAAGTGATTTCCCTCCCCTCCTGTTTTTAGAGCATTTATTTTAGGAAACTTATAATTGCAAGTACTTTGTTCTTTCTCTGAGATATGTTTAAACCCTTTTGAAAACTAGTAGAACTTTTGTCAGCTTTATGACCTAGAAATGTCTTTCTCAAGGACCTGGCAGCAATCTCTTTGAGATGTAAACATTGAGGGAGAGAGCACTGTATCTCCCAATTTCTGGAGGAGGTTGGGAGCCTGACTGCTGGGCACCTTGACACAAGTTGCAAAAGCACCTGCTGTCATCAGGATATAAGGAATCAATGGGGGCGCCTGGGTGGCTCACTTGGTTGAGCCGCAGACTTTGGCTCAGGTCATGATCTTGCAGTTCGTGAGTTGGAGCTGGGCATCCGGGTCTCTGCTGTTCAGCATCTTGGATCCTCTGTCCCCTTCTTTATCGGCCCCCTCCCGTGCTCTCTCTCTCTCTCCCCTCCGCCTCACAAATAAAAATAAACATTAAAAAAGATATAAGGAAATAGTTTTTCCTTTGGTTAAACCACATTAGCTAACACAGATGGTCACCTCAACTACGAAGTGAAGGTGAACTGTGTGTGACAAATGGTGCCATGAAGTTTTCTTACCTGAGGCTGAGTTGGTATTTACGTTGAACGCATACATGTAATTGGTTTTATCTGCTTGGCTGTATAAAGGGGTGCGGATTCTTTCTGTCTTTGCAATCTCTTAGCAGATGGCTTGTCATGTGAGTCGTATTTTAGTTGAATGTTTATTCAATAACAAAAATGTCTTTCTTTTCTTATCTTTGTGCAGAAGATTTCTGTGGGGAAAGATTTTGTGTTTAATTATATTTCCCCAACATATGTTAATGTCTTAGTGGTGTAGAATGTAGGTATGAAATGGTAAGCTAAAAAAAATCCTTACAATATTATATATATATATAACTATGTTGTCCAATACAGTGTACATATATTCTAAATACATACAAAAGGACTAGAAAGACATATGCATGTTTTTCAAAGGTAGTGTTATGGGTGATTTTCTTTTTTATCTCTTTTGTTTTCAGTAGTTTTCTGTAATTTTATATAGTACTTCGAAGGGTAGGAGATAAATTATTATTTTTTAAAGTTTTGCTTCCTGAAATTGAGAAGGAGAGAGAGAGTATGTGAGCAGGGGAGGGGTAGAGACAGCATGAGAGAGAATACCAAGCAGGCTTGGTGTTGCCTGTGTAAAGCCCGACGCAGGGCTCGAACCCATGAACCATGAGATCATGGCTTGAGCTGAGATCAAGAGTCAGATGCTTAACAAACTGAGCCACCCAGGTGCCCTGGAAATAAATGATTTCAGAAAATTATTTGAGATCTTTCAATGGTATACTAGAACTCCAATGTAATTATCAAATTAGTTGAGAATAAATTGCAACTGTGTATTTTTTTTCCTTCCAAACACCGTGTCTGTTTTATAACATTGTTGTTTCATGCCTGTGGAAGACTTCTCTGTAGAACTGAGTAACAGAAGTTGTGGGTGAGAAGCATCAGTAAGCCACAGACTAATGATCTCATCTATTGTTCTAGCACATGGAAGAGACATCTTCCATATGCTTTGCTTCAGAAAAGGAGAACAGAAGACAAAAGGTGCCAGAAAGTAGGCAGAAAATGTCTTTCAGCTCTTCAGTGTCGTGTTCCCTTAACCCCCTGCCTGGCTTCTCTCTAGTAATGACCGTGTCTCAATTTAAAATGTTGGACTAAATTTAAAATAGGGGACTGATAAGACTGTGCCAACGACAGCAATGAGTTAAAAGCAGAAAAGAGAACATGGATTCTGGCACACGAGAAAATCCAGTAGCAATTCTCCACAGGCAGCAAATAATTTGTTTGAGTGCATAATTAATAGATTTGTCAGAAAGTACTTAGATTGTGAAATATTGCGCGTAGCCCTCTTTCCAGATGGATTAAGATGAATGGGTTCTCCAGCAGCGTATGAAACCTCATTGCTCAGCGGCTAGAGAATTGCTGCATCTAGAGTGTTTGAGTCTCTGCTCTGCGCTCCTCTTTCTCTTTCCCTGGCTGCAGGGGGAAAATGAATAGAATGCTTCTAATTCCGATATTGAATGGTGTCCTTTACCTAAAGGGCATCCAAGCAGACAAAATTAAATCAGATGCTCAATGGGGAAACTTTCCACTAAGCAGGAATTTAAAATAGGGAAATGTATTAACATGTTGAAAAATGGTTAAATTAAGCCGATCTGTGGATCAGAGGTGTGACTTTTCAGCAACAAGCCACAGAGGTATTTCATGTGCAATTGCCTGCACATTGAGAGGTGAAACATGCCTTCTTTACCCTTGGAAATATCCATGTAATACATACCTGAGGGACTCTGATATAAATTGGCTGGTTTAAAACAGTGTGTTGAGAATCCAGGCTCTATTTCTTTTTAGAGTACTTTGGTTTGAAGGAATTAATTATCAACCGTTTGCATTGGAAACATCTTCTTTCAGATGGGGATTATAGGCATTAATGAAAGGATAACCAGGTATGTGAGCCCCAGGATGTCCCCTTAATTATTTCGGGTGCCCAGAACAGTTAAAAGAAAAAGCAAATGAGATTATTCTATTTTCTAAATTTTCTTCTATGGTAAACATCATGCTGTGTTTTAAGGAAAATGGGTGATGTTTTTAATTTTGTTTTTGGTTTGTTTCATTTTGTTTCTTCCTAAACGGGGAGATGATATAGAGACAGCTCAGTATCTCTCCAGGGGCTGATGCCATGTCCTCGCATTATACCTTAATCCTTTCTCCTGAGCAGGTATTTAGCAGAGCCGAGGTCAAAGCTACTTCTGGTCTCAAGGGGAAGAGATAACAAAACTGATGGTTATTAGTAACTTGTACAGATTATTTTCCAGAGGAAACAGCTATGAATGATGCTAGTAAAGCACTAATAAATTGTGCATTGGCCTATCCCTAGTAAGCGGCAAGGGAGTGGATCTTAACCAGGGCCAGATTCATCAAGTTTTATTCATTCCCACAACATTTTTTGAGGGCTTATTTTATTGTTTCTTAAAATGATATTCCAGGATGATCTGAATCCAAATCACTTGAGGTATTTGTTTAAAATGTAGATTTCTATTTTCTATCCCTAAATCACTGGATCAGATGCCTTGGTTCCTAAGTCTGAGAATCAGCTTTGACCAATTTGTCTAAAGTACTTTCACATACTAAAATCTTAGAGCCTTTGTTTATAGGCTGGGTGGACTGTTTGACCCCTTTAGCCATTACCAAGCTACCACATTAGAACTTGAACTGAGTGATTGCTGATACAAGGGAAGGAGAGAGATTGTGGGATGGTATTAGGATTTAGAGACACCTTTTAAGTTACATATAGTTTGCTGCTTCTAAAAATTTTGCTTATTTACTCATCCTGTTGTATCGTATCAAATATCTACTGAGAACCTGTACTGTATCTGATATATGCTAAGTTCTGCAGATACAATAGAAATATATAGCATAATGTTCCTTCCACCCTTTGCTCTGGAAACCAAGCAGTTGGAATTTTGGAAGAGTCCGAAAGCATACCTGGCCCTCAAATCTGACTAGATTCCTATCTTAGAACTCTGACTTCCTGTTCTATTAGTTTTAGAAATTTCTCTAGACTTTTTGGGCACCTGGGTGGCTCAGTCATTTAAGTGTCTGACTTCAGCTCAGGTCATGATATTGCAGTTTCTGAGTTCAAGCCCCCCATCCGCCTCTTGGGAGACAGCTTGGAGCCTAGAGCCTGCTTTGGATTCTGTGTCTCCCTCTCTTCCTGCCCTTTTCCCACTTGTGGTCTGTCTCTCTCAAAAATAAATTAACATTAAAAAAAGAAATTTCTCTAGACTCTAAATCTGGAGTTTCTGAATATCAAGTTTCTTGTAGGGTTTTCCTTTTTTTTTTTTTTCCCCTATTTTGGTTGCTCTAGAGTCTCAGAGGTTGGAGAATTGGGAACTGACAGAGAGGAAGAGAAAGAAATTGAATAATTTGTTCAGAATACTCATACTTATGAACCAAATGTTCATAAAGAAAATTTGTTTTAGATCAGAGATACCCAAATGACTTGGGTTAAGTTTTAAGAGTAAGTTGGTATTAAAATTAAAAATTAACACTGTAATATTTTGAGATCTGTTCAGTGTAAGGAAAAATATGGGAACTTCCTGTATGATAAATTTGAGTTATTAAATATCACCGTTTTCTGTTTTCCCACACTTGGCCGGTTTGAATCAGATAGAACTCTGGATTTATTCAAATGAATATTGCCATGATGCTGAATTCCAAAAAGTCTAGTCAAATAAATTATCTTGACACAAGGGTTTCTGATAGATGAAATGAAAATATTCTGGAAATAGAAGAAGTATGGGCATTAGATGACCTTTTTAAGTCACTTTGGGAAAAAAAATTAAATAGCAAATGAATTCTAATTCTTATCTCTCTCAATATATCACAGCAAACTATATGGAAATATATTCCCATGGTAAGTTAGATGGAATGGCTTAATGATTTAAAACATCAGGTTTGCAATCATTAGAAACCATAGAACAGTCAGTTTGAATCTCAAAACACTTAGCTTAATCTTCCCTTCTCCCAAACACGTCAATAGAATATCTAACTTAGGCTGTGTGTGTGTGTGAATGAGAGAGAGACAGGACAGAGGGAAAGAGAGAGATGAAGTGATACTTGAAAGATCAAAACCTAAGGGTTTTTAGAAAAGTCAAAGTTTCATTGCACTGTTTTCTTCTAGAAAGAATTGGTCTCACAGTTGTCTTTTAGGATTTCTGCAAGACACTTGACAAAACTGGAAAAAATCATTTTTATTTACTCTCTGCTCCAGGAAAGTAAGCTTAGACTTCTCTGCATAATATTAGTGTCCATTTTTAATTAACCCCAAGGAATCTTGATATTCTTCAGTTTAAAGGGTTTGCCTGCTTCCTAAACCCACCGCACGTGATGAAATCATATTTTCTAAGTCTAGGGAAAGAGATGCTGAGGGTGACAGTTCCCCTTAAAAACATCAAGGTTTTGAAAGACCTTGAAAGAAATCAATAATGATCCAGTGGTATATTAAATGCCTATGGAGCAAATGTAATTTTGCGGTATAACTATTGCAAAAAAAAAGTTTTAAAAATATAACTGATGTAAGTGTAAATTGTGTCGAATAAGCATGACTGGGTGCTAGAGGAGATAGGGAGGCACAGTTATGCTTTCTACCCATCAGAAATCCATTTTCTCCTCTGACATGTTGAGTTTGGTGTTTTATTCAGCACAAAAAAATCCTATTATTAAAAAAAAATCTGGATATATGAATTTAAGAGCCTATTATCATGAGGAACACTTAGGAAAGTCCTCCCTATAACTCCAGGCAAACAAGTATCAGTCAAAACCAGGCGCAAGACACTGATCTGATGTTTGCAAAGCAAACTGCCTAAATTATATAGTTGAAGTAATCTTTAGAAACATAGAGGGAAATAAATGCACTCAGTCTGACTATTTGCCATTTTTGGAGAAGTTTTGTTCCTCAGGAGCCTAAATTTTTGTTCCAAAACGAACTCATTCTGCCCCACTGATTCCAATGATAATAAATCTTAGCATCCATGTTGTCAGTTAGCAAAGGCAGTCTGCATAATGGGATTGAAAGGAATCCAAAATATACTTCTGTTAACTTTTCAAAGAAATGACACCCTCTCTAGCCAGATCACTTTCAGTATGATGGCAGCTTAGTTTCAGAACAAATCTCCAGAGAGCCCTAGTCTCCTCTTTTAAATAAAATGAATTTTGCTCTAATAAAGTAAAACATTTTCATGAAATAAAAATTGAGTGATGCCTAGGTAGCTCAGTCAGTTAAGCGTCTGACTTTGTCTAGGTCATAATCTCATGGTTCATGAGTTCAAGCCCTGCATCTATCTGCATGTATCTACACATATATAAGCACATGTATAAGAAACTTCTTTTTTTTTCCAGTCAACATTGTTTTCCATATTCATCTGTTTACTTAGGTTCATGCAGCTCATTCATTTGTTAACTTTTTAAATTTTTTTTTGCTATATAAATATTACACTGTTATTCATTCCCTTGTTGATCAACACTTAGGTTTTTTGTTTTACCTTTGTTTAAATATCATGAAGAATGTGTCAGTGGACATCATTGTACAAACATGCACACACTGGCTATTTTCAACTTAATAATGCCAAATTGTTATTAATAGCATTTATACAATATATACTTCTTCCTGCTGTGGGAGTGATGGTGCCTTTCCATACCTTCTGGTTAGAAAATGACATTTTTAGATTTTTATTTGTTCAGTTTGGGTGATGTCATTGATATGTCATCTCAGTATTTTACTCTATATGACTTAGACTACTAGTTAGGTTAAGTATTTCTTCATAAATAAAACAGACATTTTTATTTCCACCTTTATTCCCTGTTTTTCCATATGCTTACATTTTTCTTCTACAGTATTCTTTCAGGATTGATTTCACTGTGTATGTAAGTCAGTTGATTTTAATAATTTTATACCTTGAAAATACCATCTCTCAGTCTGCTATTGGTGTTTTAAGCTTGACATATAGTATCTTTTTGGTACATTAAAAGTGAATAATAAAAATCTATAAAATTTTTGTACATTAAAATAGTATAATTAAAGTTTATGAAAATTTTAATTTATGGTTTGTACCTTTTATGACTTGTTGAAGAAATCCATCTCTTAGCCCATTGACAAAGATTTTTGCCAATGTTTTCTTCCAAGAGATCAAAAGGTGTACTTTTTCCCCACACTAGTATATTTTGTACTCGTTTTATTTGGTGTGAGGTAGAAATCTATATTTGAACATGTACACTGACATTACCTTAACACCATCTGGTGATTAGACTAATTTATGTTTTTGAGGCAATGGATTATTCTGTAATACAGACCTAAATACTGGATACATAGAATTTTCATTATTTTAAAAAAGGTTATTAATTCCAGTTGTGATTTCCTCCTTAACACATTGAGCATCTGAAATCATTCTTTATTATTTAAGTTTTTTTGTTGACCTCCCATTTTTGGTTGATGATTAATATGAAACATTATCAAAGGATCTCTTCTGTAAGGTAGTTGTTCCTGAGTATTGTTAGGACTCTACTCACAGTTCATGCTCAATTTTCAGAAATGATTCTTGTATGACTGAAAAGAATAATCGGGGCACCTGGCTGGCTCAGTCGGTTAAGCGTTCGACTTTGGCTCAGGTCATGGTCTCACAGTTCGTGGGTTCAAGCCCTGCGTCGGGCTCTGTGCTGACAGCTAGTTCAGAGCCTGGAGCCTGTTTTCGATTCTATATCTCCCTGTCTCTCTGGCCCTCCCCTGCCCATGCTCTCTCTCTCTCTCTCTCTCTCAGAAATAAATAAAACATTAAAAAATAATAAAGCTATCAAAAAAAGAGACAAGAATAAACTGTTCTTAATGACATGTAAGCTTCTGTATGTGCACCTTAGATCAGGCTTCATAGTTTATAAAAATTTGACTGTCAACCAAATCCATACTCTTACTGAAAACAGTTAACCCCTAATAACTAGTAAAAGTAGCAGATGACAAAATTATTAAGGTTATAGAATTTTTGAAATTCAATATAACCAAGTATAGAACAAGTCTAGTCTTACTGACTTACTTAAAATCTTCTCACTGATCTTTAGGACAGATTTAGTTTTAGCAAGATACAAGTGACGTTCATGCAATATGTCTATATACAAGGTCAAAATGACGATACTGTGTATACTGAATGGAAAATTTCATACAATTTTAGAAGCAAAGCAAAAATTCTACAATTCTAGGAGGGAAGAGAATAACATGGAATAAATACTATGCCTTTTGAAATGAGAAGGGAATACTGTTGCTTCCTCTCATAAGGCTTGGTCACTCACAGAATATAAATGTCACCAAAGAACACTTATGACAGGGATAAAACAGGCGACAGGAACTGGAAAGTGAAGCAGATTTCAGCAACCATGAATCTCCGTGAATATTCTCAAATCAGTAGAGAGGTCCAGAGAGCAGACCCAGGTAACCAGCAAAAAGGAGGCTTAAGAAGGGCAAGTCTCCTGTGCAGAGACAGCTGTTCAGGATTCTGCAGCTGAGAGGGTAGAGATGTGCCACATTAAGAACTATATCTCATTTTGTCCTTAGTTGGGTTTATACTTAAATGTTTATTACCCCTGTTCCCTTCTGGATCCTTGTTTGTGAATCATATATGAATTCTGCTCCTGATGAAATAAGTCAAGATATTTTCCACCTTTACCTATCACAGTGATCCTTTTTGCAAACACATCTCCCTGCTTAACACAAAATACATTTCGTATACTGTCTATGATCTTAAATGTGAAACTGAGAACCAACAGGAAGAGCCTGAGGCCCTCAGAAAGGATTTTCTCTAATACTCTTAGTTCTTCATTGATGTCATGTTGACTTTTGATGATATGTTTAAAAACAGGTCCACCTTAGTTCATGATAATATCTTCATGGGGAATTGTTCCTTTCATCATTAGGAAACATTTTTTTCTTTTCCTCTAATATTGTCTTTTGCCTAAACTTCTTGTTCATCATTTTCTATTATTCTCTTTTTTTAATATTTATTTTTTTATTTTTGAGAGACAGAACGTGAGCAGGGGAGGGGCAGAGAGAGTGGGAGACACAGAATCCAAAGCAGGCTCCAGACTTTGACCCCGATGCAGGGCTCAAACTCATGAACCATGAGATCATGATTGAGCCAAAGTTGGTCGCTTAACCAACTGAGTCACCCAGGCGCCCCTTCTGTCTATTATTTTCAATCTGTTATAATGCTTAAGGTGGCTATCTTGTCTTTTATGTTAAAGAAAAGTACAGATTTATGCACAGGTTTTCCCCTTTCTCTATACACATTATTTCTTTCATCCTGAGTCTTCCTTAAGGGTTTAACTAGTGTATTTTTTTAAAATAGTGTATTTTGTAGTGATTATTCCTGATTAGTAAATTTTCTCAATCTTGTTTGCCTGAAATGTTTTTATTTTCTCTTATTCCTCACTGGTAGTTGAGCTGGACATACACTTTTAGGTTGTGTTTCTTTCTTCTTAGTTCTTTAAAGATTTAAGTCTACTGTCGTATGGCTTTTGAGTTTGATCTGAGATCCCTGTCTCTCTAATTTTTCTTTTATTGTAGGTAATCTGTCTTTACCCTTTTATAGTACTGAAGATGTTGGCTCTTTGTGGTGTTTTGCATGCAAAAGATGATAGGAATGTCCTGAAACGAATTTTTGTCAATCACTTATTCTTGAAAATTAATTACAAAGTTTCACATTTTTCTATATTTCAATATAAATATCTTTCATTATTTCCTTTTTTTAATATATATATATTTTTAATTTATTTCGAGGAGAGAGAGAGAGACAGACAGCATGAGCAGGGGAGAGTCAGAGAGAGAGGGAGACACAGACTCTGAAACAGGCTCCAGGCTCTGAGCTGGCAGCCAGCACAGAGTTCCCGACGCGCTTCGAACCGCCAACTGCGAGATCATGACCTAAGCGAAAGTCGGACGCTTAACCGACTAAGCCACCCAGGTGCCCCTATCTTTCATTCTTTCTTTCTTTTTTTTTTTTTTTAAATGTTTTATTTATTTCTTTGGAGAGAGAGAGAGACAGCGTGAGCAGGGGAGGGTCAGAGAGAGTGGGAGTCACAGACTGAAACAGGCTCCAGGCTCTGAGCTGGCAGTCAGCACAGAGCCCGACGCGGGGCTCGAACCCGCGAACTGCGAGATCATGACCTAAGCGAAAGTCGGACGCTTAACCGACTAAGCCACCCAGGTGCCCCTATCTTTCATTCTTTCTTCCTTTTTTTTTTTTTTTTTAAATGTTTTATTTATTTCTTTGGAGAGAGAGAGAGAGACAGCGTGAGCAGGGGAGGGTCAGAGAGAATGGGAGTCACAGACTGAAACAGGCTCCAGGCTCTGAGCTGGCAGCCAGCACAGAGCCCGACGCGGGGCTCGAACCCGCGAACTGCGAGATCATGACCTAAGCGAAAGTCAGACGCTTAACCGACTAAGCCACCCAGGCGCCCCTATCTTTCATTATTTCTAAATATACTTTTTTCATCCAAATTTTCCTGGTCTCTCCTTTTGGAGCTCTCCATTTGGAGATTATTTCATACCTTCTAATTTAATACTTCATACCCAATAATATTCAGCATATATTTGCCATCTTAATTTTTTGAGATGCATTTTCTTTTATAAGCTCAGTAGTCCACTAATTATATTTAATATTGTGTTTTCCCTTCAATATCTCCTAAAATTATATCTATCCAAATCTATTACATTTTTAAGAGCATCATTGTGTTTTATTATAGCTCTTAGTTTCCTTTTAATATTTTTAATAGCTTTAAATATACTACTTTTACTGTTCCATGTTATATTATTTCTTGCAGTCTAAGTGCTACTTCTGATTCCTGTCTTTACCAGACTCTAATTTATGGATTTGTTTGTTTTATGTTTTGTCAGTAACTTTTTAGGAGTAGGTTCAACTTCATCTGGAGTGGTTTTCTCTCTGCAAGTCCTACTGTAAGCAATCAATGAATAACTACATGGCTATTTGTTATGCCCTTCTGCTGGGACCCCAGGTATATCTTTGCTCTTAGACCATAATTTCCACACTTGATGGGTTATATGTGTTTAAACTCTACATACAAGCATGGCAAAGGTTTGAGGATAATACCCTTTTCCTACCTCTACCGACTCAGGTCCCAGAGCAATTAGCAAGTTTCTTTTTCAGTGGGGTTATTTGTAGCTTTTAATTATCCTCATATTGAAGAGTTTTAGAGTTTTAGCTTTAAGAAGCATCCATAGTTTTCTCTCTCTGGTTTGAAGAGATCGATAGCTGTGTATGGGAGTATGAAAGTCTTAGCTACCTTTTCCCAGGGCCCTACCCATTGGCACTGTTCTTCTGGGTCTCTCAGCATCAGCTACATTGCACTACCTTTGAGTTCCCTCTATATTTTGGCATCTGAGGATTTTCCTTTTTCTCTTTCATTACATTTTAATTTTGGCTGAATTACTTTGTTTTTCATATATTTTTATCTAGTTTTCCAAAGTATTCATAGCAGAGGAAGTGGTTTGCATTAAAATATTCCTTGATTTTGCTAGAAATGCTCCACCATTTTTTTAATTCTGTTTTCCCCATAGTTAGAATCATATTTTGTATGCAACGTAAGGTCATGGTTTTCCATTTAATACTATAACAGCAAGGTTTTCCATGCTCTTACAAACTATGAATACAACTTAATTGGGTACCCTGTATTTCCTTGCATGGATATACTATAAGTTATTAACTATTTTACTATGTTTTGACATTTAGATTGTTTTTCAGTTATGTACTCTCATAAATAAGGCTACAGTGAAAATTGTGCTTTGATACATTTTTTTTAAAGATTATATCCTAAGAATTGACTTAAGGACTAAAAATTCCAAGCATTTTATAGTAATTTTTAAAAAGAAGTAATGATGGCATGTGTTGCTATGAATATGCTTAAATTGAAGCTTTTAAAATCACTAAAATCTCAAGTAACCTGAAGAGGGTAGTCTGGATAAATATCCACAGATGATAACCAGAAGATGTAATTAGCTCTGCATCATCATTTCCCAACAGGTGGTTATTTCTGCCTTGAATACCTTTGGTGACAGTCATTATGCAACCTTTCTTGGCAGCTTGTTCCATTACTTAATTTTCTAATATTACCATTATAAAGATTTTCATAATATTTAATCTAAATTATCCTAAGCCTTCATTTGAGCTATAAATATGTATCTGTGCCCTCTCACCTACACATTTAATAATTAACAGTTAATTGGTATCTCTGTAAAAAAAAAAGTGTAGCTCATAGACAAAAAAAGATCATGTATTCAAATTTCTTCACATAAAGAAATGAAAGCTTGAAAAAGTAAAACAGAAAATTTAACCCAGAAATAGTATCAGAGAACCTCAAAGAGAAATAAATTATCTAGCTGCCCAGCTACAGGCCAAAGCTGGCCAAAGATCAATAGTAGTTACAAAACATTAAGTCTTCTGCCTTCAGGGAAGCAACTAAAATCTCTACCAGCAATTAAATAGCCCAAAGCAAGAATGTGAGCCAATTGATCAAAGTTATAGGGAGGCAGATTTTGGCTTAGTGTGAGACCAACTTTCTAGAAGTTTGAACTATCCAAGCACGTAATGAGGTGGTGAATTCCCTAGCATTTAAGGTCCTGCTGCAAAAGTTGGATTATTTCTTACCAGCATGTTATACAGGAGATTCTCACATCAGTGGACTTCAAGCATTTTTTAGAATCTTTTTTTTTTTCAGACAAAACCTTACAGTGAAAACTCGTTATATAAAACCAAGCTGCTCTAGTTGAAGCATTATCTGATCCTATCAAACAGATACCTTCTTATATACCCCAAGTGGATTCTGAGGCAACATAGAACACAGTTAAAAATCCTTTCATGTGGAGAATTAACCCACATGACCTCCAGAGTTTCTCTATTAGCTGAGACACTGTGAAATTCTCTCTCTTATGTGTGTTTGTGTGTGTGTGCATGTGCATGTGTTCTGGATTGGAGTGAGGGAACTATTTGGTGGAAACCCCATAACATTTTGGAAGGCATAATTTATATTCTGTGAGTCACAATTAGTATCATGTAGAATTTGTGATTCCAGGTGTTGACTCAAAATAGCCAGACCAGTGGCATGAGCTTTATTCCTACATGAACTAACCAAATTTATCATATTCCACGTTCATATTCTTTGCACCATAGCCCTGATAAGATGCACTGAAAGATAATTATTATAGTGACTATTTACATTTAGCATAAAATTCATACACATAGCACAAAAATAAAAAAATAGATGTATATAAAATAAAAAGCAATTCTGTGTCTAACCTTGTTTTGAGCTATCTAGTTTTCTCCCAAAGTCAACTGATCCCACCAGTTTCCTATGTAAATTTACATAGATATACTATGCCTTGGAAGACATGAATACATTTTCTTATTGTTACATAGTTAGTATATATATTGTTTTGTCATAGAATTCTGAAAATATTCCTTATGGAGTTGTCACTGAGGACACAATGATCTCAACAACATCTCTATAGTCAGCACATTATATAGAAATATGAAATCCTGTAATTGTTTAATCTGCCTCAGAGCAAAGCCCCCAGCTGATCCAGGATGGACAGGTAGGATGACCAATGAGTCACTGTTTTTGGAAGCCATTGAGATGTGGGCATTTATTATCCTAGCATAACCTAGCATATTCTGACTATATCTCTTAAAACACTCTATATCAGAAGGAAGTTAAAATCACAAACAGATAAATCTTAACATTTCAGTGACTTTATTTCAGTAAAACTTCTCAATGAGTAGAAAGGGGGAAAAAGGCTATCTTTCTTAATTCCATCAACTGAAAATATAATATACTGGCTTCTACAATTTTAATGTGATCTATGATTAATAATAACTAATGGGCTAAGTAAATATTATTTTCTCTGAATAGATTGTATCAAAATTTGTACCAAGAATGATAATGTTCTTGGCTTGGCTTTTGGGTTTAACCCTCTCAGTTCTCAAATTTTAAAGAAATAGGCTGCTGTCTATAATAAGAGATAAATATGTTTTCCTGCAGTTCTCTTAGCATTTGAGAATTTTATAAAGGCTTTTGCTGTGACTACATTGAGACTATTTGGAAGAGGATATTGACATTAGCTCTCAGTATGAAGTTTCTCTCTGCTCATTGCACCTGAGGGTTCCCAGTAGTCTTCTATGCAAGGCTCAGTCCAGTTACCCTTGGGGAATTATGGCTCCTTCAGAGAAAATGGATAAACACTGGGATAAGGAAATGCTTTGTCTCTTGTCTTTACAATTGTCTCTCATCTGTTCTTTACCTTGTTTCCATTTATTTCTTACTATCTAATACTATTCTGATCTTCCCATTTGTTTATACCAAAAGTTTCTGAAATCTATACATTCAAATAGTTAAAGCTTATATATGTAGTGATTTCTCCCTTACTTCTCCCAACCAAACTTTGATTAAAAGTGCCACTTCCTTCCTCCCACAGAGCCTAGAAGACACTCTATAATCTGTCTCCGTTTTTGGGTCATTTGATTGTAAAGTAAATTCTTATGCTAAGGTTGAAATATAGCATGCCTCAGAGGATGATATGCAAAAGCATATAGGGCTAATAAAACAGCTAGCAAGTATTCGGGATAGCAAAGAAATTCAATGTAAGTCAGTTTTAAAAAGAGAAGAATGAAGCAGACTCCAAGAAAAACGAGGTGAGAGAGGGAGCGGGAGAAACGAAAACATGAAACAAACAAACAAACAAAAGACAGATGTTTCCACTGAATGCAGGGAAAGGGGAAAGATTTAGGAGAAAACCAAGAAAGGCACCTCTGTGTAATGAGACCTTTTGAACTTGAGCAGAGGTAGGGAATAAACAATTCTCTGAGAAAGGCATAAAGGATACTGAGGGCTAATTTTGTTTACCATGTAGGTCTGTCTGTAGTTAGCTATATGACTGGGATACTTGAAACATTTCTTAACCCAGTGATTCCTTGCCTTGCTATGGGTTGAAATCTTTTTGTACTCTCAATCACTTGGGCAAAAAGTACCAAAGGAGTATAGTGTCAAATAAGAGATCTGGATGGAAACATAACAGCTGTGACTAGACAAGACACCCACAGGATAGAAAGTGGCCATCATTAGCATATGTTTGGGCACCACATAAACTTCACAGTGTCAGTAACTCCCAGGATGTTGTGAGGATTCAACAGAACCACAAATGGGACTTTTCTTGAACTGTGCCTGGCTCATTGTAAGAACACGTTGTCCTTTCCCAAAGAGCCCAATCATCATGGTTAGCTGGGTAAGTGGTATAGGGACAAGAGTAACTGCTTTAGTATGTATCACATAATAAGCCAATCAACTCTAGAAGACACTCCTGCATCTGGAACTTTTGGAGAAAGGACTGCATTACAGTGCAACAGAGAGCTGAGACTGATATTCAGTGATGTCTACCACATGTTACTTGGCATTGTAGCCCTCATTTTCATCTTTTTCTTTTTTTAAATTGAGGTGTAATTGACATAAAATATTAGTTTCAGGTACACTACATAGCCACTTCACAATGACATATGTTACAAAATGCTCATAAGCATAGTCACCATCTGCCACCATGCAAAGTGATTATAGTATTATTGACTCTATACCCTATGCTGTGCTTCTAATCCCTGCAACTTATTTATTATGTAACTGGGGGTTTGTGCCTCTTAACCCCCTTCATCATTTTCCCCATCCATGCACACCTGCACACCGTCACAGACAGCCAAAAGTTCTCAGTATTTATGCCTGTTTCTGGTTTTGCTTGTTTTTTTTTTTTTTTTTTTGAGATTCCACACATAAGTGAAATCACAAGATATTTATCTCTTTCTGTCTGGCTTATTTCACTTAGCATAATATCCTCTGGGTCTCTCCAAGTTGTCCCCAATGGCAGGATTTCAGTCTTTTTAAATGACTGAGTAATATTCCATTGAGCATTTCCATCTTTTAGATATTATCCCCTTTGTATAGTATATGTAGAAATATACTGCATAGGTAGAAATGCATACTGAGTTTGAAGCTTAGGTAATCTGCCCAGGATCTCTTAGGGTAAATTTCAACTTGAGTTTTGCTTTAAAACCAGTCTGTGTTAGGGGTGCCTGGGTGGCTCAGTGGGGTAAGCGTCCAATTTCAGCTCAGGTCATGATCTCACAGTTCCTGGGTTTGAGCCTCATGTCGGGCTCCATGCTGACAGCTAGCTCAGAGCTTGGAGCCTGCTACAGATTCTGTGTCTCCCTCTCTCTCTGACCCTCTCCTGCTCATGCTGTCTCTCTCTCAGAAATAAATAAAAAACATTAAAAATTTTTTTAAAAATGAAGAAATAAACCAGTTCCGTGTTCAAAGGTCACAATATCTTTGATCAAACTATGCCTCCATTTAACTTGGAATTATAGTAACAGTGACCAAAAAAGGCAATATTTTATGCAATTTGTTTATTAAGTTACTGTTGGGAAATTACATTTCCACCCAAAAGTTTACATCCTAAAATACTATATAAGCTCCCTAGAAATTTTGAAAGTTTTCATCAAACATAATGGGAATAGCCACTGGGTTTGTATAAACCTACTTCTCTCAGATCATTATTTTTTTTATGGAAATAAGCTTTTTTTTTTTTTTTACAAATAGTTTATTGTCAAATTAGTTTCCACATAATACCCAGTGCTCATCCTCACAAGTGTCCTCCTCCATGCCCATCCCTCCTCCCCCCCACATCCATCAGTCCTCAGTTTTTGTCAGCATTCAAGAGTCTCTCATGGTTTGCCTCTCTCCCTTTCCCCCACCATTTCCCCCCTTCTTCTCCCCCTGTTCCTCAGTTAAGTTCCTCCTAATCCTCCTATACGTGCAAACATATGATATTTGTCCTTCTCTGCCTGACTTATTTCGCTCAGCATAACACCCTCAAGGTCCATCCATGTTGCTACACGTGGCCAGATTTCATTGTTTCTCATTGCCATGTAGTATTCCATGGTATAGATAAACCACATCTTCTTGATCCATTCATCTGTTGATGGACACTTAGGCTCTTTCCATGTTTTAGCTATTGTGGAGAGTGCTGCTATGAACATTGGGGTACATGTGCTCCTATGCATCAGCATTTCTGTATTCCTTGGGTAAATTCCTAGCAGTGCTATTGCTGGGTCATAGGGGAGTTCTATTGTTAGTTTCCTTAGGAACCTCCACACTGTTTTCCAGAGGGGCTGTACCAGTTTACATTCCCACCAACAGTGTAGGAGGGTGCCCGTTTCTCCACATCCTCGCCAGCATCTAGAGTTCTCTGATTGGCTCATTTTAGCCACTCTGACTAGCGTGAGGTGGTATCTCAGTGTGGTTTTGATTTGTATTTCCCTGATGAGGAGCGATGCTGAGCATCGTTTCATGTGTCTGTTGGCCATCTGGATGTCCTCTTTGGAGAAGTGTCTGTTCATATCTTCTGCCCATTTCTTCACTGGGTTGTTTGTTTTTCGGGCGTGTAGTTTGGTGAGTTCCTTGTAGATTCTGGATATTAACCCTTTATCTGATATGTCATTTGCAACTATCTTTTCCCATTCCGTTGGTTGCCTATTAATTTTCTGGGTTGTTTCCTTGGCTGTGCAGAAGCTTTTAATCTTGATGAGGTCCCAACAGTTTATTTTTGCTCTCGATTCCCTTGCTTTTGGGGATGTGTCAAGTAAGAAGTTGCTGCGGTGGAGGTCAAGGAGGTTGTTTCCTGCTTTCTCCTCTAGGGTGTTGATAGTTTCCTGTCTCACGTTCAGGTCCTTTATCCATTTTGAGTTTATTTTTGTGCATGGTGTGAGAAAATGATCTAGTTTCATTCTTCTGCATGTTGCTGTCCAGTTCTCCCAACACCATCTGTTAAAAAGGCTGTCTTTTTTCCATTGGATAGTCTTTCCTGCTTTGTCAAAGATTAGTTGGCTGTATACTTTTGGGTCCACTTCTGACTTCTCAGTTCTGTTCCATTGGTCTATGTGTCTGTTTTTGTGCCATACTGTCTTGATGATGACATTTTGTAGTAGAGGCTGAAGTCTGGGATGGTGATCCCTCCTGTTTTGGTTTTATTTTTCAGGATTACTTTGGCTATTCGAGGTCTTTTGTGGTTCCATACAAATTTTAGGATAGTTCTAGTTTTGAGAAGTATGCTGGTACAATTTTGATTGGAATTGCTCTGAATGTGTAGATAGCTTTGGGTAGTAATGACATCTTAACTATATTTATTCTTCCTATCCATGAGCATGGAATGTTTTTCCATTTCTTTGTGTCTTCTTCAATTTCCTTCATAAGTTTTCTATAGTTTTCATCATACAGATCTCTTGTATCCTTAGTTAGGTTTATTCCGAGGTATTTTATGGTTTTTTGTGCCATTGTGAATGGGATCAATTTCTTGATTTCTCTTTCTGTTGCTTCATCGTTGGTGTATAAAAATGCACCCGATTTCTTTACATTGATTTTGTACCCTGCAACTTGGCTGAATTCTTGGATCAGTTCTAATAGACTTCTGGTGGAGTCTGTCGGATTTTCAATGTAGAGTATCATGTCATCTGTGAAGAGTGAAAGTTTGACTTCCTCTTTGGCAATTCTGATGCCTTTGATTTCCTTTTGGTGTCTGATGGCTGATGCTAGGACTTCCAGCACTGTGTTAAACAGCAGTGGTGAGAGTGGACATCCCTGTCGTGTTCCTGATCTCAGGGGGAAAGCTCTCAGTTTTTCCCCATTGAGGATGATGTTACCTGAAGGCTTCTCATAGATGGCTTTGATGATGTTTAAGTAGGTTCCTTCTATCCCGAATTTCTCTAGAGTCTTTATTAAGAAGTGATGCTGCATTTTATCAAATGCTTTTTCTGCATCTATTGACAGGATCATATGGTTTTTATCTTTTCTTTTATTGATGTGATGTATCACATTGATTGATGTGCTAATGTTGAACCAGCCCTGTAACCCAGGAATGAATCCCACTTGATCTTGGTGGATGATTCTTTTTATGTGCTGCTGGATTCGATTGGCAAGGATCTTGTTGAGGATTTTTGCATCTGTATTCATCAAGGATATTGGCCTGTAGTTCTCTTTTTTTGCTGGATCTCTGTCTGGCTTGGGAATCAAAGTGATGCTGGCTTCATAAAATGAATCTGGGAGTTTTCCTTCGAATTCGATTTTTTGGAATAGCTTGAGAAGAATTGGGATTAATTCTCTTTTAAATGTCTGGTAGAATTCCCCACGGAAGCCATCAGGTCCAGGGCTTGTTATGGGTCTGTTCGGGTTTTCTGTTTCTTCCCATGTGAATTTTGGTAGTGAGTGTGAGTTTAGGAATTTGTCCATTTCTTCTAAGTTGTCCAATTTGTTGGCGTATAATTTTTCATAGTATTCCCTGATAATTGCTTATATTTCTGAGGGGTTGGTTGTAAGAAGTCCATTTTCATTCATAATTTTGTCTATTTGGGTGCTCTCTCTTTTCTTCTTGAGAAGTCTGGCTAGAGGTTTGTCAATTTTGTTTATTTTTTCAAAAAACCAACTCTTGGTTTCATTAATCTGTTCAATTGTTTCTTTGGTCTCTTTGTTGTTTATTTCTCCTCTAATTTTTACTATTTCTCTTCTTCTACTGGGTTTAGGGCATTCTTGTTGCTCTGCCTCTAGTTCCTTTAGGTGAGCTGTTAGATTTTGGACTTGGCTTTTTCTAATCTCTTGAAATAGGCCTGGAGAGCAATGTACTTTCCTCTTAGGACTGCCTTTGCTGCATCCCAGAGATTTTGAATTGTTGTATTTTCATTTTCATTTGTTTCCATATATTTTTAAATTTCATCTCTAATTGCCTGATTGGCCCATTCATTCTTTAGTAGGGTGTTCTTTAACTTCTATGTTTTTGGAGGTTTTCTAGACCTCTTCCTGTCATTGATTTCAAGTTTCAGAGCATTATGATCTGACAGTGTGCATGGTATGATCTCAATTCTTTTATATTTATTTAGGGCTGCTTTATGTCCCAGTATGTGATCTATCTTGGAGAATGTGCCATGCGCACTTGAGAAGAAAGTAAATTCCCTGGCCTCAGGATGTAAAGTTCTAAATATATCCATCAGATCCATCTGGTCCAATGTGTCTTTCAAGTCCATTATTTCTTTAGTGATTTTCTGTCTGGTTGACCTATCCATTGCTGTAAGCAGAGTATTAAAGTTCCCTGCTATTAGCACATTCTTATCTATAAGCTTATTTCTGTTTGTGATTGTTTTAGATATTTAGGTGCTCCCATATTCGGTGCGTAGACATTTTTTATAGTTCTTCCTGATGGATGGACCCTGTAATTATTATATAGTGCCCTTCTTCATCTCTTATTCTTTTTAATTTAAAGTCCAGTTTGTCTGATATAAGTATAGCTACTCTGGCTTTCTTTTGATTTCCTGTAGCATGATATATATTTCTCCATCCCCTTACTTTTAATCTGAAGGTATCTTCCAGTCTAAAATGAGTTTCTTGTAGACAGCTTATAGATGGGTTTTGTTTTTTTATCCATTCTGCTACCCTATGTCTTTTGATTGGAGCATTCAGCCCATTTACATTCAGTGTTATTATTGAAATATGTGGGTTTAGAGTCTTTGTATCTTTTGTAGGGTTCATGTTTGTGGTGGTGTCTCTGGAATCTTTGTTCCTTGCAACCTTTCCTTCAGAGCATCCCCCTCAGGATTTCTTGTATGGCTGGCTAAGTGGTGACAAATTCTTTCAATTTCTGTTTATTTGGAAAGGTTTTTATCTCTCCTTCTATTTCGAATGACAGGCTTGCTGGATAGAGGATTCTTGGCTGCATATTTTTTCTGTTCATCACATTGAAGATCTCCTGCCATTCCTTTCTGGCCTGCCACGTTTCAGTAGATAGGTCTATCACCACTCTGATAGGTTTCCCTTTGTATGTGAGGGCCCTTTTCTCCCTAGCTGCTTTCAAAATTCTCTCTTTGTCCTTGTAGTTTGCCATTTTTACTATGATATGCTGTGCAGAAGATAGATTGAAGTTACATCTGAGGGGAGTCCTCTGAGCCTCTTGTATTTCCACATTTACTTCCTTCCCTGGGTCAGGGAAGTTCTCTGCTATAATTTGTTCCAGGACTCCTTCAGCACCTTTCCCTCTCTCTTCCTCTTCTGGGATTCCTATGATATGGATATTGTTTTGTTTGACTGTATCGCTGAGCTCTCAGACTCTTCTTTCCTTTTCCTGCATCAGTTTGTCTCTTTTTTTTTTGTCAGCTTCTTGTTTTTCTATAATGGTGTCTTCTAAATCACTTATTCCCCTTTCTGCCTCTTCAATCTGTGCATTGGAGGCCTCTAATTTATTGTGGATCTCATTTATCACATTTTTTAATTCTTCATGCCGATTTTTATTTTCCATTCTGTCTGTAGCCACAGTTTCTTTGATGTCCGCTACGTTTTTTTCAAGCCCAGCTATTAATTTTACCATTATTATTCTAAAATCTTGTTCACTTATGCTGTTGATAACTGTTTTGAGCAGTTCATTAGCTGCCATTTCTTCTTGGAGTTTCTTTGGAGGAGAGCTCTTTCGTTTCGTCATTTTAGTTAGCTTTCTGGCTCTTGTTGGTTTTAAAGACCTGTATGCTCTCTGTATCTATGAGTGCTGCTGTATCCAAGAAGCCTCTTTGACTGTCCAGGGCCTATCCTTTCAGAGAGTGTTTTTTGAATGGTATCTCTTGGTCTTTCTTGTTGGGACCTTGGTTATTTTATTTTCCTATTCGTAGTGATATTTGGGACTCTCCACCTTGTGTACTTTGGCTTGTTTCTTGAGGTAGCCGTTAGAAGGCTTTCTCAGTGGATTCTGCGTCCTTTTTCTCCCAATCTCTCAGGTTTTGTAAGGTTTCCAGTGGCTTCAGATCTTTTCCATGTGATGTATGGGCACGAGTGCAAGTACGGAGCTCCTCACTTCTCCGCCATCTTGCCCCCTCCGGAAATAGGCTTTTTTTTTATATTTTTATTTATTTCTAGGAGAGAGAGAGAGAGAGAGAGAGAGACAGCGTGAGCAGGGGAAGGTCAGAGAGGGAGTCACAGACTGAAACAGGCTCCAGGCTCTGAGCTGGCAGTCAGCACAGAGCCCGACGCGGGGCTCGAACCCACGAACGTGAGATCATGACCCAAGCGAAAGTCGGATGCTTAACCGACTAAGCCACCCAGGCGCCCCGGGAAATAGGCTTTTAATATACATATATGAAGCTTTGCTTCCAGGCTTCAAATATTTACAAGAATACCTTTTTTTTTTTTTACAATTAGTTTATTGTCAGTTGGTTTCCATATAACACCCAGTGCTCATCCCTCACAAGTGCCCTTCTCCATGCCCATCACTCCCCCTCCCCCCCCACACCCATCAGTCCTCAGTTTGTTCTCAGCATTCAAGAGTCTCTCATGGTTTGCCTCTCTCCCTCTCCCCCACTATTTCTCCCCTTCTTCTCCCCCACGGTCCTCCATTAAGTTCCTCCTAATCCTCCTATACGTGCAAACATATGGTATTTGTCCTTCTCTGCCTGACTTATTTCACTCAGCATAACACCCTCAAGTTCCATCCATGTTGCTACACATGGCCAGATTTCATTCTTTCTCATTGCCATGTAGTATTCCGTCATATAGATAAACCACATCTTCTTGATCCATTCATCCGTTGATGGACAGCATCCTTCCTCATCAGGGAAATACAAATCAAAACCACACTAAGATACCTCCTCATGCCAGTCAGAGTGGCTAAAATGAGCAAATCAGAGAACTCTAGATGCTGTCGAGGATGTGGAGAAACGGGCACCATCCTACACTGTTAGTGGAAATGTAAACTGGTGCAGCCCCTCTGGAAAATGGTGTGTATGTTCCTCAAAAAATTAACAATAGAACTCCCTATGACCCAGCAATAGCACTGCTAGGAATTTACCCAAGGAATATAGGAGTGCTGATGCATAGGAGCACATGTACCCCAGTGTTCATAGCAGCACTCTCAACAATAGCCAAAACATGGAAAGAGCCTAAGTGTCTATCAAAGAATAGCTTTTTGAATAGCAACTGTCTATCTTGAACATTTTCAGACAGGTTTTGGAAAAACATTTACACAAACAGTGGCCTTCTGCACTGAGATGTTTTGTTTCAGCAGCCCGTATTCAGCTGTCCCGTACCCACCCACATGTCCAAGGCAGGGCTTCTCTGAAGTTTAAATCTGTCCTCTGTCCAATGTCCTGGAAGTTCATAGTTTGAGAGATTGCTAAGTCTGAAAGGACTTTAGAGAGGATTTATTCTAGCGAAGAAATAGACTCAGAGAGATGAACTTCCTTGCCCAAAGTTAGGCAGCTAGTTCTTCGTAGAATAAAATGAACTACCCTGTATTAGTATATAAATTTGTAAAATTTTCTTACCTGAAAAAAAAGAAGAGTGAAAATACAAAGAGAGAGAGAGGATTTTTCAAACTGTAATTCTAATGAAGGAATTCGTTTGCTCTGACATGGTGACTTACTGCTACTGTTATTTCCATGCTGAAGTTTGGGGAAGAGGGGAGAGGATTCAGGGCCTCCATGCTATCAGAACGCATCATGTGTCCACAGGCACTGGTGATTGAGGCTGGCCTTTTTCTGAGGGTGTCTGAACCACAGTCTTGGGCTGACAAGAATTCTTCAGAATAGAATCAAACACTCAAGTCAGGACAATATGAAAATCTGAATTCCCAAGTACTATGAAGGGATCTACCACATGTTCCTTTTAAATTATGTTAGTGAATTTAAAATAAGCTGTTTTTTTTAAAAAAAAACAAGTATCTCTCTCTCTCTCTCTCTTTTTTTTTTTTTTTTTGGAAATAGCACTATGTTTAATGTGCCACTCATTTGGTAGGTCTATACTGCCTGAAAATATAGGATAATTGTAGTAGTAGAGCAACAAGGCTAAGAGTCAGAATCCTGAGGTTCCAGCTGGGGGTTATCCATTTACTAACTTTGTAACACTGGGCAAATCACTTACCTAATGGGGACCTCACTTGTATCTTTAAAATCATCGTAGGGTATGAGGCATGATTCGCAGATAAAGGACAGCAAACAAGCCTACATACAAAAAAGAGAATTTTGTTTCTTTGTCATATAACTAAACCCCAGGGATAGTGCTGGCTTTAGACAATGCACAACCCAGGAGTCCTTTCCCTGCACTGAGTTCTTAGGAAGGTAGTCTTAGCGACCAGGGGATGATTCATTTCCATCCTTTGAGTAATCCTAATAAATGAAGCTGACTAATCCTAGAGCCCTGAACTGAATTTTCTGGGCCTGTTTGATCTGCCTTGAGTCACACACTCGTTCCTTAACCAGTTACTGTGGCCACAGAGACAGAATAAAATAGACAAATTGGCCAGCTATTTTTACTACTGTAGCCAATGACAGGGGTTAATTCCTCCTAAATTATAGACATTGGAGGAATTGTCAGATCTTCAGTCAGATCGAGAACCCAGAGAGCAGAAAATAGATGCTGGGAAACAGCAAGAGATTTCTTTTCTTACTTTTTTTTTTTTAATGTTTTATTTATTCCTAGGAGAGAGAGAGAGACAGTGTGAGCAGGGAAGGGTCAGAGAGAGAGGGAGTCACAGACTGAAATAGGCTCCAGGCTCTGAGCTGGCAGTCAGCACAGAGCCCGATGTGGGGCTCGAACCCACGAACCATAAGATCATGACCTAAGCGAAAGTCAGACGCTTAACCGACTAAGCCACCCTGGCGCCCCAACAGCAAGAGATTTCTATCACAAATGACTAATCATTTTCTTGAAAGGCCTTCAAAATTTATTTTCAGTGGGCTAGCATTAAGTAACATGTTTTCATAAATCTAATATGTACAGTGTATCAAAGTGGAGCTGTTCTGCCGCGTCTGGGTGGCTCCGTTGGTTAAGTGTCCAACTCTTGATTTCAGCTCCGGTCATGATCTATCTCATGGTTTGTGGGTTCATGTGCTGAAGGCATGGAGCCTGCTTGGTGTTCTCTCCCTCTCTTGTTCTCTGCCTCTCTTATGCTCGCTCGTTCTCCCTATCTCTCTCTCAAAAAAAAAAAAAATAAACAAACATTTAAAAAGTAGAGCTGTTCCTTTTAAAGTTGGAGACTTCTCTGTTGAATGGGTCTCTTCCCTCTTTTCCCATGGTAGCCTCTGAGTGAGTCGTGTAGAACCTAACAGGAAGGGAATTTGAAAGACCAGACCAGATGATCTCTTAGGGCATATCTAAATAGAACATTCTATTACATCTATTCCTGACTAGGTCATAAGCTCCCTGTAGTGCAGAGCACATACTCTCTGCCCTGTAGGTCTCATTTGCTCCTATCCTCTGGTTTGAGCAGACACTCCTAAAAGTACTAGTTGTTTTGATGGGGCTACACCCATTTTTATACAATGTCATCCCTTGAGTACTTTCCCCAGTCTAATCTGCCCCTCTTCAGCACCCAGGGCACTCATAAGGTTGTAAGACAGACAGAATTGGTTTCTTTCCCCTACTCAACGGGAGCCAATTGCTCCTTGCTCCGGAGGTAAGTGCTACTTAACAGGCTGCTCCGTGGAGTTGAGTTGTGTTGTTTGGTTTTATATTTTTTTAAATATTAAGTACGTTAAAACTCTTCCTGGATGCTCCATTCCATTTTAGCACAACGTGGAGTGAAGACTAGGGAGAGTCTTAGATCTGGCCCTTGAGACAGTAACAAAAGTCACCTGCCTTAGCATTAAACAGCCTTGTGAAGCGTTCTCTGCAAATCTCCACCAAACTTGTGCAGTGATTTCCTCTTCCTACAATTTAGATTTCATACTGCCATTGCTTTAATAATGATTCTTTTTAATGGTATTGGTGGCCTTGATTTTCCCCCAAAACTTTGGGAGTATTTTAATGTGTTACCCACATGAGCCACTTCTTCTCAGTATTCTATTAAGTAAAGCTCTGCTTTAGTTGTGTGTGAGATATGAGCTGTAAACATTTCACGCTGCAGTGCACTGGGAAAAAGGAAAGGGAAGTGCATCCAGAGAACTCCCATAGTAACATTTGCTTTCTATTTGCAGAATTCCATATACAAGCACACACATTTATGTATTGTTATCCATTCCAGTACAGTGTAAAAACATCACATTGTCATCCTTCTGAGTCTGAAGGTGAGGCAGTCTAATAACTGTGAGAGGAAGTGAATTTTGCTTCTATGATAAGGGCCCTTGCTTCAAATGTGCTCCCCAAAACACAACTATGGCTCATTGATGTGGTACTATGTGTCATGTATGTGAGGTATGTATGTACTAGGTTTTGAGAAGAAAAACGTGTTTGTTTTAATGTTTTATTTTTTAATTTTTGAGAGAGAGTACAAGTGGCAGAGGGCCAGAGACAGTTGCAGACACAGAATCTGAAGCAGACTCCAGGCTCTGAGCTAGCTATCAGCAGAGCCCAACTCAGGGCTCAAACTTGTAAATTGTGAGATCATAACCTGAACTGAAATAGGAAACTGACTGAGCCCCCTTGTTCATTTTAACCTTAAAAAGACATAGTCTAATAGAATAGGAAAAGACTAGAGCTATTTTTGGGTACCTTTTACTGGTTTTGTATCCTTGTGACTGAGCTGAGCTTTGGAATTATGTTTTCATTCATTAGAAAAGCTTGAAGAAACATACTAACAGAAACTTCTGAGTAAGGTGCTAACTGTAGAAATGATCTTGAGATCATGATGTCCTTAGTGGCAGTTTCCTAAGGAATGTTTTCATAATTCTGTGACACAAATTAACCTTGTTTCTCTTTTGCAATGGAAATATTTTCTTCTCACTTTAAGTGAGAAGCATGCAACAGATACTTTCTTTTTCTGTTTAGCTGTCTGGATGTTCAGACTCAAATTCAGCTTAATAACTATTTAACATTAGCTTGACTACTACTTCATAATTGGTTACTTTTAAGTCCACCTGGATGTTTCTAATCCTGGGTTTTTACATGTTTTTATATTTTATAGAGTGTTGGCTATTCAAATAGCTGGTAAAATAAGGTTTATATATAAAGAAAGGCAAAAGTATTAGATTGTGTCTTCATTATGTAACACTTACTCGAACACCTGTGTCAGGGGTTTTGTGCTTTGTGTATATCCTTTGTGTTTGAAAGGATATAATGAAGTCACATTTTAGGTCAGATGAAGGTTCTGAAGCCAGTGCCTAAGGCAAGAGGGTTAGCCCTGAAAATCCCTGAGGGAGCTAACACTTTAGAAACAAAGCTGGCAGTTCTCAATAAATACAACAGTTAGATTTGCCTCCAGAATTAAACACAGAGCTACTTCTTTGATCAAACATGGTGTAAAGTAGTAGGTTTGTGTTACTGACCATGTTGGGACTGTGCATATAATCTTTAAACATTTGAATCCCATTCAGCAGGTGAAGTGCTCAGGCATTAAGATGCAGGCGTGTATCTCGCATTTTATTATCAGTCCAGAACATTTACAATATATGTTGGTCCTCCTCTCTTGTTTTCTTACTACATGTTTCCCTTTTTCACTTAGTCACTGCTGTGGAATAAGTACTGTGTAATACCAGTCCAAATTAAAGGATAAGGAAATTTAATTTCAGTTCTCAGCTGGAAGAGTGTCAAGAAATTGTCACATCCTTAATTTATCACACTCCTCTTTGCTATTCTACCTCCTTTCTTCTATCTCTCTATCCCCAAACAGAAGTGGCTTAAAACATCATTTATTTTGCTAATTATTTTCTTGGTCAGAAATCTGAGAAAGATTTTGCTGGGACAGTTGGCAATTTATACATTATGTCTAGAAATCTCTCTAAACAGATTCAGGAATTCAGTAGGCAAACTATTTTTCCAGGCTGTGTCAGGCAAAGAAGTTGCCAGTTGTTTTTGCTACTACATTATAAAGATTACATTTTAAAAAATTGTTTCAATGATTATTTATTTATTTATTTTTATTTCTAGGAGAGAGAGAGAGAGAGAGAGCATGAGCAGGGGAGGGTCAGAGAGAGAGGTAATCACAGACTGAAACAGGCTCCAGGCTCTGAGCTGGCAGTCAGCACAGAGCCCGACGCGGGGCTCGAACCCACCAACTGCGAGATCATGACCCAAGCGAAAGTCGGACGCTTAACCGACTAAGCCACCCAGGGACCCCAATGATTGTTTATTTTTGACAGAAAGTGAGAGAGACAGAGTGCAAGCAGGGTAGGGACAGAGAGAGGGAGACACAGAATCCAAAGCAGGTTCTAGGCTCCAAGCTGTCAGCATGGAGCCTGATGTGGGGCTCAGACTCAGGAACCTTAAGATCATGACATGAGCCTAAGTCGGATGCTTAACTGAGTGAGCCATGATTCCATTTTCTTAATCCAATATTTCCTTCCTTGTTCTTCAAGCCTTCCCCAGCAAATTCCTCAAAGTCCTAGTTTTTGCCTGCAGCCTATTCCAAAGCCAAGACTATAAGTTTTAGGTTTTCATTATGTAGTCCACCTTCAGGTACTGGATTATGTTCCATTTAATTATGGCCATCTACCTAATTATTCCCAAACTTGGTGGCTTTAAACAATTCTATTTTTCTCACAATTCTGTGGATCAGAGTTAGGCAGATCATTTCAAATCCACAGGGTGTTAGCTTCCGAAATGACCTCTTCATTCACAACGTCTAGCTTCAGTTGGTGTGTCTAGCTTTGAATTCTGGCTATGGACTAGAAGTTCAGTGAAGTCTGTTAATGAGTATCCACATGGACTGTCTCTGTGTGGCTTGTGATTCTCATTGTATAAATGGAGTGTTGCTTCTCAGAAGGGGCATCTCAAGACCAAGTGTACTTGTTTCCTGGGGCTGATGGAACAAATTCACAGAAACTGAGTGGCTTAAAACAATAGAATTTTTTTTTTCATAGCTCTGGAGGCTACGTGTCCAAAATCCAAATGTTGGTAGGGCCATGCTTCCTCAGAAGGTCCAGCGAAGTATCCTTCCTTGTCTCTTCCTAACTTGTGGTTGCCAGCAACCCTTGGCATTCCTTGGCTTATAGCTCCATCACTCCAGTCCCTGCTTTTATCTGCACATGGCCATCTTCCCTCTGTGTGTTTCTCTGTGTCTCCTAATAGGTTTTCCTATGTAAGGATAACAGTCATCGAATTTAGGGTCCACACGAATCCAGTTTAACCTCAACCTGATTGTAACTGCCAAGACTATTTTCAAATAATGTCACATTGACAGGTACTCGGGGTTAGGAATTCAACAAATTGGGGGGGGGGGGATCATTAAATGTTCCAAAAGGCCTGGGCTGAAGATGTAAGCATAGTTAGCCACCCTCAAAAGTCCTAGAAAATCACTTCTGTTGTATTCTGTTGATCAAGAAAGTCATTAGTGCCAGTTCAGAATCAAGGGTAGGAATGTTAGACTTCACATTTCAGTTGGAGGAATGTCAAGGATTTGCCAACCATCTTTAATTTCTCATACTCTCCTTTCTCTTTTCCCTGCCTTTATTTCTTTCCTGTCTCTGTTCTTCTCATGTATACTTTAACTTAAATGTACTTATTTTGTAACTCCTTAAATGACTGGTATTTAAGAGAATTTGGAAAAAAATAACTTTAAGATTTATAGTGGCTTTGATGATTTTTAATCTCAAGTTTTTTCTCAGAGATTGATAATTTCCTGTGGGGGTGGAGGCAAGAAGGGGGAAGGGTGAGACAGGAAGAGAGAGATTTGTGTAACAAAAGCATTAAAATGAGTGGCTTGTGATGTATTCTTCTACAGATGTCCATGATTGATGCAATGTTTTCTCACCAAATATTAAGCACAATAGCTCTTTCTTTCCTAGGCTCAGAGTAGCCTAGAAATCAGGTAGAAGCTGAATATATTTTGAAGATCCTATTTAAGAAGTCATGGAACAGACTCACAGAGAAGGAAAGGAATTTGGTCAGCCTCTTAAAGGAAGACAATCATGAAAGAATTGGGAGGCTGCATCTATTTGTCTTTTGATATCTCAGCTATATTAGTGTTTGGGGTTCTAAAATGTTGAATACGTAATGCCATTTCTTGCATTTGGCTGCCATAAAAGGATTACTTTCTCAAACTGATCCTTCCAGGAAACACACATATGGGCATTTTGAGTATAAAAACAAGTTGTTTTTCTATATGACATTACCTCTAATCACTCTTCAGAGTAGTATGAAATGCACCAGTCCTTATCCTTGACCTGCATCCTGGAATGATGGAGCAAAGCCCATGCCATATCACATCATGAACCAGAAACAAACTTCTGGCATTTTAAGTCACTAACAACTGCATATTCCTTGGGGTTGCACCATAACTCAAAATGACTCATGTATTCATTGCATATGAGAGTAAAAAACTTTCCAGGGGGAAATGGTATGTACCTTTAAAATTTTTTATTTATTTATTTATTTTTGAAAGCAGAGGAGGGGGCAGAGGGAAAAAGAGGATCTTAAGCAGGCTCCATGCCCAGTGCAGAGCCCAACACGGGACTTGGTCTCATGTTAGATCATGACCTGAGCTGAAATCAAGAGTTGGACACTTAACCTGCTGAGCCACTCCAGTATGTACGTTTTTATTTATTTATTTATTTATTTATTTATTTATTTATTTATTATTTATTTATTATTTCTAGGAGAGAGAGAGACAGCGTGAGCAGGGGAGGGTCAGAGAGAGAGGGAGTCACAGACTGAAACAGGCTCCAGGCTCTGAGCTGGCAGTCAGCACAGAGCCCGACGCGGGGCTCGAACCCACGAACCGCGAGATCATGACCTAAGCGAAAGTCGGACGCTCAACCGACTAAGCCACCCAGGTGCCCCCAGTATGTACGTTTTTAAAAGGAATCTCTCCAGGGCACCTGGGTGGCTCAGTTGTTAAGTGCCTGACTTCATCTCAGGTCATGATCTCATGGTTCGTGGGTTTGAGCCCTGTGTTGGGCTCTGTGCTTGCAGAGCTTGCAGCCTGCTTTGGACTCTGTATTTCCCTCTTTCTATGCCCCTCCTTTGCTTATGCTCTGCCTCACGCTGTCTCAAAAATAAATAAAACGTTAAAAAATAAAGTTTTTTTAAAAAAATGAAAGGAGTCTCTCCATTTCAGTGTGTCTGGGAAGATCTTTGGATACGTAGAACTTGATTTCCTGTTCCTCTGCGTCTTTGAGGTAGTATCATTCAGTGATTACATTATTGGGATCTGTAGTTGATTTGATTTCCACTTTCTATCTGGATACTTTTGGGCAAATTGCTAAACTCCTGAAGCTTCTGATCACCTCATCTAGAAAATGGAGACAGTAATACATACCCCCATGGGATTACTGAGAGAATTCAGTTAGCAAAAGCATTGGTTCTCCACAGGGACAATTTTGCCATCTAGGAGACATGGCAATGCCTGGAGGCATTTCTGATTGCCACAACTGGGCACGGAGGGCTGCTGGCATCTAGACTATCAAGGCTTGCAATACTGCAAGACATCTTACAATGCAGAGGACAAGTCCCTACAACAAATGATTTTTTAGCCCCCAAATGTCAAGAGTGCTGCAATAGGGAAAACCTGAACTAAAATTAAGTTATTATTTGACACATGTCTTGGCACATAGCAGGAGAAAAATGCATGTTTGTCATGTATGATGTCACTGAGTGGGCTTAAACAACAACCTAGAAATACTTTGCAGTTTTTTGTTTATAAATCAATGACAGTTGTGCAAGTTTACCACTAAGATCTCTGTTCAACTAAAAATAGATTACTAGAGAAAAATCATTGTTCTTTCAGATGGTTTGGCAGTGAGATTCTGCAAATCCCACTGTGGTTATATCAGTAGTAAAACAGAAGAGGTTAGAAATTCTCTGAAGTTTCATACAATTTTTTATGACATGCTTCAATTTCTGGTAATTATTGTCAGTATACAATGTACATTAGACAGGGTTTATAAAACCATATGCATTTAAAATGTTGTATAAATATGTAATGCATAAAAGTAAACTGCCTGAATAATAAATATCTTTACCCAAAGAGTAAATAAAACAGCTCATAAGAAGCTGTTCCAATTATTCAGGTAAACACTACCTTCTATGCTTGACTTTCTTTCATTGCTTTGAGCCATGAGAATAAAACCTAGAAATACTGTCTTGCACTGAAATAGGGAAATATCATCTAAAGCATCCCAAAAGTCCAATATAAAGTGTCACTGTCCCTACTGTTGGCTTTTGTCAGCATTCAAGGGCACTCCAAAATTGCTTTAGGAGTCAACTCTTCCTAACAAGAATATTTACTGTAGTTCATAATTAAGGGTAGGGATAAATTAGGAGGAAACATACTGGTCTTGGAGGAAAGACCAGCAGGTATCTGGCTTCTCATATTGGGGACTAACCATCGGGTAACCTCAGAATGTATGTTTTCTAAATATGAATTCACTCATCTCTAAGATGAATGTATAGAGTTAGAGATTCTCTACATTTCTGTCCAGCTTATAAACTATATGAAATCACAACTCTATATGGTTCATTTTATGGATATTATAATCTTTCAGGTTCATAGGAGCACTGCCCTTGTTTTGAATGTCATTTAAATAGGCACAAACGTGCTTAAGGAGTCTTAAAATCATTTCTGATTCACCACTTTCTCCTATTGTTTTACTTTTAGGTTGGAGCTGGGTTTTTCTTGTTTGTTTTTTAAACTCAAAAATCCAGCAGGAGGCTAGGTTCTAGCATAGAAGAATAAAAAAAAAAACCATAGTGAAATATCCTCCAGATATTTTAGGTAGCAAATAATAATATTAATATCTGTCATATTCTGTATGGTGCCATATGCCTCATCCTGTGCTTTATTTTGTATACATTAACTCAGCTACTTAGGAAAATAACTCTGACATGGAGACATTATTAATCATTTTTCATGTGAACAATCTGAGACTTACGGAACTGTCAAAGCCACATGGCATGTGTGATTCTAGCCAAGGCTGTCAAGCCAGTAGATGATATTAACCCCCACGTCTTATAGCTAAAATGCCATCACTTGACACTTGACTGAAGGTAATAACAACATGGACTTCTTGGAAAGCGAGGGCACATTTATCTTTTCCGAGTATGTGGTTTATATTTGCTGCTGTGTTGATGCTTCTTGTTCTGTCCATGTATCTTTTTGCATGTATCACTCATTGCTGGCTCAGTCTTCCTCTCCTTTTTCTCAAGCCAGCTAAACAGTGAAGGAGAAGCCATACTCTGCCCTGATGATTACGGCAGGAGAGGAAGCTGATGAAATGCTGATAGGCAGATAAAATGAGCAGTGGTTCCCTTCATCTTTTCTCCTGTGTACCACATGCATTCCACATGGATTTAAGTCATTCAAGTTGGATTAGGAAAATCTAGCTGTTCACTAATTGTGTTGCTCATGTCTTTGGAAATCCTTTTCTTCTAGATGGAAGAAGGAAATAGTTTTTGTTGGTTTGTTCTTTTACTATCTTGGTGAAAATGAAGACTGTGTTCTCTAGAAGATATCACTGTTGACTTCAAGTGCCAAGGCCTTAAATCTCATTCAGGCAGATGACCCAAAATATGAGAATGAATATTTATTCTTTTCATATATACAAATTGTCTGTACCAATTGTCTTACCAGTATAAACTTGTTCTTAGAAAAAACAATAATTTTTCACTTCTGTTAGTTGTTTAACATTAAAAAAATCTCTAAATAAAATCCCCTGAATCACAAAGAATAGATTCCAAGATTTTTCTACTTCAAACTTTTTAGGCTATATACTCTGTACACCTTTTCATGTATTAGTTGTAATCAGTGTAATAACTCTCTGGGTTAAGTGCTTTTGTTACCACCATTTTACAGTTGAGAAGACTGAGTTTAGAGAGGTTTATAACTTGTCCAGGGATCCAGAGCTAAGAGATAGTAAAGACTCAAGTCCAGGCTCTATGGCTATGCCCTGAATCATTGTATCACTTTATTGGACAGAAAGAACTCAGATTCAACTCCCACTCAAATTCTTCTATTTTAGGGACACCTGGGTAGCTTAGTCAGTTAAGTGTCTGACTTCGGCTCAGGTCATGATCTCCCAATTTGTGGGTTCAAGCCCTTCATTGGGCTCTGGGCTAACAGTTCAGAGCCTGGAGCCTGCTTCAAATTCTGTGTCTCCCTCTCTCTCTGCCCTTTCCCCATTTGTGCTCTGTCTCTCTGCCTCTTATAAATAAATGTTAAAAACATTTAAAAAATCTTCTATCTTAATATTTTTAAAATCTTGTTGAGAAAATTTTGGCTACTTACACTTTTGGATTATTTTTTGGAGTTCAAATCTGAGCAACCTATAGAAAATTACTTCAGGGATTGACACCGGTAAATCTGTAAATGCTTGTAACAACTGGGTTCATGAAAGTGATTTGTACTACTTCGTATAGGGCTCTATATGACTTATGTGAACTATTTTTACCATAAGCTAAATATATTATACTTACCTGCCTTGGGAGCATTCCTACCCTAGATCTGAAAGTCAAGCTGTGATCTGGCTTTCATGATGATGAGCTATAACCATTCTGCAATTAGAATATAACAGGTAGGGTATGCCTATTACACCAATAAATGATGACTCAAGGTTTTATAGGCTGGTTTGGAGCTAGAACAGACTATAATCCTGGTATAGTCAATTTAGATATCATCGGAGCTCCTATTTGTGTGTATATGGCTCTTATCTAGTTTCTTAAATTGCATTGAGAAAGAATTAGTTACACAATCCTTAAAAAACAGCACAAGTGAAATAAGAAATAAACCAACGATGGTGCTGAGATCTGATGGGGCAAAATGGAATCTGTTGACCCTGCAGTAGTTTGGCAGACTAAATTTTATAATTTATATCTCTTTTTGCTACCGAATTTAAAGCTGAGGTCTTGGGGTTTTTTCATCTTATAATGTCTACATTTACCTCTTTGTGTAATTAATATGAAATGTTATCTTTTGGTTTCCTTTGGTTTTCAGTGTAGCAGAATCCTTTGGGATGTGGTTTTATCTTTAAAAAGCAGAAAGTTTTCTATTGAATCTTATTAAATTCTGATATACTTTCATTCTTAGGAAATAAGCAGCATTTCAGTTTTTAAATTTGGAGAACATTTTTCCCCCTTTCCATTCCGATAAACTCACTTTTGCCATTTCTTTTCCTTCCAGTCTTTCCTGGAATCAGTATGTTCCTGGAATTCACATAGAAGAGGAAGATAAGCGAGGAGGGAGGAGGAGGGAGGGATCGCTCTTTAGGATTTTTCCCTAAAATTTAACTTTGAGACTACCTGAACACAGCAAGAGGGGGACACACTAAAGCACAAAGGCTATCTCATTATGAAATATCTTATTAAGACTTATTATCTTAAACAAATTTGTTGGTAGTGAAAACATGTCTTTGAGATTCCTAGCATTTTCTGTCTTTGCTCCACATCTGCAATGTCTGCCATCTTCTTGTACTCTGTCACCCCCACCTACCACCTAAAGTCTTATTCATGCTACACAGAGAACCCACTTTTAGGAAATGATGTCATCCTATATATTTAGTCTTTTAAGCTACTAGTGAACAGACTCTGGATCCAGGTATTGGGATGTAAGTTGATGAAGAAAGTGCAATGAAACTTAGTTCTGTAGTTCTGGGATATTAACAAGGACAGGTGAGTGGGAGGAAGAGACAAATCAGTATACTACTTGAATTATATGTGTGACTTCTGTGATATGCTCATAGCAAATAGTAAACACTTCCACAATACACATATATTCTGTGTGTGTGTGTGTGTGTGTGTGTGTGTGTGTGGTATGTGTATAAGATGTTTTCTCTTTCCCAGGAATGTTGAGTATATATTAATATTCAGGACATCAATGCTCTTTAAGTTAGTCTTGAACAATTTGATTAGCCCCTGAGAGCTTAACAAGAATCAGTGAGTAACTAAAATAAACTAAAACCACCTTTAAAGTTTTATGGTATAACTCTCATTAGTGATCCAGATTTACAAAGAAATGAGAGGAAAGTGTTGATAAAATAGTGGGTTGAACAAGTTCATAGACCGATCTCTTGTAGCAAATATGGACACAGGAGGTTAGTTCTCTTATCCTAGAGGTGTTGAATATGTAAATCATCCAGGCAATGCTCTTGTCTTTGAGTCCCTGTTATCCAAGCAACTAAATGATTATGATTTGGCATCCAGTGCAGATCTTTTCAAGAGATCTACAGTATTCTTGTCATGTGATTCTGCAGGATTGTTACAGCTTTTGTTGTTAATTAATGGATTGCTGGTTTGTCTTACATGTCTTTCTCTATGAGCTTGCTTAACATGAACTGCCCTCTTCTCTCCAGATTCGATAAATTAGATTTCTGAGCCTCTATAACTGAAGGGCAGACCTGGGGCTGGGATGAATTCATGAAAGGAAATATCCTCTTACATCTTCTCAGAAGCCAGCCTACATGCTTCTCAGTAGACATTGTCACTGTCCTATATTCCTTTATTTTGAAATTCCACATTTATAATTAGGAAACTTAATATGTAGAATGTGTTTATTTGCTGAGCATTTGTCTCCTTCCAGCTAAATGTGCAGAGATAGGTTTTTTCCTTTCTTTCTCCTCTTTCACTGCTAAATTTTACATGGATTTTTGCCTCTAGAATTAACTGAGCTTACAAAATGTTTATACCAAATACATTGAAAACTGGAAGAGGAATCTGCAGGGTTCAATTTGGGGTGGGGGAGGGGAAGAGTAGGAGAAGAAAGACCAGAGTTTCAGCATCATATTTTCATATTTTATAAAATAGCTATTTTCTGTGCAGTTAATAGATGTGTATTGTTGCTGTTCTTGCTGATGTCAAAGAGGGCAAAGACAGCTTAAGTACTTGGTTAATTTATAAGTATGTTTGATGCAAAGGACAAATAAACATAACTTCATGAATATATAATGTTGCTGACGGCAGCTGAAATTATTTCTGGCCATCATTATAGCTTTTCTCCAAGGTTAATGCTGCCTGTTTGCTGGTAAAATTGTTGAATGGTTTTGTTATCGTACTTGAACTGTGTCAAGGCAGCCACTTGATTTCTGAGTCACTTATTCTGGATTCTGTGCTTTGAGTTACTTCACTTGCCAGCATCTCAAAGAATTCCAGGACTTGGAAGGACTTAGTCGGAAACAGTATATTTTGTCCTCCTCCTGTTTCTGGGCAAGATCCTCTGTCAAATTCCAAGAGGAGGTGGCTTGATTTTCCCATTAAAGGGAAGCCTGCATTGTGGTACCTTAGGGACAGTTCTCAAGGCACTGATCAAAATTTTATGAAAAATTACAGGGAGGTCAGATAACTCATAAAGACAATGGAATAACAGTACAGAGTAAAGGCATGGTCACAGTGTTCTAAATAGCATACTCCTTTGTTTCCATTTTTTAAAGTTAATGTTTTTTTTTGTCTTCTCAATATAAACACAAACACATACACCTGAGAGAAAATTTGGAAATTTTTTGTCCAGTATTTTTTCTAGGCACAGAAATATTTTTCCTGTAAAGATTATTATACGCATTTTGAAGTAACACTTAAAGGAAGCAAAAGTGCAAAGTTCCAAAATAAGCATTCCCAATTGCAAGATTACCATTAAGAGCCTGTTAGCCTTTGTAGCAGTGTATGGTTTATCCAATACCTTCATATATTACTTTCAGGGAAAGGTAATGTTTTTCATTCTAAATTCCCATGGAGAAACTAAGATTGATTAGGTGTCTAAGGGTCAGGATCCAAATCACATAGCTTGTGAACACTAGTGGTCAATGTAGGTCTTTTGTTACATAGAATAACATGGGGGTAAAGGCCCCCAAAGTCTTTGAATTTGGCTCATACTATTTTCATCATATTGTACTCCTTTGTGATAATGTACTCAAAAAACAAGCTTAAGTGAGAAAAGCATAGACATTATGCTCTACTCAAATGCTAAGGTAAACTAACTTATAACAGTAGCCAATAGGGAGGCATGAAAACAGAAATATCCAACATTCTATTACATTCATTAATTCATTCATTTACAATTCAATAAATATGTAAGCTCTCTAGGCAGTTATTAATATACTTGGTCCCAATATACCATCAGAAATAAAATGGACATGATCCCAGATCTCATTGAGTGTTTTTAGTCTTGTGGGGAGATAGACCTTAATTATATGAGTATATGGTTATAAACTATCACAGAAGCAAGGACATACATCAGTGAGAAGCTATGAAAGTGGAGAACAAAAGCACCTGATTTAGTCAGAGCTCTCAGGGGAGGTTTCCTGCATTGGAGGAAGCAGTATTGGATATGATGTGTGAAATAAGAACTGGAAGTTGTATGTTGGGTTTAGGGAGGTGTTGATCTGTTCCTTGCAGAGGGTCACACATGAAGATGCTCGGAGTTGGCAGGAAGCATGCTGCTTCGAAGAACAGAAAGAAAACTAGTATATGGAGGTCAGAGATCAAGTAACAGAGCCTGTTTGCTGAGGGAGTGAGAGAAGAAGACATAGAGGGATCTTGCTGACCTATCTTTGGGGTCTTAGCCTAAGAACAGAAGAAAACTGCTGGATGAGTTAAATCAGAGGCATAAATTGATCAAGTGTGTTCTTCAAAAGATTGTTCTGAAGATCTAGTTCTAGCAAGGCAGAGTGCCTTCTGTTAGACTAACCCTCCTGCATAGGGCAATGATAAATCAGGTTAGCCTTTGTATCTTTTTAAAGAAGTTTAGTAAATAATTAAAACCCTCTCCTCAAGAAAACTCTAGGCCCAGATAGCCTCATTAGTGAATTCTGTCAAAAATTTAAGTAGATAAAAATTATCTCTCTTAGATGAACAGTTCCAGAAAAAAGAGGAAGAAGAAACCTTCAGTTTGTTTTTGTGAAGTCTCAATACTTTATTTTTGCTTTTGTTTCTCTTTTCCTTAGGAGACATATCTAGAAAAATGTTGCTATAGCTGATGTCAAAGAGATAACTGCCAGTGTTCTTTTCTAGGATTTTTATGATTTCAAGTCTCACATGTAGGTCTTTAATTTATCTTGAGTGTATTTTTGTGTATGGTGTCAGAAAATGGCCCAGTTTCATTTTTTTGCATATTGCTGGCCCATTTCCCCAGTACTATTTATTGAAGAGACTGTCTTTTCCCCATTGTATATTCTTATATCCTTTGTCATAGATGAATTGACCATAGAAGCACGGGTTTATTTCTGGTTCTCTATTCTGTCCCACTGATCTGTGTGCCAGTTTTTGTGTAGTATCATACTGTTTTGATTACTACAGCTTTGTAGTAAATCTTGAAATCTGAAATTGGGATGACTTTGCAGTGAACATAGGATGGTTGCCAGAAGGGAGCGAGGTGGGGAGCCAGACAAAATGGGTGAAGGGGTGTGGGAGATACAGGCTTCCAGTTATGGAATGAATAACTCATGGTAATAAAAGGCACAGCATAGGGAATATAGTCAATGATACTGTCGTAGGGTAGTTTAGTGACAGATACATGTCGCTTCCTTCACCCCCTTGTGGAGGAGTTAATAAGAAGCTAATAGATTTTTATTTGTTAATTTTTGGTAGATTTAAAATTTTTTAGACCTTCCACAAACTCCCACCAGCAAGGGCAATTTATGGTGATTTTACCACTTTGTTCTGCAAAATATGTCATGTTCTTCTTATGCTGAAGACTATGAGGGGAAGGAAGAGAGGAAGATCTTAAGGAACTTTGCAAGATAAAGAAAAGGATCTTAATGTTTTTTAATGTTTCACACTCCTTGTACCACTCTAATTGCAAAATGTCCTTGGTGCTTGATAAAAGTTTATAGCAGAAGAAACTGGAGAGTACATGATATTTATGCAGAAATTAGCAAGGTCATTATTTTTTTAAACTATTTCTATTATTGATAACATATAAATCTTAATGAGATTTCCCCCCTTAGGGCTCAGGTACTTCTAATTCAGATGTCAAAATGTAAGAAATTGTAATTCCATAACAATAATGAAACAATAATTCTTTTTTTCATATTGCTCAAAGAAATTCACAAATCTTGTGTTAATTCATTGGTTGTCACAAGTCCTGCATTAGAATTGAGATGTACTCCTCTGTTATAATTTGGTTTCAGTTAAAAGAGGGTCTGGATCTGGGACTGTAATGATAAAGCAGGTTATTTTTTTTAACATGCACCTAAAATTGTTTAAAAAAAATTTGTAGTTGTCAGGGCAAACTGTTGGTGTGTGGCTGGGTAATGAGCTTTGGGATTTGCAAGAACTTTAGAACTCTCTGATTGTAGACCTGAGAAATTTTCACTTGGAAGTAGGACCCCAGGCAGTGGCTTAATTTCAGACCTAGGAAGAGTATGAGCTTTAGGTTGAGGCCTCAGATTTAGAGATAACTTCACCTGGGGCAAAGTGGTTAGGCCTGAGCTAACTAACCCAGTGACTGGAGTTGAGGTTTTTTTTTTTAATTTTTTAATGTTTTATTTATTTCTCAGAGAGAGAGAGAGAGAGAGAGAGCATGAGCAGAGGAGCGTCAGAGAGAGAGGGAGACACAGAATCCGAAGCAGGCTTCAGGCTCTGAGCTCTCAGCATAGAGCTCAACGTGGGACTAGTACCCACGAACTGTGAGATCATGACCTGACTTTAACTGATTGAGCCACCCAGGCACCCCTGGAGATGAGTTTTAAGGCAAGATATTAACCTTATCTAAGAAGGCTAGCATGCAGGTGATGGAATTAGATGTGTGATCTCAAAGAACTCACAGCAAGATTGGCTTCAGGTGAGTCAGAATGTGAAGGGCTGGCAGCTCCTCTTCTCCATTCAGATGAAGTTCCAGAGTCTAGCACCACACTGGGAGGTTAGTATTCTGAAAGGAATATTTGAAGCCTAGATGTCAGTGTCTAGGGAGTTGGGGGGGGGGGTTAGGGTACAACTCAAGAAGACCCTGGATGTTCTTTCCTTACATGTACCCAATCTCAACCATGTGGACTTCAAATTAGTCTTGTTCCACTAATGCCAATAATACCTCAAGGGTTATTGCTCTGGAATAATAGCACTTTGGTAAAACTATGATTCATTGAAATGTTTATAGTGTGGACTGATTTGTTAGAAGAATTGAACAAACCACCAATATGGCAACTATTATCACAATGGTGACTTCTCTAATCACAGGACTGAATATTAACTAGGATACCAGGCAGATCAGACTCTGTATTGCCACATTCAAAATAAAAGTCCAACAACTAATAGCAGTGTTCTTTCTTAAACTTTAATTGCATCTCTTGAATATTGAAGCACAGTAAAGGAGATCTGAATTATAACTCATAGTACCGATTCTTTTTTTTTAGGTTTATTAGAGAGAGAGACAGAGAACAACTGGGGGAAAAGCAGAGAGCGAGGGAGAGAGAGAATCCCAAGCAGGCTCTGCACTGACAGTACAGAACTCAATGAAGGGCTTGATCTCATGAACCATGAGTTTGTGACCTGAACAGAAACCAAGAGTGGAACATTTAACTGACTGAGTCCCCAGGTGTCCCTAACTCATAGTACCAATTCTTAAAGTTAATGGTTTCCCCATCCAAATTCTCTCATGCTTTAATATTCCCCAGAGGGTCTTATCCTGTAAATACTGAAAATCTGACTCTCAACACTGTGGAAACTTCTCTCAGCTCATGTACCCTTTTTCTACACACACAACTTACTTCTCACTGGAAGAGAGGCTGCCAGGATTTACCTACTACTGGAAATACTAAACCACTCTAGGATGATCAAAGGGCACAGAAGATTCACTTGCCAAAATATACAGAACTACTAAGTATATATTTTTGAGTCTAACTGTTTCTCTCACAAAATATTTTGTAAGTATTTCTAGATAATTAAGATTCTCCACCTTATTAAAAATAAAAGAAAAGTCAGGGACTCTGAGAAAGGTTCTGAATTTGAAAGTAAGTGTATAGACACAGAATGGAAAATTTTTTGTAGGCTTCAATTTGAATTATTGAAAGGGTATACGAATGACCCCATAAGTCATGTCTGAACTCATCAAAACTAAAGGATACTATCAGTGGATGATTCTATTCTAAGAACTTTCTAGTCTAATTCTTGTTAAAATACTAAGAAATTCCATGACCTTCAGTAACTCCCTGGTCTTCATTTTTATCATAAGTAAATGTAAGGAATTATCCTAGGTTAATCTCTGATTTTCCTGTAAGCTATAAAAATTTATGTAACATAACCAAGGATGGGATTAATTCCTAGGATATCTGCTTTTTATACTTAGCATTTTCTGTATGAGTTTCCTATAACCTCATTCACCATTCATTGCTGTTTACTTGACATCATTCATATTTCATTGAGAGAATTTCTCACAGTTTTTCAATGCTGTTGATACATAAAATTCTTTTGAAATGTCTTTGTATATGGTGGTTTTCCAATTTGGGAATTACCATTAAATTACTTTAAGGTAATTAATTAAAATGAATGAATTACACACATCTTTTCTCCTACAAATGACAAGTATGTATTCCTCTTTCCATGAATCTTGGTGGCATTCCTTTTAGTGGTAATGCATTATTTTTAGACATGTAGCCCTATTTTCATATTTATTTCCCATGGAAATCAGCCTCATATGACATGTAGGCTTTTAGTAACTTAATGCAATTCAAGTGTTTTTCATAAAACAAGGTTCTTTTTGATTTACTGTTTTCAATTTAAAGCCTAAAGTACTAATACAAAAGTAACATCTTCCAAATAATTCTGGTTATTAGCACCAGATGAAAAGGAAAGCAAGTAAGTTGCTTTTATGAATGAGAATTTGATGTTGCCTCCAGAATAGGAAGCTTTACTTCCTAAGGGCGATAAAAGTAGACCTTTGGAGCTTCATGTTTACAACTAAGAAAGTCTATAGATAAGAAAGTTTTGAGTTTTATCATATACTAAGTATGTGATCTTAGGAAAATTATTGAAGCTCTCCAGGTTCGGTTTCTTCAACTAGTAAAAGATGAAAAATATCAGTTACCTTAATTGATAATTTAAGGCTATAGCTAATACATATAAAGTATTAGAACCTAGTGAATGCTCAGTGATGAATAATGCTGTCATTAAAGAATTTTTCTATGAAATGTTAAGAATAGGCAAAGATTGAGTGGTTCTCAGAAATAGAGGTGACAAATGGGGCCCTTGTAAGGTGATATGGGAATCATTTCTATTGAATCATCAGTGTTTTAATTAAACCTGTGTGTTTTTTTTCCAGAGGGTACAGATCAAGAAAACCGAATTAATGTAGGCATAATTTATTCTTCTATAAACTAAGTGGTTTAAAAGGTGTTCAGTTTGCATGAATTGCCTTACTCTATAAAAATTGATGCATGAAGTAGGTCCAATTATCCAAACTGATGTACATTTACTATTTTATGGCCTATTTTAAAAAGCTAATTTGCTACCTATAGAGGAAAGGACATTTGAATTTGCTGAGGTATTGTGTAAAGGAGGCAGCGTATGCTTACATGTTAGCAAACTTGAGTTACTCTCTCATCTTCAGTCAAACTCTTTATGCATTCTTTCATTTATTTAAGAGCCTCCATGTTCAAGGTGCATGATAAAATGCTGTCAGAGATTTTACCATATAATGTGAAGTATGGCACAAAATAATACGTGGTCACTCAATATTTGGTTAATACGGTCATAAGGAAGAGGTATGGAAAATTATAAATGAAAAAAATGTGGTTCTTATGAAGTAAACTCAAGCAATTGAAAGGAATGAGAAAGCAGTTCTTGCTGTTGTGGTCAAGAAGGCTCATTAAGAAGGGTAATATATTGAAGGACACCTGCAGATGTGTACGATTCAAAGGGGGGGAGATAGAAGGAAAGAGACACTGGATTCTAGAGGAGAAGATCTGAAAGACTTGCCTAAAAGGTCATTGTGCAGTCAATGGGCAGAGTTATATAGACATGTGCCAGTTACAGGCAGATGGGCCTGACCAGGTACTCAGTTCTTCTATCACTACATCTGACGCCATATTTTCTGAGAGGGAGAATCAGTGTCACTGGCAATAGCCATCGAACCTTTTACCCCAGATCCTCATACTGTATCCTTACCTTATTCTCTGCCACACAGTTCTTTTCTTTCCATATTTTAAATGCTTGGCTCTTGATGCAACCATCCTCTATCTAGAACATTGTAATGGCCTCACTATATAACTGGTATTCCTACTCTACTCTTTAACTGGTATTCTATTCCCAGCTTACTATCAACTTCACAACCAGAATAATTATTTTGAAATTAACGTTGTAGTGTGTCTCACCATTGTTCAGCCCTCCAGTAGAGAAGGTAATTTTCAGAATTTTACAAGACTCTATAGGATCTGACTCCCTGTTACCTCTCAGACTGCTTAGATAATTTCACTTGCGGGACCTCATATCCATTAAGGCCAGTCATACCCATTAAGACAGGTCATGAATTCTTGGTAAATTTCCTTGGTTTCTCCCTTTAAATTTTTCTTATTGTCTGTGTATCTCTCAGTGGAATTTCTCAGGAAAGACCAATATTGACTGGCATTCAGTTGTACATTGTCAGTCTCCCAATAGGGATTAGCTGAGGGGAAATGATGCTTTAGAGCAGGTAATGGTGGTGATAGGGGAGCTTAAGTGTGTTGGAAGTCCAAAGATTCCTTCATGTTGATGTAAAATTTGGTCATGCTCTAAATATGCTCAGTTTTATTTGAAAAGGTAAGAAAAAGAAGCATTATTAAGGAAGTAATGAAAATACAAATATTGAGGACAAGAAGAATAAACTTTGGAAGGGAACTTTTTCTTTTCTTTCTATAAAAGAAAAGCAGATAATTGCTTTTTTGACTCCCAGGGGTCATTCTCAGCCACTGAAATCATAACATAATATATTATTAAATATTAAAAATATCAGAAATCATATCTTTCATAATCATATATATTAGGAATTCATGCCTTGCTCATTGCTTCTAACTCATATGTCTTAACTAAATGTAACATCTGGATGTTACATCTTTCACTTCCAAAGCAATCTGCTCCATTTTCACCCTGACTCCTGCCGATCTTTTCCTCCTTCCTGGCCTTCAAGTGCAGCTCTTTGCATTCATCTCGAATTCACTCTCAGTAATCAGTCTTAAACAACACGTTTCTCCCTCATGCTCACCACAGTATCCACCATAGCTATAAAAGCCAATATCCAGAGTAGGGTCAGAAACAAATATGATAGATTTTTATCTCCTTCCCTGAGCTCCACCTCCATCAGTATCAACTGTAGTGAAAATATTTTACTATAGATGTCCCATCTGTGTTACTGTCTTTCCTTTTTTCCTTCATAGAGTAGATGGGGCTGTAGAGTAGGTGGAAAGGACTCAGATGCACCTTGCCTGGTATTTTGCCTCTGACATTTAGTATCTCGTAGCCCTGGAGTAATTTGCTTCACTACCTGTATTTCATTGATAATATGGATATAATTGTGTACATCTTCACGGCACATGGTAAACATTTGGTAAGAATATGTTGTGAAGAGCCCAGGAAAGCATAGGCTCTTAAAAGATATTGGTTGGTTTTATTTCCCCGTTTACACCTTCCTTTCCTCAGTGAATGCTTGTGCAATTGTTAGTTCAATATGATTGACAGGGACTGGGTTACAGTCTTATTTTTCCATTATAAAGCACATTGGCTTATTTATGAAAAAACATTTTTTTTCTGGCTGATTTATATACCGATTTATTTCTCTTTCAAACAACATGCTGCTTTTTCTCTGGATTCCATTTCCAGGAAGTGCAGTGACCCCACTCCGATGATGGGAGACAATGGCATGGGAATAGCAGGCTTTTTCACTTTCTCCACTGAAACTATGAACACAAATTAGAAAATGGATGCATCCTTTTTGTTGAATTTTAGCTGGTTATTTACCTAGGAGGATTTTCATTTATGTATGGTATTTCACTTGTGCATTCTTCAACTTGATAATTCCTTTTTTGGCCCCTAGAAAACTTTTTTTAAATATTTATTTTTGAGAGAGAGAGACAGACAGCGCTCAAGAGAAGGAACATGGGTGAAGGGCAAAGAGGGGGAGACACAGAATTTGAAGCAGGCTCCAGGCTCTGAGCTGTTAGCACAGAGCCTGATGTGGGGCTCAAACTCACAAGCTATGAGAACATAACCTAAACTTAAGTTGGATACTTAACCGACTGAGCCACCCAGGTGAGCCCCCCAGAAAACTATTCTTAAAACTTAATATAGAGTTTCTCTTTTGCCATTCTTGCACCATTGTCTTCCAATTTAGAAAGTCTTCAATGTGGTTCAGTGATTCTTTGTGAAAAATTGTGAAAATTTCAGAAATAGCCTCTGACATTTCACCTGGAATGTGTAAGATTATTAATTATTTATAGAGAACTTGGGGCTAGAAAGACTGTGTTAGAAACATTACTTTATAAAGAACATGCAGTATAAAAATCTTAGCCCCAATGAACTTAGAAAACACAGTTCTAAATCAGTGTAAAATGACATTACTGAATGGCATTATAAGTTAATATTACAGTAGTGACACTCACGTGCCAATATTTTGTTGTGCATTTACCAATCTTCCATTATTGAATAGGAAAGTAGTAGATGAGTTCTTAAATCTAAATGTGGTTAAGGACTTACAAATTTGTGCTAAGTAACAGTGCTTTCTTCTGGCTGAATAATCTGATTTTTCAAAATAGAAAACTTAAAATTCAATCAGAAGGATTTTTCTTGAAAATGAATCCGGCAGAAGTGCTTGATTGTGACAAAGTAGGATGTTGATCAAGTGTGCTAAATGCTATACTCTGTCAGCACATTTATTCACTTAGTAAACACTTATTAAATGCCTACTGTGTATCAAGTACTATACTAGACAATGTGGATTAAAAAAAGTGACCAAGAGTCCTTGTTTTCAGAGGGCTTATAGATAAGTGGCATGTGTGTATGTGCTCACATGTGTGCAAATAGAGTGCAGTAATTTGGAGCACATACTATGGTAGAAGGCTTTTTAAGGTAGAAACAAATACACAAAGGAAACAGAGGGAAATCAATTTGACTGACCTGCATTAGGTTAGACTTGCATGAAAAATAATAATTGAGATAAACTAATGACAGTTACTAAATGCTGTGAAAATTCAGGAACAAAGATAATATATAGCTTGAGATAACCATTAACCCATAATACTGTATTTTAATGATTCAGAACTTTTTAAGGAAAACTTCATGCAGATGAAATTTCAGGGTTCCCAATATTTTTCTGTTTCAAGTCATGGGAAGTAGAAGTCCCCAATTAGAATATCTATAAATTCCTTGGAATAGTGGGCCACACTGTATATGTATGAGCTCAAGTGCATTTTTGTGTGTACATGGGCCATAGCTTGTGTTAGAGTCTCAAAAACGTTTGTAATAAAAAAAATTAAGAATTTTTTAAAATTTGTTAAAGAATCCGGTTAACCCTTACATTTTACCATTGGAGATTAAGAATTAATTTTAATAGTAAATTTAAAGTTTTAAGAAAAAAAATTCTGGACTGCGGAGTACATACAGTTTTAATAACTGATAAATGTTCCTGTAGGCAGGGCCTGCTATTCCTAAGCTGTTTTTTCTAAATCCCTAAAGTTAGCACAATTAAGACATTTTCATTTTAATATTTTGACTTTTATACCTTTGGTTAAAAGCAATGAAAAGTCTATAGACTGATTAACTTTCTTGCAAATGTAGGATTAACAGCCATTTTCCTTCTGTTGATGGTTCAAGACTTAGGATGATAGTCTTTCCATACTTCTACCTTGAGAATAGTCTCACTGTATTATGTTAATAAAGTAATTCCATTAATGTATCAACTTATGGTTGTTGTGGCATGTTTGCTATCTTTTTCTCTGCTTTTTATAATTAAAATTAAGCTATTTTTAAATTTATTTTACTTTTTTACTAAACCTTTGTATAAGTTATGAGAGTTTATAGTTATATGCATTTTTTGTAATTAAACCTTAAGCATAGGATATCAAGCAATCAGATTATTAATGTTTTGAGAAACATTATTTAAACTACAACACATCTGTATTTGTTAAAACAAACTTTGGGTTTCAGTAGTGTCCTATTAACTTGGTTTGCTATTTTAAAATTATAATGGCATTAGGGGTGCCTGTTAGGTGTCCCACTTCAACTCATTTGTGAGTTTGAGCCCCGTGTTGGACTCTTTGCTGACAGCTCAGAGCCTGGAGCCTGCCTTGGATTCTGTGTCTCCCTCTCTCTCTGCCTCTCCCCCTACTTGTGCTCTCTCAAGAAAAATTTAAAATTTTAAAAAATGATAATGGCATTAATCAGAGAAACAGTGCAGCAGTGGGTTGAAGCAAATGATAATTTCCTTCAGTTTCTATGACTCAACCTGGGAAAACATGTTATGAAAAACTTGCAGATACAGTTTTTTTCCTTTTTAAATTTTTCCTGAATTAGGTGACTTGGCAATCTAAGTGGGACTCAGCATGGCACATCAAAACAGGATAGGCTTTGAAGGACTTGTCCTGCCATTTCCTGGCTATGTGGCATTGGGGAGTTCACTTTCCCCTCTGAGAATCAGATTCTTCATGTGCAAAAATAACATTGGGACTGTTATGATAATTGTTAATAATGCATATAAACTATGCTAATGTTTTGTACATATTGGTGATTAGCAATATCATTATTAATTGTCACATAGAAAAATTCAGATGATGAGAAACAGCACAATGGCATCTACTGAAAAGTGCATGACAAGTCATTCCTTTTTCTCTCACCTTTGGTTTTGTCACTTACAGAATGAAATTGTTGGAGTATCATTCCATTTAACTCTAATTTTTCTGCTTTTATGAAACCCAATTGAATATGTGTCTGTATCACAATTATTCACTGGTGCCTGGGTGGCTCAGTAGGTTAAGCATCTGACTTTGGCTCAGGTCATGATCTCATGGCTTGTGGGTTCAAGCCCTGTGTTGGGCTCTGTGCCGACATCTCAAAGCCTGGAGCCTGCTTCAGATTCTGTGTCTCTCTCCCTCCCTGTCCCTCACCCATGTGTGCTCTACCTCTCCTTCAAAAATAAATAAACATTTAAAAAATTATTATTCACTTATTTTAGGTTAGTGATTTGGACCAAGGGAGTAAGTCCAATCAGAAACTTAAGAAGTTACATGTTCCCATAGGTTAAAATAGATGGAATGACATTAGAAATCACTGTTAACTAACTACTAAATGTGCTTTTAAAAATAAATTGTTTAGCTATGTCTTAATCCAGTTTTCTCATATAGCCGATAGAGAAACAATAACTTTTCTTCATTGTGCCACTTTCTAAAAATATTTTCAGCGTTTAAGCTGTTGCATATCTCACAGTATAACTTGAGAAAGCTCTCTTGACAAAATATGATAGGTATTTTATGTCAGAAGTCACAAGAGAGAAATAAGTCTTATATTAAGCAAGTATATAGTATTAGATATGTTTGATTTTTGCCATTATTCTTTATTCTGTCCTGGACAACATTTTACTCTAAGGTTGCTTTATTAAGCATGAGTCCCTCAAGGAAATGAATCATGTCTCACTTAAGCTTTCGATGTGTAGGTAGGTGAGTAGCAACCTTATCAAGCCCACTTGACAATGTGATGTTTCTTGTCTTGAAGACTTGTGGGTGAAGAGAAATCTATAAATAAAGTAGAGACCTCGAGATAAAAACTGTATAGTCATTTCAATCAAAGTGACTGATAGAAACAAAAGTTTGTTGATGACTGATTGGTAACTAATTTGATTACTGAATTTATTAATGTAAGTCGAAATGTCATTACATTTCATGCCTCATGTTTATCTCCTTTTTCTGTCCTCTTTCAAAGCTGTTAGTCAGTCTGATGTCAGCTCTCCTGGATACATATTCTTTTATTTACCATATTTACCATAATCTTTTATCTTTGATTTCTTATTTTTTTCTCTCTTCATCTTTTGTTTTGTTGGTTTCTGAGAGATTTCCCCAACTGTATGATATCTTCTAACCCTTCTGTGGATTAAAACAGCAACAACAGTGAAAGATTTTTCCATTATACTTTTAATTTCCTTGAATTGTTTCTTGTTTTAAAGAAGCTCATATAGGGGCACCTGGGTGTCTCAGTCAGCTGAGTGTCTGAGTCTTGATTTCAGCTTAGATCATGATCCTGGGTCATGGCATCGAGCCTTGTATCAGGGTCTAAGCTGCATGTAGAGCCTGCTTATGATTATTTCTCTCTCCCTCTGCCCCTCTTGACTTCTTGGGATATCTCTCTCTTTCTCAAAAATAAAAAAAGAAAACAAAAAGTCTCATCTAATATCCTCCTTTTGTTTTATAAGCATACAAACACACTTCCCTGTCTTATCTGAGAACATACGTGAAAGTTTTCAAGTTGCTTTTTTCACCCTCACTTGATTTTACTTTTCCCATCTCTAGGTGCATATCAGTCATTATTGTCCATATGAAAATTAATACTCAAAGCGTTGGGTATTCTTAGTTGTGTATTCCCACTCAAGATGGAAGCAGTAGAGAGCTAATTGGATGTGTTCTGCTTGGAGAAATCAGTAGACGGGTGGTCCTTACAACTCATCTAATAGTATGAAGATCTTCTATTTTGGGAAGATGCTAAAAGTCAGCAACTGACGTTTTCTTTGTCTCAATTGGATTAATTTTACTGAAAAGAAATTGTGCAAAATCTTGACTGTGTACCATAAGCTCAATTGTTGCTTTTTGAAGCCAAGAAAAGGGGTACCTGCCTGGCTCAGTCAGAAGAGAGTGTGACTCTTGAGCTCAGGGTCATGAGTTCAAGCCACACATTGGGTAGAGCCTATGTAAGAAAATAAATGAAAAATAAAATGAAAACTTAGAAAAGCAAAGGAATTTCAAAATCCAGTGTATAGAGTTTCACTTTCTGAGGCCCTACTCTCACCTGTGCTGTGTCAGCCTAAATCCAAATAGTTTCTGCTTCAGTGTCTCCAGAGAATAACCTTGTAATATTCTACCTGGGCAAGCTTCCAATTTCATGGGCTTGGGAAGGATTCTGGGGGACTAATACCTACCACGCTACCTCCCCACTATTTGAGTCACCTGGCACTTGCAGTTCCTGAACTTTTATGGATTTTATGGTCTGAATCAATTTTTGTAGTTGTCTTTTGACTTTAGTCACTGGGTTTCAGGTTTTTTATTAACTAAGTCTGTACTCACTCCTTCTTTCCATCTTCTAAAATTTTAAGATACACGAATATCTCTTCTTTCATTAGCCTTGTGGTTTAAATTTTGTTACTCATCTATTTTTTTTTTACTATTACTTTAGTGGAATTTTAAAAGACAGTAGAGATACGTAAAAGTTGAATCTGCCATTTTTGACTCAAACATTCATTCTGTTTAAATTCTTTTTATTTTTTTTGTTAGTATTCATTATTTTCTAAAGTTTTTATTTAAATTCTGCTTAGTTAACACAATGTAATATTAGTTTCAGGTGTACAATATAGTGATTCAACACTTTAATACATCACCCAGTGCTTATTACAAGTGCACTCCTTAATTCCCATCACCTCTTTGACTTATCTCCCCACCCACCTCCCCTCTGGTAACCATCAGTTTGTTGTCTACAATTAAGAATCTGTTTCTTCATTTGTCTCTTTCTCTCTTGCTTTTTCCCTTTCTTCTTTTGTTTATTTTGTTTCTTAAATTCCACATGTCACTGAAGTCATAGAGTACTTGTCTTTCTCTCACTTACTTCACTTAGTGTAATATACTGTAGCTCCATCCATGTCATTGGAAATGGCAAATTTCATTCTTTTCGGCTGAGTAATAGTCCATTGTACATATACACCACCTCTTTTTTATCCACTCATTAGTCAGTGGACATTTGGGCTCTTTCTGTAATTTAGCTGTTGTAAATAATGTTGCTATAAGCATTGGGGTGCTTGTATCCCTTCAAATTAGTATTTTTTGTATTCTTTGAGTGAATACCTAGTAATGCAGTTGCTGGGTCATAAGGTAGTTCTATTTTAACTTTTTGAGGAATGTCCATACTGTCTTCCAGAATGGCTGCCTCAACTAGTATTCCCAACAACAGTGCACAAGGGTTTCCCTTTCTCTACATTCTCACCAACAACCGTTGTTTCTCGTGTTGCTGATTTTAGCCATTATGACAGGTGTGAGATGATATATCAGTGTAGTTTTGATTTGTATTTCCCTGAAAATAAGTGAGGTCGAGCATCTTTTCCTGTGTCTGTTGTCCATCTGTATGTCTCCTTTGGAAAAAGAAGGATTTAGGATATTTACATTGTTTAGATTTAGGTGTTACTAAATTCAGATACTTTTTTTTAAGTGGAACCTTCCTTTATGAACAGCTTATTTCTATTCCTCAATACTAATTATTAAATATTAAAACTTTTCTTTTTAAATTTTGTGGGGGTTTTGTATTGTTGATGTGATTGTAGTTCTGCGGTCCTCATTCTATTGATGATTGGCCACTGAGAGTTATCTCTGGCTTCACAAGCCCACTCTGTCTTTGCCCATGGTCCTTATATCTCAAAACAAGCACTGTAGAGCAAAATCTCCTCACACTTAGACTTAGCTTTCTGACACATCTCTATTTTCCTCTTCTGTCTCCTTTGATTGATTCTTTTGCTTTTAACAGTTTATGTAATTACTTTGGGCTTACCTAGATAATCCAAGATGATCTTATTTTAAGGTCAGAAGATTAGTAATCTTAATTCCATCTGCAAAGTCTTTTCATAGTAGTACCAGATGAATATTTTGTTCAATAATCAGACAATGGGAATCTAGCAAGAGAGAGGGGATCATAGAAATTCTGCTCTGCACAGAGACACATCTAGCCTATATTCATAATCTGACCAGTGGAAATTACCAGACCTCCTAAATTAGTATTTCTCTAGGCCAGTGACTCTCAAACTTTGATGTGTGTCAGGAACACGTGGAGAACTGATTTGGCACTCAGAGACCCAGACACTTAAAAAGTAGCATTGGGTCGAGCCCTTCATGTTTTTACCAAGTTCCCTGGTGATTCCAATACTCACCATAGTTTAACCAAGTTTATATACATAATAAAATTGTTTGGTGACGGGGGGGCTTTTTCAGGTTCCAAAGTACAGGGACACCTGGGTGGCTCAGTTGGGTAGGTGTCTGACTTCAGCTCAGGTCATGATCTCACGGTTCATAAGTTCAAGTCCTGCGTCAGGCTCTGTGCTGATGGAGCCTGCTTCAGATTCTGTCTCCCTCTTTCTCTGCCCCTCTCCTGCTCACAGTCTGTCTCTCTCAAAAATAAATATTTAAACCTTTTTTAAAAATCCCAAAATACAGAATGATTTAAATAATAATCCCTGCTGGTGGTGATCAATGTATCAGTATTCTTTTTTCTTCCCTTAATTTTTATTGAGGCATAATGAACACACAACATTATATTACTTGTGGGTGTACAACAGAATGATTTGATATTTGTACATGTTGCAAAATGACCACCACAGTAAGTCTATTAAGCATTCTGTCATGATACAGAGTTACAGAATTTTTTTTCTTAGGATGAGAACTTTTAAAATTTTCTTTCTTAACAGCTTTCAAATATGTAACATTGTACTATAAATAATAGTACTGTACATTATGTACTGTGTTCACTGTTCTGTACATTATATCCAACATTACATCTTCATGACTTTCTAATTTTTAACTGAAGTGTGTACCTTTTGGTTCTTTTCACCCATTTTGCCCACGTCCTGCCTCTATCAACCACCAATCTGTTCTTCTAATTTATGAACATGTTTTCTGTTTGATTTTTAGATTTGACAAATAATTGAGATGTAATATTTGTCATCTTCTGTCTGATGTCTGACTTACTTCACTTGGCATAATTCCCTTCAAGGTCTATTGATGTTGTTGCAAATGACAAGATTCACAACATTTTCTTTTTAATGGCTGAGTAGTATTCCGTTATGCGTGTGAAAGGCTTTTTCATCCATTCATCCATTGATGGATATTGAGATTGTTTTCATATATTGCTATTGTAAATAATGTTTCAGTGAACATGGAGGTATATATAGCTTTTTGAGTTAGCATTTTTGCTTTCTTTGAAGAAATACCTATAAGTGGAATTGATGGGTCACATGGTAGTTTTTTTAATTTTTAATTTTTCGAGAAGCTTCTGTACTGTTTTCCATAGTGGCTGTTACAAATGTACATTCCCACAAATATTATATAATGGCTCCCTTTTCTCCACATCCTCACCAGCACTTGTTTTCTTGTCTTTTTGATAATAGCCATTCTAACAGGTATAAGGTGATACTGTGGTTTTGATTTGCATTGCCCTGATGATTAGTGATGTTAAACATCTTTTCATGTATCTGTTGGCCATCTGTATACTTTCTTTGGAAAAATGTCTATTCATAACCTCTGTCCCTCTTTAAAATTTTTTTTTGATTGTTTTATTTATTTTTGAGAGAGAGGGAAACAGAATGTGAGTAGGGGAGGGGAAGAGAGAGAAGGAGATACAGATTCCAAAGTAGGCTCCAGGCTATAAGCTGTCAGTGCAGAGCTTGACACAGGGCTCAGGCTCACAAGCTGTGAGATCATGACCTGAGCTGAACTCAGACACTTAACTGACTGAGCCACTCAGGTACCCCACAAGAATCCATTATTAAACAAAGATCTGTTGACTTTCTACCGTGATTGAGGCATCCAAAGACTGAGGGGATCCAAAGATGAGAAAGGCTAACAGTTGCAGAATGAGATGTGTATCAGGAAATAAATTTTCTAAAAGGCCATGGGAGGGCTGAAGAGAGACTTGGCCTTAGTGAAAAAGTCCAGAAAGTTATATAGAGGAAATGACATTTGAGCTCGACTTTGATATTTGCATATGATCTGGGCCAATGCTGTGTATGAATAACGATAGAAATGAGGAAAAATGCAGGGGTGCTTGGGTGGCTCAGTCGATTGAGTGCCCGACTTTGGCTCAGGTCATGATCTCACCGATCGTGAGTTCAAGCCCTGCATCGGACTCTGTGCTGACAGCTCGGAGCCTGGAGCGTTTTTCGGATTCTGTGTCTCCTTTTCTCTGTCCCTTCCCAACTCATGCTCTGTCTCTCAACAATTTTAAATTTTAAAAATTTTTTAAAATGAGGAAAAATGTAATAATGTAGAAGAAATATTAGTGTAATTATGCATAAGTGGGATGGAATGGAACAGAAGCAATAGGCATGTTTGGAGCCAGGTCATTGAGAAACGTTGAATGGCAGCATTCAAAGAGTTTGGACTTTATTTGCCAGGCTGTTGGGAACAAAACAAGTTTATAGCAGAGGGATGATATGATCTGAGCTGCACCTTAAAACGATCACTCTCACACTTCACGTTTGGTTAAAACAAAAAAAAAAGTGACAGTGCTGGAAAAGGTGGATGGGAGCGGTGCCACAAGGCTAACTTGGCGGATCCAACATAGAATTCCTTCCTGCTGAGCCCACTTGTGCTTAGAACCTTTTTCAAAGTAGTACTCTGAGCTTCCATTATCCATCAATTGAAGTTGGCACAGGAAACAAAAGCCAGTTGCCATTCTGGAATAGGAGACAGGGGAGACACATTGGGAGATTATGATGATGGTAGGGATGTAAGTAGGGCATGCAATAGCTATTAATAGTGGGAGGGTATTATATAAGAAGAAATGGATTCTATGGGCCTTTGGATAATAGGTTTGGCAGAATTTGGTGCCTACTGTAAGTGGTGTTGAGGGACAAGAAGCCTAGACTATTTCTTTCAGGAAGAGAGTGAGGCTAGAATTACATATTGGGTCATCTAGTAAATAGGATGATATTCGAAGAAATGAGCTTACAACAGTAAGTACAAAGAGAAGAGTAGAGATAAAACCTCTAGAGAAATCTAGAATTTGGAAGTAGAAGTAAGAATAGAAGTTAAAGTAAAAAAGATGGAAGAGATAGTAAGTAAACTTGCATGTCATAGATTCCAAGTGAAAAGACCATTTGAGAAGAAATGAATGGTCAAACACTGTCAAATGGCTAGATGATTGAGGAGGATGTTGGCAGAATAAATGCCATTGATTAAAATTAAAGAGCATCATGGTACCAAAATAAAATATTGGGAGGGTTCCTTAAAAATGTTCTTAGACAGGAAGATCTATAATTCAAACACTTCTACATATCATGATATGAAAAATTTTCATCAGGAATCAGTTGTGTTTGCTATTTGAATTAAAATCAAACAATGATAAAAATGCTCTCAAAATGTAGTAAGAAATGTAAAGGACTGAGTGAATTGTATGAGGTTTTCATATTAATTCATTTCTAAGTTTGAATTTTTCCTGAAAGTTTGCAAAGGATACATGCATCCCTATGTTTACTGCAGCACTATTTACAATAGCCAACTATGGAAGCAGCCCAAGTGTCCATTGATAGATGAACAGATAAAGAAGATGTGGTGTGTACACACACACAGACACACACACACTAGAATGTTATTCAGCCATAAAAAAGAATGAAATCTTGTCATTTATAATGACATGGATGGAGCTAGAGAGTATAATGCTAAGGGAAATACATCACAGGAGGAAAAATACTACATTATTTCCCTCGTGTAATTTAAGAAAGAAAACAAATGAGCAAAGGAAAAAAAGACAGATCAAGAAACAGACTTTTTTTTTTTTTTAATTTATTTTTGAGAGAGAGAGAGACAGAGAGGCAGAGTGCAAGCAGGGTAGGAGCAGAGAGAGAGAGAGAGAGAGAGAGAATGCGAGAGAGAGAGAGAGAGAGAGAGAGAGAGAGAATCTGAAGCAAGCTCCAGGCTCTGAGCTGTCAGCACAGAACCTGATGTGGGGCTTGAACTCACAAACTGTGAGATAATGACCTGAGACAAAGTTGGATGCTTTAGCTGACTGAGTAACCCAGGTGCCCCAACCAGCTAATTATAAAGAATAAACTAATGGCTAGCAGAGGACAAGTAGGTGGAAGGAGGGATTGGGGAAAGAGGGGATGAGGATTAAAGAATACACTTATCATGATGAAAAAAATGATAAAAAGAAGTGAGCCAAAAGAAATGAAATATTTAATATGCCGTAGTTTACATATTGGCCAAAGTCATAGGATATTTGAAACTCTAACTTGTTTTATGCAGTATGTAGCAGATTGATAGATGAGGCAGTTTTAGATACCAAGTCTTGTATGGACTCCACCCCTGACTAGTAAAGTTTCTTAGGATAATTCATTTGTACTGTGTGAATGGAACATAATTTAGACTTCAAAATTTAAATTTATTAAATTTATCAAAATTTAAATTTATTTTTCAACTAAATTAAATTTAGTTGAAAGTCAACACAGATTTTTCGTGGACTTGATTAAAGGGTCACAGGATATTATAGCTTCATATTATCAACAGAGGTCAAGCAAGTTGAGGTAAAGATATTGACATTATTATAATTGAGTAATGTAGGTTTTGCTAGAAATATTTATCCCAATTTTTTTATTATTAAATATTATAGTAGTACAAAAAATTTTGGAGCTGCGCATATTAACTGTGTCCAAAATACATGTGTGAAATAGCCCAGCATTTTCACATTTTGCTTCATTAGATTTTACACCATTTTATCCTATTGCTGATTAAACTAGTGGTGTTTACTAAAAGCTCATCTTTCAAGTAAACAAATTTCACTCTAGTTAATACTTGTAATAAATTTTTATTTGAGTCTGATGGCTTTTATACTTTTCCAATTTGTTATTGGAGTTAAAAAATATATGAACAGCTTTTTTAAGCATATAAAATTTACCAAGGACTTTTCATGAAAAAAGTGTTTTCATGAAAAAACCCAGAAATAATTTTGTCAGCTTTCCCTGAGCATTCAAGAGAGATTATTTGCTGTGTGTTTATGCTATATAAATTCGACTTAGACACATAATTGAAACAAAAAATGTTACCACTTTTAGGTTTTAAATGACAGACACAGAGATTTTGTTGTTTCATAACATAATATAAATTGATCCTTGAATTTCATGGTGGGTTTGATTCTTCTAATGAAATGTGGCAATGCAGAAAAGACACCAATGAAACATCTTTAGTTTGTTGTTAGAAACAAACTATTTTGCTCTGTGATTTTAATTGAAAATTTTTTGACTAAAGTTTATTTTTAGTTTTTCTCAGATACCCTCAACTCAACCAGGAACTCCTATAACATTGAAGGGAAGTAATAATATCATCTGTCTTCTTCATTTAACTCTGAAGCAAAAGCACTTAATGAAAATGTTTTTTAAACTCATATTCTACCTTGAAACTTTTCTTTTAGTCACTGAAAGAGTAAAAAAAAAAATATCCGTACTAAAAATAATTGTGATCCAGACTAGACCTAAGCTTTCATGCAGATATTAGTTGTTAATTATGAAAAAAGCAGAAATTTGTTGAAATTGAGGTGCTATTGTTAGAGATCTAGTCAGTGTTTTTGATATGGAAATGATTAGTGACAAAGCAAAAACACTTGCAGTTGCATTTTCTACCACTTCACACTGTAATTATAATGATGATAAAAACAATAATAACAACTGTTAAGCCAGCTGTAATAGCATACTTCTTGAAGCCAGAGTCACACAATGTAACGTGAAAATATATAAAAAATGAGGAAATATTTTTATGTTTAATTGTTTTAATGTTTATTTTTTGGAGAGAGAAAGCACATGTGTGCAAGTAGGGGAGGGGCAGAGAGAGAGAGGGAGACAGAGGATCAAAAGTGGGCTCTGCACTTAAAGTAGAGACCCTGATATGGGCTCAAGATCATGAACTGTGAGTCCATGATCTGGGCTAAAGTCAGATATTCAACCGACTGAGCCACCTAGGCTCCACCAAAATTAGGATATATTTTTAATCAAGGTTGAACTTAATATAATAGACTCATATTATCTACAGAACTATGGACTCAGAAATGACTCATGATGTAGAATTACTAAGAACAACATATCAAGCATCACAATCCTTATTCTTCTTTCCCATTCCATCCTAGTTTTATTTTTTTTATTTTTTTATTTTTAAAAAAAATTTTTTTTAATGTTTTATTTATTTCTAGGAGAGAGAGAGAGACAGCGTGAGCAGGGGAGGGTCAGAGAGAGAGGGAGTCACAGACTGAAACAGGCTCCAGGCTCTGAGCTGGCAGTCAGCACAGAGCCCGACGCGGGGCTCGAACCCACGAAACGCGAGATCATGACCCAAGCGAAAGTCAGATGCTTAACCGACTAAGCCACCCAGGCGCCCCTCCATCCTAGTTTTAAATGCTGCCCATGATAACTGTATGGAGCACAAGGCATTACATAAACATATGCAAAAATGCAATATTTCTGTAGTTTTAAATTTTTTAAATGTTTCTTTATTTTGAGAGAGAGACAGAGATAGAGAGAGAGACCGAGAGAGAAGGAGAGAGAGAATCCCAAGCAGGCTCTGGACTGACAGTACAGAGCCCAGTGAGGGTCTTGATCTCATGAGCCCGTGAGATCATGACCTGAGCTGAAGTCAAGAGTCGGATGGTTAACCACCTGAGCCACCCAGGTGACTCATGATATATTTCTGTTTTAAAATTTTTATTGTAGTCTAAATGGGTACATGGACCTTTTCCCTTTTACTGCATGTTGGTAATATCTAATTATATTACCATAAGTCATTAAAGACATAATGAATTCCCTGATCATAATAATCAAATATATTTGTGATAATACCAAGTGATATTGATGTAATTGTAGGCAAAATAAAAAAGCATATATCTAGCTCTTCTAGATATTAAGACTGAATATACAACATATATTTCATATCTCCAAAGTGTAAAAAATGCTACCAGTATATATTTCTGAACTTTGTTGGGGATTTTTTGAAAATTATTAATAGATTTATTTTTTATTACTTTTTGGAACTAAGTTGGTTCAGCACTTTTGCCATTAAAGCAGGAGGGAAAAAAGGGTGATCAAAAGGTTTTAATTTAATAAAAATTAAAAATCTTGAGCTCTTCCTAGTCTTTTTAGGTTTCGATTGTTTCTTTAAAATGGGTTAAAGTTAGACGATGTAATGTGAAATAAGCCTGATTCTTTTGAGTCTTAAAATTTCAGTCCCCTGCTGTTGGAAGAAAAGTTTATTTTGGTTTCAATATAAAATGGTAGAGGAAAAATATAAAAACACTTAAAATGAGTCTTCTCCAGTTTCCAAACGTATAATTGAGTTTTCCTGTAATATCAAGTAAGAAAGGTGGAAAAGAAATTTCAACACTTTTATAAACTCTTGAAAAATGTGGTTAATAACAACAGTGCTAGCCCACTCTTAAGCTATGCAATAAAAGCTTCCATGAAAACATAGCTGAAGTAGGAACAGAGGGAAAACCTTTGTTATATTTTGTAGAACCCCAAATATTTCTAATGTATTGCTCGTATAAGTATACTTTCTTCAGAGTTTTCTTTAGTCTTAGCCATTTGGCTTTATTTCAGGCCCAGCTTTTCCATGCCAGCTTGCTTACTAGCATTCTAAGGGATTCTTTCCTGAGAATGAAAGATACAAAGAAATGACTGTGGCATGCATGTACTGTGAAATCATATTTACTGGGAGGTGAAATACATACAAGTTATATGTATCTTCATTTTGGAAAGGAAAACAAAAGTGGATGGTGGTCACAAGTAAAAATTCAAAGTTGTGTTTGATATTTGTCATCAAACTTTTACCTTCTTGGAAGTAACCACTTACAACAGAAGATACACTTTTGTTTTTTTGGAAGAAAAGAAGTGTGTATTTCTTCACTTTAAATTTTGATTCTGTGTTTATCCATAGAAACTGGTTGAATTGATTTCATTTTTTAAAATATAATTTGTTGTCAAGTTGGTTTCCATACAACACCCAGTACTAATCCCAACAAATGCCCTCCACCATGCCCATTACCCACTTTCCCCTCTCCCTAACCTCCCATCAACCCTCAGTTATCATTATTTGAGAGTCTCTTACGGTTTGCCTCCCTCCTTCTCTGTAGCTTTTATACCCATTCCCTTCCCCCACCGTCTTCTGTTAAATTTTGCAAGATCCACATATGAGTGAAAACATATGATATCTTTCTCTGACTGATTTATTTCACTTAGCTTAATACCCTCTGGTTCCATCCACATTGCTGCAAATGGCTAGATTTCATTCTTTCTTATTACCATGTAGTATTCCATTATACATATAAACAACATCTTCTTGATGTTGATGGACATTTAGGCTCTTTTCATGATTTAGCTATTGTTCAAAGTGCTGCTCTAAACATTGGGTACATGTACCCCTATGCATCAGCACTCCTGTATCCCTTGGGTAAATTCCTAGCAGTGCTATTGCTGGGACATAGGGTAGTTCTATTTTTAATTTTTTTGAGGAACCTCCACACTTTTTCAGAGTGGCTGAACCAGTCTGCTTTCCCACCAACAGTGCAAGAGGGTTCCCATTTCTCCACATCCTCGCCAGCCTCCATAGTCTCCTGATTTGTTCATTTTAGCCCCTCTCACCAGTGTGAGGTGGTATCTCAGTGTGGCTTTGATTTGTATTTCCCTGATGATGAGTAACGTTGATGGAGCATCGTTTCATGTGTCTGTTGGCCATCTGGATGTCTTCTTTGGAAAAGTGTCTATTCATGTCTTCTGCCCATTTTTTCACTGGATTATTTTTTCAGATCTGGAGTTTGGTGAGTTACTTACAGATTTTGGATACTAGCCCTTTATCTGATATGTCATCTGCAGATATCGTTTCCCATTCCGTCGGTTGCCTTTCAGTTTTGTTGTTTCCTTTGCAGCGCAGGTCCCAATAGTTCATTTTTGCCTTTGATTCCTTTGCCTTTGGAGATGTGTTGAATAAGAAATTGCTGTGGGTGAGGTCAAAGAGGTTATTTCCTGCTTTCTCCTCTAGGGTTTTGATAGTTTCCTGTCTCACATTCAGGTCCTTCGTCCATTTTGTGTATGGTGTAAGAAAGTGATCTAGTTTCATTATTCTGCGTGTTGCTGCCCAGTTCTCCCAGCACCATTTGTTAAAGAGCCTTTTTTCCATTGGACACTCTTCCCTTCTTTGTCAAAGATTAGTTGGCCACACACCTATGAGTCCAATTCTGGGTTCTTAATTCTATTCCATTGGTCTCTGTGTCTGTTTTTGTGCCAATACCATACTGTCTTAATGATTACAGCTCTGTAGTAGAGGGTAAAGTCTAGTATTGTGATGCCTCCCGTTTTGGTTTTCTTCTTCAATATTACTTTGGCTATTTGGGGTCTTTTGTGGTTCCATAGAAATTTTAGGATAGTTTGTTCTAGCTTTGAGAAGAATGCTGGTGCAATTTTGATTGGGATTGCATTGAATGTGTCAATTGCTTTTGGTAGTATTGACATTTTAACAGTATTTATTCTTCCTACCGATGAGCATGGAATGTTTTCCCATTTCTTTGTGTCTTCTTAAATTTGTTTCATAATCTTTATATAGTTTTCAGCATACAGATCTTTTACATCTTTGGTTAGGTTTATTCCTGGGTACTTCATGGTTCTTGGTGCAGTTGTGAATGGGATCAGTTTCTTGATTTCTCTTTCTGTTGCTTCATTACTGGTGTATAAAAATGCAACTGATTTCTGTACATTGATTTTGTACCCTGCGACTTTGATGAATTTATATTTCAGTTCTAGCTGACTTTTGGTGGAGTCTGTCAGGTTTTCCATTTAGAGTATCATGTCGTCTGCAAAAAAAGTGAAAGTTTACTTCATCTTTGCCAATTCTGATGCCTTTTATTTCCTTTTTTTTTTGTCTGATTGCTGATGCTAGGACTTCCAGCACTATGTTAAATAACAGTGGTGAGAGTGGACATCCCTGTCATGTTCTTGATCTCAGGGGGAAAGCTCTCAGCTTTTCCCCATTGAGGATGATATTAGCTGTGGGCTTTTCATAAATTGCTTTCATGAGAGTTAAGTATATTCCTTCTCTCCCTACTTTCTCCAGGGTTTTTATTAAGAAAGGATGCTATATTTTGTCAAATGCTTTTTCTCCATCTATTGACAGGATCATATGGTTCTTTTCTTTTCTTTTGTTAATGTGCTGTATCACATTAATTGATCTGTGAATATTGAACCCAGGAATGAATCCCACTTGATTATGGTGGATCATTTTTTTTTATATGCTGCTGAATTTGATTTGCAAGTATCTTGTTGAGAATTTTTGTATTCATATTCATCAGGGATATTGGCCTGTAGTTCTCTTTTTTTCTGGGTCTGTGTCTGGTTTGGGAATCAAAGTGTGCTGGCTTCATAGAATGAGTTCATTTCTATTTTTTGGAACAGATTGAGAAGAATAGGTATTTACTCTGTTTTTTAAATGTCTGGTAGAATTCCTCAGGGAAGCCATTTAGTCCAGGTCTCTTATTTGTTTGGAAATTTTTGATAACTGATTCAGTGTTTTCACTAGCTATGGATCTGTTCATATTTTCTATTTCTTCCTGTTTGAGTTTTGGTAGTGTGTGTGCGGTTAGGAATTTGTCTGTTTCTTCTAGGTTGTCTAGTTTGTTGGCATATAATTTTTCATAGTATTCCCTGATAACTGTTTATGTTTCTGAGGATTGGTTGTACTAAATCCATTTTCATTTGTGATTTTATCTATTTGGGCCTCTCTCTTTTCTTTTTGAGAAGCTTGTCTAGAGGTTTTTCAATTTTGTTTATTCATTTATTTTTTTTAAAAGCCAACTCTTGGTTTCATTGATCTGTTCTACTGTTGTTGTTATTGTTTTTGGATTCTATATTGTTTATTTCTGCCCTGATCTTTATTATTTCTCTTCTTCTGTTGGTTTTGGGGTGTCCTTGCTGTTCTGCTTCTAGTCCTTTAGGTCTGCTGTTAGATTTCGTATTTGGGATTTTTCTTGTTTCTTGAGATAGGCCTGGATTGCAATGTATTTTCCTCTTAGGACTGTCTTTGCTGCATCCCAAAAGGTTTGGATTGTACATTTTCATTTTCATTTGTTTCCATATATTTTTAAATTTCTTCTCTAATTGCCTGATTGGCCCATTCAGTCTTTAGTAGGATGTTCTCTAACCCGCATGCTTTTGCAGGTTTTCCAGACTTTTTTATCCTGGGGTTGATTTCAAGTTTCATAGCATTGTGATCTGCAAGTGTGCACTGTATCATCTTAATTCTTTTATATTTATTGAGGGGTGTTTTGTGATCCAGTATGTGATCTATCTTGGAGGATGTACCATGTGCACTTAAGAAGAAAGTGAATTCCATAGCCTCAGGATGTAGAGTTCCAAATATATCCATCAAGACCATCTGGTCCAATGTGTCATTCAAGTCCATTGTTTCTTTACTGATTCTCTGTTTAGTTGACCTATGCATTGCTGTAAGTGGAGTATTCAAGTCCCCTGCAATTAGCACATTCTTATCAATAAAATTGCATATGTTTGTGATTGTTTTATATATTTGGGGTCTCCTGAATTTGGTGCATAGACTTTTATAATTGTTAGTTCTTCCTGATGGAGAGACCCTGTAATTATATAATGCCCTTCTTTATCTCTTGTTTTAGCCTTTAATTTAAAGTCTAGTTTGTCTCCTATAAGGCTGACTGCTCCAATTTTCTCTGGACTTCCAATAGCATGATAGATAGTACTCCATCCCTTTACTTTTAATCTGAAGGCGTCCTCAGGTATAAAGTGAGTCTCTTATAGACAGCAAATAGATGTGTCTTTTTTATATCCATTCTGATAAACTATGTCTTTTGATTGGAGCAGTTAGTCCATTTACATTCAATGTTATTATTGAAAGATAAGGGCTTAGCTTCACTGTCTTATCTCTAGGTTTCATGCTTGTATTGATGTCTCTGGGACCTTGTGTTCCTTGCAACGTTTCCCTCACAGAGTCTCCCTTAGGATCTCTTGTAGGGCTGGTTTAGTGGTGATGAATTCCTTCAGTTTTTATTTATTTGGGAAAAACTTGATCCTTCCTTTTGAATGATTGGCTTGCTGGATAATGGATTCTTGGCTGCATATCTTTCCTGTTCATCACATTGAAGATTTCCTGCCATTCCTTTCTGGCCTCCTAAGTTTCAGTAGATAGGTCTGCTACTGCTTTTATGTGTTTACTTTTGTCTACTAAGGACCGTTTATCCCTAGCTGCTTTCAGAATTCTCTCTTTATCTTTCTATTTTGCCAGTTTCACTATGATCTGTTGTGCAAAAGATTGATTCAAGTTATGTCTGAGGGGAGTTCTCTGTGCCTCTTGGATTTCAATGTCTGTTTCCTTCCCCAGGTTGGGGAAATTCTCAGCTATGATTTGTTCAAGTACCCCTTCAACCCTTTCCTCTCTTTCTTCTTCTTCTAGAATTCCTAATATAAGGATATTGTTCCATTTAATGGCATCACTTAGTTCTTGAATTCTCCTTTCATGCTCCTGTTTCATTTTATCTCTCTTTTTCTCAGCTTCCTCTTTTTCCATAATTTTATCTTCTAATTCACCTATTTTCTCCTCTGCCTCGTCAATCTCACTGTGGCCACCTCCATTTTATTATGCACCTCATTTACAGCATTTTTAAATTTGTGACTGTTTTTAAGATCCTTGATCTCTGCAACAGGGAGTCTCTGCTGTCTTTTATGCTTTTTTCAAGGCCAGCAATTAATTTTATAACTGTTATCCTAAATTCTTGTTCATATATGTTGTTTATATCTGTTTTGATCAATTCTTCAGCTGTTACTTCTTCCTGGAATTTCTTTGGGGGAGAATTCTGTTTCATCATCTTGGCTAGTTTTCTGTCCCTTGTAAGTTTTAAAAGCTTGTTATGTACTCTGCACCTTGAGCACTGATATATTAAAAGGGGCTCATATACTTTTAATATAAGTTTAATATAGTGGCTGTTTAGGAGGTGTTTCTTGGTCTCTGTTGTTGTGACTTTGGTTATTTTATTTTGCTACTCATAGTGATGTTTTAGATCCTCCACCAGGAGTGCTTTGGTTGTTCCTTGAAGTATCCCTGGAAATGAAAACAGACAAACAAACAGGAAACAAAAACACACGAATGCACAAACCAAAAAACAAACAAGCAAACAAAAACATTCTAAAACAAAAAATAGAAATACCAGCTACAAGTAAAGAACAGGGTGGAGGTGGTACTGATGGAAGATGATGGAAGAGCATATACAAAGAGAGAAATGACAGGGGTGGGGAAAAAGAAAAAATGAACATTGACCAAGCAGAGAGACTGAAAGTCTTAATCCAGAGAGAAAGGAGAATAAAGAAGCAATTGAGGGAAAAGAAATGGAGATAAAATTACCCACAGAAACTATATGGCCTGATTATTCCAGAGAGAGAGAAAGTAAAGAAGGAGGTGTTGACCATGCATCAAGAGAATGGATTAAATATGTCTGCTTAAGCAAACCACTAACCAAAGTAAGCAGCCTAGAGGATGGTGGAAATAAGAAGGAGAAAAGGGAGAATATGTCTAAATAACAAGAACTGACTTAGAATTAATCGAGGCAATGCCACAGTGCTGATCTGCAGGGGGCCATCTGGTTCTATAGCCTCTATCCTGCCTTCACCGTGGCCCCACAGACCCATTCCTGAGTCCCCGCCCTGGTGGTTGTGGGGAGAAAAATGGCAACCTCCCAGTCCCTTCTTCACGGACCAGGTGTCCCGAATCACTTCTTTGGATCTGTCCTCACTGTGCCGTGGGTGCAGTCAAGGTGGGCTGTCTTACTCAGTTGTCTCGTATGTCCCACACTTATCTGGGTTTTAAACTCCCACTCTTTGTGAGTTAATAATGATGCCGCCCGGAATGTAATCCCTTCTGTGCTGCAGCAGTTCAGAGGTGGGAACTGAAATCTCCTGCTGCAGATTCTGCCCCTGGCCTACCCCAGAACCCGGAGATGACTCCCCTCCTCCCCTTGTGTGCAAACAGGGCAGCCGGCCCCAGTCTGAAGAAAGTCCTGCAGTTAGAGACAGGATCTGTCTCCAAAATCCCTGTAGTTAGAGATGGGGTGACAGGATCCCTCTCCATCCTGGTTGGAGATTTTTCTCTTGTCCTGATAAAGTCCTACACTTCCCCACTGGCTCTTTCTCTTCCTTTTGTCTCTGCAGAAGGGAATCCCTCCCCTCCATGCCTCCACGGCTGGTTTTATCTCCCCAAGTTTGTAATCACACACCTATGGGGCCGTCTGGTTTTCCTGTTTTCTTCCTGGTCTGTTTTCCTCCCAATCCCTTGGGGTTCAAACTCCTTTGGCTTCAGCTCTTCTTTGTTTGAAAGATATGGGAAGTCGGATCTCCCTATTTCTCCACCATGTTGGCCCTCTAACTGAGATGATTACATTTTAAGTTGAATGCAGTTTTTTTAAATCTTTTAAAAAATTTCTATATGATTGCGGGAGTTTTGGCAGTAGTTTTTATATGGTTAATTTGGTTTCTAAATTAAAAATGTGGATTATGATTTTCTTTTTATCATGATAGAGACTATACTGAATCAGGCCATTGATATATGTGAAATTAGATAAATGCTTTACTTTGGTTTCATAAAAAAGGAATTGAATCTTTCTTAATACAAACTTAACAATAGAAGTTAAAAAAAAAACCTTACCAGTAAAATGCTAGGAATGTTACTTTTTATTCAGAATCTTCAGGTATAAGTTCAATAACCAACTAATTATTCAGTTTTTATCTATAAGGCTTATTATATATGCCTATTTTGAAATTAAAAACAATTCAGCAGAACAATTTGAAGTTGTTTATTACTTTTAAAACACATAGTACTCCATGATTAGATGTGAGGTTATCAGTTTTCTCTGTAACCTGCTATGTATCTCTCAAAGTAAGGGATATTTTAACTCCTTTTCTGAAACATTCAGCCCTTCAGCCAGGCTTCTACCCCATTGCTTATCTCTATTCTTGGGTAATCTCCTGCCTCAAACCTGCTCTGGAGAAGTAACCAGTCTCATTGGTAAGAAATGGGCATTAACTGGCTCCAGTTTGCTAGTAGGTAGGACTACTGTGTCTTAAAGTTGAGACTGAAGTTGAGACTCATAAGAGAATGTTTCTTTTCACTTCTAACCTTTTAGATTAAGCAATCTGGCCATCTTTGTTTTGAGGGAAGTAAACAGGAATCCTTGAGCCTAATCCATGTTCTCGAATCCAGTGTTATATCACGCCCTGGACTGGGTGTGAAGGGGGCATGCTAGGGATGTCTTAACATATATTATTAATAAAGCAATGAACTGCTATCCATTAGGCAAATTTTCCTCAAAATTTTAGTGCCTTGTAAATGATAGCACTCAGGGACCAATAGCCCACCAGCAATACTTAAGACTCATAAATGTAAATGTTCCTCTTCGCCAGGCTCTTAGAACCCAGGCACATTTTTGAGACACTGTATACAGTGTTAGAAATGGAGAAAGAACCCTCTATATTTTTTCTGCTCTTGATTCATTCAAATATCCTTTACAAGACATAAAGCACACAAATTAGGAATTAGTCAGCCTCCTTTCTTATAGGGCTAACACAGCTAAGAATATATTGCCACTTAAAACATCTTTAATATCAAATAATAGCAGGTAATAATTCAGGGCAAAAATTTGAGAAAAATCAGGAAGGCACAGCTAGAAGGTCAGTGCATCCAAAGATTATTTTATTTCATTAAGACTTAAAAGGCAAATTCAAACTCTTTGATTGAAATAAATAATACTGTGAAATTAAGGTATTAGGACATAGTTATTACCATGTAACATAGTACATGGTAATATATAGTTATTGCCACTATATGTACATATATATATGTATGTATATACACATACATAAAATTTGATGACTTATAAACACATATGTTTATTAGTAAAATAATTTTTTCTTGGCAGCACATTCTTGAGGAAACTGATTCATTGCCTGGGTACAAAAATGAGTGTGATGGGTGATTTCTCCAACTGTGGACAAACTTTTAGAAGAGACCCGAGTTGAGCTTTTTTATTTTATTATGGAATGAAAAATACTAATGGGCCTTCTTTCTGTAGTTTAAGTGTTATCACTCAGTAACTCTTCATATCTGTTTTGTAAGTGACCCTGTGCTGGAAATACAGAAGAAAATTGATCTAATTCATGTCATCATGATGTATTAGTGAATGAAAATAAAGACTAGGAAAGTGCCATAGGATACGTTGAAGTCATTGTTTTCTAATGTAAATTATAGTGGGAATTATTGAGGTGAATAATTCAGTGATGAAATCTGAAAATGAAAAATAATTCTTAGTGGAATGACATCATCAAGATGGCAATGTAGGTCATTTCTGATTTTAGTCCCCCTCACAAGAAGGCCAACCATCAACTATCTATAGACAAGATACTATGGTGACAATCCCAGAACCCAGGGATGAGCCTGAAGCACCCCTTAGCATCATAGAGCCTGAGAAGGGACTGCATTAGAAGGATAAGAGGAGTGGCTCCATTCTGACTGCATGGCCCTCCCCCAGGCTAGCACAAGGCCACACCAAGACAGCCCCTTTGGGCCTACATTTCTCCAGTGAGAGAGAGAGAATCCAAGTGGACATCTAGCTCCATCAGTTTAGCAGGACCCTATCCTAGAAGACCCCTCAGGTCTCACCCTTAAGGTCGTGAACAATGGGTGGCAGATAGAGACAGAGACGGGGGCACAAGTTAAACCAGTCGTCAGATCTTGGCAGATCACATTCCTGCTTGCTGCAATACCCAAGCAGAAATCTGAACCAGTGACTCTGTAGATCTGAGCTAGTGGCACAATTGGTTGAGGAGGTTGTTTAGCAGTTCTGCCTAATTTGAGTTCCAGCTCCTGAACTGTATTGGCTATGGAACCTGTTCTATACCTGTGCTTGAGCAATGAAGCAAATTCAACAGCCCCAGCCAGATATACTCAGGTACAGCCTCCAGTCCAGCCTGACCAAGAAGACTGTCCAGAAAACCTGGGCAACGGTGCATCCCATCTTATGGCCCTACTTGGCCAAAGAGCCAAGTCAGTAGTCCAGGCTCGTTGTGAAACCAGGGAGGCCAAACAGTGGCACTATGCAGCCTTGAAGCCCAACCTACAGTCCCACCTAGCCACTGAGTACAGTTTACCATTCTGTTTTGCAACAGAGCCAAAGCTATGGTTGACTAATTGCAGAGAACACCTTGTGGCCTTGCCCAAGAAGGGAGGTCAACCAATGATCTCACCCAATCAGGGGGCATAGCCAAAAGCTCTGTCTGAGAAAGGAGCACAGACAGATGTCCTTCCTGACCCTGGAGTAGTCTCCAGCCCCACCCAAATGCAGGATATTGCTGCAGGCTCCTTGCAACTAGAGAGCCTAGCCAGCATGTTGCCCGATAGCCAGCAGCCTACCTGATTGCAAAACCCAGCCTATAGCCCTGCTTAACTATGTGGTACAGTCTGTGGCCCAACCTGATCCCAGAAGACATCTTGACCCTGCATCCAAATATGAAGCCCAAGCATGGATTCCAGCCAGCACCACCATCCAGTCAGGGACAGTAGTCCGAGACCCCACCTGATGAGGGGCAGTTGCAGAGGCCAGCCCTTAGCCCTACCCAGTCATAGATTCTAGCCAGTGGCACCACCTACCAGAGGACATGGTCTGTGACCTCACCCAACCACAGGTGATTACACAACCAAGCTAGTGGTCACACCTGAACCTTTGGATCACAGCCATTAACCTGCCTGATCCAGGAGCTCACTCAGCAGCCCCACTTGGATACAATCCAGCTAGCAGTACTGTTCAACTGTGGAGGCCAGCCAGTGGCATTTCCCTGACCTCAGAGCATGGCCAGTTACCTTGTCCAACTAGATACTCTCATAGCAAGACCTGTGTGTTCACATGTGCTACCAATTGACCTGGGCAGTAGCCCAAACTGACCTGACTGGTGATGATCTTTTCCTGCTGAAGTGAACCTGTAAAATCTGAGAGAGGAAAACGCTTTCTTAAAGGCATAAATGCCAGTAAAGGAATCAGGATTATGGAGAGTCAGGTAATCATGATCCCACCAAAGAAAACTAATAAAGCTACAATAACTCATGCTGAAGAAATGGACATTTATAAACTGTCAGAATAATCCTCTTAAAGAAGTTCTGTGAATTACAAAAAGATAAACATTTAGGCAAGTAAATGACATTAGGAAAACAGTGCATAAACAAAATGAGAACTTCAACAAAGAACCAGATACCAGCAACAAACACACAGTAATCCTAAGAATTCTTCAGAATGGTAAAGAACTCAGTAAAGAGCATCAAAAATGGACTCAACAAAGCAGAAGAATCAGTGAGCTGAAAGAGAGGTCATTTGAAATTAACCAGGCAGTGGAGCAAAAATAGGATAAAAAAAGAATGAAGAGAGCCTATGGGATTTATGGAAAAGCAGCAACATACAGAAACTGTGTTTCCATACACTAACAACAAAATATCTGAAAAAGATAACAATCTTCTGCAGAATAGCATCAAAATAACAAAATATTTGGGAGAAGTTTGCAAGGAAATGAAAGCAACTACAAAACTTTGATGATAGAAATTGAAGAAGACACAAACAAATGGAAAGATATCCTGTGTTCATGATTTGAAAGAATTAATATTGTTAAAATGTCCATACTACCTAAGGTCATCTGTCAATTCAGTGAAATCCTTATCTCGATTGTAATGGCCTTTTCCTCACTAATAGAAAAAGATTCATATGGAACCACAAAAGCCCCCAAACCATGAAAGCAATTCTGAGAAAGAACAATGCTAGAAACATCACATGTCCTCATTCAAACTATTTTACAGAGTGATAGTGATCAAACCAATATGGTACTGGCAAAAAAGCAACCCATAGACCAATGAAATATCACAGAGAAACAAGAAATAAACCCTTCCATATACTATCAACTAATATTTGACAAGAGAGTGAAGAATACTCAATGAGAAAGTGACAGTCTCTTTAATATATGGTTTTTGAGACAGTGAATATTCACAGGCAAAAGAATGAAAACTGGACTCCCATAGTAAACTACTCACAACAATTAACTTGGAGCAGATTAGAAACTTTAAGGCCTGAAACCATAAAACTCTTGGGAGAATACATAGGGAAAAAGCTCCATGGCATTCGCCTCAGCAATGATTTCTTAGATATGGCATCAAAACTATAAGCAACAAAAACAGAAATCAGAAAGTAGCACTGCCCCAACCAAAAGGTCTGCACAGAGAAGAAACCACCAACAAAGTGGAAAGGCAACCTATGGAACATGAGAACGTGTTCCATATGTGATAAGGATTAATGTCCAAATACACAAGGAACTCATAAAATTGACTAGCAAAAAATGCAATTAAAAAATGGGCAAAGGACTTGAACAGACAGTGTTTTAAAAATAGTCAAATGGTCAACAGGTACATGACAAAGTGCACAGTGTCACTAATCATCAGGAAAATGCAAATCAGAACTGTATCAACACCCACCTTTTAGAATGACTATTATAGAGGCGCCTGGGTGGCTTAGTCGGTTGGTCGTCCGACTTTCGCTTAGGTCATGATCTCACGGTTCGTGGGTTCAAGCCCCGCGTCGGGCTCTGTGCTGATTGCCAGCTCAGAGCCTGGAGCCTGTTTCAGAATCTGTGACTCCCTCTTTCTCTGACTCTCCCCTGCTCACACTGTCTCTCTCTCTCTCTCTCCTAGAAATAAATAAAAATATTAAAAAAAGAATGACTATTATAAAAAAGGCAAAAGATAACAAGTACTGGTGAGGATGTGGAGAAATGGGAATCCTTGTGCACTGTTGGTGCAAGTGTAAATTGGTACAGCTACTCTGGAAACAGTCTGTAGGTTCTGTAAAAAGTTAAAAATAGAATCGCCATATGATCCAGCAGTTCTACATATGGTTATATTTCTGACGGAAAGTACATCGCTTTCTCAGAGAGATATCTGTGCCCCATATCTACTGCAGCATTATTTATAGTAGCCAAAAGATGGAAACAACCTTAGTGTTTGTCAACAGATGAGTGGATAAAAAAAATCTGTATGTATATATAATAATATTTAGATAATATAGATAGTATTCTGTTATCTCTATAATATATACTATATATGATGCTCCTATATTTTATATATATATACACACACACACACACACACACACATATATATATATATATGATATGCCAAATTTCCCAGTCATAGAAAAGAAGGAAATTCTGTCATTTGCAACAACATGGGTGAATCTTGAGAGCATTTTGTTAAGTGAAATAAGTCTGAAAGAGAAAGGCAAATATTGTATACTCTCACTTACACATAGACTCTAGAGAAACAATTTATAGAAACTGCGGATGGGTGGTTATCAGAGGTGGAGAGTGGGCAGAGTGGCTTGGGGGAAATGGTGAAAGTGGTCAAAGCATACAAACTCCCACTTAGAAGATGAGTAAATTCTGGGCATGTAATTTACAGCATGGCCACTGTAGTTAACAATACTGAATGGTATATTTGAAAATTGTTGTAGAGTAGAACTTAACATTTCTTGCAATGGGTGCACTGCCCCCCAACACACACACAGATTGCTAACTTTGTGAGGTGATGGATGTGTTAACCTTATTGTGATAATCATTGGGCAACACATACATAAATCATTACATTGTATACTTTAAACTTACGCAATGCAACAGTCAATTCTATCTCGATAAAGCTGAAGAAAATAAAATTTGTGTTTTACTGAAAAAAAAAAAGCCCCTATAAAGTTAGTGTAAAGAAAAACTAACCATGAAGTTGTTTGAGAGTCTTCAAAAAAGTAGAATAGCGAATTCAGTTTTACTTAAAATAGTAAGCTGTGCCCTGTGTGACTTCAAGAGATACATGGTAAACACAGATGAGTTGCTTTAAAAAGAGTGATTTCTCAAACAGGATGTGGAGAGGTATTTGCATCTGCTTATCTCTTGGGAACAGACACTAATCTATGAATTTAAAGCAATTGTTTCTCGAAGAATATTATAGGAATTGGCACCATTAGAACTTGTCATTTTCTGCTGGGGAAGTAGATGTTTAAGGCAACAGAACTCTGACATGATGGGTTCCTTGATGTTCTTGCTACAGAAAACACAGGCACTTCAAAGCTTAAAATGCTCACTTCCTAAATGCGAGTCTCTTGTGCTTCCCACAGTTTATGGCACCTGAAAAATTTGAGAGCAGAAACTTGTATCACCTATTTTTGCAACTAGCTTTCGGAAAAATGGGAGTCTAAATACTCAGGCGCCATTTTAGTGCTGCTGTGTAAAGTTAGGCAAGGTGTTTTATCTCTTTGAATCAACTTTTCCTTCACCTAAAATGAAAAACTTGGGTGCATCACCACCTGGGTCACTTTATATTTTGGCTATTGTTATCATTCTCCAATTCTGCTAGTATTAATGAATTTTTTTCTCTTATTTCTTCCTGTGAAAGCTGTATCGAACCAAACCATGTTGTTTAGTGACAAGCTATCCCTTTGAGCTTGGTGGGGCATTATTTAAGTGTATGAAAGTTGCTCTATTAAAAAATAAATTTGTACATTCCTTACAAATGGAAAGGAAGAAATAGTTGAAGAAATTTGATAACAGGAAGTAAAAATAGGAAAGTAATAAAGCCAGCAATAAAGTTAATAGAAATTAATATCACACAGTCATATGTTATTGCCACAGGTAGAAACAAATTTGGCTCTAAACTTTCCAGCAGCCAAAGACATAGAGGGAAAAAATCATATTTTTTAAAAATTATTGAATAAGGAAGTATTACTTTTCCTGAGAAAAAAACTTTTCCCCCTTATTAAAGGAAACAGTGTTCATTGTGATAGATAACATCTTCAATATCTTGGAATTTTATAACAGTCGAGTTTTAAAATATGTCCAGTAGTTTGAGGGTGAATATCAAAGCACATGTTCAATTCAACATCATGCCATTGAGCTACACAGGGTTTTTAAACATTGGTGGTAATGACACGTTTCTCTTGTGAGGGGTCATTCTTTGCATATTAGGATTCTTGGCAGCATCCCTAGCCTCTGCCCACTAGATGCCAGTAGCAACCCTCTAGCACCCCAGTTGTGACAACCAAACATTTCTCCACATTTTGCCCAAAGTCCCCTGGGGAGGCAAATCACCCACAACTGAGAACCACTAACTAAATAGCAATAATTAACTAATCATCAGTTATTCAACCACAATTGTTAAAAATGCTATAATAAAGACATGAGTTTGGGGCTTAAGAAATGCTTTTTGGGGGCACCTGGGTGGCTCAGTCGCTTAAGCATCCAACTTTGGTTCAGGTCATGATCTCACAGTCCATGGGTTTGAGCCCCACATTGGGCTCTGTGCTGGCAGCTCAGAACCTGGAGCCTGCTTCAGATTCTGTGTCTCTTCCCTTTCTCTCTTTCTCTCTGCTCCTTCCCCACTTGGGGTAAGTGCAAGGAAGAAGTAAGAGGAAGGGTAAGGAGTATTTAGCTCCACAAAATGTGGGATGTGGAGTATTCCAAATTGAGGGATAGTATGTTTACCAGCTATGAATTAAGAAGGCAGATGTGACAGGCCATTGCATCATTGCTGGTGACTAGGATGACAAAATCAGATTCTTGTCATTATCCAACCAAGGAATGTTGACTGAGTAGTGGTCTCCTAGCACTCTGCAAATGTGGGATCCAATTGTTGTTGTTGCTTTAATCGAGGAGCTTACAACTTGGTAAAGAAAGCAGAAATAACACAAAATAAAAGTAGGTGCTCATTAAAGCTACTTTGGAAATTACTGTCAATGCAAGAGGATAACAACAACAAGACACTGATAGAGCTGGAGAGACTAAGAGGAATGATGGGAATTGCCACCGAAGAAGTGGACTGATTGTTAAGGACTAGATAGTGGAATAAGAGCACTAGTCAGAAGGGAATAGCATAGAGAATGGCTGCAGATAGAAACAAATTTACAGATGGGTCAAGGACGTAACTAGTTTCAAGGTCATCTGTTTGGCGTTCAGGAAGTTTGGACTCCCAAAGACAGCCTTCCCTGTTTTGGGGCTGGGAGAATTTTAGGAGCATCATTATTTTAGGAGCGCAGTAAAAGGGGCATGAAGGTTACAGTGAGTGGGAAAAGAGAACTTTTACAGTGAGTGGGAAAAGAGAGTACCTGCTAAGATTAAAGTTTGGTGCAAGAACCATCTTGGCGATTTTTATAGGTGAACTTAATCTATAAAGGACTACTACTTTTGGGAGCTAAGATCCTAACACTGAGATATCTTCAAATGTTGAATCCAGAACAGTTGACTCAATTATTTTTCTTCTAGTGTGGGCTCAGAATGAAGTGAGATGCTCTATTAAGTACAGGTCAAAAATCAAGGTGACTCTCTTCCCTTGACCAGACCTAATTTAATTTATTTTCTTTTTAGAAAACAGTAATCAATGAAGCAAACACCTAAAATCCAAATGACCTAGAGTGCAGTCAAATTCTTTTTTACTAATTTTTTTATCCTATGCATAAAAGTTTACTGTGCAGATTTCAGATATTGTTAAATTGGTTTTAACCCTCTACTTTCAAAACATAAGCATTAGGATTCCTTCATTTTAAAAGTAGATACAAAGAATTTTGGTGTTTCAAAGTCAGGAAGACATTTTAGCCTTTTATGCACCCTCTGCTGTGGCAGAAATGATTGGCAGTCGTGATGTCCTACCACAGGCCATTATCTCATGAGAGGCAAGTTCAACTAGCAGGTTGCTCTTTCCTTTCAGTAATTACATTAACTACAAACTGGTAGAACTTTTTAATAGCGATTTTGCACAAAGATTTTGCAGCCATTACATAGTCCATTTAGTGCAAGTATATGGAGTGAATCTGTCAAAGAAAAATGCACACAGATTTTTATGACGTGGGAATAATTATTAAACAGTCATACATTATTCCCATCTTTTTCCGCCCCCCAAGCAGAGAAAAAAAATTGTCAAATATATTGTGATAATTAAGGCTAGTAAAGGAAAATTAAACTTAAGATTTCTTTGAATATATAGTTAAAACAGATGAATGGTGGCAGAATATATCACATTCAAATATACTGCTTTGGTATATTGATTATTTTGAGCTGGAGGCACCTGAGAAATAGCAAATATGATGACAGGTATTCTTTGAACTTATCTGCCTAAATCCTCCAAAAGGAATTCACTTGTTGCAGAACCTTTTCCTTGGTGTTTCATCAACCAAAAGGGATAGACGCCTATTCTAGGAGAGGACTCCAGACCCCAACATCATACCCAGACAGACTTTTCACAAACTGTCATAGCTTCCCTGCGTTCTTCTAAAGTCTCATTAATTTTTTCTAAAAATCATTTACTCTTACCTAAAAGGCCTACATGCCCTTTTCCTTTTCTTCTGAAGATGATTTTTAGCCCTGAATTCTAAGCTACCTTAGGGAGTTGCCCATTTTTCTTGAGTCTCTCCCGTGTATACTTCAGTATACATGTATATAAACTTTAGTTTTTCTCTTGTAAGACTGTCTCTTAACACGCAGAAGGTAGAAGGGTTATGTTTTCTTCCTTACACAGAAATGGGTGGAAGTGGTACTATCAGGGAGGTGAGTTTGAGTGATTTGATGGATGAGAAGACAGCATTGATGTTCTTTGGCTGAAATGATGAATAGATTGTTTTGAGGGGGTAACCTGGTGGTGATACTCCTAAAGAGAAAGAGAGAATGGGAACAGGATAATATGCTGGTAGGTATTTGAAATAAAAAGCTGTTTGTTTATGGGTGCTAGGATTACCAGAAACATTGAAAATAGGAGTTGGAAGAGGTACGAATTGCTTCGTTAATGCAAATGCCTTCCTAATCTATACTTCCTGGTCTGATTTTTTTCTTTTTTAAAACATAATTTTAGGTTTATTTATTTTGGGAAAGAGAGAAGGAGCATGTGAATGCACAGGAGGGAGAGAGAGAATCTCAAGTAGGTTCCAGAGAATTTCAGGTAGGTTCCACACTGTCAGTGTAGAGCTCCACATGGGGTTCAGACTGGAACCCATGGAACCATGAGTTCATGACCTGAGCCAAAACCAGGAGTCAGGTGCTTAACGGACTGAGACACCCAGGTACCCTGGTCTGATTTTTTAAGTTGCATTTTTATTTAACCAGTGATTGTTAAGTACAATATGTTATGTTTCACTTTCCCTCAAAATTACTGTATCTTAATCAAAGCTAATTGGTTGGATTCTTTTGGTTGTAAGTAACAGATACTGATTCTGCCTGGCTTAGGCAGAAAATGGAAATCCAAAGTTTATTAAGTGTTCAAGTTTTAAGAAATAGGAAAGCAGGGCAGTTCTGTGGTGGTCAAGAATATGATTTGAGGATTAGTCATCTAGGGGGCTTCCATTCCAAACACTCAGCTATCAGGAATCTCCTCTTTCTATGGAATAGATACCCAAGTTTAGGGAGAGAGAAACTTGCTAATCCAGTGAAGCTCATGCAGTTAGATGACATTGATATGTGACTTTTGAAAGTCTATACCTTGTTCAGAGGGGGAAAATTTATCAGAGAAGGAGTCATTTTGAAATGTGAGGATGAAGGTCACATCCTAGAGATGGTAAAGTGGTACAAGGTAGGAAAATGGTAAGCTGCCTACTCTGCGTATATATTCCAAGAGTTAAGGTAGCAGCATAGAAGAAAGAACACAAAGGTGCCAAAGACCACATACCAGCTACCTTTTAGGATTTCCCTAGAACTTTATCACATGAGAGATATGGAATATGCACAATCCATGTGATATGTACAAGGATAGGAGGCTGCTGGTAAATATAGGCTTTATTCCTGGTTGCAGTGTGCCCAGGTAAAATTGGAATCCATTACCAGGGAAGAAGCATAGAATGGATGTGGAGATGAAGAGCTAACAGCTTTTCACCACATTTGGGAAAGTAAAATACACACACACACACACACACACACACACGCACACACACACACACAAATGTATATGCATGCATATTGCAGAGTATTTGTATGTGTGTGTGTACAATCTTAAATATTTTACAGCAACCCTAAAGTGAAAAAAGTGACTTCATCATTTTCACTTAAATCAGTATTAACTGATAGGGTTTCTATAAATTCTAACCTGGAGTCAGTCATGCTTTATAAAGAATGGTGACTTATGTTTAACTATTCTTGGGAGATGCTTTATGCAGTCCTAGGGAACACAGACTCGCAATACACAGTAGTATATTAAAAAGCCATAGAACGGTCCTACTGTCAACTAGTTTACTTAATATTAACTCAGAGTATCTGAAATTAATGGAAGCAAGTTTTTCTTATTGTCAATTCTTGTCAATATTTCATATTCTTTCAAAAACATTGGGTTAGCCAAACTAATGTTTGTAATTAGAGAACAAATTATTAAACTCATAGAATAAGAAAATTATAGTTTAAAACACATAACAGGTATATTTTATTTAATTTTATAAATTATATTTAATACTCTATTGAAAATACAGAGAACTCTATATAAAACAGAAAATAATTGCTTTAGCTTTTATCAAATTTTAAATTTTATTTTAAAAATTGAGGAATCAAACTAATTAGGGAATTAATAATTTAGAAATTTATTTTCAAATTATTTCATGATTAAGCCTTTAAATTTCAACTCTATACACTTATTTTAAACCAGTTGGAATGTTCAGACCTAGTTTGATATGATCTATGCAGAGTAATTGAAAAATAATTGTAGTGGTGTTAAAGAGACAGCTCTAAGAATTTGAAGATTTTTACTTTCACACATCACCCTTCCGCACATCTTTTGTCTTTAGTGGCCCTTCATCATTTACACGCAAAAGTCTAATTGAGACAGTTGTTCTTTAATTTTCTTTAACAAGATGAAGTGTCATTTCTGTTTAGTAGGTCTGATACATCTCTGTACCTCACACCTTTGCAGCTGACAAGGAAAACTACTTTAAATGTCTGAAGATTCCAAAGGCAATATTACATTAAATGTTTGCCTTGTAATTGCTTGTGACAAATTATCCTATTGATGGAGAAATATGTACCCAGGTTCCACATGGATACTTTTTCTTTGAACTTGGAAATGATTCTAAATAAATGTCTTCAAAGTAATCTTTTTAAATGAGTTAGCTGTGTCTTTAGTTTGTAAATTACACTATATGTACTATTTTCAATCAAATGGTGGCTGCTATAAATCAAAGAAGTTATATATTAGAAGGATGGCTTTCAAAGCTCACAGCTTGAAAAATCACCTAGAAATTAGTTTTATTTTCTCTTCCCAGACACAGAGATTTTAAGAGATGTGACGCTATTGAAATTATGTTTCCATTTCTTAAATTAGCTTTACCTTCATGTAGTGATATATGTAGACATTGGGAAGAGACATCACTGAAGCTTGAAATCCCCCTAAGGAATACCACGTAAATAAAACCCATGATCAAAATTCTGAGGGGAAGTTACATTTTTGGTTGAGAAAAGATTTAAAAAAATATTTTTGTAATAATTCTATGCCTTAGTATGTTCATGGACATGAATATAAAGATACAAGTAAGATTTGAGTGGATTGTGTCTCACAGAATATTTTTCTTGCCTCAATACATGTCATCAGTACAATGAAATCTTTCCTTGATAACATTGAACTTTGTAATGTTTCAGAGACATTATTCAGGAATCTGTTGATCATGGATGGGAAAGTGTAATTGAGCAATTTGAGTAATTGAGGGTTCTGTATTTGTTGATGAGTACCAGTTTTATGGTAGCTTGTCTATTATATGTTATATTAGAACGAATTTGCTAATAGTACAGATTCAAGTCAAAGAGTCTAGACCTTCATGTGGTGTAAAATAAGCAAAATGTATCTTTGGTATTCCTTCTAGTAACCTTTAGTGTTTCCTTGTTTCTTTTTCCATTTAAAGACTTTCTCTTTTCAAAGTCAGCTCTCGGCAGCATGGCAGCTGTAAAAGACTGACAACAGTTTAAAACATTTCCTTTCTTATTTCTTTTGTTTTTTAATGTTTACTTATTTTTGAGGGAGAGGGAGAGAGGGAAGGAGAGGAAGGGGAAGAGAGGGAGATAGGAAGAAAGGAAGAGGGAGAGGAAGAGGGAGAGAGGGAGAAAGGAAGAGGGAGAGGTAAGGAGAAGGAGAGGGAGGGAGAGGGAGAGGGAAGGAGAGGGAGAGAGAGAGACTGAGATTGAACACAAGTAGGGAAGGGGCAAAGAGAAAGGGAGACACAGTATCTGAAGCCGACTCCACGTTCCTAGCTGTCAGCCCAGATCCTGATGTGGGGCTTGAACCCACAGACCGTGAGATCATGACCTGAGCCAAAGTTGGACACTTCATCAACTGAGCCACCCAGGTGCCCCTAAAGCATTTCCTTTCTTAAAATTAAAAAGATGAATTTGCAGATCTTCAGATAATAGCCAATGTATGGGAATGACTTGGGCAGAATACCTTCCTTTCTTCTATTGAATAAACAAATTGCATATTACTTACGGTATGTATATCTTTGTAAAATGCAGGAGACAAGCACTAAATAAGAGAAACCTATTTTGCCTGTCCACACAGGACCTCATAAGTCTTGTATGCTACTGAGGAAGAAAGGCAATGAAAAAAAGCATGAACGTCATGAAGAGAGTCATCTATCACAGAGCATGATGACCTCTATGGGGACCTGTTATATGCATACACATAGTACTTAATGTTCCTATTCTTGGAGTTTAATATTTTATGCAGCAAGAGAAATCATCAGATCCTTTCCTCACTTCTCTTTATTTATTTTTAAATGTTTGTTTATTCATTTTGAGACAGAGAGAGAGACGAAGGGATGGAGACAGAGAATCCCAAGTAGCCCCACAGCGCAGAGCCTGATGTGGGGCTCAAACTTAGGAACAGTGATATTATGACCTGTGCTGAAATCAAGAGTGGGATGCTTAACCTAGGGAGCCACCCAGGTGCCTCTCACTTCTCTTTACTTGTTAAACTCATAGTAAAGAGGATTTTTATCAGGGAAAATACCCGTGATTTGCCCATCCTAAATCAACAGCTTTTCATGTATGCACATCTTTTTGTAGCAGTTGTGTTTTATGTGGTTATTAACATGGCATAATTGGGGGGATTATATGCTACTGCTTTATCAAATGTTTTATAAATTATTACAATACTGTCTTTGTAATTATTTCTTTTAGGGCAGATATAATATCGTAGACATGATATCCTTTATGATAGGATGCCATAATCTATTCAAGCAATTGTTTTATTAAATATTTACACTTTTGAAATAATAATTACTGCCCAGAACAGAATATCATCATTGATAAAGCTCTATTTTTATATTGAATTATTTTATAGGAGTTCATGACAGAATTATAGTGTATGAACATTTTAATATATCTTATTATGTATTCTCCATTGTTTTCCAGAGATGCTTTAACATTTTCCTGTGTTATCATAATTCTATATTTATTTTAGTTTGAACAAATTATTTCTTTTATTCAACAAACATTTACAAAATCCTTTGTACGTCCAAAATTTGTGGAAGAAGAAAGTGAGATTTAAAGCTAATCCTATCATTGGGATTATCTGAAGGGGTGCGACAAGACATTTTGGAGCCATGAAAGAATCCCAGGGGTTATAGGAGGAAGAATCTGTAAGTGTTTTAGAAAAGACATTTCATAAACTCTGTCACAGTCAAGCACTGAAATATGATCTCTTTAAAGTCTGGTTCTGGCCAACATTGACCTCTATGCCACATCCTGGGAATCCATCCCGCCCACCTTGTTTCTCCCTGGGGACTGCTCACAGTACAATCAGCTTTTTAAAGTGCTTTGCCTGTTTATTGATGTCCTGTCTAAAAAATTCAACAGGTAAACACATTCCTGACCCAAACAGTGATAACAAGGTGGCACAGCTGTCGCTTAGCCAGAAGATTATTTTAAAATGGTCTGGTGGTATTAAGCCTTCCTATTTTCATTTGTATTTGAGGGAGAATTGCTAAGTAAACAGTCTTTCATATCAACAGCTATTGCAAGACATGGTACATACAAATGCTGTACAAATTTAACCCTTTTACCTTTTCTTCTCCCATTTTTTAAATTTCAGAGCTTTACGTATACTATTTCTGTTAATTTTCAAAGCCTTTGGGGGCATTTGTTACCAGCTCTTCTTTATGGATGAGGATATAGAGGCTCAGAGAAATAAAGCAGACTGTTTAATGTCCTACAGCTTATAACCTGTGAACCTGAGATGCATACCCAGAAATGAATCTCTGAACACTAGTGCCATTAGGTGGCACTACTCAATTTTTACTTTGTTTTATGTGCTTTCTATTAGATGGAGACTTACCTATAAATTGGCCTTTTTCCAGTATCTCATTTATTCTTTACCTGGTGACACAATCACTTCCTAGTGTTGATTGGAGACAGATTATCTTCTATGTCCTAAACAATTATCTCATGTAATCCTCACAACAACACTAAGAAGTAAATATCATTATCATTACTGTTTATAGTTGAAGAATTTGAAACTTGAAAAAAGCATAGCAACATACAAAGAAGACTCAGTGATTAGGTGAACTGGGGAAGAGTAGGAATGAATGCTCTCAGTAGGTGTTCATACCTACTGGTAGAGAATCAAATAATTATACCGATTATCCCTTAAATCAATAGATTTAGAATTTAAACTTGACTATATCGTTGACTCCTGACTAGAGCTGAATTGGAGAACTTGGACAAGCAGGCAGCAGGCCTGGATCTCCATCTATAAGCAACAGTAAAATATCTCTGTGATACAACAGAAAAATAACTTGCCAGTTAGCTCAGGTTGTCACCTTTGGCTACTAGAGGCTGTACCCTCAAATTTGAACAGATACATGAGAGTCCCCTGATAATGTTGTGAGATAAAATTTTGTAACTGAATAATGCATGGTATAGCGCTATTTACCTAGGATGCTTTTTACCTACTGCAATATTTAGTGCCTATCAAGTGCAATACCCTGAGTCAGGCCTCACAATGGATACAGTTAACAGAATGTAGTTTTTTCCTGCCAATAGATCTTAGGTTCTAGAGGGTTTGACAGAAACAAACGATGGATCAAGAAGAGCATGTAACTGCCATTGGAAATTCCAAACCATGCTCTGCGTTAGAATAGAACTTGTACTTACCATTTATGTTAGTCTGATTAGGAAAGACCATCAAGGGGCACCTGCCTGGCTCAGTCAGTTAAGTGTCTGATTTCAGCGAGGGTCATGATCTCGGGGTCCATAAATTCAAGCATTGCATCAGTCTCTGGTCTGCAAGCTCAGAGCCTGGAGTCTGCTTTGAATTCTGTGTCTCCCTCTCTCTCTCTGCCTGCCCCCCACCCCCAGCCTACTCATCCTCTGTCTCTGTCTCTCAAAAATGAATAAATGTTTAAAAACTTCTTTAAAAAGAAAAAAAAAAGACAGTTGAAACAGCTTTTAGACTTGTATCGTATCAAGCCTAGGGTTTACCAAGGCTCACGTTGGGAGTGGAGGTAGGAGAGCAAGAGTAGGAAGAGAACACTTCAGTGGGAACATTTGCATGAGCAGGAAACAGGAGCAGAAAGTAGGTGGGATTTGCTAGGGAAAGACTTGTAGATGCATGTAGCTGAGAGTGCAGGTGGTCCTCAGACTTGAAGACGAGGGGGTTAGTGGCTTCTGAGATTATATTTTTCACGTAAGGCTACAGAATGGTACCATGTTTGGGGTATTTGCTTTTCCGTGTTCCTCCAGCAAGGAGTGTGCAGCTCCTTGTGGACTTTTGCCAGGTGGCTGGCCTATGCCAGGTGAGCAAGTAGACAAAATGGAGCACAAAAATGGATGTGATGCTCTCCTTTCTACACCTTATTAATCCCTGTCATCCTCCGAAGATTTCAAGGGCTTGGAATATATATGCAGAACAGGCAGCTTACCATTTTCCTACCTTGTACCACTTTGCCAACTCTAGGATGTGACCTTCATCCTCACACTTCAAAATGACTCCTTCTCTGATAAATTTTTCCCCTCTGACAGGGGGCAATTACCCCATCCTCCCAACCATACAGTAAATTGTGAGCACCTACTATGTTCTACATTCTGTATTAGACACTTGGGTTAGAATTAGAAAAACCCTGACCTCAAGAAGTGCACAGTAGTCTAGTGGGTGACATAGATGCTACCAAATAATTGAATTCAAGTGTGCATGAAGGGAAAGTGCTTGATTGTGACTTCACAAAAAGCAACTTCAGATGGATTTAGGAAGGACAGACAGGTGTTCTCCATGTGCAGAAGGGAGAGACAGAGTGATGGCCATTGATTGAACTCTGCTGCGTGGCTGGCACTGGGTTAGGTTTTATTTTACATGCAGTAACATTTAGTTAACCTTGGGAACAATCTTTTTATCTCTATTTTATAAGTGAAAAAATAAACACAGATTGGAGAGTGACAGTGGCTCCCTCTAGATCACCATCAGCTGTGCTATAAGAACTGAAACATAATCTCAAATCTGCCAAATCAAGAGGCTTACATATTTCCACTATGATAGGCTATGAAAGGGAAGATGATTTTTCAAAGCATTGCTTAACATTAACAGAAAGAGGAAAACAACGACAAGAATGACTTCCATCTGTGAACCAAATAGAACTTGTTCAATCCCTGTTGCTAGCAACTGTGACTCACCAGGGCTGCCCTCCTCCAGACTAAAGAAATATTCCATTATCTGGACTTTCTCAGTCCTCCTCAGCAGCCATATTCATTGGTCAGATCTTTCAGAGTCTGAAAGCCTCTTGTGCTAGCACTGCAGCAATGACACTAATAGTTTTAAACAGGCTTATCGATAAACAAATCAGTATAAATTTCCCAACCTAATGTCTTTAAGCACATCAAAATAATTTTCCTAGCATAGAAATTTGCAATAAAAATATAAAGTGAGTCACATGTAATTCCTATAAGCTACAATAAAATAAAACTAGGTGAAATTCTAATATTTTTATTCCATGTTGAAAGTATAGTTTCAACATGTAATCAACATTACAATTATTATGATATTTTGTGCATTCTTTGTTTCCTCCTAAGTCTTTGAAAATTGGTGCATACTTTACCCTTAGAGCACATTTCAATTTGGACTGGGCACATTTCAAGCACTCAGTAGCCCATGTGGCTAATGGCTATTTATTGGACAATACAGCCTGTAGGAGACACATGAGTTGTTTTAATGGTGCAATATCAGGCACTAGAGCCATATACTGGGAAAGATACTTTTGGTCTCGAGTTGTTTCCCTGCTTCTCCTACCACAACAAATAAACAGGTTAAGGTTCTCAACCTTTGCTGAACTTTAGAATTACTCGGAGGGATTTAAAAAGCTTGCATCCTGCTAAAAGTCTGATTTGGTTGGGCTAGCATGGGGTTCAAACACCACTGTTGTTGTTTCTTTTTTTTAAAGCATCCTAGATGACTCTAGTATGTAGGCAGGGTTTAGAATCACAAGGTAGATGGAACCAATTCTTCTAGTGCCAGAAGAGGGTCAGGATAAATGGAGGAAAAGCAGGAATCTCTTTGTTCTCTGCCTTAGTAAGAAATGGGCCATGAGAGGGTTCCTTGGTAATTTTTACTTGTTTTGGTTTGAAGATATTGTATCTCCAGTAGGGATTATATATTTTTTAAATAGATATATGTAGTGGAAGTTAGGATTATATAGACTTCAGTGAGAACTGATTTCTTTATGATCATGGGGAAAAATAGTGCTTTAGACCTTTGCACGTGATGTGAAATAATACAGACTTCTGCATTCACATTGTTGAGATGGTCTGGGGTTTGTGAGGTGAGGAGAATCAGATAGAAGGCAAGGTGCGAGTATCTGCCATCTGTGCCCCAGGCCCGATCCTTTGTCGACCATAATAGAGCATAAAAATGCATGAGTGTCCTCCCTCCATCCTTAGCTAATGTCCCATTTGTATCTAATGTTATAGACGCCATTGTAAATTACCCTTAAATTAAGGACTGCAATCTCTCAATAACAGGGTCAAGTTAATAACTGGAGTTTAAAAGGAAGACATCAAGCCTTTCTAATGCTGAAGCAAATACCATCCAAATGAGTAGACCAATATGACTTTAAGTCTTCATTAATATAGTAAAATTATTAGCACCTGGTTACCCAGAGACCATCCAATACTGGCATGCAATTGCCTTTTTATGATTATTACAATAGTGATTTATTCTCTCTTAACTCCTAACTATTCTCTTTGGAGAGTGATTTCTTCTAATGTGTATAGAAAGCCTTAGGCTCATGACAACAATATTTACTACTCTCAATATTAGGATATTTCTCCATTTTGTACCCATTTACAACATTCATAAAACATCTGCCAAAGTGCTGAAATCAGCTTTGAGAAAGTAAACTAATGGTGCCCTGTGAAATGAGGAGGTTTGAGAGTGTAGGATTTGGAAGGCTATAATTATTCCCGCTCTCACACTGTAATCTGTATCTTTAGCATTGGGACACATGGTGAGTTGTGAAATGAAATATTGATACCCATATAATGTGTCCTGGAAATGAAGCTCTGTGCTAAATGTTAGCGAGGACTTCACCTGTTCACAGGTGAGCATGTGAGTACACATGTACAGATGTGCGCACGCGCGCGCACACACACACACACACACACACACACACACACACACTTACCTACTCCAGAGGCAGAATTGGAAAATGCTTCAAGCAGGACTTAAGAACTTAAAAATTTCACAGCCTGCAATCATTGTTTTAATGGTGAAATGATGTATTATTAGTGACAGCCTCTATTTCCATTTTTGTATCCTAAGGAGATTTGCTGGTGGTGGCCGTAGCCTCACATTTTGATATTAGAAATCAGGCATTAAGAAAATAGCTAACTTGCCTCAACTCAGAGAACCAAATGTAGAATCATGCTGTGACAAATAGTCCTTAGTCTATAATATTATGATGTAGCCAATCAGATTAGGGACAATTTAATATAGCAAGAAACCAGTCAGCTGCATTGAGTCAATCCCCAAGGGTTCCATTAAAATCAGATGAATCAGAGCAGTATGGCTGCTAATCTTGTGCTCATCCAAATTATCTGTGAATAGCTTGAGCCTGCAGATTTTGTTTGAGAAAAACTGAAATGAAGTCTCTCCTTAGATATTTAACACACAAGCTGATCGGCAAATTTCTTAGTAGGTTTCAGTTAGATTCACTGAACAGATTTTACCAAGAACTTCCCCATTTCCTAGATACACATTTAGAGGTGTCATCAGTCATTTTTGAGTTTGTTTTGTTTTGTTTTGTTTTGTTTTGTTTTGATCACTCAACAGGAAGGTCAATAGAAAGAATTTACCAACATTCAGTTTGTTTTTTCAGTCTGTTTTACCTGTAGGGGGATGCCTGAGTTTGTCAAATGTGAAATGCAACTCCAAAATGTTTTGATTTAGTTGAATACTTTTTACTCATTTTTTTGAGGGGGGGAGGATAGACTTCATCAAGTCTCTTTGAATTAATCTCTTAGCCAACAACTGTAAATCATGAAGTATGATCATTAAAAAAACTTTTTTTCCTCGTAGAGATGAATATCTATTTGAAGATGCTGCAGTGTGCAGTGGGAAGCATTCTTATCAGCAAGGATAATGGAAGATTTCTTTATAAATCATTTTGTGGGAGACAAGCAGAGTTTGGCTTTATTAAGAGTTGGAGGAATTGAAGCCACACTTAGCAAATAGTATCAAAGGCACATGGGATACTTGGAAACATAAATATACCATTGAATCATTAAGTACCCAATCTTGGTAAGATTACTCATGCAAAATTCCCATTAATTTCAGACTGTCTGAAGTAGTGTGTAGAATTAAATTGACCTAGGTCTGTGGTTGGCATTTTCAACTGTGCAGAAGCTGATCATATTGATAAGAGAGAAACAAATTTAGAGAGTTTTAGACAAGACACATGATAATCTCAAATTGGAAAAATCTACATGCATTTTGAAGTCATTCTTGGAACACAATATTTCATGTTACCACTATTGTATCACTTGTAATTTATCTGAAATGGAAAGTCATGATAAATGTTAATTTTATGAAAAGTGATCATGTTTTAAATTTTGCCAAGTCTTGTGTTCCAATGTTGTAGAAATAAATAAATGTCTTGGTTTCCATATGTAGTTAATAGCTTATCAGTCCTGGAATGTGAATGAGAGAGAAAACAGTGACTTTGGGAGAAAAAGAGTATTTTGTTGATTGCCTCTTTAAACAAAGATTATGATACATATCTTCATATAATTATTCCAATTTAGTTGATAAAACAATACCCGTTGAAGTAAAGGAGCACATGTAAATTTTCCCATGTGTGTTATATAGTGTAACAGAGCCAGATTTTTCTAGAACCAATATTTTGATTATTCTGGCATTGCAGAAGAGCACTGAAATTGAATTTCCAGACAGTTTTATTTCTGACCCATCAAACTTAGAATAACAGTAACATACAAAGTACTATATCCTCATAGTTTACAATTGAGTAGGTGACAAAATAATTGTGAAAATAACTTCTCCATGTATATGTAATATATAAGAAAATATGTCCTGGCCCCCAAAGCTTCGATTAGGTATACCCCCCTATATTCCCCACACAACATCCACTCAACTCTGGATAGTTTAGATTATGCTATAGTAACAAACCCCAAATCTCTGAGGCTTAACCCATTAATAGTTGATTTCTTGCTTGTGCTACATGTTTATCATGGGTCTGCTGAGAGCCCTGTTCTTTGTCTTCATTCATTGTCTTCAGGATGCAAGTTTCCAGATCCGGCATCCTTGGGAATGATGTCAGTTACTGTGGAAAGGGAGAGGGGGAAGCAAAACCATGGAAATTGTATCCTGGTTGCTAAAGATTTTATCCAGAAGTGATTCTTACTACCTCTGTCCCATATCTTGGTCAAAATAACTCACCCATGTAGCACATGGGTGGCTGTTGGTTGAGCGTCTGACTTCTGTTCAGGTCATAATCTTGCAGTCGAGCTCACTGTAGTCAGGCCACAGCCTACTTCAGATCCTCTATCCCCCCTCTCTCTGACCCTCCCCAGCTTGTGCTCTCTCAAAACTAAACATTTAATAATAAAAAAGTCACCTAGCCACAACTAATTTTAAAGGGCAAGATAAGATACATAAGTTATCATATGTTTGGTAAGAGAAAGGTTTTTTTTTTTTACTATATTGACCACCACAGCACTATTCTTCCAGTACAGGAATCATAACAAGCCTTTACTGTAATTGTTCTTAAGTTAATTGTTCTTAAGTAGAATTCTGAGATAGTCATATTCTTTATTATATCTCTAGTTCCTATCACAGTGTTTGTCATATTCAGTAACGGTTGAAGGAATGGCAGTGAATGTTCTACTTGCACATTCTTAGTTTTAGAGTCTATGTTCAGCTACGAAATTCAGAAAATCCACCAGCTTCTGGATTAAAATTTCAAGACGTAAAAAAAAAAAAAAAAAGAAGACCTTGGGCAGTTTTCACATATGTTGCCACAAGGGATATTTCAGAAAAAAAAATCAGCTAAAGATTATGATGCTATAGATCCTGAGTTTAACCTCGGAAAATGATTAGAAAATGTCCACCCATTTTTTTTTTTTATGAAATGATGGCTTATTTTTCCTTCTTGTCTAGTCTAGGTGCATCAATCACATATAAACAGACTTATCCAAGTGACATTTTCATCAATTATGGGGCACTCTAACAACGTTCTATCTCAGGAAGCTTCATAGCTTTCTCAAGTGTGATTTCTTTCTCCTTTTCATCTTGAGATGAAACACAGATCAGCATGGCCCATATCTTGTAGTTGGCATAAAACCATTTACTATCTCCCCATTCTCCTTCAACAGAATCCCATTGTTGAGTGAATGTTGGAATTTTGTTTATCATTTTTTAAAACTCAGTCTCTGAAGACAGTATTTGGGGTAGATTTTAGTACTTGTTACAACTTCACCAGTATTTTTAAAGACTTAAAAAATTTTGGCACGATGATCTGAGATATAGTTAAAAATGCTAATGTTTGCTTTATTTTGAGTAAGAATCATGTTAACTGCACAAGCCTAGGTGTTTGATCAGAAGCTCTGATTAGAAGTTACAAATGTCATGAAGTAAAATTTAAAAAAAATTAAATTATTATAGATTTCAGATTGTTTGGAAGACATGTTTTAAAAATTGGGCTTGGTGATTGTTCTTTGTATGATAGATGAATACTACTACTACACAGGGCTATCTGGATGTATTTACAGGAACAAGAGCATCTGCCAGGCAAGGGAAGGAGAGGTTTAGGATGCTGGTCTCATTCAAAGTCCTTCTTGGACACTCCCCAACTAGCTATCTTCATTGAGTGGGACCTGGGCTGTGTTACCCAGTGCTCTTGACCATAGATCAGTGAGAAGTGAGTGCGAGAATAAAATAGAAGGAAAGGAGGATGAGAACAAGAACAGAGGAGAGAGGGGAGAAAGGGAAGAGAGGAAGGGAGGAGATCTTGGGCTCTGGAACTGCCCACCCAGGTCCTATCAGCCTAGAACTAGGATTCTTTAGCATTTTACAAGTGTTCTTTCTGTAAACCTTTAATGTTTTCTGGGGTAACTTGAGCAGGACTCTTGTGTTTTGCAGCCAACACTGACTTTATCAGAATAACCTTCTATAAATAGTGAACTCTCCTAGAGCAGCTCAGATGGAACGGATGTACACTCAAGTTTAAAGGAAACTTGGAGACAGTTATCCCTGGATGGGAACTTTGTTCTCTTTCCTTCTGGCCTGCCCCTATGGTGGTGATCTTGTGCAACAGTGGGACTTGTTATAAACTGTTCCCTCTTGAGACATACTCAAGGTCTCTAAAGAGAAAAGTGGGCAATAAAACTAACACAAATAAAGACACACAAAACCGTAAACATACTGCCCCCACCCCAAACAACTACCTTTGCTTGATTTGAAATGAATATGGCATAATAGTATGAGTTTTGCTAGTGATATCTATGGGTCTTCATTTTTCTTATGCAGTTTTACTCTTTTATTAGTAAAGTTTTAGACAATTTTAATCACTTAAAAATAGGCAAAAGCAGTAATCAGTGCTAACATTTGGAGTATGTACTATGTACCAGATATAGTGCCCCCAGAACTCTAAGGCAGGAAACTGAGGCTAAGTCATGCTAAGGTTATGCAGTGAGTGAGTGCTGACCTTGGATTTGAAGCAAGGCAGTCTAACTTCAGAGCCCATATTCACGCATCAAGCAACTGGTTGTCAGGATATTTGACCATGTCTTTTTAAAAAAACATGTTTGTTTAATTTTGAGAGAGAGAGAGAGAGACAGACAGACACAGATTTTGAAGCAGGCTCCAGACTCTGAGCTGTCAGTACATTGCCCCAACTGTGAGGTCATGGCCTGAGCTGAAGTTGGACGCTTAACGAATTGAGCCACCCAGGTGCCCCTGACCATGTCTGATTTTAAGGGTCATTAGAGAATGTGAGGGCTCAAATTCTGACTGGATTTTTTAAAAAATAATTTAACCCTTACGTACTTCCTTGAGGAGATTGAAGTATGCATTTTATACTCTTCCGAATAGCCTTGTCACTTTGATTTTTTCTTTCTACATGAAACATAGGCTTGTTACACATTACTTATAGAACATGAAGCCCAATTTTAAGGTAAGACAGGCTCAGCTCGTGTTAACAGGGACATTTTTCCCCCCTCTATTTAATTCAATGTTGGAGGAACTACAGTATTGCCACATTAAATTTCCACTTAAGACCCCAGGATGAAAAAATAATTCAGAGTACACTGTACTCAGAGAGGAGTTTGGATGAATACACTCCCTAATCTAGCCTCTTCTTCACAACTGACCCTCTGCTCAAAGATTACATCTGTCCTATTTTTTTTTTGTTTGTTGGTTTTTTAATCTGGATCAAATTTTTATACTACTGGTAATCGGTGGTATCTGTTCTTAATATAGATGAAATGTAAGGATTAAGAATTATTGGTTTTAAACCATTGCTTTCACCTCTTCTGGAGTAGAACAGAGTGTGAAGGTTATTTTTTTTCAAGCCTTACTGAGGTATATTGACAAATAAAATTTTACATATTTAAAGAATACACCATGATGATTTGATATACATATACACTGTGAAGGAACTACCACTATCAAGCTAGTTAACACATACATCACCCCACATAGTCACCACCCCTTTTGTGTATTGTATGTATTAAACATTTAAGATTCTCTCTTCCTGTAGACGTCAAGTATGCAATACAGTATTAAAAACAGAAAGTGAAGGTTAATTGCTTGAGTAACTGGTCTGTCTACCCAAAGGAAATGCCAAAAATTCTTCCTTCACTTTTAAATGCAAGGCCAAGGCCTTTGCAACTCATTAAATCTAAGTAACTGGCAGCTTACAAGTCACCAAGAATAAATTTGAATGCTCTCTGTAGTACCCAAGATGTGTTATGTATGCATCACTGAGTTATTCAAGAGATAAAGAAATATTTTAAGTATTAGTTTGTTTACTCTTTACGTAAGGAACTTCTTGGTCTTTTAAAACAAGTGATCACTTTCCTACATCTCATCTTAGAGTTGGAGAATAGCAAAACAAACCATAGTCCCTGAATTCTTTCTGTTTGTTTATAAAGTGAGTGTTTGCTGAGTGCCTAACGTGGTGGTATTTAGCACTGTGGTCAACAGCATGAGTTCTGGAGTAAGAAAGATTAAGTAAAACATCACCACTCTCTGACCTTAGGCCCATGGCCACATTCTCTCAGCTTCAGCCTCCTAACATATAAAACAGATTTCATGTTAGGACCTCCTTAAGGTAGTTATGAGAATTGAATCAAATAATGTACTTAAAGCCTTGATAAAGAGATCTGAGCTTTGAGATCTGTGGCAAAAAGAAAGCACTCAGTATAGTATAACAAGTTACTATGAGTGTGTAGAACAATGTTAATGACTGATATGAACGTGGGGAAGAATTTATGCATGTCCAGGAGCTTGTTAAATGTTATAGATGTCCATGTTAAAATCTATGTAGAAATAAGATGTATAAAAAGATAATCTGCCCTTCAAAAATAGCTGTTGTGAGAGCGGCAGAGGTAAAGGTACAGGGAGAGACAAAAAGATGACAGAGATGGTCAGAATGAAATGCTATATGAATTTAGGAAGCCAGAGCCTGTTTACATCTGGGTGAGGCATCAGGGAAATTTTTATGAGGGAAGTGACTTTGAATGCAGATATGAAAAATTGTACAGCCTTCATCTTTATGGAGACATGATGATATTGGAGATAAAGCTCTGAGAGAATAGTGGCATTTCCCCCCCAAGGTTCTGTCCTCAGCAAAAGGTGTGTATAGTAGTGATACAATATTTGGAAAGAGAAAATACCATTTCTTTCTAAGAATTGACATGAATTCCTCTTCTAAATCAATAGTTACGGTAATTGCATAGGATCTAGGGATTTGTCTAGGACTCCTTTGAGCTTGTTAGGAAAACTAAAACCAAGCAGGGTTTAAAACTTTGAAACTTCTCTCTTTTGGGGTGCCTGCGTAGCTCAGTTGGTTAAGCATCCGACTTCGGCTCAGATCGTGATCTCTCACTTCGTGGGTTTGAGTCCCATGTTGGGCTCTGTGCTGACAGCTAGCTCAGAGCCTGGAGCCTGCTTTAGATTCTGTATCTTCCTCTCAATCTGACCCTCCCCTGCTCATGCTGTCTGTCTGTCTGTCTCTCTCTTTCTCAGAAATAACTTTTAAAAATTAAAAAAAAACTTCTCTGTTTCAAATTCTCTGGCTTGTCTAATTACTATATATAATATATATATTATTTCATATGCAATATATGTGTGCAATATATATATATATATATATATACACATCATATGTATATATTTAGCCTTCAAAGAGTAAACTGACTCTGTTCATATATACTAAGGTCTTGGCTATATTTAAACATCTTTGTCTTTCCACTTTGTTGTGCTTATACAACACAAGCCTTCCTTACAGCAGAGATAGAATTGTAACACTACCTGGAACCTGAGATACAATTAAATAAGACGTGTAGTTTAATCCTGCAGCAGTACTGTGATTTATCTGCATCAGGTTTAATCATTAGAACCCTTTTAAAAACCAGCACTCTATTTGAGGTCAATCTTCATGCTTGTCACAGGTTCTAAAGTGACCATTAGTGCCTTACTTTTATTTCCAAATGGCGTTGGGACAAAAACAATTTATTGAACACATTTTCTATTTTAGCTGCTGTGCTAACTAGAGTATTTCAGTGGTCTTCTCAGTAATGCTATGAGGTAGGTAAAGATATCATCTATTCCTCTCTGATGAAGACCAGGAGGTTCAGGCTAAGTAACTTTGAAAATCTACCCAGCCACCAGAGAGGGCAGGAAGAACTCCATTCTGATTTTAAAGACCGTGTTCTTAATTACTATGTCTTCCAGGTTGCTTGCAGGGTAATTGCTCTTAAAAAGATTACACAGACACGGGGCGCCTGGGTGGCTTAGTCGGTTAAGCGTCCGACTTTCGCTTGGGTCATGATCTCGCGGTTCGTGGTTCGAGCCCCGCGTTGGGCTCTATGCTGACTGCCAGCTCAGAGGCTGGAGCATGTTTCAGTCTGTGACTCCCTCTCTCTCTGACCCGCCCCTGCTCACGCTGTCTCTCCCTCTCCTAGAAATAAATAAAAAACATTAAAAAAAAATTACACACGCACACACCACATTTACCCACGATATATACGATTTTCTTAATTTACATCCCATTATAATCTAGCTAGCTACTCCTTAAGGGATCAAAAAGTTTAAAAAAAGGATGTCTCCCATCTTCATTTGAGTTTTAAGAATCTAGACCACACTGGTGCATTTTTGCTAATGTTCAAGTGAGGATGAGCTGAAAGAAATTTGGAAATAAAAGGAAAGTTCTTCTTCATTTTTGGAGGATGCAACTAGATACAACTAATTGTGACAGCATGAGTAAGTATAATCAGTGACACTGTTGGACCACTGATGTTCTTTTAGAAATTTTTTCCAGTAATTATTTTTTTATATTCTCTTCATTTATAGCTCAACTCCTTGGTGGTTCTGCTTTTCTTGAAGAACCACAAAATGTGACAGGAAGGAGATAGTTCTGCAACAACCATAGTATCTAAGATTGAGCATCTGGTAGTTGTGGTAGTTTCAGCTAACTATTAAACATCTTCTTTAAAAAAACATTGACGTTTTGAGAAAGAGAGAGAGACAGAAAGAGACAGAGACAGAGCATGAGTGGGGGAGGGTTAGAGAGAAAGGGAGACACAGAATCCAAAGTAACCTCCAGGCTCTGAGCTGTCGGCAGAGAGCCCAACACGGGGCTCCAACTCAGGAACTGTGAGATCATGACCTGAGCTGATGTCAGACACTCAGCTGACTGAGCCACCCAGGTGTCCCTAATTATTCAACCTCTTAATGCTCTGATTTTCTAAGCTTCTAAGAAGGAACAAAAATATATACCTTCCAAGATTTTTCTAAAATTGAAGTAAATGATGCATACTTCACAATGTGGTATTAATGTACTTAAAAGTGGAAAATAGTGTGTTTTTTCCTAACCTCAAACTCCTATTCCATTCTTTGTGATAAGTGGATAATAACTACTTTCCAAGTGTGTGTGTGTGTGTGTGTGTGTGTGATGACCACATACATGTACATAGTCTAGCACCTGGTAGAATGTTAGTAAACATTAGACCCCTTCTCTTTCACATAAAAATACATTCTACTAATTTTTATTTCTTTTCTTATTAATGAGTGTAATTCTTGTTGTCTACAACATGGTTGACTTGTATGCAACTTGGCAGTTTTCAGGTTTTAATGTTAATAATAAAGGAAGAGGAAAGCCCACACAGAATTCAATCTCAACAGGAAAAGAATTAGCCACTTTTCAGGCAAGAGATGATGAACTTAAAATGTAGGTTCCTTTTCAATATTTCAAGAAAACACTTTACATACTGTTCTGGGAATGTAGCCAAAATGAAAAAGCCAAGAGTTATATCCAACAGATATTATGAGAGGGTAAGAGGAGTCACAGATACCAATTACTTCTCTAATAAAAGTACAACATCTCAAACCTTTCTATCCACATCTTTGTTTTAGAAGGAGAAGAAAAGGGGGTGGAGGTTATGAAGCAAATCTTGAAATCTTATTTGAAAAGCTTCTCTCTTTTCCTCTCATTATCTTCCCTTTTATTGGGCAGATTTAGCTGCAACAAAAGAGCATTATTCTTGGAAAATTCTCTGGATGCAGACTTAATAATGTGCATCCATCCACTCAATAAATTTTTTGAACACCTACTACATTCCAGGCACTGTGACGGATGCTGAGAATCCTCTGACCCCAAATCTACCAGTGTGAAGGCAGGCATCTGAACCCCAACATTTTCCTCCCATCACAGGGTTTCATTCTTTTTCTTTCCTTTTTTTTTTTTTTTGGAGGGATGGGGAGAGGATATGAATCTCAAGCAGGCTCTATGCCCAGCACAGAGCCTGACAGGGTTCAATTTCATGACCATGAGATCATGACCTGAGCCAAAATCAAGAGTCAGATGCTTAGCTAACTGAGCCACCCAGGCAACTCAGGCCTATTCCTTTTTTTTTTTTTTTTAATTTTTAAATGTTTGTTTATTTTTGAGAGAGACAGAGTGACAGTGGGAGAGGGGCAGAGGTAGGAGACATAGAATCCAAAGTAGGTTCCAGGCTCTGAGAGACAGAATCCGAAGTAGGTTCCAGATCTGAGCCATCAGCACAGATCTCATGAACCGTGAGATCATGACCTGAACCAAAGTTGGATGCTTAATTGATTAATTCACTCAGGCCCCCTGCCCCTCACCCATTCCTTCTTTTGGAGAATGTGTCCCATCATTCTTCTGCTGGAGAAGTTGACTTTTTGGTAATTGCCCCCTGTCAACTTTATTTGCTTTCTGTGAACATGCTTATCCCCCCCGCCTTTTTTTTAAATGTTTTATGTCTAGGAGAGAGAGAGAGAGAGAGAGAGCAGGGGAGGGTCAGAGAGAGAGGGAATCACAGACTGAAACAGGCTCCAGGCTCTGAGATGGCAGTCAGCACAGAGCCCGACGTGGGACTCGAACCCATGAACCGAGAGATCAAGACCTAAGCGAAAGTCGGACGCTTAACCGACTAAGCCACCCAGGCGTCCCTATCCTTTTTTTTTTTTTTTAAAGGTGAGATACCACTTACACAATACATCCTCAAGATCTCACATCACTCTCCAACTACAGCCCATTTCTCTGATCACATTTATGGCAAAATCCTTTAAAAGAGTTGTCTGTACCCCACTTCCTATACTTCCATTTTTTTGAAACTGATCCATTCAGACATTCATCCTTATTACTCTACAAAATTATTCATTTCAAGGTTACCAGGCACACTGCCATGCTGCCACACTCAGTGCTCCTTTAGGCATTCTCCCCTTAACTCAGAAGCACTGGTAGACCCTTAATGTCCAGAGCACCCCATTGTCCTGGTTTTCCTCCTACCACAGTAATGAGCCCCTCTGAGTGCCCTCTGAGATTTCCCCTTTACCTTGCTGAATGCTCAATGCTCATGTGCCCTGAAAGTCAGTTTTAAGAACTTGACTCTGTTTTCCTCATAAGTGAATCCATTCCCTCGAAATACATGATTTGAAATGTCGTTTGTATTCTAAGAGCTGCTAAATACTTATCTTCAACCTCAAAACCATTATCTCAACTTCACCATTGTATAATCAATCATTTACTGGGTGTTTCCATAGCTGAAATGCCATCCATCTCAAAATGAACACTTAGTTTATTTTTCTATTATCTTTTTAATTGAGGCACAATTTACATCCAATGCAGTGCTATCTTTTAAGTGTACAGTTCAGTTAATTTTGATGAATGTATACATGCACATCACCACCGCCCAAAGAAGACACCACTTCTATAACCTCAGACACCTACGTCTTTGCCTTTTTCCAGCCTAATTTTCTCCAGGCCTCCTCTGAGGCAACCACTGTTTTGATTTCTATAATGTCATATACTGGGAATCATACCATAGTTTTTTTCGTGTGCATCTCCATTCTTTGACTCAACATAGTTTTGAAATACAACTATGTTGTTCCCATACCAGTTGCTTGTTCCTTTTCCATTGAGTGTTGTTCCATTATAAGATTATCCCACAGCTTGTTTATTTGCTGGTTGGTTAATATTGGGATTTATCTGATTGTGTTTTTATGAATAAAACATGAAAGAATGTTTTTATTAAAGTATAATTAACATATAACATATTAGTTTCAGGTAGACACAGATTGATTCAATATCTCTGTACATGTGAAATGATCACCACATAAGACTAGTTTCTATCCATTACCATAACAGAGTTAAAACAATTTTTTTTGTATAATGAGAACTTTTGGGATCTACTCTTTTAGCAATTTTTTAAAAATAGTTTATTTATTTTTGAAAGACAGAGGCAGAGCATGAGCAGGGGAGGGCAGGGAGAGAGGGAGACACAGAATCTGAAACAGACTCCAGGTTCTAAGCTGCCATCACAGAACCCGATGCAAGGCTCCAACCTATGAACTGCGAGATCATGACCTGAGGCAAAGATGGACACTTAACCGACTGAGCCACCCAGGCGCCCCCTTTTAGCAACTTTTAAGTAGGCAATGTGATGTTATTGATTATAGTCGCCATGCTACACACTAAATCCCCATGCCTTTTATACTGGCAGTTTGTACCTTTTCATCCCTTCACCTGTATTGCCCACCTCCCTACCCCCTCTTCCTCTGGGAACCAGTAATCTTTTCTCTGTATCTATGAATTTTATTTTATATGTTCATTTCTTTTGTGTTTTATATTTTACATCTATGTGAAATCCTATTTGTTTTTATTTATTTATTTATTTTTGGTCTGACTTATTTTACATAGCCTAAATACCCTCAAGGTCCATCCAGGTTGTTGCAAATGGTGAGAGTTAATTCTTTTTTTTTTTTTTTTGGATGAGAAGTATTCCAGTGTGTGTGTATGTGCGTGCACACTCACGCACGCTTGTGTGCATGCGTGCATAACTACCACATCTTTACCCATCCACTCATCTGTTGATGGACACTTAAGTTGTTTCCATATCTTGTCTATTGTAAGAAAAATGCAGAACACATAGAGGTACATATACCTTTTCAAATTTGTATTTTCATTTTCTTTGGATAAATACCTAGAAGTAGAATTTCTAGATCATATAGTAGTTCTATTTTTAAGTTTTTGAGTTTTCATACTTTTTCTCATAATAGCTATATCAGTTTATATTCCCACCAACAATTCACAGGGGTTCCTTTTCCTCCACATTCTGGCCAACACTGGTTATTTTCTGTCTTTTTGATAACAGACATTCTAAGAGTTGTAAGGTGGTATCTCATTGTGGTTTTGATTTGCATTTCCCTGATGATGAGTGATGTTGATCTTCTTTTCATGCCTGTTGATCATTTGTATGTCTTCTTTGGGAAAATGTCTGTTCAGATCCTCCATCCATTTTTCAATCAGATTGTTTCAAACTGAACTCTTAATTTCTACTTTCCCAACTCCTTTCTCTCTATTTTCTATTTTAATCATTGCAACTCTACTCTTGAGAAAATTCATGGCAAAAGATTGGAGTGTTTCACAGTTTCTTTAACTCTGTCATCACCTCCCTCCAGTGTCTCAACAAATCCAATCCTCTTTGCTTTCAAAATTTATATAGGATCTGACCTGTATATGTCAATCACCATTACAGTAGTCATTGTATTTTATCATGATTTATTTTATCTTAGTAATTGTATACCGTCATGATTTTTCTCTTAAACTATTGCAAATAATCCTTTACCTTTGCCCTTGACTAATCCCTTCCAGGCCATTCTTTATACAAAGACAAAAGTAGTCCTTTCAACACATAATTTAGATCTTGGCATGCATTGCTCGCAACTCTCTGATTTTCTTTCCATCTAACCAAGGACAAAATTAAGGACCTTATAATACCAACACAGCCTTCATAATACCCCATAATTTTTCCTCTCATCTTCTCATTCTCATCTCTTCCTTCTCTCCTGTGTTCTGCTCTGACTGAAATGTCTGATTTATGCTCTCTGAACACACCAAGCAAATCCCAGTCTCATGGTCTTTCCACTTGCTGTTCTCTCCACTTGGAATGCTCTTCCTCTGTGTAATATCATAGGTCTACTTTTCAGGAAGACTTCCTCATTACCTTTGGTAAAAGAGAGTCCATCCATCCTCCAAACCTCTCACTGTTGCAGCACAGGAACAGTCTTTATTCTCTCCTGTTGCTATATTCTTTATAATATCAACACTTACCTTTTGTTTATGTTTTGCTCTGCTAGCATGTCCATTCATTGCTGTATCCTAGTGCCTAGAAATAATGCCTAGCACCTTGTATGTACTTAATAAAATCTCTGGGGTACCTGGATGGCTCAGTCAGTTAAGTGTCTGTCTTTGGCTCAGATTATGATCTCATGGTTCGTGGTTTCAAGCTCCGCGTCAGGCTCTGTGTTGACAGCTAGCTCAGAGCCTGGAGACTGTTTCAGATTCTGTGTCTTCCTCTCTCTCTGATCCTCTCCTGCTCATGCTGTCTGTCTGTCTGTCTCTCTCTCTCTCAGAAATAAATAAAACATTAAAAAATTTAAAAAAAATCTCTGAGTGCTAAAGAATCTGAATATTGTTCCTGCCTTCACAGCATTTACATTGTAGAAACTGCTGAAGACAAATACAAGTGAGCAAATAAATAAATAAAATAGCATACAAATTTGAGAAGTAATTTTAGTAAGTATTTTAAAAACAATACCCAAGGCTTTAAAATAAAGATTACTAGAGAAAACTTAAGTTAATTGGCTAGGGGTTCTTTTCTGTGGAGTTGGCAATTGATGATGAAAAGGAATTAAGCATTCCTGAATTAAAGAGAGAGCACTCTATTTCTTAAACATGTTGGAAAGTGTACAAATATTACAAACATTTGATTGAGAACCTTTCCACCGAACATATACACACACCTTTCAGTAAAAATGTGTGTAGGAATGAGGGAGTAAAGCACATTTTCAGTAATGGATAGTAGAAAGACAATTCTGTCTGGACATCAGTGAAATGATTGCATGTGTAAATGGAAATTCCAGCTTGGGATGTATAATAGTTACAAAAGCTGGCTAATCTCAACGTGTTTGTATGCATTCTACATGTTTTGTGTCTTTTGAGAAGAAGAATTGATCAGAAATTTAGGTTAGAAGTAGAATTGAAATCCTTCATTCAAATCTCATCTGGCATTATGATAGTTAACAGGTACTCATTCAGAATGTCTTTGAGGTTAGGAATTAAATAGCTAAAAAGAATCATATCAATGGCAGCACTAATAGTGGCCACGGTTTACTGAGTGCCTAGTATGAATCTGGTACCTTAAAAAAAACGTCAGCTGTGGTGCTTCCTTCAGTTAGTAGAACAGTTAGTTATGTCAGAGAATTTAACATGCTTAGTGCAGTGCCTAGTATATATTGAATACTTATTTGATTATAGCTTTTAATAATAACAATAATATTAACTATCATTTCTGTGTTATCCATTCCATATTACAGGTGAGAGAACTGATATTTCAAAATGATTACTAAGGAGCTCCCAAGGTTATACATTATAAAGTGTCAGATCTTGGATTAAAATCATATTGGTCTGCTTTTTAATATGTGTTTGTGTAGAATCTTTCCCTTCTTCACATAGTGATTTTCCCTATCTTTCCTTTCCTGATGGTTTAATATAATTGATACAAAATGAACTAAACCAGCTCCTTATCAGGAATTTGCTAACTGACTGGCTTTAAGTCAATCAAGCTGACATCTTTTTTTTGTCAATCACTTTCTCCTTCCTTCTTTCCTGCCTTCCATTTTGCTTGATTTCATTACCATCCTACATCTGTTTCCAGTCCCCTGTGTCTACACTTGAACCTTCCTTGCACATTTCAGAAATTATTACTTAGTACCCTCCACAAGTGCTCAGATTCATCCTTTCATATGGCACTATTTTCCAGCTGGCACTCTGTTTTGCAACTTGTTCCTCGTTTTGGTCTCAGTGCACAAGTGCCAATCTCTACTGGCAGCTCTTTCAGTGGCCATTTGGTGCCAGCCTCCTTCTGATGCATGTGGGGCCACGGGGAGTGGCCGTGAACTATCCCCAGCTGCCTCCTCTGCTCCTGGGGCTTGCCAAAGTTTGCTTCAGACCAGCCAACTCTCTAATCTTCAGAAAATTACTTGATGACTACAGATGGATCTTCATCCCTCATGAGATTTGTCCTGTCTGAACCACCACCAAACACAGCCATGTGGAGAAATTAAGCTGTAAAATGCCTATGAAGAATCCAGTTAGTGTTTCAAAATTGTAATCACAACTATAAAAAGCAAGCACAATGTTTATGAAATACATTGTTTAGTAGGGTTTACTCCTGAGACCAAAAATACCTTTTCACTTTCTCTGTGCTAATGTGAAGGGGTAAGGGCACATTTCAGAGTCATATTACATTTAAGATGAGCCAGTAGTGTAATTGGACAACAGTGAATTTCAGTCTATTCAACCTTCAGATGTGGGTAATATTAGATAGCAGATAAGATGGCTTTGGAGTCTAAAAGATTTGGTCAAAAGCCCAGCACCTTTATAAACCAATAAACTAGCTGTGCTATCTTGAGAAGCTACTTAAATTTCCTCTATCCAGATCTTCTCATCTATAACAAGGACAAGGTAATTTCTACTCTGTATTGCTGTTACAGATTTTAACATATGGTGTGAATGTGTGGATTTATAAATCAAGGAGCAGAAGAAAACATACTTTCTTTTCTTTAACTTGTAATTTCTGACTTAGAATGCTGCTTCTATTGGGCCAGTAGAGGTACAAAGATAAAAACTCAATTTGTGCCTGAAATTTTATTCTCCCTTTCTTTGGGAAGCAATATCCACAGTTTGAGGAAGTCATACAGTGGTAAGGTTTTAGCTTTTAGGTCTTGGTCAGAGAGTTTCCACCAGCCTTGTCTGAGGTCATCACTTAACCCCAATGGCTTTGAGTTCACCAAATGAATTGGTGTGCATGGCCCCATTCAGGTCCAAGTCTCTCTCATTCTTTCTTCTTGACCCAGCTTGAGTATAGAGTATTTGACAGTGTTCTCTAGAGACCTGTACCCCAGGTGCCCATTTCTCTGGTCCTATTGACTTTGCTGCTGAAAAAGCAGGGAATAGATTTTTTTCTATTTAGAATTCAAAGACTTTTCTGTCTTTATTTCTTATTAGAACCAAAGAAATTTCTTTTTTAATAATAAATGTATGGGGAGTACACTGCTTCAACTAGTTATTCAGTCCATGCATACAAACGCCCTTTATTTCTGTTTCTCTCAGGAGCATCTAATGTTATTTCCTCAGTAGTTATGAATATTCTGAATACAAATCACACCTCTCCAAACTACGTTGAGGAAAGCAAATAGAAATTTGGGGAGGAATGGACATTAAAAGGGGCAGAATCTAGGAAAAGAAAACACATAAATTAAAATATTAAATTATTATCCTGCATTATGTGTGAAACCATTGTCACAACGACTGGCCCATAATAGTTGGAGAAGAATTTGTGGAGTTTTCACTGGCACTTAAACTAGATATTCTAATACTGCTTTTTTCCTCACAGAAACTGGATTTTCTGATGTCTCTCTTCTGATATGTCTTTTGATTCTGGGCATTCATTTTGTGATAGCCAGTTTGGGTGAGAAGAGAAATCTGTGACTTGGGAGTTGAGCAAACTTAATCAGTACAAGATGACAGAGGGATGGAGACAGGTCCAACTCCACATTGAGGTGTTATGTATACCATAGAGTCCAGCCACCAAGACACTCAAAATATCTAAAAAGCCACCAGAGATAAGATCACTTTTGAAGAGAAACATAAGCCACCCATATAATCACTTGGTAGTGTATATTTGCTTGTTAAGCCTAATTAGTTTGTGAAGGAGTGCTACTGAGGATGACATTTGCTTATGTGGACAGGCTAAGGATGAAGTAGTCAGAGGATAAAAAGGTGATGTCTAGAATAAAGATGCCATAGGAACCTGACAGTTTGATGTTATTATGGAAAGCAAAAGCCAGAGTTCTACACAACACAGAAAGCATCATTGTCTTCTTGGCCAAGTAGTAACAATATTTTAGTGGCACTTTTTAGTTTTGTGACAGCTTTATATACCTTGTTTTTCTCTTATACTTTCATAGCATTGGTCTTAAAGTATGTGGGTTCTCACAGTTTCTACCTTATGAGATAAAAAAAAAAATGGAAGCTTTAGGAACTTACCTACACATCTGAGAAACAGCCCCAAACTCACAAGGACAGTGCTTTTTCTGTGATATTCTATAGTCTGTTGAGATGCGTGAAGAAGATTCTTTTGCTTCTGGTTTTTGATCTACAATGTTGAGGTTAACAGGAGCTTTATATGCAATGTTGCCTACTTAAATTATTCCTTGATGACACTATTGAGTTTCTGTTAATGGGACAGTTATTATTTATGTTATTTATTTATTATTATTTGCATCTCTGCACATTTGAGCACAGTTGCCTATTTTTTACAATGTGATCTTTTCCCCATGAATAGGCTACTGTCTTAACCTTGTTTTATTTTATTATTTATGTTATTTTTTAAAAATAGTTTATTGTCAAGTTGATTTCCATATAACACCCAATGCTCATCCCCACAAGCGCCCTCCTCCATGCCCATCACTCCCCTTCCCCTCCCCCCACACCCCCATCTGCCCTCAGTTTGTTCTCGGCATTCAAGAATCTCTCATGGTTTGTGTTCTACTTTACATAATACTTTTAAAGGAGGATCTGAAAGTATAGGGTACAAAATAGTGTGGTTTTTAAAGTGAGACTTGTTGCAAGCTGGAGCCACTGGTCAATTCTGCCTTTTCTATCTATCTTTCTTCCATTAAGCTCATCAAGGATCTTAAGGAATTTCAGAGTAGATTTCCCATTAAATATCTTGACCCTAAACTAAGTCAGTGAGGAGAGCCTTGTAGTCCAATGTAATTAAAAAGAAAAAGAAAAAGTCACCGAAGATGGGATGCTAAATCAACCACAGATATGTTATTTCATTCTAAAAGATGTTCTTGGGGGCACCTGGGTGGCTCAATGGGTTAAGCGTCCAGTTTTGGCCCAGGTCATGACCTCACATTTACTGAGTTGCAGCCCCATATCGGCCCCAGAGCCTGCTTCACATCCTCTGTCTCCTTCTCTCTGCCTTTCACCAACTCTCACACATGGGGGCTCCATAAAAATAAAAATAAAAATAAAGATGATAAAGATAAAAATAAAAATAAAAATTAAAAATAAAATAAAATAATTCTGGAAGAACAATGAAGCAATATAAATTTTTATTTGTATAGAGTAGGTAAGACTGATTACTGACCAAACTTATGATCAGGCCTCTTTTCAACACTGGGAGAGTACTATATCTAACAAGATGTCTTTTTTTTTTTTTTCTATTTTTAAATGTTTATTTATTTGTTTTGAGTGAGGGAGAGGCAGAGAGAGAGAAAGAAAGAATCCTCAGCAGGCTCTGTGCTGTCAGTGCAGAGCCCAATGCAGGACTTGATTCTGTGAACCATGAGATCATGTTCCAAGCTGAAATCAAGAGTTGGATGTTTAACTGACTCAGCCGTCTAGGTGCCCCAGTATCTGACAAGATGTATTTAAACTGGGCTCAGAAAATTTAGTTTGCTCTTCTCTCTCCAACTGATACCTCACAATTCCTAAAAGGTGATAGAATAAAATGATAGTTACTACATTAATGAAAAACACCTAACATCTTCTCTTTCTTGACTCAAATCCTGCCTTTGATTTTGGCACTGGGTGTTTGAAACTTTCATGTCTCCCAAGTTGACTTAAACCAGTCCCTCCATCTCTTCCTGCTCCAGACCACCCTGAGGTAGGGTAATTTATGTTAGCATGACTGCCTTGGGATCTTGCTTCTGATTTTGTCTATTGGCCTGGCACTGAGTCTGCCTATTCTGATGGTGAGAAGTGAGAAAAGACTTCATTCATATATCACCCTTATTGTAAGCTGAAGTAGCAGCTTTGAAATGCTTCACGTTCAGCTGGTGCTGTCTTTGGACAAAGAAACTAATGGAACTCCCCATGTAGGATCATTTCTAAAAGATGAAGTATGGAACAGCACTTAGATAGTTTTGGAATCAAAGCATTACCTAAAAGAGAAGTGTAAGTGAAATGAGGTTATTTTAAATAGATACACTCTTTTCTCTTTAATTAAATCACATGCCAAGCTGTGAGTCTTCTCAATCTTATATCAAAAGACATGGGTCTTGTTTTATTTTATTTTAAAAATTTTACGTTTTGTATTTTGGCAGTTTCTTTTGGTGAATTGTAATTATAATTTGATCACACATGCTCCAGACTTATTGATGCTATATATATACATACACGTTGTTATACTTTTTCATGGTATAGTTAATCACTTGTTCATTTACCACTGAGTGCCAATTTTGAGAGATTTATATCTGCTATTGAAAATCAAGTCAGGGAATGAGGAAGGCAGTGCTTGTTCATCTATATTCTTTAACAAAGAAACTTTATCTCAAGAGCCACAAAACATAGATACATTTATCTACCTGATGCATCTTTTTAAACATAGTCAATACAATGAAAACTGTGTGTTGATTTGTTTATGCAATGTGACATCATGATAATGAGAAGCCAGGCTGTTCAGTTTTGTAATTGATGAAATCCTACCAGTCAAATTTATAGAACCATAATTATTATTTGTGTTTCAGCTAAAGAAGGATGGTTTTCTGTATCACATTGTGAAGCATTTTTGCTTTTCAGTTTAAAAAGTTTTTTTTTAAGTTAATCTATCTTGCAAAGATAATCTCCACTATTGTGAAAATCCTGACATAGAAGAATGCTTGAGGGACCATCAGTCTGTCCTCTTTTTTTTTTTTTAAATGTTTTTTTTATTTATTTCTAGTAGAGAGAGAGAGAGAGACAGCATGAGTAGAGAGGGTCAGAGAGAGAGGGAGTCACAGACTGAAACAGGCTCCAGGCTCTGAGCTGGCAGTCAGCACAGAGCCCGATGCGGGGCTCGAACCCACGAACCGCGAGATCATGACCTAAGCGAAAGTCGGACGCTTAACCGACTAAGCCACCCAGGCGCCCCATAGTCTGTTCTCTTTTTATCTTATGTTTACAGCAAAACCTTCAAGAATGCCTTGATGATACAAAATATTATTTTTATTTTCAGCTCACATGTCATGTGATTGCCAATGCATTATTTTAGGAGGAGGTATATCATTTTATTTGCAGTCTTGGATCAAGATATAGTGTATTCCCTTAGAATTATGCACTTAATATTAACTTCTTCTGTAGACTGATGTCTACTTGTATCCATATAACCTTGGGTGCTTATTGAAACACAGGGTCCCTGAACCTAGGCTTTTACATTTCAATAAGCACACCAGAAAATTTCAGTGTAAATTTAAAGATCCACTTGTTAAAACTATTTGTGTAACCCCAAAAGTGCATGACATGTTATAATGTATAACTTTTTACTTTATTGAGTCATTAACTGGAATCATGGGCCCTAGACTTAGGGAGTGTGTCCTTAGTGAGTGAGGGAGGGAATGCTTTTCAAAGTGATATTTTCTTTTTATACATGAACTCTGGAGAATCCTTGCTCTCCTGCAGTTTAGGGCAAATTGTATGCTTTCCTAATGTTTGAGAGGTTCTCAGGACCCTTATGAATATCAAGATTCTGCTATTTTTGTACACCAAACTTAACACACCTTTAAAAATCATTTTGCCAATGTTTACCCCTGGTTTCTCCCTAACAGAAATTGCACACTCCCTACAGAGATTGTAGTAGATATATGGCACAGTTACCTGTGCACATGGAAAGGACTAACATCTGTGATTCCATAATGAGTTATTACTCTATATGTTAAGTTAGTGACACCTTTCCATTATTTGCTAATGTCACCTTATTGTTCTCATTCACTTTACTGTCAACTCTGAGGCCTAATCTTTTTTCTTCTTTCTTGCAGCTTCCCAACTATTCTTCTCTGACCGGATAGGTTTATATTCTAAATTATTGTTTATACATTACTTTACACTTTTCAAGTTCCTCTCATCTTGTTATTTCTTAAGTGTAATATTCCTTAGCTGTCACTCACCCCCTCCTATCCTCCATATCTAGTCCATCAACAAATTTAAGCAAGTAAACCTCTTTCATAACTCTTTTTTTTTTTTAATGTTTTATTTATTTCTAGGAGAGAGAGATAGACAGTGTGAGCAGGGGAGGGTCAGAGAGAGAGGGAGTCACAGACTCTGAAACAGGCTCCAGGCTCTGAGCTGGCAGTCAGCACAGAGCCCGACGCGGGGCTCGAACCCACGAACCGGGAGATCATGACCTAAGCGAAAGTCGGATGCTTAACCGACTAAGCCACCCAGGCGCCCCTCTTTCGTAACTCTTTACTCCATCTACTTCTTTCCATTTTCATTATCACTCTTGTTTATGCTATCACATCTCTCTCTCTTTTTAATGGAAGTATAGTTGACATACCATATTAGTTTCATGTGTATAGCATTATGATTTTTTAAAAAAATTTTTAATGTTTTTTTATTTTTAAGAGAGAGAGACAGCGTGAGCAGGGGAGGGACAGAAAGAGAGGGAGACACAGAATCTGAAGACAGGCTCCAGGCTCTGAGCTAGCTGTCAGCATAGAGCCCAATGTGGGCCTTGAACCCACAAACTGCAAGATCATGACCTGAGCCAAAGCCAGACGCTTAACCGACTGAGCCACCCAGGTGCCCCTATAGCAGAATGATTTGACATTCATATACATTATGAAATGTTCACCAGGAAAAGTCTAGTTACTATCTGTCACCATACCAAGTTATTACAGTATTATTGACTATATTCCCTATGTTGTACTCTACATCCTCATGACTTAGTTATTTTATAACTGGAAAATTAGACCCTTTAATCCCCTTCACCTAAGTTACTGCATCTCTTTACTCAGGAACAGCAAAACAAACAAACAAACAAACAAACAAACAACCCCCCAAACAAAAAACCAGCAAGATCCTCATCATTTTTCTCCTGGCAACAATTTTTATCTCCCTCTAGTAGATTTTATATGATTAATCACATTTAGCATTTAGAGATGCAATTTCAATAATGTGTTTCCTATGTAAAGCCCTTCGATAATTAATACAGATCTTCCTCAACTTACAGTGGGGTTATGCCCCAGTAGACCCATTGTAAGTTGAAAATATCCTAAGTGGAAAATGCATTTAATAGAGTTAACCTACCAAACATCATAATTTACCTTAGCCTGCCTTAAATGTGGTCAGAGTTAGCTTGTAGTATGGCAAAATCATCTAACACAAAGTCTATTTTATTTTTACATTTATTTTTTTTGAGAGACAGAGAGAGCACAAGTGGGGAGGGGCAGAGAGAGAATGAGACACAGCATCTGAAGCAGGCTTCAGGCTCTGAGCTATCAGCACAGACCTTAACATGGGGCTCCAACTCAAGACCATGAGATCATGACCTGAACCAAAGTCAGACACTTAACTGGCTAAGCCACACAGGCACCCCACAGAGCCTATTTTATAATAAAGTGTTGAAAATCTCACGTGATTTATTGAACACTTTACTGAAAGTGACAAACAGAATAGGTGTATGGTTACAGAAGGACTCTAAATGTATCAGTTGTTCATTCTCATGGTTGTATGGTTGCCTGGGACTGCCCTGTCCAGGGAGCATCACGAGAGACTCATATAATGTACCATTAGCTCAGGAAAGGATCACAATTTAAAATTTCAGTTTCTGTTGAATGCATATTGCTTTTGCACCATCCTGAAGTTGAAAAATTGTAAGTTGAACTCTTATATCAAAATAATGTGAATAAGGGAAAAAATCTTTGCTAGGTCCTACATGCTTTAAACTGACTTCTTTCTTTACTTCCAAGATCACATTTTGCCTCTGTGTTCTTTTCTTTCTGCATTCCGTCACAATTGTTACCTCTCATGTGGTTCCTCAAATATGCTCATGTTCTATCCTACCTTGAGGCCCCCCATACATGAGTTCTCTTCCCACCCTTTCACCTGGTTAACCACTCTCCATCTGTCAGATAGATTCTCTCAACATTTACTGTACTTTTTCTTCATAAGGTTCACTGCAGTTTATAATTATATTATTTGTATGGTTTTATTTAATTACACTAGGCTGTAAGCTCTATGAAATCAGGTCCTTATATATTTTTGGTTTTTTATTGAACCTCCAGAATACATAGTAGTTGCTTCAAAATATTGAGTAAATTAAATGAACAAAAGTCTATTGTGTTAAGCATTAGGAGGTAAATTACCTGCATATTTACTTTTGAGTCAGATTTTAAATACTTTTTTTTAGTAATGCTAGTGTGTCAAATTTCTATCCTTCTGTCGTAGTAAATGATGTAGGGTATCTAAGAGAACGTTTGTCAAATATATCTATAGTTAAGGGGAAAAGGTAAGACTAGGGAAATAAGGTAACTTAGGGAAATTAGGGAAAGTAACTCTAGTTCAGTAGGATCCAGGATTGCAAGCCTGTCTTTCTCTGAGTTAAAAACAAAAGTCAGCAAAGATACTCTATATATGGCTTGATTCAGAACCTCTGTAAACAGATGGGCTCCCCTTGTGGGGACCATCATTCTAGTTCAGAATGTTAAAGGACTCACAGCGGGTCTCATCTTTCTTCTCTGGTCTGTTTTTAGCCTTAGAGTTTATTTATGACATAAGGTTAGTATTTGTTTGCTTGTGCCAGGTATTAGCATATCAGTAATTGATGAATTTTATTCTGTGTCTACTCAGCGATCATCTGGGAAATACAAAGAGGAAATATCCAGCAACTTTATTTTACTGGTCAATGTAACACTGAACAGTCAATATAACCTCCACGAGCTGCATATAGAGATTAAAAACAACTTTTTTTCTCCTCTTTATGAAGCTCTCTCATTAAGACATACAGAACCTATCAAAAGGTTCTACTCTGACCCCAGCATTCTCAGCCTTTGTGTTCTAACAAATGCCAGAGTTCCACACCAAGATACTGGTGTGAATATCCTTCACCTCCATGGCTTTACCCAAAGCTTCACTGCAGAAAATGTTCTTATCCTGCAATCCCACCCATTTAAGTTTTCCATTATAAATGATGAAACTTGAATTCCTCTTCCCACCTCACATTCTTTGTTTCAAATCATTCCCTTCAAATGGTAAAATCTGAGTGTTACTTCCTAGGACCCAAGGGATTTATAAGCCATATCTTCTTCATCACCAAAGTCTCTTAAGTACTGTCAAGCCATTTGCACCAAGTTGTTCAACTGCTCTTTTTCTTTCTCATTCTCTTTTTTTCTTGTGAATAACTGATTGTTTTTAACTTCTGTGACATCATGGGAAAGGCTTGTACCTATATTCATGATCCCAAGACTTAAAAAATGTTCCCTCCTAATAAGCTTATAATGGGAGACTGAGATAAGTCATTTAACTTCTCCAGTGTCAGTTTCTTTATGACTAAAAAGCAAATAGTCCAACTCACTAAATATTTATTTCAGTCCTAGTGAACTCTGCTTTCTCTCTCTTCCCAGTGACTTAGTCCATACGTATCACAGCTACAAAGCAGACTTTAGAAATAAAGTTTTTAAAATAACAACAAAACAAAACCCCTCAACTTCATGGATGTGGCACAAAAGAGAATTTTAATAGCCTGTAGCCATGTTTATTGTTGTAGTTAAAATTCTGGCGCCATGCTTTTGCACAGAATCATACTAACGATGAAACAAAAGTCTTTTTCTAAGTTAGCCCCAAGTACAGAAAGAGGTATCTAATGCAGCTGTACAGATGTAGAGTATAAAAACTTCAATAAAACTGATAAAACTTAATTTTCCTTGGCATGAATATCTATGTAAGATACTCATTTGCCATTTTCGAGGAAGCTGAAAAATGAAGATCAAATCAAGTGTTTGGTTTTTTACATTTTCCCTGTGTGAACTTGGAGAACTCAGCAGTAGCAACAGATCAAGTTGCCTTTCTATTCTTTCAACTAGCAAGAAGAGTGGAACCCTGAGAAAAGAAATGAATCTCAGAGTCCTGGTGTTCTAGATTCAGATCCTATGTGTGCTACTGGATATCTATAACCTGAAAAAATTAAATCACTTCTTTCTCTTGAGTTTTCTTATCTGACTCTTTTTCATGTTTGCTACATGACTGAAGTTAGATAGGTACACATGTTATCATAATCACATATTTATTTGCCTATTTTTCTTTCAAGTATCTAAATTCCATAAAAGAATGGATAATATCTGTCTTTTCACCCCTGCACTTGAAGAATCTTTTACAGTGACTAAAAAGGAAGTGTCGATATTTGTTGAATGTGTAATATTTTTAAAGAGCTTAACATGGTATCTGATGCTTAGTAGGCATCTGGAAAATGAGAGTTCTTTTTTCCTCTTGTATCCTTTCCTTCCACCTAAACTCTGTTCAAAAAATCCCAATTACATCCAAATTAGACATACCAGTTATTTTCCCATTGTCTTAAATCCAAACCTACATTTCTAGATTCTGCTTGTGATGCTGGGCCTGGGAATCTCCAAACCACATCTTCTAGATTTCCTTGTCAAATGACTTCTGATAGGTTCAGTAAATAAGAGACACTAGGGGGAGATTGAAGGACAGGAGGAAGGCAGAGGGGACCTTTTCTTGTTGGTTTGCTCTTGTTAGAAAAGCTTGAGCAGAAGTAGTTACCTTCAGACTCTTTAAAGACTCCCAGAGGGAATTCCAGCATACTCTCTCAAAAGTAGTAGGTGCAGCCAGGTGGTACCTCCTCCTCAGAGGTCTGAGCATGAGTTTTGCCTGCAGGAATTTTTTCTTTGAGCTTATAAAGTTCAGCAAATCTGCTTTTTCCCTTCATGTTTCCCAAACAATATAGATGATAACTACTTTCTGCAGTTACTATATCTGGTTTTACTCAATATTTCTTTTAGACACTTTGAGCTTTTCAACATCCATGCAACCAGTTCCCTATGTTAAATTTCTTTCTGTTGAAATGCCTGATAAGAGTTAAGTTTTCCTTAATGTGGACTCTGACTGATAAAACCTGTTATATGCTTTTTCTAAGAAGTGCATTTCTATTTCAAATTATTCTTTCATCTTCCTGAAATACTCTGTTTTAAATAACTCTGTCAAGATTATACAGTCACATATCAACTGTGGCATTTGGGTTACTTTCTTAAATTGTTTGAGCCTCATGTTCTTCACTTGAACCAAATTAAGTGATAGTACCCACTTTGTAAATTATATACAAATAGGGAGAGATGTATATTGTACATCTGTATATGTGTAGATTGTATCTGTATATAGATTATATATATAATTATATAGAGAGATGTATATAGATAGATGTATATTATAAGAAACAAAATAGATGCTCAGTTGTCACTAAATTTACTACTCAAAAGTATGTATTGAATTTTGCCTATATATCTGGCAAGTGTGTTATGCTTAGAGATCTAAAGATGAATACATATAACCTATGTGCATAAAAAAGTGAAAGCCTTGTGGGAGAGAGAAAAAATCTGATCATATCACTTTACCACATTAAATTAAGAGTTTAGAGAAGTATGTACAAATTGCTACAGACATGCAGAACATGTAAAATTAGCAGAATCTTGGTGGATAAGGAAAACATACTTATTAAAATATTTAAAGTGGGCTCCTGAGTGGCTCAGTCAGTTAAGCATCTGATTTCAACTCAGGTCATGATCTCATGGTTGGTGAGTTCAAGCCTCACTTTGAGCTTTGTGCTGACAGCTCAGAGCCTGGAGCCTACTTCAGATTCTGTGTTTCCCCTCTCTGCTCCTCCCTGCTCACACACACTCTCTCTCTCTTTCTCTCTCAAAAATAAACATTAAAAATTAAAAAAAAAAAAAAAGACTAGGTGGCAAGGAGTTAAAGTTCAGTGGAATAGAATTTACAGATCACATGGAAGTATATACATGTTAGTGTAGATGGATTTTTTACATAATGCTATTTGTATTTGGAGGAGGAGAAATAAGTATCAGTAGAGCTAAAATGTTGAGACTTAGAATGTTCTCTGTTAGTGAGAAAAAATAGATAAACTCTGTTTTTCTTTAGAGAATCCTTATTTTACTTCAGAGCTTATAAACTCAGCTTCACTAAGTAAAAATTAGGTATTTGTCTAAATAGTAAACTAGTCTTAGGAATGCATAAACTGCTTCTAAGTGAGTTATGACTTCTGCACCATCTTTGGATAAGAAGGACCAGTGGCAAAATAGGATCTTTATAAAGACAGAAACACAACAAAAATTCTACAAACCACTTAAGCAATAATTAGAGGCTTGGCTTCATGCCCTGAAACTCAACTCTAGATCTTGGACTAATCACCTTGAACAAGCCATGGGAGGCAGAGCCTGAGCAATATTCATGATTTCTAAAAGAAGTCACTAACATTATGCAAGTGGAATCTCCCACAGTGCAGGAGTATCTTGATTTTGAATTTAAGGTGAGAGATTATGCAAATGAATGATGGATACCATTACTTTCTGCTTTCCCTTTGAATCTCCTAATAATAAGCCTCCACTTTGAAACACCTGAATATAATGACTAACAAATTTAGCTTGCCCATGCTAATTGATTAAGGATATGAGTGATAAGCTGCTTTCTACTGCTGAAACTTTTAATGCACAGGAGCTCAGCTTTTGGTCTAAGAATAAACACTATTACATGTAATTTGCAGAGGCTGAGGTCTGATGTCTTAAGCCCTACCCAAAGCAAGTGACACTAAATTAACACTGTAACACCTTTTCCCCCTTTGCCAGTACTTAAGATTCATTTCTCAGATTAGCACTTAAACTTGGAAAAAATGACCAGAAGCCTTAGTAAGCATCTTATGGCTTGTCAAAGGCCTCTCAGTGATAGGAGTCCATACCAGAATAATCTCTTTTATTCTTCTACCTAATCTGGTACAATTTAGTAAAAGTCTTTGCTTATTTGTGAAACTACAAGTAGGTCATTTTGAGTAATGAATAGAATATATATGAGTCAGTGAATGAGGGAATATAATGAAGTAAGTAGGGACCAAATCTTTAAGGACATTGTGTGCCAAGCTAATGATTGTTTATATTTAAATGACCATTTCAGTTTGACTAGAGAAGCTCTTATATATGCCTTTAGTATCTATTTTAGTATCACCCTTTTACTCTCAAAAATGTATTTGTTTGAAGGATTCTAGAGATACGGTGGCAATAGCAATGTAGACTTTGAATCTCTTCAAACCCCTATGTAAAGATAATAAGAATAACAATACATGAACAATGAAACTAGTGGCAAACTATCCCCCTGAATTACAGATTATAAGCAATTGACCACAACCACAGATAGTTACATAACCATGGTGGTATTGGAATCTATGCAGGATTTGATAACAGCGTATCTGAATAAAGCATTTACAGGTATTCAGTGAAAAGCTGAATGAGTGAATTTAGAGTCAGAAGTTAAAACTGAAATGAGATTTGCTCATCCATAATGGTTGCCTGTCTGGATCCCTAATGAGATTTGAAGGACCTGAAGTACACTGATCTCGGTTGAAAGCCCTAAAACTTGACTTCCGGTTTCTGGTTCTCCATGTAAGAAGCTTGGACATTGCCACTCCATCCAAACACATAAAAAACGGAACAGAATGAAAAATCAACAACTCTTTTTGGGCCTGTAAGAGAGGAGAGGTCGTAGTGCAAGCTGCTGCTCCCAATGTTGGAGTCAGACAAATAGAGTCACAGCTTATTGGACAGAGATTCAAAAGCAGAAACTCTCCAGGGAGCCAATGCTGGTGAAGGAAAACCTGAACTCTAATTGATGAATTGGTGCAGGCTCAGTGTAGACAATTCTGAGACTTAAGAAATCCCAAGCACAGTAAATATCACAGAAAAATTACTTCTGGTAAGGGGAAAAGAAAAGGAATCATTTGGAAATAGACCAGAGTAATCTAGAGTAATCTGTTCCTAATAAGGTCTGCCCTCAGGAGAAAAGAGTGTCCCAAGGCCTAACGTGCTATGGTATTATCAGAACTCAAGTGATGTAGGAGAAGGGAAATATGCAACTCCAGTCAGTCTAGCCTTCCTGTCCCACCTGAGAGTGGAGAGGAAAATGGAGAAACAGTTGTGAACTCACAGACCAGAAGAAATGGGTTCACTAAAAGACTGATATATAATCTTACAAAACCATCCCCCTGCCCCACAACACACACACAACTTACCAACACATTACTAAAGGCCTAAAATCATGTTCAAAGTATAACAAATCAGAAATAAAAAATACTGAAAGAAGCTAGAGAGAAATAAATACCTTACTCAGAGAGGAATAAAGATAAGAATTTTATCCCACTTTTCGTTAGAACCCATGCAGGCACATGGAAAGAGGTGTCAATTATTTAAAGCGTTGGGGAAGAAAACTACCAACCTAGAAAACTATAGTCTGTGGGATTCTGTACAGAACTGAGAAATCTATACACATGTAAGAGAGGAATGGCAGTTCAGATTTTGAAAGGAAAAATAGTCACATAAAAGCATATTCAACCCATGAGGCATCATGGTTTATTGAAAAGTTCTTGGATTTTAAGTCTAGGTATTCAAGGATTGAGTTCTGACCAGTTTTGGACAAGTGACTCCTCTATTAGTCTGAGTCTCATTTATAAAATGAGGACAATTCTTATTTTAAGGCTTACTGTCAAAGGGAAATGTTGGATGAGTCTTTGAGATATAATATTAGAACAAAAGCAACAAAAACAGACATTAAAGGTCCATCTTATGTGATTCTTTTATATTCAAAACCCGGCAAAACATAGTATGGTGATCCCATAGTATGGGATCATGATAATGGTTATCTTTGAGGGTAGTGGGTCTTGATTGGGAAGGGGCATTGCAGAAACTTGCAAGTTGGCTGGAAATATCCTATATTTTCATCAGGCTAGAGATTACAAGGGTATAAAAATTTATCACACTGAATGGTTAAGATTTATGCGTTTTACTGAATGTAACCTATAACTCAGTAATTGACCCTGCTTCCCATATTAAAAAAAAAGTTGGTGAAATGACATATATATAATATTTGAGCACAGTTTTTGGCACATCATTTGAATTCAGTAAGTATTGGCTTTCTTGGTCCCATTCAATAAAAGGTAAAGTCAAACACCACATTTAATAATAATATTAACAGATGAAAGAGCTTCTCAATAGAAAAAAAAGCATAAATATAAATCAGTGTATACATGTTGCCAAATAAAAGTAGTGAAAAGAACTGGAGACATTTGCTTTGGATAAAATACTTAAGATAATCTAATAACACTTTTTAGACATTTGAGAGTCTCTTTGTCAGAGGGAGTAGATTTCTTGTGCTTTAGAGTGCCGAGAACAAGTAAAGGAAAAAACATACTCCTTAAATTGTCTCTTCAAAGAAAGATTTCCCTACCACTAGAGGTAACCAAGAAAGCTGGAGGACCATATTAGTTGATGTGATAAGAGGGTACTGGCTCAAGTTATTTAATCTTAACTTTCTTTGGTTCTAAGAAATAAATGCAGAACAAATAAATTCTAAATAAATAAATGACACTAAGAAATAAGTCTCAGAAAGATGCAGAACGTTCAGTGTCATTGACAAATCTAAACCAGCATAGAATGTGCCCTGTACCTTCAAATTACATGACCCAGATTTATAAATACATTAATTTTTAAGTCATGAGTTTGGAAGTTGGATGCTCAGGTATGAAGGGAGCATCATATCATAGTATTTAGCTCAATCAGATGGCAAAAAAAGGAGAGGGAGAGAGAGAGATGGAGGAGTGAGGGGAAGGCTCCTATTATCTCCAATGGCAGTGTTTATTTTACGGCTTCCTGCAACATGAGAAAGCACAAAAAATTGTTTGAAGGTGGAAGAGTCAACAGTCATGGAGAAATGAAACATCATTTATAACTTTTCATAATATAAGCTTCATAAGCTACTAAGAAATCAACAGAAACTTTTTTTCCATTTTGTCTTAATTTTTTCAATTGAGTAAACCTACACTGTTTCCCTCAACAAAACTAAGCTTTTTAAAAAGATTTTAAGTAATCTCTACACTCAGCATATGGGGCTCCAACTCACAACTCTAAGATCAAGAGTAGGATGTTCTACTGCCTGAGCCAGTCAGGCATCCCTCAATAAAACTATCCCAAAGGAAAAAAAAGAAACATAACTTACATGCATTGAATCAGAGGTAGTCATTATGTTAGCCAATTAGGCACAGTAAATGTGAAAAATCTAAGGCCTCAAAACTGTCCTTCCAATAATAATGAAGTGGAGTAAACAAAATGTACATTAGCTATAAAAGCTGGATAAAGGGCTCTGACCACATTGTCCTATAGATTAATAAAGCTATATCTTTTAAATGATAGCCAAGTTCCCAATTTAAAATATTTAGATCATCAGAATTGGACCAAGTATTCCACTTATGAAGCAAAATTCTTCCGTTGTCTAAGTATTAGTTGTCAGTGTTCTCATACTTGAGGCAAATGTCTTCTTGAAGTCTGATGGATTATGGTTAGGAGATGAGAATATGTCACCTCTTCTCTTAACACCTGATGAACAAAGAAAAGATCTTTAATACTTACCTTACAGATTGAATAAATTACTTAGATTTTACAAATACAGAAGTCAAAGACACCCAACTTTGTTGTGATTTTATGGGCAACAGGAAACAAATCCTGGAGTGCTCTGATCAATGATTTATGTTTCTTTTTATAAAAGACCAAGTTTTTCATTCAGCAGGCACAGTGCAGTATTAAAATTCAAATATTCCTTAGAAGGAAACATAAGGACTTATCTACTGTCATTTAATGCATAAACATATAGAGATGTTTTTTAGACTATTTGGGTAGATTGCAGCAGGATACCTAAATCTTTCTGCAGTGTTTCCAGTCTGTCCTCACAGAGACATTGCTTTAAATCACTAATATTAGATTCATCTTATTTTTTTAATTTTTAAAAATGTTTTATTTATTTCTGAGAGAGAGAGCGAGCAGGGGAGTGTCAAAGAGAGGGGGACATACAGAATCTGTAGCAGGCTCCAGCCTCTGAGCTAGCTGTCAGCACAGCCCCAGACATAAGGCTCGACACAGGGCTCAAACCCATGAACCCTGAGATCATGACCTGAGCTGAAGTCGGACGCTTAACCGACTGAGCCACCCAGACGTCCCTAGATTCATCGTAGAGGGCAGGTTTTAGTAAGGATTTGGAGAAGTAGAAAACAAAAGGACACAAGAAATTTCGAAGTATTCACAGAGTGTTGGGTGAGATGGAGAGCAAGAATAATATACAAAAGGGACAGTAGGATTTTTCCCTATTTTCTTACTTCACTCTCACACTTGGCCCCAATTTAAGGAGTTTTTGAGGAATAAGAAGAGCATTAACTCTTTTAACCTGCTAGGGTGTCATTCAGTAATTTAAGACTAAAACCACCAAAGAGGATTCCATTTCACTACCTCATTAAAGCAAAGAAATCTGTTAAAATATGAGTTAAAATTATGTAAGGTATTTGAATATCATATTATACTCTAAAAACATGTCTAGAAAAATCCCCCGAACACTAATACAGTTATTACATGAAGGAAATTTTCATAAGCATAGAATCAGATTTTATTTAATCATGCATAGCCTCATACCACCCTTGAACCAATGCTTTAAATTTTTCTTAATTTCTGAAATACCTGTTGTTAATTCTAGACTTTCTCACTCACCCTTCATGTTTGTTTCCATCAATGGATTCAGTCTTTTCTTCAAATATTTCCAGGTATTATTGGGGCAATTGCTGCTTAGTTCCATTTCAATTTTCAATAGTAAAATCATATATTACTATTATTCTACGATTGTGGCTGGAATAGCTACTAGTTTTGGAGTTCTTCAGTAATTCCCATGGTATTCTTTCTATGGAAAGATAATGACTAAATTTTAAGACTTAATCATAGCCCTGTAATACAAATTTATTTTATTGTTCTTCCTTGGATGGGTTGTAATCTCAGACACACCAAGTCATTTTCTCCAGCATGAACAATAAATGTGTATATGTCTTTGACTATTCAAATGAAAAGACAGTAATTCTCCAAATTGCTTTAAAATATTTTGCGGTATTATATTTCTATTTGAGAATACTTGAATGGATTTGTAACCATCATGTTTGAATAACTGTTTCTTAATTACATTATCAATTAATCTAGATATTATCAGATATTTTGAATTAAACTAACATTTTATCTGTTACATGTACACAAAAAAATACTCCTTAGTTACTCTGTTGTTAAGATGATAATGTAATCATAGTATTTATTTCATGATAGTCTAGACTATATATAAGATGTTTCTGGTTAATCAGTTGTCCATATTTTCAAATTTTCCTCAAAATATTTGGAACTTAAGCAGAAACATACTTTGCTTTATCTCTGCTTAGGCAGTGGCTTTCTAATTTTACAATGGTCCTAATAATGATCAGAAATTTATTTAACACCAATAATTAGTAACTGAACCAAAGATATTAACACTAATTAGCCCTAAAAGCTAGAAGTATGTTATTTTAAATGATAAAGCCAGCATTAATATAAACCACCATGCTAATTAGTCCTAGGACTAAAAGTAGACAGTTTGATCAACAGCAATTAGTTTTGGCTTTTTACCCACTGTAATCATCCAGACTCATTTTAGCATAGTGCTAAAATCAATGAGTTTCCTATAATTTAGGTTATCATTTATTTCTTTCATCACCAACATAAATACTGGCCTATGCATTTGTAGTAGTCCAAGCACAACTGAGCCTTATAAAAAACTAATGTTAGTTTGAGAATTGAGCAGTGTGTAAGGACAAAGGTCTCATAATGATGTCATTGAATTAATTTGATGCCTTCAAGAATTCTTCTAGGTCTAAGTCTCCTTTAACTAGTCAGCTGTCACAGTATACAACAACCATGATCATTAAAATCTTTATGTAATTCTGGCTCAATCTCAAATAATCATAGCCTAAATAGTTTCTTGTTTCTTTTACATGTAAGATAACTTCTCACGTTCATCACTGCAATAAAGAACTATGTCTATTCTAGCACCATTCTCATCTCTCATGGCAACTGATTAAGATGTATTGTTCTTTTTTTATTCATGAATTTTTGTACATATTAATGGTCAGTTGTGACATAGACTGTTGCAAGCAAGAAGTAGTTTATCATCAAACTGTGTATAGATGTAACCATCGTCAGATATGTTCTTGAAGCTGCTTAGATTGAATGACTCATAAGGGCTCAAAGTTTATATCCATTTATCCTTTTTTTTTTTTAAATGTTTTTATTTCTAGTAGAGAGAGATACAGCATGAGCAGGGGAGGGTCAGAGAGAGAGGGAATCACAGACTCTGAAACAGGCTCCAGGCTCCGAGCGGGCAGTCAGCACAGAGCCCGACGTGGGGCTCGAACCCACGAACTGCGAGATCATGACCCAAGCGAAAGTCGGACGCTTAACTGACTAAGCCACCCAGGCGCCCCTCCATTTATCCTTTAAGGGTTACTCTTTGAAGAAAATCCATGGAATACTTTGCAAATCTAATTTACTTTCACTTTTTGAAAGTGAAATTTTTATTCCTTTTCCCATATTTACTGTTATTTTTCTAACATCATTTGGGAAGGGAAACTTTTGAATGATGTTAAGGTCAACAGTAGATCCAAACTTGTGAGTTCTCTGTAATAGCCCAGTGCAATGCATGCTGTAGTCCCTGAATGTTTTCTCTTCTGTTCCTGGTATGGAGCTATGCATCCATTTAAATCTCTTTTCAGACTTTACTGAATTAAAGTATTTAAATAGGACTGATGTAAGTGCTAAATGAGAAAAGCACTATAAAGCTAAGGAGCCCGATCAAATGAATTTGAAAAATAAAGACAGATGGCAACTATTAGAGAGTCTTCTGCACTCATTTGAACCACAATGCTTACTCTTAAATTTTGTTTTATAACTGGCTCATTTGCAGATGTACATATGCTTTAGGCAGTAAATGTAATATACTAAATATGCTGTATGTACTTGGAGCATGGATTTGTAGCTTTTCTAGGCCTTTTCAGGGAAAAAAAAAAAGAGGGCATGTATGTGCAAGCATGCACACACAGAGAGTTGAGATTAAACTGACAGATTTGGGACAATAAATTTTGCTTAATTTCTATATTTGATGTGTCTACATTTACCATACTGAGAATTCTCATTTTCTAGAAAGATTAAAAGCATACTAGCATTAAAATTTCTCATGATTATTCCCATGATTATTGGCTTTATTCCATGTTATGGGCTAAATTGTATCTCCCAAAAGATGTTGAAGTAGGCTTCCAGTATTTGTGAATGTGACTTTATTTGAAAATGGGTCTTTGCAGATGATCAAGTTAAGATGTCATCATTAGGGTAGTCCTTCATCCAATATGGACTTCTAAACGGTGAAATTTAGACACATAGAATCATTTAGAAATAAATTGATCTTAAGCTATAAAGAGAACCCCACCCACCAGTCTGTGAATGCCTGAGGCTAGCAGGAGCTAAGACAGAAAGAAATGAAATAGAATCTCCTTCACAGCCATCCGGAAGTAAGACAGTTTCTGTTATTTAAGCCATCCAGTTTGTGCTACTTTGTTATGGCAGCCCTTAGCAAACTAATACATCCTACAGTACAAAAGAATAGATTTGAAATTTCAATATTAATTATCTCCCTTATGATTCTTGAAATGCTTTTTTTGTTTATACTTTGCCTATTCTGCTCCCATTTTTAATAGGTTATGATTTCTACATTATAAAAACACGACAATTACATACTGTATTTTCTCCCATTTATTTTCATTCAGTCTTAGTTTTATAACTATTTGATATTGATAACCTGTTACTAAATCTTTATCATTTTGGTTGTCTAAAGTCTCTTTATTATATTTCTTAAGAAGAGATCATTGGGAAAAGAGTCCTTAATCTGTATCATTCTGATAATTCTCTGATTCCTTTATATTTAAAAATAGATTTTCTCGATATAAAAATCTTTGACTCATTTTTTCTTTGTGTGTCTTTACTGTATTATTTTCATCTTCTCTGGTATAAAAATTTGTTGACAAGTCTGAATGTTACTTGTTTTTCCTTATGCATAACTTTGTCTTTTTGCCCAGATGTCCAAAGTATTTTTTTGTTTTTCTATGACTTTAAACTCCACTTGTTTCTTGCTTTAGGGATCTTCTCATCCTTCTATTATGCATATGTTGGATCTTCTTAGGCTGTTTTCAGTGTTTTCTCTGATCTTTGCCTGTTTGTAAAACAAACAAACAAAAAAAGTTGACCTTCTATGCATGAGTCTATTTCATACATACCTGCTCTTGTATCCTCATGCCAATATAAATTGTCTTGATTATTGTACCTGTATAGTTAGTTGTGAAATCAGTTATGGTATATTAGCAAATCTTTGTTCCCTTTGTCAGAAGTGTGTTGGCTACCCTAGCTGTCTTATTTTTCCATAAGAATTTCAGAATAAGCTCATCAGTGTTTTCAAAAAGACCTGCTAGGAAATTTATTGGAATTATGTTAAATCGATAGGACAATTTGGAGTTGAATGACATTTTAACACTTGAACATGATAACTCTTTGCATTTATTTATCCCTTCTTTAATTCTCTCCGCAAAATTTTTCAGTTTTAGTTCTGTTAATAATTTTTTAATTAATTCAGTGTTTATATTATGGTAACTCTTAAAAATTTTAATTTCCTATTATTCATTGCTCACATTAAGAAATATAATTGGATTTTCTGTGTTGACCTATACCCTGTGAGCTTTGGTAACTTATTTAATTCTTGTAACCTTTTTGTGTAGGTTTTATGGAATTCACACGATTGTATCACTTTATAAAATAACTTATTTTTTCAAAACTGTGTTCCTTTTCTTTATTTTTTGGTTTTTGCCTTTTTTTGATGGACTAGATTATTCAGTACAATGTTTAATAGGAACTTGAAATAATATATATTTGCATTGCTAATGACCTTAGGAAGGGAGCATTCATTTTCATTAATGAGGATGATGTCAGCTGTAAGTTTTCATAGATGCTTTTTATCATATTGAGGTATTCATCTACCATTCCTAGTTTCAAGAAAGTATTTCTCATGAATGGATATTGAATTTGTTAAGTTCTGTCTCTGAATATATTGAGATATTGATATTGACATATATGTATTCATCATTTGTTTTTTTTTCTTTTTCATTTAATAGAATTTGCATGCATTTATTGTTTTAAGTAAAGGCAATTTCGATGTTAGAGGTAAGCCCTACTTGGTCATGGTGTGCTATTCTTTTTATATATCGCTGCATTTATTTGGAAAATATTTTGCTAAGGATTATTACTACTGTTCTCATTATAAGAGATAATAATCTATAGTTTATTTTCCTTTTGATATTTTACCTGGTTTTTATATGAGAATAATGCTGTCTTCAAGAATCACTTGGGGATGGTTTCTTTTCTCTTTTATGAAAGAGTTTGTATAGAAGTGGTATTATTTACTAAATGTTTGCTAGAACTAATTACTAAAACCAGAGGACTCATAGTTAATGTGGAGCCTTTTAATGGAAAGGCTTTTAACTATACACACAATCTCTTTAATTGTAGAATTATTCAAATTTTCTGTTATCTGAGCTAAATGTTGGAAGTTAATGTCTTTTAAGGAACATGTTTGCTTCATCTAAAATGTGGAATTTATGACATAATGCTTTTTCAGTAATTTCTCATTCCCTTTTAAAAGTCTACAGTGTGGTAATGGTGTGGCTACTTTTATTCCTGATACTCATCTGTGTCTGGTTTTCTATTTTTCCATCTGTCTACCTAGAGATCTATCAATTGTAGATATCTATTCTAAAAACCACATCTTAGCTTCATTGGGTCTTTCTGATTACACTTCACTAACTTATGCTTTTATAGCTATTATTTCTTTCATTTTGATTCATTTGATTTTAATTTAGTTTGATTTTCCACTAAAATAGATGCTTAGGTCATTGATTTGAAATTTCTTCCATTCTCATGTAAATGCCAGAAAGTTTCTTGAAAGATCTATTCTGGCAATATTCTACACATTTTGACATTAGGTTATTTTAATTTAGCTAAAAATATTTTTCCTCCCCATGTCATTTTTCTATCCATGTTATTTATAAGATGTAGTTTAGTTTCCAAAGTGTGTTAGTATTCCAGATATTTTAATGGTTTTTCCAGATATTTTAATGGTTTTTATTTCTAATTTAATTTCTTACTAGCCAGAGAACATAATCTATATAATCTCAAACTTTTAAATTTTATTGAGAATGATTTTATGGCCTCTCCTATATGCTTTCTTGATGAATATTCCATGTATACTTGATAAGAGTGCTATTTCACTGTTTTGAGTGGAGTATTCTGTGAAGGTCATTGAGATCAATTCAGGCTGGTTTTGTTTTTTCAGATTTTTAAAATGCTTTTTTTTTTTTTTCCTGTAAATTGTTGAGTAAAAAGTTTCAAATTTCCAATAATCTAATTGTGGGTCGGTTTTCACAACTGGTTTTATCAATTTTGCAATATGTTTAAAGTTCTACTATTAGATACATATACACTTAGACTGTTATGTCTTCTTGATGAACTTATTCCTTTATGCTTGTAAATACATCATTCTTTAGCTGTGATAATACTATTTATCCTGAAATCTACTTTGTCTGATTTAATAGAGACGCTCTTTTGATTCATGTTTTAATACATAAACTTCCTATGCCTTAACTTATAATCAGTATCTATTCTGATATATAAAGTTTATTTCTTATAGAGAGTAAGTATATAGTTAAACTTTAAGGTTCATTCTTGATGTTTTCAATCTATGGTTTTGAACAAATGCATAATGACATATGTTCACTCTTATTTATTATACAGATTATATTCACTGCCCTGAACATCTGCTGTGTCTGTCTATTCATTCTTATTCCCACACCCTGGCCACTGTCAACCACTGGTCTTTTTTACTGCCTTTATAGTTTTGCCCTTTCCAAAATATCACCTATTTGGAATTATGCAGTATGGAGTCTTTTCAGATTGACTTATTTCATAAAATCATACGCATTTCAGGCTCATTCATATCTTTTCCTGGCTCACTTCTTTTTAGCACTGAATGATATTCCATTTTCTGAATATACCACAGTTTGTTCTTTCACCTACTAAAGGACATCTTAGTTGTTTCAAAGTCTTGGAAATTATCAATAAAGCTGCCAACATGTCTTTGCAAGTTTTTATGGAGGTAAGTTTCAACTCCTTTGGGAGTGGCATTGCAGAGTTGTGTGGTAAGAGTATGTTTAGTTTTGTAGGAAACTGCTAAATTGTCTTCCAAAGTGACTGTGCCATTTTGGATTCCCACTAGCATGAATAACAGATATTATTGCTCCACATTCTTATCAGGATTTGCTGTTGTCAGTGTTCTGGCCTTTGACCATTCTCATTGGTGTGTAGTGGTATCTCACTCTTGTTTTAATTTGCATTTCCCTGGTGACGTACGACATGGATCATCATTGCAAATACTCATTTGCCATCTGTATGTTTTCTTTGGTGAGATGTCTTATAAGGTCTTTGGGCTACATTTTTTTAAGCTGAGTTATTTATTTTCTTCTTGATTTTTAAAGAATTCTTTATATATTTTGGAGTATTGTCCTTTATTGTGTCTTTTGCAAATATTTGTTCCCAGTCCATAGCTCATTTTCTCAATCTCTTAACATTGATTTTGCAGAACATAAATTTTTAATGACATTTAGTGTAGGAGTTATTTATTTCATGGATCAAATCTTTGGTGTTATATTTAAAAGGTCATTGCCATATCCAAGGTCATTTAAGATTTCTCCTATGTTACCTTCTAGGAGTTTTATAGTTTTGCATTTTACGTTTTGGTCTGTGATCCATTTTAAGTTTTGTGAAGCATGTAAAGTTGGCATCTCAGTTCATTTTTTTATATGTGAAGTCTAATCGTTCCAGCACCATTTGTTGAAAAGCAGTCTTTGCTCCATTGGTTTGCCTTTGGTTTTTTTCAAATATCATATGACTATATTTATGTGGTTCTACTTTGGGGATCTCTGTTCTGTTCCACTGATCTACATGTTATTTCAACAGTAAAACACTATTTAATTTACTGTAGCTTTATAGTACAACCTGAAATCCAGTAGTGTCAGTCTGCCAACTTTGTTTTTCTTTAAAATTGTGTTGGCTATTCTGAGTGTCTTTCTTCTCCACATACAATTTAGAATCAGTTTGTCAATATTCCCCAAGAGAATTTGCTGGGATTTTGATTGAGAAGCATTGCATTTACACATTAAATTGGAAAGAACTGACATCTTGATGATAAAAACTCTCCCTGTATTTGAACATACTACATCTCCCCAGTTTTAGTTCTTTTTTAATTTTGTTCCTTTCTTCTCTTTCTGGTATGCCCATTATATATATTACACATTTTGTTGTGTAATTGTCCTTGGATATTCCTTTCTTTTTTAATTTGTGTTCTCTTTCCTTTTGGTTCTTTTAAGTTTCTGTTGATATATCCTCCAGGTCAGAGACTCTCCTTAGCCATGTCCATTCTACTAATAAGCCATCAAAGGCCTTCTTCATTTCTATTATAGTGTTTTTGATCAATATTTTAAAGTTCTCTCTCAGAATTACTATCTCCCTATTAGACTTCTGTTCTTGCATGTGTTCTACTGTATCCCTTAGAGACTTTAGCATATTCTAGAGTTTTTCCCTCCACTGCATTTCTGATACCAATATCTCTGCCTGTCTGCTTCTGATGATTGCTCTGTCACTTCAGATTGTATTCTTTGACCTTTGGAATGCTTTGTAATTTTTTTTTTTTATATTGGCAGACATAATTTGCCAAGTAAAAAGAGCTACTATAAATAGGTCTTTAGTAAGGTGATGTTGAGATATGGTGGGAGAGAAAGTCGTCTTTAATCCTGTGATTAGGTTTCCATCTTTTCATGAGCTTATGCTTCTGGACTGTAAACTTCACAAGTGTTGCTCTGTTTTTCCTTCCCATTTAGGTGGGATAAGATGGCTAGAGTAGTGTGAAGTTGAGTATTTCTCTTTCCCCAGGCCACTAGGCTCTGATCACACCCAAGAACTTTAGGCTCTGGTTAACTAGTTTCTCTTGAGGGCAGGCCTTGTTAAGAAGAACAGAATGTTTGGGGTGCCTGGGTGGCTCAGTCCAGTAGGCATCCAACTTCCACTCAATTCATCGACTCATAATCTGTGAGTTCGAGTTCGAGCCCTGCATTGGGCTCTGCACTGACAGCTCAGAGCCTGGAGCCTGCTTTGGATTCTCTCTCTCTCTCTCTCTGTCTCTTTTTCTCTCTCTCTTTCTCTCTCTCTCAAAAGTAAAACAACCTTAAAAAATTAAAAAGAGTGCTCTGACACATTTAAAAATGGTTTGTTTTCTCTTCTTGCTGAACGCATGGGGGAATTTTTCTCCTGTATATGCCGTGGGAACTTGGTCAATCTCCTGGAGGTCAATTCCACTATATTGTGGGGACTGCTTCCCCCAGGAGTTTTTGACTCTAAGAATTGTCTACGCTGAGACTTCAGCAATTAATTCATTAGTTACACTTATGATTTTCCTGCCCCAGGATTGCTCCCTACAGTGGATTCCACTAGTGGGTCTCAGCTCCAGTAAGCCGCAACTTTGTTTACTCTTCCATCATTCCAAGCTTGTAATAGTGGCTTGCCCTGTGTCCTCTCTCTATGAATAGAAGAAGAGTTGCTGAGTTTTCAGTTTGTTCACCTTTTTACTTGTTATTAAAGTGGAGTGGTGAGTTCCAAGCTCCTTGCATATAGAATTGGAAACTGGAAGTCCTCCATTCTTTTTCAGAATATATTTTCTGCTTCATTGAACAATATAGGTCTTTCTCAGTTTACAATTCTACATATGTTAGCTAGTTTAATATTGCCCTATAGGTCACTGAAGCTCTCCTCTATTTGTTTTTAATTTGTTTTCTTCTGTTCAGATTGAATAATTTGTATTTATTTGTCTTCAAGCTTATTGACCATTTCTTCTCTTGTCTCCAATCTTTTATTTATCTCCTCCAATGAATTTTCTACTTCAGATATCATCCTATTGATACTAGAAACAGAGTTAAAATTTTTAAAACTTATTTTTTAAAATCCCTCTCCCCAAGTTCCCCACGTGTTTACTGGCCTTGACAACTTTTTCTTTACATTGTGAACTTTTAAAAAATAATAGCTTCTTTAAATTCCTTGTCTATCTGAATTATCTTAATTTGTGTATGTGTGTTGATTGCTTTTTCTCTTGATTGTGTCATTTGTTTTTCTGTCTCTTTTCTGATATTGTATGGTGGACACAGATTATACATTACACAACCTTCTCCTCTCCTGAAAATATTGGGGTTTTTTTGACAAGTACATAAATTATTGCCTAATTACCATGAACTTATAGAGGTTTTCTTTAACACTTTGTAGGATGAATTAACTGAAGTTTTATCCTTAATCTTTGGGCAAATCCTTATTCCTGTAATAGAGCATCCACTCTTAAGACATGACTCTTTCTGAGTATCAGTGGAAAACTGAGGACTTTTTTTTTTTTTTTTAACTCACTCTAAGTTGGCAATATTCAAGTTCCAAACAGACTCCTCTCTGATAGGCAGCAACTGAAATATCTCTCCAGCTTCTGCTGTGGCCCTTGAATTTTCCTCTCAGACACAATTTAGGAATCTTTGAAATACTTGAAGGGTGTCCTGTGGCTCTGTCCTTTCTGGTATTTCATCCCTCAACTTCTAACTCTTCTTGTAGCCCTGAACTCTTACTTTGACCACTCACATCACTAAGACTAGAGCCTTCTGTTTGAGTTCAAAGAATGCCTTCCTATGTGATCAGCAGAGTACTTTCAGGAGGAAAACAAAATTAACATTGCTCTTACCATATGTAGTTTACTCCTCAGAAAGTTTGAATTGCTTATAGAGTTGACCCTTGAACAACATGGACTTGAAATGCACAGACATACGTACATGTGTTTTTTTCAATAAATATAGTACAGTATTGTAAATATATTTTCTCTTTTTAATGATTTTCTTAATAACATTTTCTTTTCTCTAGCTTACTTTGCAGTAAGTATATAGTATGTAATACATATAACATAGGAAATATGTGTTAAGTGACTATATTATCTGTAAGGCTTCTGAACAACAATAGGATATTAGTAGTTAAATTTGGGGTGAGTCAAAGTTAGATGCAGCTTTTCAGCTATGTGTGGAGTTGGTGTCCCAACCCCCAAGTTGTTCAAGGGCTGTATTTTCTCCATGCTTTTGTTTGCTTACCAGTGCCTTTAAAGAGTTGTTTGTTTTATTATTTTTTTCCAGACCTTATAATTGCTATTTGTTAGGAGATTAGTCCAATATTAGTTACATTGAATTTAAAACCACAGCCCCAAGACATGGAGTTTTAATTGTCTTGGCTAAGTAAACACCAAAGTGTGAGTTTACTGATGTTTGCATTCCCTACAGCATCTGATATTGCCCTATTGTGCTAAAGGCATCAATGAATGTTGGCTGAGTGATGGTTAATTAAATTTGAGTGACTGCACAATATTGGAGAAAGTGACACCACTGATATCACCATAAATTCATGATCTCCAGCTTCAGCTAGGTCCAAAATATTCCCTGACAATTCCACTATGTTTCTGTTTTCAACCTGTTGTCTCATTTTTATTTTTTATTTTTTTATTGTCTCATTTTTATATCTATTTCATATTTTCTCATCCTCCTAGGATTTTTGGCAACCTGTTTTCATCAAGCCCACTGTGCACATCACTATTAGCATATGACTTCACTTCTTAATATAAAGTGAATAGTAAAGTTATCAGAAAGTAATTCTTTCAACTCTTTGTTATCAAATCTCAAACTTCCTATATATGAATCTAATGTTCAAAGTGATTGGAATAGTGACTGTCGTATAATAAACACTAAATAGCAATAATAATCATCACCATCATCTCATTATCATTGTTATACTTATCACTGTTTTTATTTTTGTGTATATTGTTTCCTGTCTTGTTATATAAGACTTTTTTTCCCAATTCCTTCACTTCTCCTTCTAACCGTATTCTCTCTTGAGTTCTTAGAAATTTTATATTATTATTTGACCCCTGCCCTCTTTATCCTTTTCACCTGGATTATTACATAATATCCTATACTTAAGATTGGTCAATCAATTGGTCATCACTTAATCATAATTTTAAACGAAATCTATTTTTTCAAAGAAATCTTTTATTTCTCTCCATATGTCTTTTGAAATTTCACCATATATTTTCCCTCTTCTCTGTTTTCAATAAAATTTCCTCAGTGAATTACCTATACTTGAAGTCTCTATTTTCTCATAACCTATTCCCTCCATCACTCAATCTACAAAACTGACTAAGTTAGAACAGCTCTCTGTGCTGACACATGACCTAAACTAACTATATTCAATAGCTGTTTTATAGTCCTCACCTTACCTGATCTCAGTAAAATTTGAAAACTTGACCACTCTACCTTTTGAAAACTTAGTGTTTCCTAGGCTTCTAAGGCATCAGTCACCCATGTTCTTTCATATTCACCTATGAATTATTTTTATTTTTCTTCTTACTCATTATCTTCTCCCCTATCACCACGTGTTAATATCCTTAAGATCCTCCTTCTCCTCTCACTTTAAACCTGCTGCTTGGGCAATCTTGTCCACAAATCATCTTTTTCATAATGACTCCCCCACAACACCATGCACTTCTTTTAAAGATAAGTCCAACACAATAAATATGTGTATCTCCAACTCAGGCTTCAATTCTGAGTTCCTGATAAGGTTACCCTACTGCATATTCAACAGTGCAGTTAGATGTCTCAGGGAAAACTCAAACTCAGCATGTACAAAATTGATCTTATATCCTCCCCAACAAAACATATTTTTCCAGTCATTTCTGACCTCTTATTAATTCTTAGTATCCAAATATACTCCACCATTATCTTCTTTTAAATGTTTATTTTATATTTTATTTTTTTCTTTTATAGTTTATTGTCAAGTTGGTTTCCATATAACACCCAGTGCTCATCCCAACAAGTGCCCTCCTCCATGTCCATCAGCCCCTTCCCCTCTCCCCCACCCCCTCAGCTATCGGTTTGTTCTCAGCATCAAGAGTCTCTGATGGTTTGCCTCCCTCCCTCTCCCAACTATTTTTTCACCTTCTCCTCCCCCACGGTCCTCTGTTAAGTTGCTCCTGTTCCATTTATAAGTGAAAGCATATGGTATCTGTCCTTCTCTGCCTGACGTATTTCACTCAGCATGACACCTTCAGGGTCCACCCACATTACTACAAATGACCAGTTTTCATTCTTTCTCATTGCCATGTAGTATTCCATTATATAGATAAACCACATCTTCTCGATCCATTTGTCCGTTGATGGACACTTAGGCTCTTTCCATGTTTTGGCTATTGTTGAGAGTGCTGCTATGAACATTGGGGTCCATGTGCCCCTATGCATCAGCACTCCTGTATCCCTTGGGAAAATTCCTAGCAGTGCTATTGCTGGGTTCTAGGGGAGTTCTATTGTTAAGGTTTTCCAGAGGAGCTGCACGAGTTTACATTCCCACCAGCAGTGCAGGAGGGTGCCCATTTCTTCACATCCTTGCCACAATCTATAGTCTTCTGATTTGTTCATTTTAGCCACTCTGACCTGCATGAGGTGATATCTCAGTGTGGTTTTGATTTGTATTTCCCTGATGAAGAGGGATGCTGAGCATTGTTTCATGTGTCTGTTGGCCATCTGGATGTCCTCTTTGGAGAAGTATCATCTCATGTCTTCTGCCCATTTCTTCACTGTATTATTTGTTTTTTGAGTGTGGAGTTTGGTGATTTCATTATAGATTTTGGATACTAGCCCTTTATCTGATATGTCATTTGCAACTATCTTTTCCAATTCCTACGGTTGCTTTTTATTTTTTTTTTAAAATTTTTTAATGTTTTATTTATTTCTTAGAGAGAGAGAGAGAGAGAGAGAGAGAGAGAGAGAGAGAGAGAGAGCGTGAGCAGGGATGGTCAGAGAGAGAGGGAGTCACAGACTGAAACAGGCTCCAGGCTCTGAGCTGGCAGTCAGCACAGAGCCCGACGCGGGGCTTGAACCCACAAACCACGAGATCATGACCTAAGCGAAAGTCGGACGCTTAACTGACTAAGCCACCCAGGCGCCCCTCCTACGGTTGCTTTTTAGTTTTATTGATTGTTTACTTTGCAGTGCAGAAGTTTTTTATCTTGAGGAGGACCTAGCAGTTCATTTCTGCTCTTGATTCTCCTGCCTTTGGGGATGAGTCAAGTAAGAAATTGCTGTGGTTGTTTCCAAGGAGGTTGTTTCCTGCTTTCTCCTCTAGGGTTTTGATGGTTTCCTGTCTCACGTTCAGGTCCTTTATCCATTTTGAGTTTATTTTTGTGTATGGTGTAAGAAAGTGATCTAGTTTCATTCTTTTGCATGTTGCCGTCCAGTTCTCCCAGCACGATCTGTTAAAGAGGCTGTCTTTTGTCCATTTGATACTCTTTCCTGCTTTGTAAAAACTTAATTGCCCATACATTTGTGGGTCCAATTATGAGTTCTCTATTTCATTGGTCTATGTGTCTGGTTTTTTTTTTTTTTTATTTCTAGGAGAGAGAGAGACAGTGTGAGCAGGGGAGGTCAGAGAGAGAGGGAGTCACAGATTGAAACAGGCTCCAGGCTCTGAGCTGGCAGTCAGCACAGAGCCCGACACGGGGCTCGAACCCACTACTGCGAGATCATGACCTAAGCGAAAGTCGGACGCCCAACCGACTAAGCCACCCAGGCGCCCCTCTATGTGTCTGTTTTTGTGCCAATACCATACTGTCTTGATGATGACAGCTTTGTAGTAGAGGCTAAAGTCTGGGATGGTGATGCCTCCCATTTTGGTTTTCTTCTTCAATATTACTTTGGCTATTTGGGGTCTTTTTTGGTTCCATACAAATTTTAGAATAGTTTCTTCTAGTTTTGAGAAGTATGTTGGTGCAATTTTAATGGGGACTGCATTGAATGTGTAGATTGCTTTGGGTAGTAATGACAGTTTAATATTTTTAAAATGTTTTTAAAATTTATTTCAGAGAGAGAGGAAGATACAGAATCCGAAGCAGGTTCTAGGCTCTGAGCTAGTTGTCAGCACAGAGCCTGATGCAGGGTTCGAACCCATGAACTGTGAGATCATGACCTGAGCTGAAGTCAGATGCTCAACCAAATGAGCCACCCAGGCACCCCAGAAATGACATTTTAACAGTATTTATTCTTCCAACCCGTGAGCATGGAATGTTTTTCCATTTCTTTGTGTCTTCTCAATTCCTTTCATTAGTTTTCTATAGTTTTCCTCATATATGTCTTTTAAATCTTTGGTTATGTTTATTCCTTGGTATTTTATGGTGTTTTTTTGTGCAATTGTGAATGGGATCAGTTTCTTGATTTCTCTATCTGTTGTTTCATTATTGCTTTATAAAAATGCAACTGATTTCTTTATATTAATTTTGTACCCTGCAATTTTGCTGAATTCATGGATCAGTTCTAGTAGGCATCTGGTGGAGTCTGTCAGGTTTTCCATGTAGACTATCATGTCATCTGCGAAAAGTTAATGTTTGACTTCTTCTTTGCCAATGCTGATGCCTTTTATTTCCATTTGTTTTCTGATTGCTGATGACTAGGACTTCCAGCACTGTGTTAAACAACAGTGGTGAGAGTGGACATCCCTGTCGTGTTCCTGACCTCAGGAGAAAAACTCTCAGTTTTTCCCCATTGAGGATGTTATAAGCTGTAAGCATCTCATAAATGGCTTTTATGATGTTTCAGTAAGTTCTTTCTATCCCGACTTTTTCAAGGGTCTTTTTTAAGAAAGATGCTGTATTTTGTCAAATGCTTTTTCTGCATCTGTTGACAGGATCATAGGGTTTTTTTCTTTTCTTTGTTAATGTGATGTATCACATTGATTGATTTGTGAATATTGAACCAGCCCTGCCTGTAACCCAGGAATGAATCCCGCTTGATCTTGGTGGGTAATTCTTTTTATATGCTGTTGAATTTGATTTGCAAGTATCTTGTTGAGGATTTTTGCATCCATATTCACCAAGGATATTGGCCTATAGTTCTCTTTTTTTGCTAGGTCTCTGTATGGTTTGGGAATAAAAGTGAAGCTGGCTTCGGAGAATGAGTCCAGAAGTTTTCCTTCCCTTTCTATTTTTTTGGAATAACTTGGGAAGAATGGCTATTAACTCTTATTTAATGTCTGGTAGAATTCCCCAAGAGAGCCATCAGGCGCAGGGTCCTTATTTGTTGGGAGATTTTTTTATTACTGTTTCCGTTTCTTCACAAGTTATGGGTTTGTTCAGATTTTCTATCTCTTCCCGTTTCAATTTTGGTAGTGCACGTGTGTTTAGGAATTTGTCCATCTCTTCTAGGTTATCCAGTTTGTTGGCATCTAATTTTTCATAGTATTCCCTGATAGTTGCTTGTATATCTGAGGGGTTGGTTTTAATAAATCCATTTTCATTCATGATTTTGTCTCTTTGGGTGCTCTCTCTTTTCTTTTTGAGAAGCCTGGCTAGAGGTTTATCAGTTTTGTTTATTTTTTCAAAAAACCACCTCTTGATTTCATTGATCTGTTCAACTATTTTTCTGGATTTTATATTGTTTATTTCTGCCCTGATCTTTATTATTTCTCTTCTTCTGCTGGGCTTGGGGTTCTCTTGCTGCTCTGCTTCTAGTTCCTTTAGGTGCACTGTTAGATTTTGTATTTGCACTTTTTCTAGTTTCTTAAAATAGGCCTGGAGTGCAATCTACTTTCCTCTTAGGACTGCCTTTGCTGCATCCCAAAGAGTTTGGATTGTTGTATTTTCATTTTCATTTGTTTCCATATATTTTTTAATTTTTTCTCTAATTGACTGATTGGCCCATTTGTTCTTTAGTAGGGTGTTCTTTAACCTCTATGTTTTTGGAGGTCTTCCAGACTTTTTCCTGTGATTGATTTCAAGTGTCATAGCATTGTGATCTGAAAGTGTGCATGGTATGATTTCAATTCTTCTGTGTTTTTTGAGGCTGCTTTATGACCCAGTGTGTGTCTGTCTTGGAGAATGTACCATGCGCACTTGAGAAGAAAGTGAATTCCATAGTCTCAGGATGTAGAGTTCTAAATATATCTGTAAAATCCATCTGGTCCAATGTGTCATTCAGGTCTATTGTTTCTTTAGTGATTTTCTGTCTAGATCAACAATGGATATATCAATCCATTGTAAGTGGAGTATTAAAGTCCCCTGCTATTAGCACATTCTTATCCATAAGAGTGCTTCTATTTGTGATTAAATGTTTTATGTATTTGGGTGCTCCCAAATCCGGTGCATAGGCATTTATAATTCTTATCTCCTCCTGATGGATAGACCCTGTAATTATTATATAATGCCCTTCTTCATCCCTTGTTACTGTCTTTACTTTAAAGTCCAGTTTGCCTGATGTAAGCATGGCTACTCTGGCTTTCTTTTGACTTCCAGTAGCATGATAGCTAGTTCTCCATCCTCTTACTTTCAATCTGAAGGTGTCCTCAGTTCTAAAATGAGTCTTTTGTCGGGGTGCCTGGGTGGCTTAGTCAGTTAAGCGTCCGACTTTCACTCGGGTCATGATCTCACGGTTCGTGGGTTCGAGCCCCGCGTCGGGCTCTGTGCTGACTGCCAGCTCGGAGCCTGTTTCAGTCTGTGACTCCCTCTCTCTCTGACCCTTCCCTGCTCATGCTGTCTCTCTCTCTCTCCTAGAAATAAATAAAAAAACATTAAAAATAATAAAATAAAATGAGTCTCTTGTAGACAGCAAATAGATGGATTGTTGTTTTTTTTTATCCATTCTGATACCCTGTGTCTTTTGATTGGAGCAGGTAGTCCATTTACATTCAGTTTTATTATTGAAAAATACGGGTTTAGAGTCATTGTGTTCTCTGTAGGATTCATGCTTGTAGTGATGTCTCTGGTACCTTGCATTCCTTGCAACATTTCCCTCAGAGAGTCCCCCTTAGGATTTCTTGTAGGGCTGGCTTACTGGTGATGAATTCTTTCAAGTTTTGTTTATTTGGGAAAACCTTGACCTCTCCTTCTATTCTGAATGAAAGGCTTGCTGGATAGAGGATTCTTGGCTGCATATTTTTTCTGTTCATCACATTGAAGATTTCCTGCCATTCCTTTCTGGCCTGTTAAATTTCAGTAGATAGGTCTGCAACTACTCTGATAGGTCTCCCTTTGTATGTTAGGGCCCTTTTATTCCTAGCTGCTTTTAGAATTCTCTCTGTCCTTATATTTTGCCAGTTTCATGATGATATGTCTTGCAGAAGATCGATTCAAGTTACATCTGATGGGAGTTCTCTGTGCCTCTTGGATTTTAATGTCTGTTTCCTTCCCCAGAGTGGGTAAGTTCTCAGCTATAATTTGTTCAAGTACCCCTTCAGCTCCCTTTTCTCTCTATTCTTCTTCTGGAATTCCTATGATACAGATATTGTTCTGCTTCATTGCATCACATTTCTCAAATTTTCCTTTCATGCTCCTGGATTGATCTCTCTTTTTCCCAGCTTCCTCTCTTTCTATGATTATGTCTTCTAATTTACCTATTTCCTCTCTACCTCTTCAATCCGTGCAGTGGCCGCCTCCATTTTATTATGCACTTCATTTATAGCATTTTTTAATTCATCACAACTATTTTTAAGCTCCATAGTCTTTGTAGCAATAGCTTCTCTGGTGTCTTCCATGCCTTTTTCAAGCCCAGCAATTAATTTTATGGCCATTGTTCTAAATTATTGGTCAGTTATGTTGCTTATATCTGTTTTGAGTAATTCTTTAGCTGTCATTTCTTCCTGAAATTTCTTTAGAGGACAGTTCTTCCGTTTCATCATTTTGGCTAGCTTTCTGTCTCTTATAAGTTTTAAAAGCTTGTTATGCACTCTGAACCTGCGCGTTTTGCTATATTAAAGGAGGCTCATTGACTGTCCATGGCTTGTCCGTTCTGGAAGGGTTCTTTTAATGGTATTCCTTGGTCTCTCTTTGCCTTTAGTTATTTTATTTCCCTACTCATAGTGATATTTGGGACGCTACACCATGTATACTTGGGCTTGTTTCTTGAGGTAGTCCTGAAAAGCAAAACAGACAAACACACTGGGAACAAAAGCACACAAATGCACAGACAAATCAAACAAGTAAGCAAACCAAAAGGGGGGAAAACACAACAGCAACAACAGCAACAAAATACAAAGGACAGTCTATAAGCATAAAACCAGAAATCCCAGCTACAAATAAAGAGCAGGGTGGAGGCAGTGCTGATGGAAGAGCACATACAAAGAGAGAAATGACAGGGGTGGGGAGAAAGCGAAATTGAACATTGACCAGGCAGACGCACGAAAGGCCAAATTCAGAGAGAGAAAGAGGAGACTATGGTAGGAGGTGAGGAGAAAGAAATGAAGATAATGTTACCCAAAGAAACTATATAGTCTGATTATGAGAGAGAGAGAGAGAGAGAGAGAGAAATGAAGGTAGGGCCGGAGGTGTAGGATATGCATCAAGAGAATGGATTAAATGTGACTGTTCAAGCAAACCAATGACTAGAGTGCCCAGTCCAGAGGAAGAGAGATAAGAATGAGGTAAGGAAAAATATCTCTGAATATCCAGAATTGATCTAGAGCTAATCACAGCAGTGCATCAATGTTGGTCTTGCCCTGGCTCCACTGAAAAAAAAAAAAGCAGCTCTCCAGGGCGGATGGGCGTGGTTTGGTGTAGGCAGGTCTTGCCTCCACTGCAGGTCCCACTGGCCACTCCCTGAGCCCCCGCCTTAGTGGTTGTGGTGAGAAAAGTGGTGATGCCCAATCCCTTCTCAAACCAAGTGTTGCAAATCAGTCTTTTGGGTCCTATCTACCTATGCTGTGACCATTGCCAAGGTGAGCTGTGTTCTATGTCCCAAGCCCTGTCTGTGCATTTTAGTGATACCACAGGAAATGTAATCCCGCAGGCTGGGCCACTTCTTAGCCAGGATCAAGTAGGGGGAGTAGGGGAGCAGGTTCTCCTGGCACCACCTGGGATTGGGGCGTCCAGCCCAAAGAAAATGCCACAGCTAAAGATAAGATCTCTCTCTAAACACCCTGCAGTTAGAGATGGGATGATAGAGCCCCTCTCCTACATGGGCCAAGGTTTTTCTCTTCTCTGGAGACATTTCTATGATCAATTTCAGCAGCTCTTTCTCTTCCCTTCACCTCACTGCAGCTCTCCATGGAAGGGGCTCCCTCCCCTCCGTGCCTCCGTGTCCCCGGCCATTTTTATCTTCCCTAGTTCTCAATCATACACCTATGATGCTGTCTTCTTAGTGGACTCTGTCTCTTTTCCTCCCAGACTCTTGTGGTTCAGTGTCCTAAAAAAAAACAGTTGAAACAGATCAATGAAACCAAGAGTTGGTTTTTTTAAAAAATAAACAAAATTAATAAACCTCTAGCTAGGCTTCTCAAAAAGAAAAGGGAGAACACCCAAATAGACAAAATCATGAATGAAAATGGATTTATTACAACCAATCCTTCAGTAATACAAGCAACTATCAGGGAATACTATGAAAAATTAGATGCCAACAAACTGGACAACCTAGAAGAGATGGACAAATTCCTAAACACACGTGCACTACCAAAATTCAAATGGGAAGGAGAAAATCTGAATAGACTCAAAACTAGTGAAGAAATGGAATCAGTAATCAAAAAAATCTCCCAATAAATTTATATTTTAAATACTGCTCAATACTATCACAATCACTACCAGTGTAGTAATTAAAACTATTGCAATAGATCACTTGACTGAATTCTTAAATTTCTTACCCCTATGTACATATCTATTGCAGAGTGATGTGATAAAAATTTACATATGAGTAAAATATTACTTGTTAAAAAAGCATTTAATACCTTCCTATCACTCCTAAGATTGGGACTATCTAGGACGTGCAAGACTTCAGATAGTCTGAACTCTGCAAACCTTTCTGGTCTTAACAAACATCTTGCAAATACACTGGCTTCTCAGTTTGTCCTATGAACCATTTAATTTTTCATTACTTTGTATATACTGTTCATTGTCAAAACTTACCTTCTCACTGTCTCAATCTATTATAAAATGTTTAAATATGTAAAGGCTAGATTGATCATGTTTAACTAAGCTTGGGATGCCAGTATCTAGGCTCAATTTTTGTAAACAGAAATGTTACTGCTTTATGTATTATATCTAATTCACTCAATTTATCTTCCAGTTTTCAACTTGAGTCACTTTCTCATGGAAGCCATAATTGACTCTCTTTTGTAGGACTGGTTCTTTATTCATTCTCCTAAAAAAAAAAACATAAAAAACAAAAAACCTTTCTTTACAGCTTATAATTGTATATGTAATCCTGATGATTTGATTAATGCCTGTCTCGGTAGATCAAAACTCCATTAGAACATGAACCATATTTGGTTTTATGCAAAATTTTATCCTGAGAGCTTAGCCAAGTCCCTGTTACATTGATGTTCAATGAATAGTTTTCAAGTCAATGATTCAGTAAACAAAAGGATAAAACCTAATGAGATGTAGTCATAGAATGGGATTAAGGTAGAAATAAGAGAGGGTTAAGTGAAGGAAAGAAAGGAAGCTGCTAGTTAAATAACATACTTTAATCAATATTGAAATCTGTCCAATTTAGTGAGTTGAAATTAGGTCTATAGTTAGCATGTGTTCTGTAGGTTAAAAAATTTTTTGGTCTATTTTTTAACTCAAAAAAATCTAATAAAATTCATTTTAATTAAACATTAGATGAATTAAGATTCAATATTATAAAATTCATTTGCTCATTCATTTATTAAGTGATCCTTTAAATATTTATTAATTACTATTCTCCAGGCATTTTGCTACAAATCTGCAACAAGTGTAAATAAATCATGGGCCCTGGCTTCAGGCTGGTAAGTCTTAGAAAAAGACATGGACAGCCAGCTGAAATATGATAATGCCCATTTTGATTCAACAGGAACAGAAAAGAAAGTATGTCTAAGAAGGAACAGTGACTTCAAAATTCAAATTGACTGGAATACTTGCATTCTTTATGTCTAAAGAGGAAATGAGGAGACAACACTGACACCTATTAATTGCTTAATTGGATTATGCAGGAAAAATCTTGATACCTTGGTGAAAGTAGAGTAGTGAAATGATGAATTTGAAACTCTAATTTAGCATCCCATACCAAAGAAGATTAATACTGTATGTTTAAAAATAGATGTCAAAACCAGTGAGTCTAGGACTGTGGGATATGTGAATGAGTGGTAGGAAATGCTTGGTAGCTTACTTTGGCTGATCAGGGACTTATTTTCATACCTATTTTTGAGTTTCATAAGTAATGACTGTTAAAGGCTTGTAGAGCTAGAAAATGTTATGATTCTAAGGCAACTTTATCTTATCAAATGTCTCTCTGTACAAAGTACATAATTTCAGATCTGGAGATGGCTTTATATAATAGCCAGTCTAGCTATGTTACATATGAAGAACTGGAATCTCAATTGGCAAACCCAAGACTACATAATTAGGTAATTCTAAAACTGAGTCAAGTATCTATTTCTTATTTCACTTGTCATTTTAAAAACAACACTTGATTTGGGTAAGCAAACCAAGAAATAGAAACACCACACATTTGTGGGATATCTACTATGTCCTCATTACTGTGCTGAGTGTTATACATGTGTTATCCAAATCTAATGACTATAAGATGAGTAGTAGAAATATGACAGTGGCTCCTTAGGACACCTGGGTTTATGCATACTTAAGTAACTCACCCAAGATCAATCAACTGGTAAGAGTGGACACTGAAACATAATTTTATTATATGTAAAGCCATCACTCTTACTTAATATCTGTATCGGGAAACTTATTGTGGTTTTACCTATGTAGTACTTCAGGCAAATCCACTTACAAACATGGTATCTTTTATCACTTACATAGTGTTCACAATTTCATGGGTGCAAGCTGTGTGTGCATAGTCTGTCTTTGGAAGCTATGTCCTGATCAGCGTACTGCAAACTATCTTCTCTTGTCAAAATAAAAATGATAGGTACTGCCAGAGTAAAAGCAACCAGGTTTGATTATAGTCTTTTCCTCTGTGATACACACTTCAGAGTCTCCAGGATTCCTGTGAAATTATAGCTCTCCATGTTTCAGTGTTTCAGAGTAATATGTTCTTTATTTTCACACTGGCAACATGTCCCATGAATGACAGTTTTTGTATTGATAGAGCTTTGCCCAATGTGTCCCAGAAAAAAATTTCCACCTTTATTATATAGGTAACACATAGAAATCTCAGGTCACAAAGTAAGGTTGGCAAGAATTGTCATTTCCTTTGTTTCCTCCAAGACATGACAGTCTTTTCTTAAGCGTCTCATCTAGTGGGAAAATACTAAGCCCATCTGAGGTAAATTCATTGATTCAATTCAGTTATTTTCAGTCCAATTCAAAGTTTTCCTCCTTTCAGTTTATCTCCAGGGAGTATCTAAGGTCTACTTTTCAGAGGACTTCAAATAGCATCATGGCATCAGTGGAAATAGAGTTGGTCACTGTAATTCTCAGTCATCTGCAGATCCTGATGTCCTCTTAAATTTTGATTATCGCATCTTATTGTGGACCTCAATATCTGTCTCTTTCCATCTGCTGAGTGAGAAATTCATGCTCTCACACAGTGTCTGAGCACATGAAAGACAGTCCTATGTACTTTATCCTGATTATGAGTCTTCTCTAGTGCCAGCCTTCACACTCACCACTTCCATATCACTCTTTGGCATTATGAAAATAATTGGTTGGTCTCAAGGTTCAATCTGGGCTCTTAAAAGCTCTCTGCAGTTGTCTAAGAAATTTTGTATAGATCTATCAGGATATATTTTATATACCAGCCCTTTATGAGCTGAATTGTGTGTCCCCCAAAAGATATGTTGAACTCCCTACCCCTGGTAGCTGTGAATATGATCTTATTTAGAAATGGGGCTTTTGTAGATGTAATCAAGTTAAGGTGAGTTCATTTGAGTGGATTATATATAACCCGTTATAACTGATGTCTTTGTAAGGATGCAGTGTGAAAATAGAGACATACAGGGAGACAAAAGCTATGTGACTGCAGAGGTAGAATTTGGGGGTGATGGATCTACAAAGTCAAGGAACACCAAGGATTGTTGGCCATTGGGCACTAGGAGGAGGAAATGAAGAATTTACTCAGAGTCTCAGAGAGAGAAAGGCTCTGCTGACACTTTGAGTTTGGATTTCTTACCTCCAGAATGATAGGGTAAAAAAAAATCTCTTATTATTTTAAGACTTCAGTTTGTAGTACTTTGTCAGAGCAGCTCTAGGAAACTTACATAGGTCTCTGTGCCTTGTTGGCAGAAGGACATTTATCAAGATGCTGTAAGCCCCAGGAATTCATCCAGATTGAGGTGCAGAAGTCCCTTGTGCTCTTGGATCCTAAAAGTCATTTAGTAATCTCATTACATAGCCCACCCTGGGAATTAGTCTGAGAGGGAAGTGATTACAAAGACATGGATCAGGTCTCTTTCTTGGCACATACACAGAGTTCTAGTTCTCTTCCTTTTGGCTTCATCTCGCTTCCTGTTCTAGATCTTCATTTAGTTTGGGTTCATGGAAATAACATTATCACACTGATCACTTCTTATTCTATGTCTATTGTATTTTTATTTACTGTTCCTTGAACTGTCAGGATTTGGGTCTTACTATTCAAAATGGAGTTTCTCAGAAATTAAGTTTTTACCTTCAAAAATTTGTATCTGCCATATATTTCAAAAACGTATGGTGAAGCTCAAAGGTTGAGGCTTTACCTTCTCATTCATATGGCATGGACTAAATGGAGGAAGACAAAAAGTAAAAGAAATAATTAGAAAATGAGTTGCTTTAATTAATTTTTCAAAACATTATCATTTTAAAAATCTTTTGAGATTATATCATCAGATTTGGTACTTTGGTTTATTAACAGAGTACATGGTTTCATAAGGCTTCTCTCTTTGGTGACATTATCACTGAGCATATACACCTCTCTGAATCGTGGAATTACACTTGAGTCATTATGAAAATGTTAAAAGGAATTAAAATGTATTATATTATTCCTTACAAAGAGAACTGAAAAAGCTTATAAGAAAGTGTAAGTTTAGGAGTGAAGTTTTAGCTGCACTTTACACTTCACAAGAGGTTTTTGTGTATGTTGGTTTTATTTAGAACTTTAAGTTGGTTATAGCTCTATGGTCAAGGATTATACGATTATTGATATTGACCCATTTCTACCTGGGTCCTGAAGGAAAGGTATGCATCTGAGAGAGAAATCAACACAAATGAACATGACTGCTGAAAGCTTTTGACTTCAAGCCACAAGTGGAATTCTGATGAGTTAGGATGAACCATGGGGAGGAGTCTCTGTGTATGATTTACATTCTTTGTCTTTTGTGCTAGACTTTCTGTTGTCATCTTGGAACAATTCCATCTATTTTCTGCACTGCAGAGGATGGACCTCTAGATACTGTATTTAAGACTTCTTGAGAGTTTAGCTTTTATGAAGGAAAAACAAAGCTGGCTCAGGCATCCCATTTTGAGCTTTTATTTTTTGGGGGTGACTAACAGAGCTTCACCTCTGTCTTTCTTACCTGTACCTGGAAGAAAGTTATGTTTAAAAATCCCAAATAATATGTGACAGAGCTTCAGTTTTAAAGGAAAGAGGAAATTTGTTCTGAATTTATTGTTAAGCCGAATATGCCATGTACCGTCTTTGGGCTTCCTGTCTTTTTCTGTAGAATTAAAGAGTATGTGTCTGGACTTAGAATTTACTTACCTAAAGTAGTCCTTAAAGTCTCCCAGAGGTTCTTATATTGCAAAGGAAGATATACTTTGTATAGTCATCTTTTTATTTCCATTGGAAGGCTCCATGCTTTAGAGTGCTCAGATCCTGATTGGAAAATGCCACATTCATGGGTACTAATCTTATAAAGCCTTGGGATGTGCCACCTGGTAAGATTGATCCCTGAAATAACTTCATTGTTTTGATCAACCCATGTAAGCACTCTTCATTGCAGGGAGATTTGGCAAGAAAGAGAGGAAGCACGAGTTCTCCACCACTCCTCCACCATAATGAAGACATATATGTATTCTCACTTAATCATCTCCATAGTATTATAAAGTGATCACTTTATTTCTAATTTATACATAATATAGATAGCACAAGTGACTTGCTTAAGTTTTCGTCTTTATGGGTTGGAAAAGTGCACTTAAATCTAAAAAGTTTTCTGGTTACAAATCCAACTTTGTGTCTATTTTACACCAGCCAATTTGCCTATTTATTGGCCTCTCTACATCCAAAGGAAAAGGCATTCTCTATTCATCACCTTCTGTGACTGTTCTTAAGTGTTACTGATTTGATTATACACTTAAACTGCCTCACCTCTCAGATACTATGTTCCTTTATTCACAAAATGGGGATAATTATTACTGGCTCCTAGACACCTCACAAGAATAGTTTCAGGTCTAATTAGAAAATGAGCAATAGTTTTAGAAACCTTAGTGCATCCTTGGTTATTAATGGACTGAACTATTTTCAGTTAATTAATAAGACAGTATTTTTCTATTCCAAATTTATATCTTCAATCATATCTCTAATTGTATACCTCACACCACTCCCTTTTCAGGAACCCAATATAGACTCCCCTCTTTCCCTTGTATAAACTTATTCTTTGGAAGAGAATTGAATTCAGTCATTTCTACTTATGTTTAAATTTCTCAGTGAGCTAGCTCCTCCAGGGTAGTCTGTTTCTCGTAAACTATATGGCTTTTAAACTTACTATTATGAGTAATTTCAATATTGAAAAAAATATGGAGACATAAATTTGACTTCATGCCCTTGGGATTAGGCCTGTTTCTACAAAGAGCCATCTATTCTCTCCCCCATTTACCATATTAAAATATTTAATGAAAGCATAAATATTTTACATCCATGCTGTACCCCAGTTATAATTTTCAAATTATAATAAGGAGGTAGAAGAGCATCATTATTATAAGTACATTTATTATTTGATTCAAGTTAAACTTATTTTTCCTTAGGTCTACAGCTAGGATTGCAATTAGTCACGTCTAGCATATACAAGAACAGCTGACAGTTTTATTTTGTCCTCAACAGTTTACCCAGCCTGTTATGTGGACAGACTCTATCCTTCATATGTTATATGGAGATGTGCATATCCACTAGAGTCAATAATAAGGTCACATCTCTGACTTCTGTGATTGGTCCACAGAGTAAGCATCTGATCAAAGTAGCCAATCAGAATACTTCCTTGCATTTTTTAACATACTGAAGCTATGTAAAGAGGAACTCTATTTCTTCTCTGTGAGTAGTCATAGAATATGACTGGATTTGCCAACAACTATGTTCTTCACAGTGTGGTGAGAGCTGCATATAAAAAACAACTACTAGAGGGAGAAGAAAAGGAATGAGGGAGGAGGGGTATGTAGACAAACCATAGGTTCTGAGTAATTTCCTTACTATTGATTTTTCTTTGTCAGATCATTGCACTGTCATTACAATAAATACCTCCCCCTTTTATTTTTAGCTAATTCATGTTGATTATCTGTTATTTGCAACAATGAATGATGAGCCTAACACTGTGGAATAACATTGTAAGATAAAGTAATGCTGTAAATTACAATCATAGGATAGATAAGGAAGTGAGAAATTTCAGGTTACAATGGCAGAATCCTCCATCCAGTGGAGAAAAAGAATTAAATATGTATTAAAATTCACTTATTTTAAGTTTGTTTATATATATATATATACATATATATTTTTTTAGATGCTTGAAAACATGAGTTCATAAGGAAATTGTGACAAAAAGAGTCCACATCTCTTGAAAAATTAGTTCCCTCCAAGTACTTTTAATATCATCTAATTTAATCTTTAACCTAGTGGAAAAATTATTGTTGTCTCCATTTAACAGTAAAAAATCTGATATGAGAGAATACGCGTTTTGCCCAAGATTAAACAGCTAGGAAGTATTTTGGTAGGACAGGGAATAGGTTTTGGGTATACAAGACAAACTCAAGTTTTGTACAGTACATCACACAATTTACACGGAATTCATGGCCAGGAGAAGATGATCAATAATGTTTCTAAATTATTCTGAATGTAATCTTGGCTATAGTTGTATAATCAGAAAAGTTTAAATAAGGATGGGAGATTTATAACAATTTAGCCTGGTTCTCTCCTGTCCTGGCTTAAGAAATACACTCAGTAAGACTAGTGGACTCACCTCAGGTTCAGTAACCCTTTATTTGGAGTAGGTTCAGGCATAGATGGCCTCTCAAGATTCCTGCCCATCTGTGATTATCTGTGTTTTTCTGATTTCACAGCCTGAGAAAGCCTTAGGTCTTCCCACAGACAGCAATGACAGTGAAACTGCAAGAAGGGACACTTTAAAATGAACCTTTTAAATTTCATTCTTTAGTATTTGTATGAGCAGAATGCAAATGATGTCAATTCCATTATCTTCTGCACAAAATGTTCCCTTCTTAGAGCCAAATCAGGGGTAGGAAATATGGAACTCTGCCCCAAGTACCTCAAGGGCAGCTGGCCACGTCTATTTCTAGAACTCAAACACCTGCATTTCTCAAAAGCTGGGGCCATTTCAGAAGAGACGTTTGGAAGTCATCAATATACTGCTTACTTACTGTGGATTTGAGAACCTTGAAATGTCAAGTTTTAGCTTGAGGCCGAGTTGGATTTGTGAGCCCTCATACTGATGGGTGATGAGATCATTTACATTGGATTATACTTCTGGTGTGTGAGCAATTCAGTAAATGATGAATACAGTGGGAATTACTGCAGTACATCTGCTGGACACTTTTATAAAATAGCTCTCTCATCTCACCTCCTAGGTGTGCAATCTTCAATCAGGAAACATATTTGAAGCAGGAAATCAGTTCTCAAGCCTAGGGCTGTATCATCTGCTCCTGTCTTTCTTGCAGAGTGTAATTTTGTCCAGTGCCACGTTGCAAAGTAGACAACCCTAGGACAATGATTCATGGCCAGAAAATAATGCACTCTGAAAAGTGCTTCCAAACTTACAGCAGACCATTTGCTGACTATTGTTAGGAAATTATGATTAACAGGGGATGGAGGAGGGATAGAGAGACTTTTTTATTTTTTAGTATGTGAGAAGGTCAGGCACCAAGGTAGATTCTGTGAATTCAGTCGCTTGTAATATGAACCTGCCCCTGATCCTCATTGAGCTTTAAAACTAACTGTGATACAAGCAATTTTAAAAGGCAATTTTAATATGATAAGTTCTGCAACTGATTAAATAACAAATATTAATGAGTAGTAACAATAATTTTACTGAGCCAAAATACCTTTGCAACTTGCTTCTTGAGGAACCTGCATTTAAGTGGACCCTTGAATCAGTGAGGTGAATATTGGGGAAAGGAAGTGGTAAAACTGAATGTTTCTGAAGAGAAATGCATAGTATGTAGGATTGGGGTTGAAGTGAAACTAGAACAGCAGGGAAAACGCAAACAGCACAGTAAAAATGGGAACATTCAGGCAGTAGTCATATTGAGTCCTGTGTTTGCTCTTACCTTTGCTGTGTAAGGTGGGTTATTTAGGATAGCTTCCACTGATTGTTTATTGATTAATTTCTTCACATATTCAACAGTTCTGTATGCAGTGCTTCATATGTTTCTAGGACTAGGATGGTCACTAGTGCTATTCCTGAAAGCTGGTTTTTATCTAAATTCTTAACATTTTGAAATCAAACTTTGTGTTAACTAGGAGTTGGGTTTTGGTGCTAGTAACAGAAATGTGATTAGAGTGGCTTAAACACATAAGGGTTTAATTTCTTATAGAAAGCTAGGTGTAGGCTGTTATGGAGAAATAAAACTTTCTGCAATTTCTAGTACTCCTATAGAAAGCTCTAGCCTTCTCAGTCTTAAATATGTATATAATATAAAGATGAGAAATGCTTGCTTTCATTTTCCCTAGAAACACTTTCCTCTTTACCTAACTGTGAGATTAAGATTTATAGCCATTTTTTTTTCTCTGCTTAATTGCTCTGATCTGAGAGAAACAAATGGTTATCGTCTAGACTACATCCCTAAGTTAAGATCCAAGTTTCAAGAAGACTGGAGCCATGTGTATCTCCATAGGCATTTCTATTTAATTAATTAAAAAATTTTTTTAAACATTTATTTATTTTTGAGACAGAGAGACAGAGCACGAGCTGGGGAGGGGCAGAGAGAGAGGGAGACACAGAATCTGAAACAGGCTCCAGGCTACCCGCTGTCAGCACAGAGCCCGATGCGGGCTTGAACTCAGGGACCACGAGATCATGACCTGAGCTGAAGTTGGTCACCCAGGCGCCCCTAGGCATTTCCATTTTAAAAGAGATGAAGCTCAGACCTTGGAGACATCATTGTGTCTTGGAGGTCATAAAGATACTCAGTGATTTATTTGGTCTCTGAAAAAGTATATTTCATTCAACAAGTTAGAGTGAGAACTCAGGATTCTTACTCTCCCATCTGAAAGGGATTATCAACCTATCTGCAAAATTTTTTTCTTCTCTTTTCTGGAACAGTGATGAATGTCTCTTTCTTGAATATAAATGCGGAAAATCTATTGTCTGTTTCTCATCTGTGGAATTTCTAACTATTGGAATAGGACATTTGACTTGGCTTTCATGAGGCCGGTACAGAGGTAAGGCCTGGGGCAATAAGGATGAGGTGATAGACGTAATGACTGCAAGGTAATTAATAAGAAATCAGTCCCTGATTCAGATCTTGTCCACATTCCAGATAAAATTACTAAACATGAATATTAGAGACTCACCGTCAGTTTCGGACTGGTATCAGGAAGCCATTAAGAATCAGGGTTCTCTTATCATCCCTTAGCTCATGACTTGTACCCTCAGGATTGTGATACAGCTTTTAGAGCTCCAGCTATTACTATCGTATTCCAGGCAAGAAATTTAAGAGAGAGTGCAGATTGGTAAAATGAGATTCTCTTTAGAGAATCCCTCCCCAAACTACTTAGATGTAATTGATCATCCATATTTGCAAAGGAGGATAAGGAATATAGTAGTATTTTCATCGAATACAATATAGAGTTCTTTAATAAGGAAGAAGGTGAAAATTGATAATGTTAGTCTCTCCTTCAACCCTATGCTCTAAGAAAGAAGAACACAGATGGAAAATTAGAATTTGTATAGTGCTAACACCTTATTTTCTTGGGGATCTAAGGCCACAAGTAGATACAATTACTGAATTAAGGATATAGATAATTCAACAATGAATGACTGCCATCTCGACTGATCTCTTCTACATTGATCTTCCTGTTTCATCTGCAGACCTTTATATTTTCAAATTTTTTATAGTTTAGCAGTGAAAAGTAGTGTTTCCATGAACTCCCAGCGCACTCTGTGCATACAATTCAATATGCTAATTCATATCACATCAAATTGAAAACAATAGTGGAGTTGGTATTTCTTTTCTTTTTTCTCTTTTTTTTTTTCCTCTTTTACTATTTCCAGAGAAGCTATTATTCCTAGTAGACCTTCTCTGTATCTCTCATTTTCGTACTGTTGGCAAATGTATTAAGAAGGACATTTTGACCTCTTTGAAGCATCTATTTGGCCAGGTTGTAATTCAAGTCTGAAAGTCCCATTTAATAGGTCTTTTAAAACTGTATTCATTAATTCATTCAGTGAATGTTTTGTTTGGGAACTGCATCATGCCCGGCATTGTAGTAGACATCTACTTTACATTAGGTAGTCTGTAACAATTGTCAATGAGAGCAATGACAGATACCTATAAACCCTTTTTCTTTTGGAAAAGTAGGGTTATTTATGGACTCATGTAAAATGAGATTTCACTCTCTTTCATTTTGTGCATATGCAGACAACCTTCTGTAGCTGTTTTCTGTTCTTATTTCTCTTTCCGTACTCTCCCTCATTTTTCTTCTCTCTCTCCCTCTTCATTTTTCTTCTTTGCACCTACTATTTCTTTCAAAGGCATGCCATTCATCATTGCCTTATTGGTGGTAAAGATATTAACAAAGGAAGCAGGAAGAGTTGGGTAGTTTGTGTGTATTACATTGAAAATCTTTGTACTGTCTGCCAAGGCTGAACAATCCTAACTGATCTTAATCTGGAAATCAAATTGCTTCCCATTCCTACTGATTGTGCAGAAGTGTTGTCTTTGGCATGGTTTGTAGTTTCACTGAAGTCTTTAGAACCAAATAAAAGTCACTTCAGGCAGACAATTATCTATTATCTTTGTCTCTTTCAGACCCTATCTTGTGTCTTTGCTTAAGACTACAGAGTCTGAAGATTACTCAGATATATTTATGGCAAAGAATAGGATTTTGAGCTCACTTGGAAGGATGACCAGAAAACAAATTAGAAATTTGTCTGTATCTGTAGCTTGCCCTACCTTGCTCTGTTTTGCTCTGTGATCTCAGCATTTAATTGTTCTGTCTTCGCTTTTCTTCATCAGTAGAGAGTGAATAACAAAGGCTCCCCGGGGTTGTTAAAAGGAGTATATCACCTTATTTTAGATAAGTGTTTCAAAAGCTTAATAAGAGCAAGATGAGAGAATTGAGTTGACTGAGTTTACAGTTGCTCTGGAACAAAAGTTCATTACTCCCAGTGATACATTTGAGCTACTAGAATACATATATTTCAAATGATTCTCCTTCTGAGAAGCCTGATTCTTTGAAATTTGGCTCATTTTGTATATATTTTTCATGTAAGAGCATTTTTAAATATTAATAATTCCACCTTCTATTTCTGCAAAAATTTGAATTGGATAATGAACATGAGACATACTATTTGGCATGTTGTGGGCAGAGACATTCTTAGACTGAAATAAACCCCTTCAAATCCAAATTTTGCTTTCCTTGGCCAAGGTGCCCATGTTCAGGTAGAAATATCTTAGGGAGGGTGGATAAAACATCTTTTCTTTTCTGTATGGGCAAAGGGGTGCTGGAAAGTCAGTTAAAAATGCAGCCTTTATTGCCAAAGCATGTTTTTATCAAAGAAAAAGGTGGTAGTTTCCCTTGGTGCATTAGGGACCTTTTTTTGTATTGACTGAGTTAACTTAGTAACTTCTCAAACCTTTTATCTTTGTATATTTCACAACACTTTGCACCTAAACAGTCTGAAATAATTGGAAGGTCTTTACACAGCAGAAGAAAAGGAGCTGGGGAGATGAAGTGGTCAAATTGGAGTTCAGTTTTCATATATATGATGCATTTAAACTTCAAACCTCTTCTTTCCACTCACAGGTAATTCTTTGCTGCTTAAACTGAACCAAACTCATTGAAATATTTTGCAAGATAATAGTGATATTATTCGACAAGTCAAGGACTTGCATTTGGTGCCTCAGGCTTACTAAAAATTAATGGGAAATTATCCCCTAAAGCCATTAACTTTGTCTCAATTGCTGGGGCCTTTTGTAGCTCTTTCTCAGCAACCCTGGAAAGGAAATTCACTTGCCTTTTTTTAAGGCTCTCAGAGCTAACAATCTATTTAAGGAAGTGCCCCTAAGTAACAACTCTCTCATCATAATATTACAATCATGCATCAGAGAGTGATTTCTCTAATGATATATCACTCAAAATGTGGTGCCCGCCAGGATATCAGCAAGGGAGATCATAAAATTTTATTTAACCTTTTGTTAATTTAAAGTCACCAGTACTTTCTAATTTATTTATTATGTATGGGAAGGGGGGAAATGAGAATGACTTCAAAGGCTATAAGACCTGCATACTATTGTATTCACTGTGTTCAGAAAATATACATCACCAGTGGGGCAAGGAAAAGATTTAAAACCCCCAAATAAAAATGCTTTTAAAATTCACAAGAGCAAGTGTACTGAAAAGAGACCATGTGGGATGTACTAGAGATGCAAACAAAGCCTGCTGGTCTGCAAATAAGAGAAGAAAAGCTCAATATAAGTATATTGAGTCTTCTTAATAAAATTTTTTTAGAATAATAATATGATTTTTCACCTGTATACCAAAGAAAATAATCATTTCTTAATTCCATAATGATTCCAAGGCATGATTTTACCATGGGCCTGTGAGGAAATGATGAGCACCAAATTCAAAGTTGCATTCCCTGTAGACATTTCTAAGGCATGAAGGGATCACACTGTAACCCTTCTATTAGGATGTGTTATGTGTACCAGTAACTACAGAAGGCTTTTAGCAAGATGCGTGGCACGTAGTGGTAATTCCTCAGTAAATGTTATCTCTTATTTTTTTTCTTAATTGCCATTTAGTGTTAAGTTAAATCATAAATGGCATTTTACAATAATAATACATTTATTAGACTAAACATTACTTTTAAACTTCAATTCACCTTTAATTCAAAGACAGTAAGTCACTTCATATTAGGAAGGGTTCTTTTATAGTATCTATCTGTAAAATTTGAATGGAAGTTTATGACACACAATTATTCCAAAAATTCAATACTAAAATGTTATTCATCCCTAAATTATCTGACTTCACCTGACAGGAATGTATTTTATCTGAATTATCGGATCCATTATCTTGATTTTTGTGCTAAACTTTGCAAGACATACATACTCTGTGTCCTTTGTAAGGTGCAATTGGATTTCTTCAGGTTGAAGTGTGACCCAGTTAGCTTCCTACAAGGTACATAAAACCTGTTCAGAGATGATGCCTTTGAAGCCCAGTGTGCATTTCTGAAATGATTCTTGCCTTTTTAGAGATGTGACAATTAGTGATTGCAGACAGAACTCAATTATTTAAATCTGCTTATAAAAATTTCCCCTAAGCCACAGAAATGTATACTCACAGTGCTAACATTTGCATGTTAATCTGCAAACTTGTGTTTTGTAACTTTTATAGTTATTTAAAAAATTATTTCCTTTGCTCAAACAGTAATATTTATTTACATGTTTTCTAGGTGATAGTTGAAGTGAATTGGCCATTCAGTCCATTGTGAGCAGTGAGCTAGAGTTGGAGAGTACGGCATTTTTTAGGGTAGACTCAAGGAAGAAGGAACATAATAAACAAATCTTCTCAATATGAGCTTAAATATTCATGATTTGCTTATTAAAACATTTTAAAAACTGTGTCTGAGCATCAGGTTCTTAATATGCAGAACAGACAGAGCAGAGTATTGAAAAACAACAAGCATATTGTCATAGAATTTGCTTAAAATATCCCAAAGCTAAAGCTGAGTGCTTCACTATGTATATATGCTACATTAAAACTTTCCTTAGAAACTAGGTAAAAAAAAAATCAATCACCTTTGAGAGTTAATCTTTAAAAATCAATAGAGAAATGGCATGAAAGTTGCAATAATAATAGATAAAAAGGATCAGGTGATAACTTGATTGTGACAGTTAATTTTTTGACTGGCCAACTGGGTGCCCAGATTAAACCATATTTCTGGAAGTACCTGTGAGAATATTTCTGGGAGAGATGAGCATTTGAATTGCTGGACCCTGGAAAGTAGATTGGCCTCACCAGAGTTGGTAGGTATCACCTATTCTGTTAGTTAAGGTCCTGGATTGAGCAAAAGGCAGAGGAAGGAGGAATTTGCCCCTATTTTCCTATCTAACTGAGCAGAAACCTCTCATCTCAAATCTTCTGGCCCTCCAACTAAGGTTATACCAATGGGTCCACTGGTCCACAGCCCTTTAGACTTAAACTAAATTATTGGCTTTCCTAGGTCTGCAGCTTGCAAATGGCAGATCTTGGAACTTCTCAGCCTCCATAATGAAGTGAATCAATTCTTACTGGTCTCTGTCTTTCCTGGTTCTGTTCCTCTCAAGAATCCTGACTAATACATAGATTTACTATGTTAACATGTATAGTTACAGAGTCAATTACAGAGGTTAGTTAACCATGGGAAAATAAGGTGGTTAAAGGGCACCTGGATGGCTCAGTCAGTTGAGCATCTGACTCTTTTTTTTTTTTTTTTACAAATAGTTTATTGTCAAATTAGTTTCCACATAACACCCAGTGCTCATCCCCACAAGTGCCCTCCTCCATGCCCACCCCTCCTCCCCCCCACATCCACCAGTCCTCAGTTTTTGTCAGCATTCAAGAGTCTCTCATGGTTTGCCTCTCTCCCTCCTCCACCATTTCCGCCCTTCTTCTCCCCCTTGGTCCTCTGTTAAGTTCCTCCTAATCCTCCTACATGTGCACACATATGATATTTGTCTTTCTCTTGAGCATCTGACTCTTGATGTTGGCTTAGGTTATGATCTCATGGTTCTGGGATTGAGCTCTGCATCAGGCTCTGCTTTGTGTGCGGAGCCTGCTTGAGATTCTCCCTCCCTTTCTCCCTCTCCCTCTGCCCCTCCCCTGCTCACACAGGCATGCTCTCTTTTGTGCACACTCTCTCTCCCTTTCAAAAAAAAAGTGTTAAGAGAGAAAAGACAAACCTTGGTAATGCCAACCCAACCTTTACTCCAGGGACTTTCAATAGTCGAGTTCCACTAATAAATCCTTTTACAAAATATGAGAGATATTTTTGGTTAACACAGGTTAGTACCAGTATTCATGGTGTGTTGAACAGACCTCAGAAGAAAGAACGTAAAAATAAGTAGCAGGATACCCAAGGGCTGCCTAGGGGCCCACAATCAGCTGTATTTATCCACATCAAAGGAATCCCTTAAGGGAAGACATTCATTGCTGGTGGTGGAGATGGGTGTCTCTGAAGAATCCACAAAGATGATAAGGGAGGACAAGTCTATTTTAAATAGTCGGCAATCTCAGGGATGCCAGTGGTTCACAAACATCCAGGAAAACATTCCTGCCCTTCTTTGTCCCTCTCTCTACCTTGCTTCTACTCTAGTGATACAAAATAAAACAGGGGCACTTGGGTGACTCAATTAGTTAATCCTTCTTGATTTGGGATCGATCATGATCTCATGGTTTGTGATTCAAGTCCTGTGCTGGGCTCTGTGCTGACATTGTGGAGCCTGCTTCAGATTCTCTCTTTACCTCTCTTTCTGCTCCTCCTTCAATCTCTCTCTCTCTCTCTCTTATTCTCTCTGTGTCTCAAAAATAAATAAATATTTTTTAAAAAAGTAAAACCTGTGGTTAGGGAGCTGGGGAATAAGGGGTTAAAATGATGATTGGTGTTGATAGACAATAAAACCCATTTTCCTGACTGTAGGCTTCCTGCCTATAGCAGGAAGAAGAAGTTCGGAGTTTAGATTATTACCTTAGAATGAACATTTCAATTATAGAAGTGTGGGTAAATTTTGCAACCTAAAAGGGCCGTAGAACTTTTTATTATCTTAGAATGACCAAGGAAGTCAGGGAGCTATTTGTATTTTTTCCCTTTATTTCAGGGCCATGAAAGGAATACTCTATAAATTTAAAAGGATAGTAGAAGGCAAAATGAAGTTGCCTTCTGTTTGACATAATGTACACATAAGGTGATGGAAGTTTATGCAAAGGAAACGTGGTGATGAAGGCAGATAAGAAACATTTACAAGCTACATTGCCAGGCCTCATGGAAAATTGAAATGATATTTTAGACTATATTGCAGCTTTACTGGCCAATTGACATTTTGAGCAGTCTGATGTTTTATCTATATTTGGTGCTACTGGGATTACTACTGATTACTTCTCTTTGCCTGTCTACATGACGGCTTCTGCTTATTCATAATTTTGACTCCTTACCTTCCTCTTGCGTGTCTCTTCACCTCTATTAACCTTTCTCCCACACTTTCTTTTCATGTGCAAACTCCATAAGAAATACCCAAATGGCCTTATTTCTGTGCACCAGAACATTCTTCCTGAGTAGAGTTCTTGTGACAGAATACTTCATAGATGATCACTGTCAATATTATAAGGCTGTTCAGTATGACAGCCACTAATCCTGTGTAGCCTTTAAGCTGTTGAAACCTGGCACAGTCTGAAATGAATGTGTGAAGAGTGTGAAATACGTACATGAGTTTGAAGACTTAGAATAGAAAAAAAGGGGTATATAGGTGGCTCAGTTGAACATCTGACTCTTGATTTTGGCTCAGGTTATGATCTGATGGTTTGTGAGATCGAGCCCTGCTTCAGGGTCTGTGCTGACAGCATGGAACCTGCTTGAGATTCTCTTTGTCTTTCTCTCTCTCTCCCTCCCTCCCTCTTTCTTTCTCTCTCTCCCTCCTCACCTTTCTGCTTCTCTCTCTCTCTCAAAATAAATTTATAAAAGGAAGGATGAAAAAAATAATATAAAATATTCCATTAATACATCATATTAAAGTATATGAAAGCCATATCAAAGTATATATTTGATTATATAAAACATATTTTGAAATTATATGAATTTGGAAGAAAATATGTTACTAAAATAAATTTTACTTATTTTTAATTTTTGAAATGTGGCTACTGGAAATTCTAAAATGACATAGATGGCTGGCTTTTGTGGTTTACATTATGTCTCTGTGGTAATGATATCTGCCCTCTTAATTCTAGAGCAGTCACCAGAGTGTGATCTTACATGATAAAGAGCAAGTGCACTTTGATTAAGGAATTGCATCTAGACACGTTTTTCTAAAAGGCCATGGGTATGGCAAGCACTTAGTATTGCATGGGTTACTACACAAAGATGGAATGAAATGTATTTTTTACTGTTTATATATTTATAGACACAATGTATTTTCTATACTACATGTTACTTTATAGCACTTCTTAAAGACCTTTCATAGTTATTATCATTTTAACTTGACTAGTGATCTGTGGGATATCAACTGTCATTTTACAGATGAGGAGATCCGGAATTCAAAGAGAAAATGGACATTATCCCATATACAGATCCTATGTGTAGTTGAACCAAAGATGGATCTCTAATTCCCCAACATTATGGAGTTTGTCTTTGGAGTCAAGCCAACCTGGATGTGTGTACTATTTTTGGTATTTACTGGCCTGTGACCTGGAGAAGTTACTTAAACTTGTATTTTTAAGCACACAGGAGTAGGAAAGGGGTGAAAAATACTGGCACATAGTTGGTGCCCAACATGTTAATCTACATCTGATGCCAAAGTCTGTGCTTCTCCATAGGTATAGCTAAACAAAAATTGTTAGATATCAGGGATAATAACTTACAGATAAAAGGGTTAGATTTTTTGTGTTTATATTTCTATATAATGGTGTAGCATGTTCACCTACCTGTTAAAATATATTCTATGAAACTCTCTCCTAGTTAGCTTTTTAAAACCCTAGTTTGTTTATAAAACATAAACAAGCAAATCAATAGGCTTGAAAGTGTATAATAATTGGAAGTGGAAATTCAGTCTACCATATTTTTTTTGTTGTTTTTATTAGTGATAATGACATTATTGCCTGGGGAAAGGGTAATATTTTCATAAAAATTTAAACCACCCTGAAAAGATACAAAATTCTTGATTTTCAAATCTGAACAAGCTTGTCCAGTCTGTATGACCACCTGCCTGACCATCACCACTGGTTTCTTCTGTGAAAATTTCTTAGGGCTTGCCTTGTTTCCATGAATGGTACCATAGTTGTTAGTTGCTCATGTTCAAAATGTCAGCCATCTGATTTTTCTTTCCATTTTCCTCCCACTGGTTTTAATCAGTTGTCAGTTTCTCCTATCCAAATACTAACCAGGCCCAACCCTGCTTAGCTTCCTATATCAGATGAGATCGGGCGCGTTCAGGGTGGTATGGCTGTAGACTCAATTGTCAGTTTCTGTAGTCTCTATCTCATTGATGTCCACCAATTTTGCCCTACTGCATCAACTCTTTTCATTTTCTATTGCATTAACTCTTAGACAATATTTAAACTACCATCATTCAAGCTCTCTGTCTAGATTATGGCAACTGTTTCCTAAATCTACTTTTAGCTACTATTCCTACCCAATTCCAAATCTCTCTTGTGCTGAGGCCACACTCATATTACCAAAACTCAGTGCTAGTTATATAAATTACAATTCTCCCCTTCATATCTGTTTTCTCAAAGGCTCATCGTTACATATAAGATTAAGCCCAAGTTCCTCAGTGTGTCAGAGATCCAGCATGATAGGATCTTCTCCTTTACTTCCCAGGCTCATCTTCCACCATATTCTGACATTCACCCTCTGCTTTTGCTCTCATTATTTCATTTATTTGGAATTACTTCCTGATTGTGCCCATTTCTTACTCCTTCCTTGTGCAGCTCTGTCTAACAGTATTCTCTAATCATTGATTTTTTTGACTTTGGAGTTCCTTGGCTTTTTCACTCACCAATCCCAATTTTATAGTCATTTAATTATGGTTATTCAAATATATCTATACCCAGTACAAGATATGCTATGGTATATGAGCTGAATAATCTTTTATGAAGTGCAATAATGAATAAATGAAAGAATGAATAAATGAATGAATACCTGAGCACTAGTGCATAAAACTGATTTTCTGAGAAAATGAGTCTAAAACAGTATGTTCTTTTTAAATATCAATAGGAAATCAGAGCAATTATATTGGCCCCTTAATTAATTTACTCAAACTTTATAAAGCATGTTTAAATCATAGGAGTTGAGAATGCCTTAACTCTTAAGCAACATATTTAAGTTTTTTTAAAAATAAAATATTACAGAGAGTAGTTTTAGAGATTTATACTATGATACTAATGGGGAGGTTATATTTGCTATTCTCCTCTCACCACTGTGATAGGGAAATGCTGGAAAAGAAAAATGGGTGTGCTTGGCATCTTCGAGATAAGAAAAAAATTCTTTTTAAACCTGGCATAATGAATTTATCACTGTCTAGATGGCTCCCAAACGATTAGAGGAATAACATGAGGAATCCTGGTGCAATAGGAAATAAGATACAGTAAAGTTCTGGGTGATCTAGAAGATATTTCTAGATTGTGATAAGCCACATGAGGAATTGGGGAATGTGGCCACTTTTGCCATGTACTATGGTTCAAGTCAGGGAACTCTTACACACTAATCCTAGAATCCTGTGGGGCTGCAGGAATTGATCATGATTGATTCCTCTCTGTTAAGCTCAAGACCATGTGTCTTAACCTCTTCAAGATACCACTCCACAGCTCAAGTGACTGACTCCTGTCCACTCCTCTAGCTTTAAAAATACCTTACTTCACCTTTCTTCCTATCTCACCCAACCAAATTTAGTGTTCATGAATCCAAAGTTGTTAAAGCAAAAGCTGTTAAAATATATATATTTTTAAATTTTTTTAAAATGTTTTATTTATTTTTGAGAGAGAGAGAGAGTGAGAGAGAGAGAGAGAGAGCATGAGCAGGGGAGGGTCAGAGAGTGAGGGAGACGCAGAATCTGAAGCAGGCTCCAGGCTCTGAGCTGTCTGAATAGAGCCTGACACGGGGCTCAAACCCACAAACCATGACATCATGACCTGAGCCAAAGTCAGATGCTTAACCAACTGAGTCACCCAAGCACCCCTAAATATATTTTAAATAATAGAAATGTTCATAAATATATTTCTAAAAATAAAAACAAATAATGTAACTTTTTATATTTTACATATATGTGGCTGAAAAGGCCTTTGGGCAAGAAGTAGTAGCACTTGTTCTACCTCTCTTTTAAGTCACTCTTCTTAATCAGAAGGCAGGGTGTCATCACGAGTGTGCATTTTCCATTGGGAGGGTCATTGGCTAGGGATGGAAATATGCTAGCTAAGACCTGGGCCATGTTACTTGTATCATTGTTTCTGCTATTGAGCACCTTTATGCAATATAGGATTAAAGGGGGGAAAAAAGGCAGAGAGGCTGGTCAAGTCTTGAAGTAGTTATCTGAAAGAGCAGCAAGAATAGTTTAATGCTTCCAGGCCAGAGCAGTCTTAGCCTGCTTCATTTACATTGGTTCTTCCGGACACAAGTGGAAGAAGATACACTCAATCCTGAAACTGACGTGTTAGAAGTAGTTTCTTTTTTTCCCCTATTAGCTCAATTGCCTTGTCCACTTTAAGAAATCAAAGATTAGCAGCATAAAAATAATAAGATATGAAGCAGTACCTACTGATGAGTATGTGAGTTTAGAGAGTTCCTTTATTTGGAAGATTGTATTCAAAGCATATATATTCTTTACTTTTTCATAATCTTCACTTTCCATACGCCTCATGTGAAATTATCTGAGCAATTTTGTTAAGGAATTTCATTTTCAATCAAAGGCAAGTATTAGCCTGGATACTAATTTTGGTTGTGCCCTTTAATTCACTGGATGAACAGCCATTTGATCTCTGCTTAAATATTTATAAAATACGGGAATCCCCACACCAATGAGATCCCTGATGTTGAGAGCCAGCTCTGATAGCACGACTAGTTTACTATGAAATCAGTTTGACTGAAGCGAAGAGTCTAGAGTTTTGCCGAGAAGACCTGAGAGGCAGTGTGTTGTAGGAGAATTAGTTACCCTCCAGCACTAAGTGAATCCCAATGATAACTATCAGAGTCATGGTCTTAATGCCCACAGCCTTGTCAGTCTGTGAGCAGAGGTTTTCCAGTATACAGAGAATGTTACCTAATACCAGTCGTTCCGAGGGAGATCTGAAACTCTCTTAAGCAACTCACTTTTGGGGATACTAGCATCCCAGTTTTCCCAGCACAGAGAACTTTTCCAATGCAGAGAACTGGGACTCTCTGGCATTAACAATATTACAGTTTGCCCAGCAGTGCCCTAGACACTGGTGCTCCTTTTACAGTCATAGAACAGAAGCTTTTTCTGAAACATATTGAAACATAATATTTAATATTATTAAAAATAGAGAAGCTCAGCCTGGTAGGTTAGTGTAACCAGCTGGTCCTTTCGACTTTACAACTCAGATTCTCATTCCTATTCAATTTCTATTTAACCAAAAGTATTTCCTCTTCTATGAATCCCAGAATAAGAGTTAATTGAAATTAATCTAATATTGTATAGCCAACTGATTTTTATTAATCATGGTTGTTATTTGGGACTTGGAGTTTATTATAGTGCAGGAATAGAGTACATTTGAAAAGGGATAATAAAAATAAAAAAATATATATTTCATATAGCTGGAGTTTAAATGAAAGACTCTTGATTTGTCGTTGTAGAAAATATTTCAACTGAACTTAAGATAATTTAACAGAATCAGTAACTCTCATTTGGGAGAAGTTCAAGAGTTAACTCCTCAAAGTTTGAGTAATTGGGTTCCTGATTTTCTGAAACAGTTCCTCATTCTTTTTGCTTTTTTTTTTAAACTTTGCAAACATTGCGAAAGCCTAATCTTTGCCCACCACCCCCACGTTCTTTTTTGCCTCACACTAAAAGTAAGATCTTTATCTCTATATTAGAAATAGTGAGATACCCATCTCTCCTGGCTTGGGTGTTTCATCCTTCTGGAGGAAAAGCAACCACCCAATTATACACAGCCATAAATTAACTTGACAAGCCACATGCTGGAACCGCCACCCTCACCCGTGCTGTTTGAATTGTGCCTGGGTTCAGAGTCTCTTTTGTGAAGGAAGATTACATGCTCCAGAGGAAATTGTTTCCTTTTTGTTTTCAGACTTACCAACAATACATTCTATGCAGCAGGTTCAGCAGTTAACGTACTTCTCTTTCTCGGTGGACTCATTATGCAAAAGACATCACCTCTGCTCCTGCCCATAAATGTATCCCCAGCAAGGAGGCTGAGTCCACCTGTGGTCCATTCATCATCCACTACAAAACAGCTTGGGTACTCAAGTCTGAGAGCTGACTTAACTTCCCAGGCTTCTGTTTTGGAAATATCCCCCACCTTCTCCTAAGTCTTGATGCTGCCTTTTCATTATGAATATTGTTCTGAACTCTAGTATGATATCCACAGAGGTCATTCAGGGAATGTAATGTGTAAATGAAATGGCACACCAGTTCATTTGGGGGCGAGTGAAACTGTGCTTGCCTTGTTCATCTAGCTGTGTTGTGCTTGTTTATTTGCTCTCCTAATTAAAGATAAATGCAACGAGTAGTGTATTTATACTTATTTTACAGTAAGAATTTGAATTCACAGTGTTAAATACATAGCGATGTAGATTTAAAGATAAACCCAAGTGGATTTGCATGCTTATCGTCCAGTCAGTAGTGCCAATTCTTTTACCCACCATCACTGTCTCTCACTTGAGCATCTTCCTGGATGTTTATGTTAGTGGCTACAATGCCCTAAAAATAGAAGAGCCATTGTGGGATGCCTTGAAGGACTTACTTTTCTTTCTGTCATTCGCTACCCAGATTTCATTATTACGGGTAGTACTTCACTTCTCCCATTGAGATGAGCTTTAAAGAGGATAGAAAGAGAATCCTTGAAGCTGTGTTAGTGGTAAGAGTCACCCTCAGAAACCATTTGCTCTGCAACAAGAGCCCAGCAACCATGTCCATTATGCCTTCCTGTTTTCCTCCCTTTCCTGCCTCTGCTCAATTACAAATACTTTCTCCTTGCCTGACACATCAATTCATCAGCATTGCCTTTTTTGGTCTTCTCTTTGCTATATAATTTCCAATTCCACAGCCTTTTCTGGGAACTTATTATACTCCTCTGTCATCATGGTGCAAATAAAAATGTCAAGTTGTTAGCAAATGTTCAGAGTGGGAAGGCCCCCTACAATGAAGGTGCATCAACTATGGCAAACATCCCACCCCACAGCCCATGAACATGAAATAGCGTGGAAATGACTGTTAGGCTATATGAAATCCGGTATCAGTATGGATGTGTTTTGCCTGAAGGGAACTTTGATATGTTCTCTGGGAACACTTGGTTCTTGTCTTCCCAATACTGAAAAATCTGAGTGACTCTTCCCTTCCTAGATTAAGATCTTCTGTATCCTAGTAGCCCAAATTATCTCCAGTGGTTCCTTCCCTTTCTCAGTCCTTGTTGTGTTTTTCTTAAATATTTGTGATGTGGAGGAAGAGAGTTTGTCCCTTGGCTGGTTTATAACTTCTTAGATTACCAAAGTGTAGTTGATAATAAACTCTTGGTTACCTCCAACTCTTGTGTCCAAAAATACACAGATACTCACCTGTCCAAGTTCAAACTACAGATGTAATTCAATTAACGTTTCAGCAGAGAAGGTAATTCTACCTGACAACAAGGAAAGAGCTACCAAGTAGCTTTCTTGGGGCTGCTCTGCTGGCTTTTCCAGGCTCAGGCCTAGGCACAGCCCAGGGTGAGCAGGTTTGACTCGGGTGAATTCAGTCACTCTTTGAAGGGGCTTCTCCTGCCTCACTTTTCACTTGTTGCTTTACGATCCACCTGCTCTCTTCACTTTTGTGTCAAAATAGGAAAATGACTAATATCATCCATTTATACTTGATTGATTACATTTTATTTGAAATATACTCTCACTAAAATTTGTGCCTTCCAGACACGTGCATTTGCCTTTCTATCCTTTTCTTTCTAATTTTGGACCACAGGCTGCCCCACCTCCACCTTGTCAAAGAAATTTCAAGTGTTGTAAAGAAGATTTTTTTTTTATTCCCTCACTCAGGGATAGTTCAGAGGGGTCCCTGAAATCACTCAACAGCTGGCTCTGCAGAGACATCTTTCTAACTGGGATTCTTTCTAACTGGTGCTGAGTTGGAGAAGCTGGTCCATGGTCTCTCAGGTCTGATGCTCTCTGAAACCTTGGGGGTGGGGGGGTGATGACCCAGCAGGAATGGTTGTGCTGGGGCAGGTGGAAGAACTGACCCTGAACATAACCCAAAAAGTTTCCATACCTCATCTCTGGCTAAGCTTTTGTTGTTATAAATCATTAGTTGTGCAAGTCATAGACTTATCTCTTCATTCGTTCTCTCAGTGGATTCAGGCCATATTTCTCCCCTTTCTTTCTTGATCCTATCCTTTATTCTCTGACTTTCTCTTTGAGTGAAAACAATATATATTAACTGCCATTCTAAAATACATCTGTATTCCTTTTCTGTCAATTCTACCTGTGGTAAAGATGCTTCCACCAAGGATAAACTTTATTATAACATGGACTAACCACAACAATAACATTTCAAGTAATGATTATTATTTTAGCTACTTTTTATTGAAACTTTATCATAGATCAGATATTCTGAGAGGTTGTTAGTATGTACAACTCCTACCCCAGGTAATTATATGAATTACATGAGATATCATATGTAAAGTGCTTTAGCTTGGCATTGGGCATGTAGTAATGTTACAAAAGTTAATTATTATCATCATTAAAATTTTTTTAATTACAGTTATTAATATTGGTTCCCCCTTTGGTCTTTATGGCATTCCTATGCAGTGAGAATTATTATTACCCCATTTAAGAAAGAAGGATACAATGCCCATAAGTGAAGTAAGCTAAATATAATCCCATATACTCAGACCTGAGAGCCTATATTTTCATGAATGTGGTGGTTATAAGTATATGTGTGTAACTTTCTGATGTTCTGGTTTTCACATAATATTTGTTTTTGAATATCATTAACTTTATTTTTTCTGCTTTATTGATATATAATTGACAAACCACAAAGTGCACATATTTAATACATACACTTTGATGAGTCTTCCAGATGCATATACCACTTTACCCTCACCACATTTAAGTTAATGAACATATCTATCATATCCCAAAGTTTCTTCCTGTCCATTTGTTTTTTGTGTTTTTGTTTTTGTTTTTATAGTAGGAGCACCTAACATGAGATATACCCTCTTAACAAATTTTTAAGTGCATATACCGAATTGTTAACTATGGGCCCTATGTGGTACAGCAGATCTCAAGAAGTTACTCATCTTGTATAACTGTTAACTTTATATATTGAATAGCTTTCCTTCTGTAATTCCCAAAGAACTACATTCTATTTTATGCTGCTACAAGTTTACCTGTTTTAGATACCTTATGTAGGTGGAATCATACAGTACTTGCTCTTCTCTAGCTGGAATATTTCACTTAGCATAATAACACCCAGGTTCATTCCTGATGTTAAAGATCATCCTTATTCATACTTTATTATTTTGATCTACAAGAAGTAAGGCTTCCTGGGGCACCCGAGTAGCTCAGCCAGTTAAGCATCCAACGCTTGATTTCAGCTCAGGCCATGATCTCATAGTTCATGGGATCAAGCCCAGGTTGGGCTCTGTGCTGACAGTGCAGAGCCTGCTTGGGATTCCCTCTCTTTTTCTCTCTGCCTCTCCCTCACTTGTCAGGCTCGGTCTCTCTCTCTCTCTCTCTCTCTCTCTCTTTCTCTCTCTCTCCCTCTCTCTCAAAAGTAAATAAATACATTTTTAAAACATGAAAAAAAGTAAAGCTTTTCAAAAGGATAAAATGGTTTTATTCTTACTTAAAACTAATTTAAAATGCTTTGCTATAGTCATGCTCATTTCAAGTCAGAGACCACTTCATACTCACATGGCCAGAAATTGTCCTATTGTGAATGTACTACAGTATGAAGTTTATTGTTATGTGTTCCCCTTTCCTTTTGCCCAGTTTCCTTTACCTTATTTTCTCTATAGAGAAGGACAACCATAAAAGCAATGAAGGCAAATACTCTCCAGAAAGCAATCAGAGCAGAAAAAGAACTTCAAGCCCAAGAGTGTTTTCATGGCAAAGAGAGTTGACATGTGGTGAGCAGGTTATAAAAACTAAATAAGCTGGCCCAGAAGAGAGAGGAGGCTATAGGACCATGTTGGGGGGTGGGGACAATAAGAGAGGTCCATTAGGGCAGAAGAGGAGAAAGTTCTTAGCAGTTTTGCAGGGCAAGGAATTGTTAAGGACTAGCTTTCTTTTTGTGTTACCTTAATTTTTAAAAAGTTTTATTTATTTTTGAGAGAGCACAAGCAGAGGAAGGGCAAAGAAAGGGACAGAGGATCGGAAGTGGGCTCTGCTCTGATAGCAGCAAGCCCAATGTGGGGCTTGAACTGAGCCTGTGAGATCATGACCTGAGTGCAAGTCAGATGCTCAACCAACTGAGCCACCCAGGTGCCCCATGGGTAATTTATTTTCACCGAGATATGGAGTAGAGACCCCATGTTGCTGAAGGGTCAACTGTACTCTAAATGCACTGCCTTGTTTTGAGGAACCATAGGTAGATCAAATTATATCATCTTGATGATTAGAATACAATATTAAAGGAGGGAGTGATTAGTTTGGTGTGAGGCTTAAAGAATTAATGTCTATATAGTACCTGACACAGTGCCTGGCATATAATATGTGCTAAATAGATGTTAACTTCTATTGCTCATTGTTATATAAATGTACAATAGACATGAAGCATATATTTGTGGAAATTGAAACTTAAAGATGTTTATAGCTTTATATTATTAGTGATATTTCATTAACACTTTTTTTCCTTCCGGTCATGCACGGTCCCCTAAATTTTTGTCCTCTATACACTCACCTCTTAAACAGTTCAGGATAACAGAACTATTATATGCATTTAATATTTTAATTTAGAGTATACAGAATAATTCCCATGGAAATATTATTTTTTAAAAAGTAGAGTACCAAAATTTTCCCCCTAGGAATTTTTTTCAACTTGAGATTGACTCTGTGCAAGAGAATAAGATATAGATAGGTTCAGCATATCTTGCCTCATTTCAAGAAACCATTATGGAAAACTACTATCTGAGAAATTGAGGCAAACACGTAGTTGTTCTTCAGGTCCCCTACTTCCTCTTGAAATAGAGGAAACATGGGTAGGAGCTTTGTGTTCTGCTCAAGGTTCATCTTGTCGGAAAATAAGGCACAGGCCTGAGCCCCATGATAGCTCTCAACATATTCTACATAAAATGGTTGCCATAATGCCTTGTCAAGCACAGAATTTTAACCAATTAAGTTTTCTTAGACTGATTTCACCATTTGAGTATCCAGTACCCGTTGGAGTTTCTGGTTGCTTTTTTCGGAGATGTCATGGAAGGAGATCTTCATGATCCTTTGATCTGCTCCTGGGGATCTCTGGAGAAGCAGCCTTTCCTGCACATTACTTGTGGCTGCCACTGTTTTTAGGAATCTACTTCTGGTGCTTACTGGAAATTATCCTTCTTGAATCTCAGGTCAAATGGCCTCTACATGTTTCTATTTCAGAGATATAATGGAAAGGAGATTCTCAGGTGTGGTTTGCATATTGAAACTGAGGCCACCAACGATTTAAACAAAAGGTATTAATAATACTTCACAAAAGTGATGTTACCTGTAGCAGGAACCATCTAGAACATAGTCACATTAATTTTAAATAATTTCTGTTAGATAATTGCTCATGTAGTATAATCATTTTGGTCCTTGTTAAAATGATGATTAAGCTTATTAACCTCTTTGGAAAAAATCAATATTTACATATTGTGGATAATTAAATTCGTATATATATTTGTTGCTATTGAGAAAGGATATTCACAATGAGTTTAATCTAACATAATAAGGAAAATTTCTTAATTCGTCATATATTAAATCAACAGTGTTTCAGCCAAATTTATTTAAATTGCAAGTGACAAAACCATTTCAAAGCATCCTAAGAGAGTCCTGCAACAAAATACAGGAAAGCTTCCAGGAATTACAAGGAGTAGCAACCAATGAGATCTCTCCCACTTTTTACACTTTTCTTTTTATTTAAAATTTTTTTTAATGTTTGTTTATTTTTGAGAGAGAGAGCACAAGCAGGGGAGGGGCAGAGAGAGAGAAAGACATGGAATCTGAAGCAGTCTGAAGGCTATCAGCATAGAGCCTGATGCGGGGCTCAAACCCACAAACCATGAGATCATGACCTGAGCTGAAGTTTGATGTTTAACCATCTGAGCCATCCAAAATGTTGTCTTTTTAATCTTTCTCTCTTTTTTTTCCTCTGTTGACTAGCTTCACTTATATATACTCTCAGTAGCTTTCCAGTTTACATTTCTCCATTTATGAGAAGAACCAAGAGTACCCTATCTCATCCTCACTTCTGAATGTTCAAGAAATAGTGTTAATTCCTCAGCAGCCTTGTGAAGTGTCCAGTCAGCTAAGCAGTGGCCCTGGACCCTGAGCTCTAAGAACTCTACACAGTGGAGTCTCTGTAACTATAATATATATGAAGGGCAACTCTTAGAGTGCAACAAAGACTGTAGTGGATTTGTCCCGCTGGAGTTGCACAAAGTTAGAGTCTCACAGCTGTGGCCAAAGGCTCAGGGTCATAGGGAAGAAATGTGGGCCAGTAGGTCCAATTGTGAAATAGAAAAAAAGTGAAAGTAAGAGACACCAACTTTTGTATCCTATCCTAGATACTGACAAAAAAATGCCCAAATTCTGTTCTACCTTTAGAAAACACAGATAGATATAAATACATTTGAACGATATAAAAAGTCAGTCTTATTCTGTCATAATAGCTAAGTTGGACATTTTGCATTTATAAAAAAGGTCATAAATCACAGGTAGAAGGGGACTTAAAAACATTTAAGTCTATTTTCCTCCTTTGACAAAAGAGGAAAGGGAGGCTGCATCGGATAGAGGATATGCCCAGGTTTCCATAGCTCATTGGTTGCAAAGCTAGAATTAGAAGCTAGTTGTGAATCCTGAAGAATCTGAGTGGACTGCTGCCTCTGGAACACTGGCCCAGAAGTCTGGTATCACATTTACTTGCTTGATTTGCTTTTTGGAAATGATCCAGACCTGGTTATAAACAAGAATTGCTCTTTAATTGGAGTGTTCTGGTTTAAGCCTATTTCCATTAAAAACTGTCTGCCTTTCAGTGTTGCCTGGCAGTCAGTCCCTTGGTAAGAAACACCCTTCCCTTCCACATCCTGTATATTTGATCTCTTTTTTGTGCTCTGGGTTGATTCGTGTCCCCCAAAAGTTCATGTCTACCCATAACCTGTGAATGTGACCTTATTTGGAAGCGCAGTCTTTGCAGATATAATCAAGTAAAGATGAAGTGGTACTGGTTAAGAGTGGGCCCTAAATCTAGTGCGACTGGTGTCTTTATGAGGAGAGAGATATTTGGACAAAGACACAGGCACCCAGGGAAAACACCATATGATAATGAAGGTAAAAATTGAAGTGATGGATCTATAAGCCAAGGAATGAATGCCAAGGATTACAGGCAATAATCAGAAGCTGGAAGAAAGGCATGGAGCATTTTTTCCCTCAGAGTCCCCAGAAGGAATCAACCCTGCCAATACCTTGATTTTAGAATTTCTAGTTTCCATAACTGTGAGATAATAGATTTTTGCTGTTGCTGTCAGCCACCTTGTTTGAAGCAATTTGTTTTGGCCACATTTGGAAACTGATGTACCACTCGTTAGTGCGTATAGCATGTACTGATATTTGAAATTTGTGTAAAATAAGCTAATTTCATATTAAAATTAGATGTATGCAAGGTGGACTTCTGGGTTTTCTTAAACATCAGTTCTAACCTAGACTTCTTTACCTCTTCTCAACATTTTGTTTAGAATGGGGGAAATATTGTGACAAATGATAGGATCCAAAAGATGTTATGTGTATGTAGTAGAAAACTAGGCATTTTCTAGGGCACCTTTCTAAGTTATCTCTGCCTTGCATTTTATGACTCTGTAAGTCTTATAAAATTAATAACAGTGCATCTGATTCTGGCTCATAGCAATGCAAATGAATTGTATTCAGGGGAGTGTTATTGTCTAGTTTGTCATCTATTTGCAAATTCTTTTAGTATTCCTGATTGCCTATATATGTGTGGTTCTTTCACTCCTCCTTTGAGCTGGTTATGACATTACTGGCTCTTTCACTGGTTGAGTTAAATAACATCTTTGACATATCCTCATTTTATATTTCCATAAGGGTCATGGCTTTACTCTTTGTAAAAAAAATGTCCTTTAATAGGACTCTAGTGTTAATTTTTTATAATTCTTAATTTTGATAACCTCTTTCAGAACTTAAGGCAAAGAATTACAAGGGCAAACTTTCCGTTTCTTCCTTATGTCGAAAGCCTTTCTAAACTTCCAAAAGCATTTTTACAAGGTTTCAACTTCCTGACTCTTTCAACAAGCAGTATCCATTATAGATGACAAAAAGAATGTAAAAAGAATCTTAAGATACATATTCTGAAAAATTAGTCAAAGCAGTGCCCTTAGTCTCTTTGGGAGTGCCAGTCCAGAGAGCAAGGTTCAAAGTTACTCTTTGCTTCCAATCATATCTTGACTAACACTGGCTTCCAAGACCTAACATAACCCGAGCATAAGTTGACAACAGGAACTTAAATCTAATTTTCACAGCTTCTTCACTGATGTGAAACGGCTTTGAGAGGATAATTGATATTGCCCGTTAAATTCTTAAAAACTGGCATGAGGATCATACGAGCATGAAAGGTGATAGAGTGATAAAGTTGTATCCCTGTGACAATCTCATGTCCAACTGGGGCAAGAGAGAAACAAGAGTATTCAGAGGGCTTAGGAGGGAAAGGCAGCATGCCAGATGTGTCCTGGGCAGAATAGAGTTGATTTTGCAGAACATAAGGAGAAGTAATGACCCATAAAAACTCCTGGTTGCTGCTCTAACACAAGAGGAGACTAGAAAAAAAGGCATAGCACATTTCCCTGCAGCCTGGGATACCCCAGAGTTTTGGGCTATTTTTTTTTTATAGGCTCTTCACACGCTGAGCTGCAGAATCAAGAGTCTGGCTTGAGTGTAACAACTGACTTAATTGTTAGTCCCTGGATATATTTGATGCTAAATTTCTTTTTGTTCTTTGTATATAATCTGTGTTCTTTGGATACAACAGACTCATGGCATAATGGCTGAGGATGGCTGATATCCTACTGTTGTGTAGGCATTTTCTAACATGACTGAGTTTATTTTCACTTCTGTTTTTCAGTCCCTGCTGACTTCGTGACTCAGTTCAGAGTGCGTGCTTTCTTGGCTGACATGAGGGTCTAGGTTATTTGCGGCTCCTCTCGAGATTCCTGCCTGCTCTTTCCTGTCTCTTCAGCTAGAGCCATCTTTGTCTTTCACAGCTCCTCAGGTGGCTGAAATTTTCACAGCTTGTTAGGTGGCTCTGGCTTTCACAGTCTGTGGCCCTGAATGACTGCTAGGGGAACAGCATTTCGCTCCTTCCCAAAGCCAAGCTTCACAGTGGAAATGTGTGAGTTGTGCCAGTAGCCTCCCAGAAATCCCGTGGTTGTGGCAGATGTGAGCGAACTCAGCATGGAGATGAGATTTCTTCCAGATTGGGAATTGATGTCCCAAACAGAAAGTGAATTGTACTGACTTCGTTCTCAAGTAAGTTGTGACAAGTGGAAATAGGAGCGATACCACATAAACTTGCTGGCAAGATAGACAGCAAATAGCATTATATGTGGAATATTGGTCCCTGTGTATCTTTTTTTTTTTAATAGTTGCTAATACAGCCAAGATGGTAAAATGTATTTAATAAAGGTTTCCCTTGATATACCACTATTTTCGGGAGCCAGGGAAAAATAGTGTTTTATCAGGAAGAAGGTAATAAGCAGGAATTGAAATGTTTTCATTTGGATCCTAAGTGGTGCCTGAGGTAAAATTGCACAATGTTAAAGCAACAATAATTGGTTCCTCCTGGCTTTCTCCATTGAAGGAAATTGAAATTCAATTGACTTTCAATGGAATAGTCATGGAGTTCCAATTGTCATTGCTCTGACTTTGTGCTGGTCTATCCCAAGAATGGTATGGGAGAGAAAAAAGAAAAGGTTCAGAGACAGCTGGGAAAATCAGTGCAATTATTTTAGGACAGATTGGAGGGCAGTGAGGCATTCCAAATATATATGAATAGATTTCAGTGTACCTCAGAATGCGTAATTGATATGTTGCCATTGTTGACACTAATTTCAAAATGGTTGGAAGTGGGGTGCGGTTCTTGTCATGTAATTATTGATGGCAAAGCAGTCTAGGCTTGGAGACAAAATGAGAGATCAACACCGAGTCTGTTCGTTTTGTGGATTGAGATAATTTTAAGTAGTGTTTCAAGGTACCATCATAAAACAATTATAGTAGCTAATGCTTATATTTAGATATTATGCCAGTTTATCTCACTTATTCATGAAAAAAGTTAGCACTAATCATTTTTATAAGTGAAGTGTCTCAGCCACAGAAAAGTCAGGTACCTTTCTCAAGGTTCATATAGCTACATAATTGTTGGGGCCAGAATTCAGTCGAAGGTATAACTGGGTAATAATACTCTCTGCATGAACTTGACTCTAAACAAGATTATTTAGAAGGAAAAAAAAGTCACAAAACTTCAGAAATACTGTTAATAAGAATAGAGTCAGACAGTAGAATCATTAGTGTGATGGTTGAACAAGCTAGTTGGAGAAATGTAGTGAAAAAGAGTCTAATTGTTTGATTGAAAAATTGTACTAAAATGTGTTTTGTTTAGTGTACCGGATTTAACATGCATTAAAAAGACATTTTTAACATTTCATCATGGAATATTTCAAATAAATTCCAGAGTACAGAGAATACTATTAGAAAATGTTATTTACTCATCACACCGTAAATACTTATCAACTCATGGCAAATTATGTTTTGTTTCTATCCCTAAGTACTTTGCAACTACTAACATTCTTATGAAAGAAACCTCAGTGCCTCGATTGTTTCATACACAAATATGTCAATATGTATTTCTGATAAAGACTCTTTAAGAAGTAATCACATTTCTTATATATCATATCTGCTTAATATTCAAATATTCATTGTTCATTTCCAAAAATATCTAATAATTTTTTAAAATCAGCTTTACTAAGTTACAGCAAACATAAAATAAAAACAGTCTATGTTATATATACAGTGAAATGATTGCCAACACATATATACAATTGTGTTGTATAGAATCAAGATAGAGAATACTTTTTTCATGTCCTGAGTTCCCATAGACTCTTTCTCAATTTTCTCTTCTACTCAACTTTAGCTCTAGGAAACCACCTTTCTGCTTTCTGTCATGATCAGTTATTGTTTTCTGTTTCATTTCTGTTTTTATCTTTAATAGTTCCTTTCTTTTAGTTATTTTAGCTTAATTTTCTCTTTTGTTTCAAATTTCTTATGATGAAAATTTATAATTGATTTGGATCTTTTTTCCCAAATATAAGTATTAAAACTATCATTTTCCCTCTAAGTTCTATTTTAGTTGCATCCCATAAATTTAGATATATAGCTTTTTCATTTTCATTTTGTTCAAAACATTTCCTAATTTCCCTTTATGTTTTTTTTCTTTAACTCATAGGTTATCTAGAAGTTTGTTGTTTAATTTCCAAATACTTGGGGAATTTCTGTTAATCTTTCTATAACTTATTTCTAATTTAATTCTATTTTGGTCAGAGAAAATACTTTCTGTGATTTGAATCAATTTAATTTAACAGTAACTCATTTTGTTGTCCAGCATATAGCATACCTTGGTGAATGCTCCGTAAACCCTTGGAAAGATTATTGATTATGCTGTGTCGAGTGGTATGTTCTAATAAATGTCAATTGGGTTAATAGGTTACAATGTCATTCTACATTGTTATAATATTTTTCCTAATTATACCAATTAGGGAGAGGGTAAGATAAAATATCCAATTATGTTTGTGAATGTATTAAGAAGCTTTAGTTGTATATGCATTTATTTAAAATTGTTATGTCCTCTTAAGGGATTTATTTGTCTTCTCTTTCTAATATATACTTATCTCATATTTATGTAGCTATTCCAGATTTTTTATCTTTATTGTTTGCATAATATATCTTTTTTCATTTTTTAGTTTTCACCAAACTGTCTTGAGATTATAGTGATTGTCTTATAAAGAATTTATAATCAGGTCTTGTTTATCTTCACTTTGACACTTTCTACTTCTTAGAAGTGTTGAGAACATTTACATTTAATGCAATTATTGATGTGGTTGAATTTAAATCTACTACCTTCTCATGTATTCTAATTTCCCATTTATTTTTTGTGTCTTGTTCTCTTTTTAAGCATTTTGTATATTTTAAAAAATTACATATTCTTATTTTTTGTTGTTGCTCTAGGATTTATAATACGCACCTTTAATTTATTACAGTCTACTTTCAAATAGGAGTATACCACTTTATATATAAGACCTTTACAATTCTGTACTTCAGTTTTTCCAATGTAATTACTTATGCTTTTGTATTATACATTTTACTGCTGCATAAATAATAATCCACAAATGACACATAGTTAATGTGTTTAATTTAAAGTATCATTACGTTTAAAGAAAGTTTAAAATAAGAAAAATAGTTAAAATCATACATACATAAGTTTGCCTTTCCCAGAGTTCTAATCAGTAATTTTTCTAAGGAACACTAACTTGTTCTAGTGAGAAATTAAGAGTCTGTAGTCTGAGTGCTAGGGTGCCCATTGCAAATATGTTAGTCACTGTATGATTTTTTTTTCAAATAACAAAATGTCTTAGTTTTCTGTTCTTTCACAATGATTATCCCAACCTTAGCAGCTTAAACCCTATGTATTCCATATACACAGTTTCCTTTACTTTAAATTGCTTTACTTGGATACAACTGCCAGTCTTGTATTTTTTAATTTTCTTTGAAGAACTCCATTACAATTTATTTTTTTTTATGGTGACAAATTCTGTAATCTTATATTTGTCCCCCAAAGCCCTTTTTGTCTCCATTTTTGAAGGTTATATATACAAGATAAATAATTTGTGTTGCATTTTTTTTTGCTCTTAACACATAAAAAATATTCTTTTTTTGGTTTGAATGATTTCAGAAAAGAAGTCTTTGGTAGTGTAACCTTTCTTCTGCTGTGTACAATGTCTTCTTTGGCCACTTTTAAGACTTTCTCTTTAGACCAGTTTGAAACAGTCTTCTATTACTAGTAATCTTGATGTTTTCTTTGTATTTACTGTTTTTAATGTTTGATGCTCCTCTCACATTTGTAGGTTTATTATTTTCATCAAATTTGGAAAAATCTTAGTCATTTCTTAAAAATGTGTTCCTATCTCTGACTCTTTGGGGATTCCATTTGATATTACCTCACATGTATCCAAGGCCTTATTCATTTTTTCAGTCTCTTATTTCCCTTTGCTTCATATGGATGGTTCTGTCATATGTATTAAAGTTCACTGATCTTTTCTTCTGTAGTGTCTAATCTGCTATTAAGCTCATACATTAGATTTTTCACTTTGGATAGTTTTTTTTTTATCTGTCTTAATTTCTGTTTGGTGTTTTTGATACCTTTTCTATTTTCATCATATTTATATATATTTATATATATATATATATATTTTTTTTTTTTTCTGTAGGCTTAAGAATAGATGTGAATCTTATCAGGTCTCTACTGAATGTCTAGCTATAGTCATATATTGCCTGTTCCAATCAGGTAATTAGTCATTTCTTTAAGGAGCATTAGCTTTTTTAGGGAAAAATTAAGAGTCTATAGCTAGATGTTAGAGTGCCCATTACTACTTAGTCTTGTACAGTGTTTTTAAATTAGATATATTAGTTTTATATTTCTGCTTACTAAATCATCACAAATTTAGCACCTTAAAACAATATGTCTAATATTTTTTGCAGTTCATGTTTCTGGGCATGGCTGGGCTTAATACTTTGCTCAGGGCCTTACAAAAGTGCAATGAAAGTGATAGCCAGGCATATTGCCATCTGGAGGCTCAACGGGGAAGAATATACTTCCAAGCCAAGGATCTATTCATGTGATTGGGATTCAATTTTTTTTTGCAGTGGGATGACTCAAGGGACCTGCTTTTGCTGGCTGTTTGCTGGAGCTGCTTTCATGTTCTAGAGAGTGTCTCAGTCCCTTGCCATGAGAATTTCTCCATCATGGCTACCCACTTCCTCAAGCTAACAGTCTCAGTCTGATGGAGTGTGCTACAGCATAATGTAATCTTGAGAATAACCTCATCACATTTGCCACATAGCGATCTAATCAAGGGAGTGACATCCACTAACCTTTGAAATAGTTTATTAATGAGAAGACAGATTTCACTCATACTCAAGGAAAGGTGATTACAGAAATATGTAGGCAGGAGAAATGGTAAGTCATTGGGGGTTTGTTTACTATATGGGAACTAGAATTTTTTTTTTAAAGCAAAATAGATCGGGAGTTCATAAAATCTTTTTTAATTCAAATTCAAGAATACAAGATTTTTGCTTTACTCATATATTTTACATTTGTACCTCCTCTGTCCTCTGTTTAAAATGCCAGTTCCCAAGAACAAAATAATTTTTGGTTCAATTTATATCAAAATGCGTATATAAAAATACGAGATTTATAGTACCATTGGTACGTTTGAAAATAGTTTAATAATTTTTTTTCTGCAATGCTTTATTTTTAAAATAATCCACTAGGTTTACTTGTCAAATTATTGTCTTTTTTTATTGAGATATAGTTGACATGTAACATTATATTCGTTTCAGGTGTACCACATAACAATTCAATATATGTGTGTAATGAGAAATGATCACCACAGTATGTCTAGTTAACATGCATCACTACATATAGTTAGAAAAAAATTTGTGATGAAAACTTTTCAGAACTAGTCTGTTAGCAACTTTTAAAACTATAGTATTTTTAAATGTTTATTTATTTATTTGGAGAGAGAGAGAGAATGTATGTACACGGGGTGGGGGTGGGGGGCAGAGGAAGAGAGAGTGAGAATCCCAAACAGGCCCCAGCACTGTGAGCACAAGCTTGATATGGAGCTCAACAGAAGGCTTGATGTCATGAACCAAAATCAAGAGTCAAACAAAGGTGGGATATTTAACCAAGTGAGACACACAGCTGCCCCTAAAAATACAGTATATATCTTATTATTAATTACAGTCACAAATTATTTTTAAAAATATGTTGGGGGTGGTTCCTACCAATAAAAATAATAAAGCCTTTTTGTTTCATTTTAATTTTCAATGTCTACTTTAAAATGTTTACTTTGTTTTACAAATACATAAAATTTGTGTCACTCCAATGTCATATCTCTGAAAAATGATACACTGAATGATCAGCCTAGTTTCTATCCCTTGCACCTCCAACTATTAGCAGTCCTTCCCATTTCCCTCCACTCCTCCAGCCCTACTTAACCACTAGTATACTTGCTGTCTCTCTAGATTTGTCTATTCTGGACATTTCATATCATTGGAGTCATATAATGTGGCCTTTTGTGTCTGGCTTATTTTACTTAGCATAATGTTTTCAAGATGGCACCATGTCAAAGCATAGCTCAGTACTTCATTCACTTTTATGGTGGGATCATATTCAGTGAATGGTGTTAGACATTCATTTTTCCATTCTGCAGTTGATGGGCATTGGTTATTTCCAGTTCTTTCACCATTTTGAATAATGCTATGAACATTTGTTGGTATTTATTTTTGCATAATACAGAAGTTTTCATTTCTTGTGTGTGTGTGTGTGTGTGTGTGTGTGTGTGTGTGTGTGTGTCAGAGTGGAATTGCTGGGTCACTTGGTAACTTGCAGTTAAACCTTTTGAGCACCTAGCAGACTGTTCTTCAAAGTGATGACACTTTATTTTACATTTTACAGCAATATATGAGTGTTCTGATTTGTCCCCATCTTTTCCAACACTTGTTGTTATATGCATTTTTGATTATAGCCATCCCAGGGATTGTAAAGTGGTATCTCATTGTGGTTTTGGCTTACGTATTCATGATGGATGAAAAGCCCTCTTTTCACGTGCTTATTGGCCATTTGTGTGTCTTCTTTAAGAAAATGTCTGTTCAGATTATTGGCCCACTCTTTATTTCTTTTATTTACTCTCTATAACCATATAAAAAAAACCCTCATTCATCTATTATTTTTAAAATAAGCAAATGCATGTACATAAATATGTTCTCTCTCCATCATAAACAAATGGTAGTTTGTGGAACACAGTGTACTCCATCTTGCTTTATTTACTTAATGCTTCTCATGTTGATTGCTCCATAATTATATACACATTCCTCATTCCTTTGTGAGACTGTATACTGCTGCATTGTGATGACATGCCACATTTTATTTTGTAGTGTGCTCATGGTATGCTTTACCTGGTTAGTCCCCTGAATTTTGAACATTTGGGTTTCTAATTTGTTGCCATTTCAAATAATCCTGTGTGGAATAACCTTGTGTATATATCTTAGTATTTTTCAGTATGTCCCTGTAATAGATTCCTAAAAGTAGTAGTTAGATATCAGAATTCAAATAAACATATACTTTTAATAGGTATTTTTAAATGTTCATAAAGGCTGTGCCATTTTTAATGACCACCGATAAGGTATGAGAATCGTAGTATTTTAAAACTTCTTTCAAAATTATGTTGTCAAACTTTGGATATTTACACTGTGACGGGAGAAATGGCATGTCAATGTAGTTTTAATTTGCATTTTGTCATGGTTAAAAGCCATAAGCAACTTAATTTTTAACAAAAGGGCTATTTGTATTTCTGTCCCTTTATTTATTTTTTTTGGGGGGGGTCTGAGATATAAAAACACAAGTGACTTTTTTCTTTTACAAAATAATAAGACAGAATACAATGCACACGAAGGGATTTGTGTTTACAGTTGTGTGTAAATATCCTTCCATATAGAGCTCTTCCAAGTTCAGTTACTAATCTAAGGGGACACCTTCGTGAGAAAATTATGTTTCTTCACATTACAAAATTATGGCATTAATGCCTATGAAAAATAACGTCTTCTCTCTTTTTGGTCCCTTTTAGTAATTGGGCATATAATAACATAGTAATTATTATAATAACTTTAATTTAGTAATTTAAAATCAAGGGGTGCCTGGCTGGCTCTGTCAGTTAAGTATCTGACTTCAGCTATATTTGCGATCTCACGATTCATGAGTTTGAGCCCCATGTTGGGCTCTGTGCTGACAGCTTTGAGCCTGGGGCCTGCTTCCGATCTGTGTCTCCCTCTCTCTCTCTGCCCCCACCCCCCCAGCTCTCACTCTGTCTCTCTCTCTTTCTCTCCTTTTCAAAAATAAATAAACATTTAAAAAAAATTAAGAATTTGTTGGTTAAAATAAATTTTCTTTTTTGAGTACTACTTTTTTTTAAGTTCATTTATTTATTTTGAAAGAGTGATTGTGCATGCATGCACGAGGACAGGACGGGCAGAGAGAGAGAGAATCTCAATCAGGCTCCATGCTCAGTGGGGAGCCAGACTCAATCTCACCGCCATGAGATCATGACCTAAGCCAATATCAAGAGTTGAACCCTTAACCCACTGAACAATCCAGGAGCCCTGAGTCATATTTTTAAGTCATTGTAAATTCATATGCCTTTACCCAGGTCAGTCTTCATGGGTCTTTTTTGATGAAGGTTTTTTAGCAAAGGACAAACTGGTATCTCCTGAAAAGTGTGTCTTTCTGGAAAATTGATAAGTTACTCCACACATATGGAAAAGTTTAAAAGCACAGCATAGAGTTTTATCACTGTCAATATTACAGAAGTATTGATTGACCATTCTCCCTCTTGAATTGGTATAAGTAATATTTTCAGGAAGACAGAAAATGATTATAAATTTTGTTATTGCCTAATGCAAGTTCTTTCTGAAACTTAATGAAATGATGAAAATGATCTTTATTAAAAATTATAATGACTATAAAGGTATTTTAAACTTTGTTTAAATGTTTATTTACTTTTGAGAGAGAGAGAAAAAGAGACTGAGTGTGAGAGGGGAAAGGGCAGAGAGAAGGGGAGACACAGAATTTGAAGCAGGCTCCAGGCTCTGAAATGTCAGCACAGAGCCCAATGCATGGCTCAAAGTCATGAACCATGAGATTATAACCTAAGCCAAAGCCAGACGCTTAACCAACTGAGCCGCCCAGGTGTCCTATAAAGGTATTTTAGAAGACAGTTGCAGTTTGAGCAGTTTGAATTTACTATTGTAGGATAATTTATTTGTAGAGCTTTTTTTCCATGAGATCAAATCAATAGACATTCTTGTCTGTGAATATTGGGTCTTTTCCAAAGGTCTAATCTCAGGAGACAATTATATTAGTAATATGAAGGTCAAATAGAAACTTCAAATTTCAGTGATTTCATACAATGTTTATTTTTTGCTTGTACAAGGTCTATTACATGTTCAGTTGCCTTTCTGTATTTTATAATTTACATCTGGAAATCATGTCCTCAAGGAGAACTTGGTAGAGAAGATAAAAATGAAAGAGGTACACTGGCTGTTAAATCTTTTTGCCCTAAAGTGACCATTTCTGCTCACAGCCAATTGGGCAGAGAATTTATATGATTTCAACTTCAGAGGAGGCTGGGAAAAATTAAGGAGTATATGGATATTTGATGTGTCCATAGGGATGAATTTTAGAATAAAAGCTCTTTTTTTTTGCACTGAAGGACCAGAATCTGAGAATTTTCTTACGATAGTTTGAGAAGAAATCCATTTGAAAGACATGGAGAAGAAGGACATGTGTGAAAGGCACAGAAAGAGAAAGGCACAGAAACATGATATCATGTTCATCATGACAACATGGCTAGTTCATATTGGTTAAAAAATAAGTAAGAAATTCCTTATTATGGTGATTGAAATTCTCCTGATTGGTGATACATTTCTGGGAACAGTTATTTCTTTTTTTGGGGGGCAGAAACAGTTATTTCTGACATTTATTTTAAAGTAAGTTATTTGTTTGCTTATTTATTATTTACTTAGGTAATCTCTACACCCCAGGTGGGGCTCGAACTCATGACTCTGAGATCAAAAGTCACATGCTCCTCCAACTGAACCAGCCATTCTGTTTTATAGCCAGGTGTTTTGTCTGACATTTATTTTAAAGTTATATTTTGCTTTATGCTATAATTGCTTTCATTACCCACAAATACTTGGTGAACGTACTACAGTGGACAGCCCTGTGTTGTTGGTAGATGATCATTTAGAGGAATGACATGAAGAAAGATCCTTTTGATGATAGTATAAAATGGGATAGAGAAAAAAATGCTCAGAAATTGAGAAAAAGTATGGAAGATATTTGAAATCAAGCTTTTGTTGAATGCAGAGTGAGATTTTCAGAAAACACTAAACCAGCTATCCTCCACTCTGTAACTCCACTAGAAAAGTATGGCCCTGGGACTCCTACTCCAATAGGACAATGTGGTCCTAACTAACCATTTAAAGGACAGGGTGATCTTGCTAGGTTGGAGGATTCAGGATCTTTGCGATTAAACCAATAAAACTCCATTTATTCACTTGTTAGTATTTAGTAGATATTATATAATTTGTGTGTTCTTTCATTTTAGTCTAATAAAATAGATATTTGCTTCTCTATTTTATAGATCAGATAACTGGGGCTCTGGGAGTTTAAATACCTTGCCTAGAATACATATGTAGTAAGGGGAAGATGTAAAATTCAAATCAGGATAAATGCTTTAGACTCTTTTTTTTTTTCTTATTTAAAAACATATGCTGATTGGCAGGATTTTTGCCTTCAATAGAATCTACAGTTATTGGAACTTGGTATTTGTCCACAGCAAATATCAAAGACACTCATTCATTTTGGTTCAGAAATGTAAAGGAATACTGCTGTACTGTCCAAAGTGTTGATAAATCATTTCTAGATTTGTAGTGAACCTATGTGGAGGTTTGAGATAGTATTTTCTTTGCTAAGTACGTTGTAACTGCAGCTAAACACATCCTAGGTTCATAATGCATCTAAATTGGCCAAGCTGTTGAAGGGGAGGAATTAAATGTTTGTTAAAAAATGCTTATTCCAGGGCTTTAGGAGCCATATTGCCCTAATTCTTCACCCAAAGAACTCATGCTTGAAAAAAGCTAATCTATGGAGAAATCCTTTTACAAATTGCTTGATTCTTACCAGCTACTAGTGGAAGAAGCAATCTGTTCCTGCATTAATAGTCTGCTACCTAGAGGAAACACTTAGGCAAGATAGCAAGCTGTCTTTTAAAATTCTGGAAAGCAAAAATGTCAGAGGCCTGATTTTACCAAGCGGGCCTTTGAATCCTAAACTGTTTATTAAGACTCATGTGTTTGGAACATATGTGGAGCAAGTAACTGATTTATTTCATGTGGCACAATTAGCCAAAACCCAAACCAATGAATATTTGGTCTTTTGATTAGGAGAGGAAGGTCATATGTTGTCTTACCATTTAGTGGACTATAATTACCATCTATTATGCTTGAATAGGAATCTTTTTTTAGACTATTCTACATTGAAAGCCAGTCTCCTTTTTGAGAGTGAGTATATATTTACATATCAAAGCACACTTACTGAAATTCTGGTTGGCTCCATTCTGTTTTATAGCTCATCTTCTGATGGTGACCAAAATTTGTACTCCTAAACTACATTATGTCTTAGTGCCTATATATTCCTTTTAAAAATGTGCTGGAATAATTCAATTCCAAAAATATATATACTTATCTTACATTTTCAGTGAGCCATGCTCTCTAACACAGAAGGGGAAGTGATTACATTACAGAAACCACACAATGCTCTCCTAAATTACGTAATCTTCTTGAGGCAAAGCCATCTTTTTCTCCCCTGAGCAGAAATAAAAGCTATATGTAAGCAATACTAAGTGTGTTGCTAAATGTTAGTAAAAAAAATTCAATTGAAAAAAAGGTAAGGCTGAGCAATCAATTTATATCTGGTTCAGAGCATGTTACAAATACCAAGAGATTTCAAAGTGTTGAAAATGAATCACAGTAGCATTCATGACTGAGCAGCAACAGGGAACGATATAAAATAAGTTCCCAGCTTGGGGTTTTCCGTAAGTTTTTCCTTTTGCCATGCAATCAATCATGTGCAGTATTGCAGTCTTTCCATTTGTGCATTCATCACTGTAGTGGCAATTGCACTGGGGAAATTGGACAGAGTAGAGAAGGAATGTGTTCTGGCTGGACTGTTGAGCGACATAGGTGGCAGGTCTTTTCCTTTGAACTTGAGTTTGGGGATTCCATTTGGTGTAGAGATGCTTTTATAGGCATAGAAACTTTATCATATGCTTAGGAAAATTCAAACACTGTTGGTGAAAAGCAGAGTACAAACATTTAGTATAGGGATCTTGGTACGTTAAAACAAGTTTTGATCAAAAGTGGATTTTTAAGAACATTTGTGTTGAGGATCTAAACAAATCCTAACGTCACCAAAGTACCGACATAGTACAACCAATATATTTAGCACCTACCAAATGCAAAGGTCTGTGCTTGAAGTTTGGAAGGATACAGAATATCTCTTCAGGAGTGGGAGATCTTTAAGAGGTACAGAAAATGTTATTTTTATAATTCAATTGAGTTCAGATTTCCCCCAGTATCTGAAACAGTGCTCCTGTGAAACTTTTCATCAGCTCACATGGCATAAAGCAGAGTAGCAATTACCATTAATTTATATGGAAGATTTTTTGAGCACTCTGAGACCTAAAACAATCTCTTTTAGGCTTTTTTGATACTTTAGCAAATATCTTGCTAAAGGATGCACAAAATAAATGGAGTTAAGATGAGGCAAACGTGCTCACAGACATAGTTCAAAGCTGTGGTGGCTTGATGCCGAGATGCTCAGTACAGTTCTTGAGAAGGTGCTTGGTGATGTTACTCTCACTGTTTGGGGTGCACACTGCCTTTTTAATGGCTCATTGCAAAACATATACTGAATGCTATTGTCGCTTTTTGCCTTTTTTCATAAACATGAAAATCCTCCTTGGATTTCTTTCAGTTATCAAAAACGAGTATTGATGTAAGTCTTTTGTAAAAGTGAAACAGTACAAGGCGAACTTTCACAAATTAGGGGTGCATCTAGATAGGGCTAGATGAAAGTTCCAGGAAAACTGGTGTCATCAGTCTTTGTAAGAAAGATTTGGAATGGGGAAAACTGGGAATGTTTAATGGAAAGCCTAAGAAAAGTCGCTAGACTATAAACGTGGAGCAAAGGGGTAGAGATGGGAGTGGGCAGGGCTTATGCGTGGGACAGGACATGAACCAACCTGTCTGGAATAGGAGATTTACCATAGCCCTGCTTTTTGAATATCTTAAAGGTCACAGGGACCAGATTACATGTAACACAGGTGATTTTTATTTTCCAAAATAGTGTTGTAAAAAACGGTAAGAGGTTTTTTTTTCCCCCCAAAATTCTTGAAACTAGATGGCTTTCCACCTAAGACAAGCTTAGTATACTCAACATAGACTAGTGATATGATGTGAGGACACAGAGAGCCTAGACTTGGTTCAATTATTTACTCTTATAAATTTCTTGTTTATTTTCCATTTCAGAAATTCATTCATCAATTAATTTTGATGTATTCTGGCCATTCAGTTTTGCAGCAATTTAATGTTCATTCTTGCATAACAGGTTGTATTTTATGAAAAGTGTTTGGTACATGGGAATATTTTTCATTGAAAGAAATTTTCAAGAATCATTGGCCTAAGGATATGTCTCTGAAATCTGATTTGGAGTGGGATTATAAACTTCCTTTAGGGGTTCAGTAGATTCTTATTAATAACTCTGATTCAAGTTAGGTAGAGAGTCTCCACTATGAATTCTGTTCCCAGATTTTAAACCTAGTCTATTGAAAATACCTTGTTATGGTGGTTCTTGGTACAACTCAAAGGAGCCCACTTAGAGTCTTGTTTCTGAAAGAAGAAACTTCTTCACAGAACTCATAACCACAAAATCCCAGGATGATTCCCTGTTATCTTCTTGATTTTAGGATTGGGACAGCTTGAACAGAAGGAAGCAACAAAGATGTCATGCCTGGGTTCCTGAGTCCCTAACATAGGTACATCATAATAAGTGCTCACTTACTGTAGACAGACTTCCTAGATCAGTCCGGTATTAAGGAACTTTCATTCACCTCCCATTCATCAAAAGAAGGTGTAGTCTCTTGGCCAGAAAATGAGCCAGTTTGGCTTATGTATACTACTACCTGTATCTGAGAGTCCCTTAATTGTTACTCAGTTTTACTAATGAATGTTATATAAGCAAATTGTTCTCTATGTTAAAAAAATCTAATTTGTTTTCTCAGTGACTGAAAGAACACTTGGAGTATTTTAAATAAAACTAATAGTTAATATTAAATACATTACTTACATAGCCTTTTCAGAAAAATGTTGAAGAAGAAAGGCTGTGTTCAATTCTCTGTTAATTTTGGATATCTCTAAAATGATATTAGAATTTCATTGATATGACATACCTAATATCTGTGTTGCAGAGAAAAGTGAGTGAGGAAAATGCCATTCAAGTTGAGATTTTTGGCAGCACAGCAAAGTTGAAATTCTGTATGAAATCACCAATTTGTGGTATTCATATATTATTCCTCTTGGATAATTTCAGTTAGAATAATTCTTAGAGCAAGATAGTTTACTCATTCTGACTTTGAGAGAGACTCAGGAGAAATGGGAGAGAGAAACAGTACGGCGAAATAGTACCACTTCACAAAATAAATTTCATTTGAAATTTGTTGCATATGTGACTAGATGTCAGAGTATTTATTAATTTTCTATAGATTTTTGTGGTTTAAGATTGGTTATTTAACAAGACACAAAATGTATATAAGTGATCTTTAAAGTATTGAGCATTTTGATTTCTTCAAAATCTAATTAATCTTGAGAAAAATTTCCAAAACACATATATACAAAGGTCAGAATTATGTTGTCACCAATATCAATTATTTGACTAATATTTTCATTGAATGAAATTCTTGTTTCCAGTGTCATTGGTTTAAGGGAAATCTATGCATTTAGAGTGAGATATGGAATAGGCCAGTTTTATAGGCAGTCTGAGTTAAATTGATACTTTATTCTTAGACTATGTAGGTACTGGTTTATATTCTCAATATCATTCTAGAACAAAAGTTCCCAAATAATATCTCAGGGATACTGTTTTTATGAGGTAATTCATAGCAATGTAGGAGATACCTTAAAAAAAAATTCATGTTTAAATCATTATTAGAACACAGCTGATGTAGTGACAGAGCTTTATTCATTTATTTATTTATTTATTTATTTATTTATTTATTTATTTATTTTACAAATTCTCAGGTATTTTATATATGCAAGTAGTTTGGGACTCTCTGAACAGGAGACAGTATATATTACAAGTAAGAGTAGGTTTTGATAGCATTAGGAATGTTTATGTCCAGGAGGCCAAAGAGCATTCTTATGCTAATCACATTTTCTTTCTGTGAGGCCCCCTGAAGGAAGCTGTATACAGAATAAGCAGTAATAACAATAAATAGGAACTCAAAGTGCCATATTAATATGTGAGTGTCTGATAGTCCAGTGGAGTCTCTTAAGAATGCTGCTAAGTTGCTCAGGAATAAATGGTTTCTGTTCATGTATCCAAACTTAGAAATGTGACTCTATTCATTCTAAGACCAATATGGCCACCTGAGCCAGAGTGGAAATCATTTACCATCCATTTAAATGAAAATGGCAGAATGTGGTGGTGCTGCTCTGAGGGAATACTAACATATTTCTTAATACAGTCCATAGAGGGAATAATAAAGGAAAGGAGAGAAGTGAGCGCTAGATTGCAAGTCTGAGATAACCTACTCGCCAGACTGCGTGGCAGGAAGTGCTGGGACACAAAGACACACGGAAAGAGAAAGAAAAGCAACAGGACTGAATCCAAAGCAGCAGCCCAGGTCCACGAACGTGCTCCACTGCGCCAACAAAGCCACTAAAGAGGACAGTGTCACATGTTCATGCTTTAAAACATTATTTATCCAACACAGTAACGAAATGGGTTCAAGTAAGGGTTCTGAAACCTATCTAGTCAGAATGATAAATGCTCATCTTTGGAGGAATTAGGGAGGCATGAAGGAAATTAAGAGAAAACATCATTCCTCAGCCCTACACGATATGCACAGTTGGCCAAATTTACTGAACATAGAGTCTGTTTTGTTTCTCAATTTTTGTTTTTTTGTTTGTTTTTTTCTCAAGGAGAATCTCCTAAGAAGCAGCTTTTAGAGAAAATATTTTAGAAAATGATCCATATCCTTAGAGCCATTGCCTAGAATAAGTAAGGCTAAGGTGAGTGGTAACATAAAGAAAGAGTTGCCCTCCTTTCTTTCAGTAGAATAACAGTAATACATTTCAACTCCCTGTTGAAACTTGAAATGTCTTAGATCAGCAGTCCCCATTGACCTAGGAAAGGGAAGTGGTAGAACCTTTCTGAAATCAGTTACTTTGATGCTGGATATATGGAAAATATAGGGAGCTGGACATATGGAGGAGTGCTTAAATCCAAAAGAACATCTTCTGGATGTTCACTTCGACCACAAAGTATGGACGTTCACTCGAATAGGAGAGGACACACGTGTTGCATTGTTTGGTTCACACAGTTTTGTATATTATTTTCAGTCTTGAAGTCTGTTTTATCAGAGGACAATTGCTTAGTATGTTACAGCCCACAGCTAATTTCATGATTGATTTAGGGGTCTATTTTTTGTTTGTTTGCTTATTTGTTTTCGATATAGGGTCCTGTTTTGAGTGTTATGGTAAAGAAAGGAATCATTGCTTCCTTTGTTATTTATTTACTGTTTTTACTATTCATAGTGAAGAATACATTTGTAAAATTTTGCAGTTAATTATTAAGTTTTTTTTTAAGAATTGAAAATAGCTCTAGTAGACAAACTCGTTTCTTATGCCCCAAAAAGCAAGTTCACCTTGTGGGTATTTTGTTTGCCTGGTTTTCCATTTCCTTGCTGTTCTAGATAACCTTCCATCAGCATATTCCTTGAAATGAGCTTGAAATATTTGTTCTATATTTTATATTGAACTTGGGCTCCTGTCTTTTGCAGACAAATGACTTGTTAACATATTGTTTTTGAAGCACAATTTGCATTTCTGTGAACCAGGGATTAGACATTGTGTGTAGATTAGGAATAATTTATGTCTAATTAATAATTGATGTTTTCCCCTATTCTGACTGAGATTTTGTTCTGCATAATATAAGAAGAGCAGATACTCCCTAGTGATGACAAGAGAAAGCATTTTTCAAGTGCAAATAACACTAAAACATCAAAATCAGCTGTTGTGGGCTTTTTAACCACTTCACTGCTAAATAATTGAACCTATTGGATCTTAGAATTTTTTTTCACTATTCTTGTCTACTGAAATTAGAAAATGTGTACATGTAAGAATGCCCTAGGTTTTCAAAACTCAAGAAACTTGGTAAACTCACATGTCTAGAGGGCACTTGTAAACTGAAAAGGACATCAAGAAGAACTCTGGGCAATAAGAAGCCACATAGTTTATGCATTAACCCTCTCTAATTTTTGTCAGAAGAAAGTCCCCCAGGTACTCCCTTAAAGCAGTTAATGTACACATAATGTTTTTAAAAAATAGGCTTTTTAAATTTAAAAGGAATTATAGATTTATTATAATCTAATATTACAGAAATATTTATAGTAAAGATAACTGTTGCCTCCCCCACTCCCATTCAATTTCCCAGCAGTGATAAGTATTAATTATTTCCAGTTTCTTTAAACAAGCCTATTTTATTTCCTAGATTAAAACAGCCAATTAGAAGAGCTGAGAAAGGCACCTAGAAGGAGCCAGAAGCCCTAACAGTCTGTCTGTAAGAATAGAAACAAAAATAAAAAATAAAAATAAAAAACCAAATCCAACACATCAAAAAAAAAAAAAGTATTAACACAAGCACAAACACTCCAAAATCATGACAATCCACAACACTTAGTTGAGATCAGATTTCAAGCAGTACTTTTAAATGAGGCATTGCAAGAATGTGTTCAAATGAGAGAGGTGTCATCTGGTAGTGTTTTCCAAAATGTGAGGATTAGAGCTAGTTACATGCAATATGTTTAGCACAAAGAATACACCAAAAATCTTATTACTGTTAATAATAGATCTACCTAGCCTCAATTTTTCTTCTTTGGTTTTAATACTTTTAATGCCTCCATCATACTGATGGGTGATACTGAAGTAGTCTCCTCCCCAAACAGTTAAACTGTATAGAAATGTATTTGCTGCCACTATCTATATACTCCCTTTTCTCAGTCTTTTACTAGTTACACTTTGTTCTTAGATCTCATAAAAACACTCAGTTTCTTGATATTTTCATTACCTTGTAATCCAACACCTGTCTGATGGTTTCTGCTGTTTCCACCACTTAAACTTGACTCCATGTTTAACATTTTTTAGTCACTCTTTTCCCATTGACCAAGAGGACCTTTATGTTCCTCCCAGCTTAACTGAAGTTAGACAACTTCCTGACTTGTTGTAGGTCCCGACCTTCCTTTTCTTGGAACAATTACATAAGAAAACTTGGAATTGTAAAATCTTTCTGTTCCCCTTTGAGAGGTAAATTTTTTTAAATGTCCTTTGCCTGTTTTATGTTGTTCTCTAGGATTTAGGAGCCATCCCATTAATAGGTAATCCTCAAAGAAGATAGTTACCCTATCATCCCTTGGGAAGGGAAATCCTAACTTCACTGAGTACTTTGGTATAAGATGTAAATCTATCTCCTGTTATGGAAATATGGAAAATCAAACTTTTTCTTTGCGTACACCTAATTAGCAAACACAGATAGTCTAGGATCTCTGAGGAGAGGGATTCAGACTGAGAACTGGTCTCTCTCCTTTACTAAAGTAGCCTTGAATAAATTCTCCCTTGCCTGTTTAATTTTGTGTAGTGCAGTTTTGCTGTGACACCATCAACTTGCTAATATACCTTAACCTTCTGCTTGTACACTTTCAGCCCTATAATCAGGTCAATACTTGACCTTTTTTACTGTTACATCAAGGTTGCTTTGTATGACTGTAGAGACTATTTTTTTCTATTTATATGGAAGTTTTCCCAAAATTTCACCACTCTTCTCCATCCAAATAGTTGTCAACTGTGCTAGTACTAGATGTTTCCAGTTATAAAAAGAACTTTATCAATTTTATAGCTTAAATGGTATTTCACATCAATTTTGTTTCTTGACATATACATTGCTGCCGTTTTGATCTCAAAAAATGACTTTGACAGAGGTCATTTGTTTTTCAACTCTGCTTATATCACAATCATTACCTTTCATTGTATCTTGCAGTATAATCTAGGCTCCGTCATACTGGATTGACTGATAATTTACTAATGTTTCAGAATGTTTTATGTGTCCTTAATTTTACTGACACAGTTCCTTTCCTTCATGCATACATTCAGTCACTCATTCATTTAAAGATTTCATTGAAACTCTTAGAAAGCACACATTAAAGTCCTAAAGTAAATTTTCCTTCTTGTGTCTCTTTGTGTCTGATGACACAGTCTCCTTTTTCAAGATTCAGCTTAGTCCCTATTCCATAAAGCATTTTAACCTTCCCTGGCATGTAGAATTAACCTCTTTTCCTTCTTCCCAACTCAATTCTGTTACATTCTTCTATCACAGAACAGATAAGAATTTTGGCACATTTTTAAGAACTAAAGGACCAGAAACTATTTTGATTCTGCAAACAACATTGTTCATTTTGACTGAATTTGAGTTATTTCTGGTTTTTTTAAAATCCTTTCATTTGAATGTCTGTATCTATTGGTTCTGTGCTATGTACACAACATCTCTGACATGTAATGCTCTCCTATGCTGTGGCTTTGATCCTTGGTTAACAACCTTATTGAATAATTTGTTTCTTATACAAAGACATGATATGTATACTTCATAAGATACTTGTTGAGAAAAATGTCCTTGAACCTATTTAATCTTAGAAACAATTATACTTCACAGAAATAATTACAGAAACATATTTTCTATTAAGAGTGCTTGGTACATGAGTAAATTTTTTATGGATAAATAACTTTCACAATAGGTTAGTACTTTAAACACCCAAGGTTTTAAATATTCTAGTGAAAGAAAATATTTTAGATATTTATTACATATGCTATTGATTGTTTCAAAAAATTTTAAATGTTTTATTTATTTTTGAGAGAGAGAGAAAGGGCATGAGTGGTGGTGGGACACAGGAAGAGAGGGACAGAAGATCCAAAGAGGGTTATACACTGACAGCGGAGAGCCTGATGCAGGGCTTGAACTCTCGAACCGTGAGACCATGACCCAAGCCAAAATTGGATGCTCAATTAACTGAGCTACCCACGTGCCCTGCCATTGATTTTAATTACAATATATGGGATGGAATTTAGTATCTTTTCATCTTTCCTTACCATATATAGTCATTCAGGATATAAAGTTCTGTTGCTTTCAGAAGCAGCTTAGTTAGAACTGTGAGCTCTCTGGCTGCTGGGTGCATATCTTATCTTGCCTTTCATAGACCTTCTCTATTTATATAATAAACTGCTTTTTGGAAACTCAAAAACCATACATTCTAATTTAGAAAAGGTTTATATGAAACAATAGCAAGGACACAGCTCTGGGATTATTATTATTATTTTTTAATGTTTTTATTTATTTCTAGGAGAGAGAGAGAGAGACAGCGTGAGCAGGGAAGGGTCAGAGAGAGAGGGAGTCACAGACTCTGAAACAGGCTCCAGGCTCTGAGCTGGCAGTCAGCACAGAGCCCGACGCGGGGCTTGAACCCACGAACCGCGAGATCATGACCTGAGCGAAAGTCGGACGCTTAACCGACTAAGCCACCCAGGTGCCCCAACCGGTCTGGGATTATTTTTAAAAGGACTTATTTTTAAAAGATGTAATTAACACTTCAGCCGATAGAATTTTTGATAATATTGGCTGCCCAAAAGCCAAACAGGAAAAAGAAAAAGGTGGTTTTATTATCCTTATTTGGAATTACAGATGGTTGAGTTTTCTGGACAGCTGAACCCTGGGTAGAGAATTTAAATTTGATGAATTCTAGCATTGTAATATTAACAAAAACAGTTTATTACTGCAAAGTAATGTTTGCCTTAAGATTGAAAAACCCTTCTAAGGTGTTTTGAATCAAAACAGGTAAAGTATATATTTAGATTAAGGGTTATTATAGATGCAGTTGGAATGATCAGAAAAAGACACTTAAAAAGTCCTTGTTTTTAATCTCCCCTAAACTTGTTAATAATCCAAAATTGAATCTTGATCCTCAGTTTACATATTTCACATGTATCTTGTCAACCTTGGCAATATCCATAATTTGATATTTTAAAAGTATTTGCAGTTTTGTCTTCATAAAACTATGTTGGTTTGGAAAGTTGGAAGTTTTACACTATCACAATCTCTTATTGATTGTCACACATTCAGTATCTTTGGGTTAGTGAGGAAAACGGTGTAGTGGATGGTGTCATCAATTTTATCCTATCCAGAATCTAAAATAAGTATAAAGAGGAAATGCTTGTTTTCATGGATGAACTGTGTATAATGCGAAGAAGGGCATTCAACAAAAGACCATTTCCTTTGGAGTACAGTTACATAATGAGATATTTTCATGAGAGAATATATCTGAATGAGGGAAGAGTGTGTTATGGGTATTGGGGGCTTAGGGACATTCTGTTAAAGCTTTTATAGATAGATTCTATATGTATCATGAACACCTTCTGAAATTGGAGCAGTGTACTTGAAGGGAGGCATTCTGCTATGTGAGGTATTTTAATTGGCAGGGGTCCCTAAGGACAAAAAATCTTTTGACTTGCTGTTACTGCTAAAGAGCATACTTGGATTTAAAAATCAAGGGTGGGATCAAAATGGTAGATAAGACCATTCATCTCCTTCCACCTCCCAACCTAAACACTGGCAATGACATGATATTAACATAATTGTAGACACAGAAGTGTATAAACATAAGCATAAGTTTGTAGATACAGGTACAGATGTCAGTATTGGAAAACATGTGTACTATCAATGGAGATGCCCTAAAACAAATACTTATTCATTACTTTCTATTTTCCGTATCTTGTCCCACCTCCAGACCTAAGGAACCATTAATTTACTCTCTCTTTTCATTTGCCTGTTTTGGACATTTCACATATATTTGAACTATTTTTGCAACTCTATTTGTGATTACCTCAAAATAAATAAGCAGTATTTACTTTTATTTCATGTTTTTGGGTATACATTTTTTTGACCCATTTGTGTTTAACATAACACATTAGATATGCCACATAACTGTTATGAAAATAGAGGATGCAGAGATATATATCAAAGTCTAGTTTGCCTCTGGATGTCCAAAACCCAAATTTTCTGTTTCAGAAGCCAGCATTTTAAGCACTGTTCTGCTCTGCCACATAATGCACAAGCCTTGTCTTATTTATCTCTGCACTTGTTCCTGTGTGTAGGAGAGTTTCTGACATACATTAGGTCATTAATAGATCTTTGTTAAATAAATACTAGTATGTATGCATATGTAAATAAGTGAATAAGTGAATTAATTATTTCAATTTTATTATAATAAGATATTGATTTAATTGAGCTTTCTAAAAGTATTTTGCAGTTGTCTAAAAATCATTTCAATAGCATCTGTTCTTTATATTTTTGGTAATTAAAGCATTTAAAATTTTAAAGCTGATTCTCCCCTTTAGTGACTTGGTAAAACAATCCAATCTTACAGATAAGCCTCAGTTTGTTTACCTAAAAATGACAAAGATACTCTTTTTATGCTACTTCACATCATTGTCGTGCAGATCTTGTGTAATGATGTATTTTTTGAAGAATCATACAGGAATTATTATATAAAGAGCTGTAAATTGGGAGATAGGTTTTCTTATGATGGTATGAAATGTTTTTAAACACTGTTAATGCATTCCTATATGAATCTGCTCAGAATACCTAGCAGTAATAAACAGTTGAATTTCTTGAGTAATATAAAACCATTCTTAGACTTATCAGGCTAACCCAGATGGGTCCTAAAAGAAGAATCTTGCCATAGAAGAGTCTTCATTTGCACATGTGAGTTCCCATTGATGTCAAAGCAAATATCAACCAAGAAAAGAAGCTCTTAAACTATCTAACTGCTCAGATGTCTGACACAAGATTTACAGGGAAGAAGGATAAAATATAAAAATATCCCTCAAGGTGTCTTAGAAATGAGTAGATCTATGTAAAAAAAAGTCTCCAGGAAAAATGGTCTTCTGACATGAAGCAGAATTAAAGGTCCAGGAAAAAGAGTTAAGGAATAACAGTAAAGATAAGTTAGTTTAACTGTAATTGGTATCAAAAATATGTATGAAGACCAGAATAAGAAATTCTTGCATAATTTTCATCACACAACAAAGAAACTCAGCCAGTGTCAGGGTTACTAAGGGTTCACAGAAAGGATGGATGAAACAAGCATCAAAGAAGTTGGTCTAGGGTACCAAACAATTCCTCATATTAAAATGGCTAAATTATTGAAAGATCTAAAATTATTTTGGGTTTACCATAATATCGGCATATCCTGAATGAGGAATGAGTACATGGATAAGGCAACAAGAGGCAAGAAAAAAAAGGAAGTGGTATACTGTTAGTATCATGTGAAGTTATTATATACATTGTCAAGCCATATACAGAAGCTCGAAAACCTCTTTGGCACCTCTCACCTATTGCTGTCCTCATTGAGAAAGTGTGTTGCTCATGAGTAATGGATTCGCTAATACGCATTGCTTTGCCTGAAAAGAGGGAGAGGTGATTATAGGTTTTCTTTTAATGGAATAGTTCATGTAATTCTCAACTCCTATGAAGATAAAACTTCTAGGTATTGAGCATCATGAGATACAGAGAAAGAGAACTCAGCATCTGCTCATGGCGACCTCAGAGTATCTACAGAGAAGTAGCTTGGAGGAGGCAGCCTTCCAATTGGAAGGATTTGTAGAGGGATGGGGTTAGGGATTTCATCTTGAAATCCTATTTGCATAATAATCACAATGTTTTTAATTAGATGGAATGTTTATTTTAAGTGACTCTGGATACCTGATACAGACATAGAGACCATAAACTCTGACCATCACCGAGATACTCATTGCTATTAATAGTATGAAAAGCTGAGAAGAAATAGTAATGGGAAATAATAAGATGACTATAGAAGACCATGTATAAGGGATTGATGGAAAGTGGAATATTAACATTCTGTTCTAAAAAAAGAATTGAGAGATGAGAGATCCCTAGGTGGATCAGGGAAATCTAGGGAGCCTAATATTGGAGTGCTTTAGTTAGAGATGAAAGCTTAGGGTGGATTTGAAGAAGTAGAAGAGGGAGCACTTCTTAGGCATAGACATTTGGAGAGAAACTATTTTGAGAGAAGTCCTTCAGTCCTTCCAACTACCACATAGGAGGAAGTGTACCATATATCTAGATATGTAGCTCTGCTAAAGTCTGAATTCCAGAGATCTGCATCCATGGTGTTGAATGTTGCTCTAGTTCTTTGCAGGATGTAAAACCTTGTGGACCTCTTCAAGTTTAAAACGTGTGTATGTGTGTGTGTGTGTGTGTGTGTGTGTGTGTGTGTGTGTGTGTGTGAGAGAGAGAGAGAGAGAGAGAGAGATCAATTGTATTATCTAGTATCTATAGTTGAGTGCAAAAATGATACTTTTTATCTTATTTATCAGATCTGGTCCAGTAGATGGTTAGTGACTTTCGTGCAGTATTCTCTTGGCCATGGCCTCGTTCAGCAAGAGAAACATGTCTAGATGTTATTAATTCACGCCCTGAGGACAGATAAAACACTGGACAATAATAATACATATTTACAAACCCAGACGTAATACGGCATGGCACGTTAAAGTGAGGCATTTGATTGGGAATTCTAACTCTACTGCTTTTACCTGAGTGACCCTTGGTATAATAATCAATCATTTTTGACCAAACATTCTGCGTTAGCGAAATTAGATTACTAATTATATTATAGAATTTTTGTAAAAATTAAGTGAAATCACCAGTACTGAACCTTGAGTAGCACCTGAAATATAGCAGCATCCAATAGGTATTAGCTTTCTTTCTCATTTTTACCAGATTAGTGGCAAAAGCTGTTAAAGAGACAATGAAAGTGTATTCCAAGCTGTAATGTATATAAACAACATTATAAATAAGGTAAATTGTAATCTTTTCAGATTAGCATCATGGAAAATAGCTACCATTGTCTCCCATGAAATGTTCTTTTGAATTTATCAGATATAAAACAGTACACAGGTATATCATTCATCTGACCATGATTTCTTTTAATGATATATACAAGACATATGGATCAATTTCAGGGCTGGTCAGTTAACCATAAGTCTACTGTGATATTACTAAATGTCACAGACTGTTTTTATTTGAACATATTAAATATTTCCTGCTTTTTCTTCACTTCATTGAAGTTCTAAGATTCATCGAATATGATTACTTTTCTTCAGTCTCCTTAAGAAATATTTAGTTTTTGAGTTCAGGTATCACTCTTAGGTTGTGCTCTGCCCTTTTCATAATTTAATGATTGGCTTCGGGCAACTTATTTAATACTCATAGACTTGACTTCCCTGCCTGTAATAATATAGTGTCCATATTTGCCCACCATAGCATTAGACTTGTAAAAGATTAGCAGCCTAAAATGCATTCAGAGTATCATGGGTTCTTCCTTTGTCATCGACATTTGCCTCTTTAGGGGCCTTGCATTTTGATTTCATAGCTTGATTTTAGTGCCTAACAAAAATCCAGCAAATTTAAAATTAAAAAATAAATAAGCAAATATATAATATAACCCCCTGAAATGTCTGGATTACTGTTGTGTTTATAGAGTGATTAAAACTGAGCACACACGTTTGTTTTAGTTTTGGGTTTGCCTTTATCTTTACTTGTTTTTTTTTTTTTCCTGCAAAGTAAATCTATGGTTGCTTTTGTTTCTTTGAAATTGGGTATTGTAACAATACTACTAAAAGCTTTCTCATCTTGGATAGGGATTCTTTTGACTATTCTTTAGGTTCTCTGTTGTTCTCTGGAGGAACACAGTGAATGCTCAGCACTTAGGACCTTAATTAGGTACAGCCTAAGTCATTGGAAAAGCCAGGATGTTGTGAAAAAAGCAGAGGTGGTGAGAGAGCTATGGATTGATTTAATCATAAAGATCCTAATTCTGGTGTAAAATGGGAGAGAGATCACACTCTCTTAGCTTACATTAATTCATATATAAAAAGAGGGGGAGAAGATATCCTCTGGTGGCTGAAGTGACCATTTCTGGAAGAAAAACAATAGTTAATAGGTGTTTGGTAGAGAAAACAAAGATGCTGTGTGGTAGACATTGGAAAAGAAGTTCCACTCTGGTGAAATGAAAGTGCTATTGTTTACCATCTGGGAATCAGAGGAATGTTTGAGGATTTTTGAGACGTCAACCTTTTCTAAGAGACCTATAGGTGTCTGAAGAGCTGATAGAGCACATGAACCTTTATGGGATGAAGCCTAGGCTTCTAAAACTCTTACAATTTGTGGATAAACTCAAATGGAAAGCACCTGAACATCACCTGTTGTGAGGAAAAGGTACAGGATATGCAATGAGGAAATTTCCAGTTGAACATACCAACCATTGAATTTGTATCCTATTAATTATACTTCCTAATATAACTTGGCACAAAATCTGCTGACAAGCAATAGCTATGGGAGAATGAGGGGAAAACTCCCTCATTTAGCTTAATAACTGTCAGGTATAATTTAAACCAAAAAAGTAGTTTATATGTTTGTGGTTATGTGTGTGTACTTATATCTATCTATGACTTCAAGCGTCATCAAAGATATTATATTCAAATAGAGTTCCCTGGTGGTTTTAGAGGTAATTTTTCTTTCCTGAGTCCTAACATGCTCATTTCCAAATGATATGAACATGCTTCTATTTTCCCTGTGGTGCCTTATTGTTGGGTATGTCATGGTTGATGTTCAATAAATACTTAGTAATTGATGGATTAATTCTTCATTCTATTTAACGTAAGCCTCTGTTTTTCTCCTCATTTAGATTTGGATACTGAATTCCTGGCATCTCCTTGAAACGTTGCACTTGAATTTATCTGGAAATGGAGGAATGCTTGCAAAAAGGTAAAGCTCTACACTCACATTTTGCTGTGTTCACTTTAGAAGCTGGGTGGGTTAACAATAACATGGACATGTAATAATTGAATAGTTGAATTGAGGTATCCACCAGATCATATGGAATTGCTTCCTGGTTTTAGACATAAGGAAAATGAGGCTGGAGAAAGTAGAGAGGATTTGTGGTAGCTAGCATAAATGCTTTGAATGCTTCAGTGTTTTATTTTAGCACTGATTTTTTTCTTGGCAATCCTGTCTTCAATTCTGGAGCAATTTTAGACTCTTCAGATCATAATTAGTCATAATTTAAGTTGCTGTGTGATAACTACATGTCATTGAAGGTATTTAAGCTTTGTCAGCACTCCCATGTCCTGTCTGTAAAATGGGAGAGATCATCTTAATCCTTTAACCAGTTGGAATCACTAGTTGAAGATGTGAAACATCCTTATTATTCCAAAAAGAAAGCACAGGGTACTTTCTGCTATGTGTTAAAAGCAGACTTTGGAGGGGGTGGTCATTCTTCAAACCAATAATATTACTTTGTAAACGGGCTTCCTACTGAATCAAAGATTGTGCGGATGCAGTATGATGAGAGCCTCTTTCAATTTCCTCCTGTGCTGCCAACTATTTAGTCTGAGGCTGTTTACACTTCCTTGGATATAAATGATTTTATCTCCATTGCTGACAATGTTGAATTCAATGTCCTTCTTTTTGATACAGTATTTGCTGAAGAAATTGTATTGATTTACCGAGTCTCTCTTCTGTAATTCCCCTAACATCTCAAGGCCTTTTAGGTTAACCAGTTTCTTTCAAACACCCTTCAAGACAAAAACATATTGGTTTTCAAAATCTCAGCAGGATCTGACAGTGCGGGAATCAGTGTTGGCCTTAGTAATTAATAATTTAAGTTTGTATAGCTATCTTTACAAATTCAGTTCTAGCAGCATTTAACTTTCTATACCTCAATTTTTTAACCACTAATAGTTCTACATTTTTCATGATATATTTTATTCACATGTATAGGTGAAAGCAATGATTTATTTGTCCGAAGTAAGGAAGAAGCAAGGGAAATTAACTCCCTCCACCCACTCCCCCTTTAGACAATCAATAATTCCTGTTCTCATCCAGGGTTTAATCATTGCCTGTCTGGATTATTGCAGACTTCTTCTTGGTCTTTCTCTCTATGACTTCCCTTCCCACTAGAGAATTCACAAACTTTGGCTGAATTCATCTTGCTCTCCTCAAAACCATATTACTAGTCTTCAAGTGTCTCTCTCGCTTTTGGAGTTAAGTTTGAATTTCTTGATTGTGGTCAACCTAGTGGAAACCAATTTAATTTTCTTCTACCCTGAAGTCAGAGTGCTTTTTAGTTCATCCATTTTCTGTAAGTTGTCAAAAGTTCTTTAAGAGAGTTTTCCAGATGGTTTGTTGAATGTGAGAAGTGACTTTTCAATCATATTCTGTTGGTAAAATGTGACTGTTAAGTGTGAGTTTAGCCCAGAAAGTATATAATATCTGCAGTGTGTACACACTGTTGCCAATAATGCAAGCAGCTCTGAGTAAGCATCCTAGCAGTACTGTAGGATACTTTTTCACATTTATCATTCAGATTGGCATAACTCACATGGTCATGATGACAGCTTGCTGTCAATAATGTATTCACCAAAGCTGCATTGTTTTTAATTTAAACATCTTTTCCCCTGCTTTGTGATCCTTTGGGAATACTTTTGCATAATATCACTTGCTCAAAAACAAGGGCAGGGTTATAGGTGAGTAGAAAGATGAATTAGGAAGGGTAAGAATGGAAGAAAGGACAGAAATGATGAGTCATATACCAGATACACAGGAGCTGCCCTTGCAGGTGATGGTGACTGTCTAAAATCTTACAGACTTGCAGGTTTGTCCTGGGCTATTTGACCTACACACTGATATTTCTTCTAAGTTTGATTGATGGAACTACTTTTTGTGTACTCTTATTCAATTTATTTCATCAACAAATATGTACCAAGGGGATACCATATTCCTCGCAGTATTCTGAGGACTGGACAAGGAGTGGTGAACAAGGCACACAGGCTTCTCTAATGGTGCTTGCTTTCTAGAGAAGCTTGAGGGCGGGCTTGAAACAGAACATAAGCATGAAAAATAACAAATCGACAGGATGACTGAGATTGTACTAAATGCAAGGAAATAAATAAAAATAAAGGAGGGTGTGCATCAGAGTCACAACAGAGTCCCCCCTTAGATCATATAGACTGAGAAGGCCTCTATGAACACGAGAAATTTCATCCCAAACCTGAGCGATAAAGGGTCTTCTGGGTGATAAAGAGTTGGAGGCAAAGCATTTCCTGTAGAGGGGGAAGACAAAGAAAGGTGCAATCAAGCAGAGGCTGGTGACAAAGTTCAGACATATGTGCCACAGAAAGGAGTCTGGGTCTTGGTTTAAATACAGTTGGAAGAATTTCACCAGAAGGCTCTGGTTATCTGATTTACATTTTAAAGAGTCTGGAAACTTTGTGGAGAATGAATTAAAGGAGAACAAGAATAAAATCAGTATGTGCTTTTTCTAGTCCATTGCTAAAACTGCGGACGCCATCCGTATATCATTAACTTGACTTCCCCCATATTCAGCAAGTATAAATAAATTCCTTTTTGATTCCAAATATTGCAGGATCTTGGACACTTTCTCACACAAGCAACAATGGTTTTCAAAACTCTTCCATGAGTGTTTGTTAATTAAGAGTTAAGAGGCAGTTGTGGAGGTCTTGAAGGCTTCTTGCTTTTATCAGTTTTGTTTATTTATGCTTTACTCTGCTTATGGTTTGGGTACACAGAGTTTGTGACTAAAATTCACTGGGAAACTAGTAGTGTTAAGATCTTGTGTATGCCACCCTACCTGAGTATCTTTAAAGCTCATCTCTTGGCACTCCCTCTCTGGCACCTCATGCTCAATCCTTTCCTTTGTACAATTATGTAGAGTCCTCAGAATGTAACTTCCAACTTTGCACTTCTCTGTCTTGCGCTTTCGATTCTATCTGGTTGGAATGTCTTGTTCATTTGTAAATGCTTTTTGAGCTGTTAAAAGTCAAGGAAACCTTTCTTTTAGTCTCACTCTTAGTTTGTTCTCATGTAACACTTTGCAAGAATCATTGTACTAGGACTTGTCTCTAGTCCAATATTTTATTCTTTACGTTTGACAGAAGAATTTGTCTTTTAATTGTATTCTTTTCACTTCACCTACTGTAACTGTTAACTTTGATATATATAAACTATATATTTCAGCAAAAAGGTAGGAATTATATATTGAAAACTATAAAACATTGCTAAAAGAAAATTGAAGACTTACGTGTATATAAAGACATCCATTGATCATGGATTAGAGTAATTAACGCTGTTAACATGAATGTACTCCCCAAACTGATAAACAGATTTAATGCAGTCCCTATCAAAATTCTAAAAACTGTGGCACTTGGCTGGCTCATTCAATGGAGCCTGTGACTCTTAATACCAGGGTCCTGAGTTCAAACCCCATGTTGGGTGTGATGGAGACTACTTAAAATAAAATAGGTCAAAATTTCAAAAGCCTTTCTTTTTTAGAAATGGAAAAGCAATCTGAAAATGCATATAGAACTGCATAAAACCCCAGAATAGCCCAAAAATTATCAAAAAACAAGAGCAAAGTTGGAGGACTTACACTTTTCAATGTCAAACCATATTGCAAAGCTATAGTAATCAAAAACAGTTGGTACTGGCCTAGGATAGACATATAAATCAATAGAACAGAATTAACTCCAAAAATACACCCAGTTGGTTTTCTGTTCGATTGGTTTTCCACAAGGGTGGAAAGGGTCTTTCTCTCAGTGGATAAAGAATGGTCTTTTCAATAAATGGTGCTTGAACATTCAGGTGTAAAGGAATCAGGTTGGACCCAAATCTTACATTGTTTGCAAAAATTCACTCAAAATGTATCAAAGACCTAATCCTAAAGTTAAAACTATAACACCCTTAGAAGAAAACAGTGCCAAACCTTTGTGAGCTTGGATTTGGCAATCCATTGTTAGATATATCACCAAAATTCCATGCAACAAAAGAAAAAAAAGATTTTGCTTCATCAGAATTAAGAATGTTTATTCACCAAAGAACACTATCAAGAAAGTGAAAAGACAACCTGCAGAATAGAAGAAAATATTTACAAACCAGATATCTGATAAGAGTTTAATATCTGTGGTATGTAAAGACAATCCTAAAACTCAACAACAAATAGACAACCTAACTTTTGAAATTGGCAAATGACTTAAATGTGTATTTCCCCAAAGAACATACACAAATGGTCAATAAACAATGAAAAGATACTCAGTGTTATCATAGGAAAATGCAAACCAAAACTACAATGGGATGCCAGTCTACACCCTCTAAGATGTCTATAATTTAAAAAGAGTGAGAAAAGGAAAGGAAAATAAATGTGGGTGATGATAAGAAGAAATTAGAATCCTTATAAATTGCTAGTGGGTATATGAAATACTGTGATTGCTCTAGAAAACTGCATAGTTCCTCAAAAAAGTTAAACCGAATTCCCATAAAAACCAGCATCCAAGAGAATTGAACACAAGTGTTGAAACAAAAAGCTTGTAAACAAATGTTCATAGTAGTATTATTCACAGTAGCAAAAGGTAGAAACAACATAAATGTCCATTAACTGAAGAATGGGTAAGCAAAATATGGTATGCCCATACAATGCGGTTCTGTTGAACCTTAAGAAAGAATGAAATGTTGATTCTTGCTACAGCTACAACATTTTTTAAATTGGAAGCATTATGTTAGGAAAAGAAGTCAGACATACAAGGCTTCATATTGTATCATTCACTACTGTTCACCACTCACTATTTATATGAAATGTCCAGAATAAGTAAATTCTTTGGTTAAAAGACATTTTTATAAGGCATTTTCTAGAGATAACCATTCTACTCTGATCCATATCCTTGTGGTTTTCCTCAGTCCACCACTCACCTGATCATTTGTTTCCCTTCCAAAATGATTGGTGGATTTTAATGGCAGGGACCATTTCTTAAATTCTCTGTTATCCTATCAATACTATATAAGATAGGTGCTTGTCATTTTCAAAGGTAGAGAGGCATTCCACATTTAAGAAAACACCATAGTTTGGTCATTAAACTTATCAGTATCTCACTGCATTTGGATTTTGGTTTCTAGATGTTCTTAACTGGAGATATACCTGAAATAAGTGAATTTGTGGATAGAGCAGAGGAAAAAAATATTGAGAACTTCTTAAATATTTTTTTAAACTATTGTAAAATTGTTTATATTGAATTTGGCTGAGCCAGTGTTTTCATTAAATAGAGAAAAAAGGATAAGGAACCAAAACTTTCCAATAAAACATAATGGGGCTGATCCTAACAATCAGATGGGAGTGAGTTGTTCACGTTTTGGAGGACCATTAAACTCTTTCAAGTCACTAGAGTGTCATTTAGTGCATTGAAGCTGACAGGTACTAAACAGTTTGAGCACAGGAGTGGTGGCTTCCCTAGTGATCCGCAGGCCCTGGCTGGTTTCCAGGACTCTGGAAGCTCAAAGAAAAGGGGCAAAGAAGACTGACTGCAGCTCTGTCAGAGAATTCTCTGTCTGACCATGGCTGGGGGTCTCCTCCACCCTTTGAATGCCTACTTTGCATATGTATAAGAGACTTGAGGTTGATCAGTCCTACAATGGAAAAATAGTAATACTGAAGTTCTCCATTATTATAAGTTAGTTTCCATTTAAAAACAAAAATTTTAAAAATTGAAAAAAGAAAAAACAAAAACAAAAGTTTTGGTACCACTTTTATTCAGTTTCCATTGTATTTTGTTTTAATATCTTTTTTTCATGTAATGAATATACTTTGAATAGTTCCTATATGAAGGCACCAAGCTAAAATGCTTTTGGGAACATGAAGATGAATATTTCCAGATCCCTTTACTCAAGAAGTTAAAAATTTAGTTGAAGCAATGAGCCATTATACTAATAACTAGAATATGTAGACATATATATTGATAGGTATTAACTGGCAAGAATCCAGGGATGTTTTTCAAAGAGAGATGAGACTCATAGAGCCTCTAGAAAGAGAAGCATTAATAAGAAGCAGAAGTAAGTATCTCTAATCAAGACAAAAAGATGGGACTTGCTGAGAAATACTAAGTTGGCATTATAGAAAAATAGAAAAGATATTCCCCCCCACTTTTTTTTTTTTTTTTTTAGATAGCTATGACATCTCAAGGGCTGATATCAAAATAACCCAAAAAAACTAAACATTTTGGTAAGGTTTGTGATAGTATTTTTTTGGAGAACAAGAGGTGATTGCCTCAGCTTAGATCCTAGAAAAAAGTGACAGAAGAAGGAATATAGCCCCTCCAGCCATGTGACAGGAGTGGAAACGAGTCTACAGATGAAATATTTAGTAGCAGAAGTTATTTTCAAACCTTTGTGAAAATTCTGGATCATAATTTTTTTCATGCCATTTTGAAACACTAAGTCATTTTTTATCGCAAAATCATCCCATATTTACAAATATCTGAGAGGGAGTAGAGGAGATAAAGAAGTCAACATGGCAAAATCCCATTAAATAATTATTTGAGGGATTAATGGGGTAGCATACTGAGATGGCTGCTACATTTTTAGGAGACATACGAAAACAATGCAGTAGGGACCAGGGGCCTCGCATGGTAAGAGATTGGAGCCAGAATGCAGAAAATTTCACTTCGGTTAGCAAGATGTCTGTTTCACTGTCTCCAGCACTAATCATTTATTCTCTTCTCTGTTTTTAGAATATGTTTGGAAAGGTGGTTGTAATATCTACCAGCGTTGGAAAATAATATTTGTAGGAGTTACCATAGAGAGCTAGGTTGAACACCAGTTAGGTAGGAATGCTTTTTCCTCATTAAGGGGTATTGAAGCATCTGAGATTCTTTTTTCCCCTCTCCCTGGTAGTGGAGTTCCTGTATAGCATTAGATAAATTGCAAACACTCATTTTCTTTTCCCAAATCTAGTTACATAGTACTGTGAGTACCTTACAATTTCATGTAGAAAAACTTAATTAATGTGTTAAGAGGACTTTGATGTTCTTAGATTAAATGCCTATATATAGAAAGAAAAAAGGATTATCAGCAATTATTTATCTAACCTTAATTAGGTGATTGAAAAAATGAGCCACTGGAAAATTAAAATACCATTTGGAGAAGTTGCATTTGTGTTTGTTTCTAAAGTGTTGTTTATGCTGTTTATTTTTTCCTCTTGCTAAATGCGTCATTATAAAAATCATTCAGAGTTGTGAGCCATTCCTAGGGGAGAATTAATTCACTGTATCATCAGAAGGGTTTATTTTGTTGTTACAGCTAGGAGTGTCCATAAAGACCTAACAGAGAAGTTGATATTGAGCTGGTTCTAGAAGGTTAAATGATAGTTAGACAGGGAATCCTACACATAGTCCAAGGCATGGATGAAGGGTTAGTATTATGACAGCATATGAAAGTTTAAAGAATGTCCAGAAGTTCAACACTACTGAAATATATGGGCAAGTGGCAAACAATTAGAGCTTAGAAATGTAAATAAGATTGATATCCAACATTAAAAATCTTTCACATCTTGTTAATACATTGGGAGTTTATTTTGCAGGCAGGTGATATAATTGAAGAATTAGCTTCAATTCAATCAGGTTTTAATTTGAAAATTATGTATAGTGCCATTACAACAGGGTTATCTGTCCACCCAAGAAAGAAGTCAGGAGGCTAGTGTTGTAATCAGGAAGTGTTTGATGACGATCCTTTGAACTAGAAGAGAGAGAGTCTAGAGATACAAATGCCCTGAACTGACTAGACTGATTAGCCTTTTGAATATACAGGTGAAAAGATGCCAAGTTTGAGAACAGAATGCAAAGATCACTCAGTTGGTTGCTACAATTTTCCACCAAATTCTCTTGTCTAGATATGAAAATGTTAATAAAAGCAAGAGACACATACTGCTCGTGTCTGTTGCCAACAGAATATCAACAAACAACACAGTTGGACCAGATGTAAAATCAACTGGAAATAAATCTAGGAAGCCAGTTGTGACTATTATCATATTTTCCTAGTTCTCTTTCTCCTGTTCACACATCTGTCATTCTGCACTGTTGTTAAACAAAACAAAACAAAAATAGGAGAAAGACAAAAAATTTAAGTAGGGTAAAAGCCAGTATCATTTTTGTGTTTTCAAATAATTTTAGTAATTGAGAAACCTTCCACCCTAACAAAATGAAACATTTCAGTTGTTTCCATAATTAAAAAAGAACAAGTGATTATCTCAGTTTCTCCCATTACTGTAAAGAAGAAATGGCATGGAGTGTGGGGGTACAGAACATCACTTTTGTTTGACTTTATATGTCTAGGAATGAGTTTTTTCTTCTAAATATTTGTTGATCATTGCTCTCTGCTTTTCAGTTTGCTTTCATATGATTTCAAACTTTTGTTAAAACCCTGTCATATAAAGAAGGAAGTTAGAGGTGCCTTTCCCAAAGCTCCAGGGAGAACAGAAGAGACAAGTGACTTATGTCATATAACAACTTGGAGGGAGAATTTGACTCACCAGACTTGTAGACACCATGGCTTTTGAACAGTAATATCTTAGTTTAAAAAAATAGTGTGTACTTTTCAAGTAGGTGAGTCTATTTAAATATACTAACATTTGATATATTTTAATAATAGGAGAACCAGAGGGTGAGTCTTGCTTCCTCCCTTTTCCTTCAGCTTGACTCAAGGCATCAGGAGTCTAGAAAAATGCTTCCTGAACTTTCCTACCAAAAATGACTGGTGACAGTGGAGAATCATATTATTTTCTTGGTTTAATAAGAAGGTAGATAAATTGGCCATTTATGAGATGAATTTTTTAAAGTTAATTATTTATTTTGAGAGAGAGAGAGCAAACTGGGAAAGAGTAGAGAGAGTGAGAGACAGAATCCCAAACAGGCTCCATGCTGTCACTGCAGAGCCTGATGTGGGGCTTGAACCCACAAACTGTGAGATCATGACCTGAGCTGAGATCAAGAGTTGGACACTCAATTGACTGAGCCACCCAGATGCCCCTGAGACAAATACCCCTTAAATTTTTTCATTTAGTTTTCAAAATCTCTGAGAACTTGAATTCTGTAATGTATTTATATAATACTATAAGTACTACAATCTATGTATACTATTTAAATATGCAAATAGTAAGTCTCATCAGACTTTGAATAGAATTAAAGCTCCAGGGTGGTAGGTATATTGTCGTTGTCACATATCCCAGGGAAACTCAAGGTTTCTGATACTGAGATAGATAAACTCCAGTTTCAAAACAGTAGCAATGTCCTGCTATGCTGCAGTATTGTACGAAGCGGAACAGTAAGTTGAAAGGATTGCTGTAGGGATCTGGTAAACACTGTCCAGCCAGTATTACTTTAGTCTGCCCAGATTAACCTGCTTATGTAATTTTACATTTCTGGGATTCAGGGTATGATTTTAATCATGTAAAATCATTCAATTCATGTAAATTGAAGTCAATTTACAAAGAGATAACTTTATTATACTATTGTTTACTGACACACCATAAAACAAAACAAGCATAAGAACAAAAGAAAAAGAGAGTCCTTCCCCCCAAAACAGATGTAAACAAAATAAGAAAAACAACTGTTCAGTGGTTGTCTTGTATCTGAAGACAATTGTGTACACTCAGTAACTTTCTACAACTCATCCTCCTAATCATCATCCCTTTTAAGAACTTGAGTAGGTCAGGTCCTGTTCAGTGAGCACCTTTAAACAGTTTATACACTATCTTAAAGCATAATAATCTAGATGTTTATAAATGACTCCTAAGTTAAAGCACTCAAGACCCAATTCCCTTGATTGAGTAGCAATGGCAGTCTTGAGAATGAAATTCAACATAGTGTCAGGCTGTGTCAGATATAACTGGTTGACACCACAGGGGTTTAATGATCAGCCACACTAAAATTTCAGAAACGTACTAAGTTTTACACTTTTGTTTTCCGTAGCACTTGATTTCTGAAAATAGATTCTTGAAAGTACAGGAATTAGAAGTACCCTAACTGCTGGTGACTCCATTGTCTTTTTAACCTATGATATCTAGGCAAGCAAGACCATGGCTGAATTTTGCTTCAAGAGGGATAGCAGGTCACTTTCATTTTGGAATCTGATGACTCTCCTTCTGCCCTTTGAAAAACATATTCATTGGTGGCTCTCTTTTAGAGATCTCATTTACTGGTAAAGACAACAGGAAGGTCTTGGGATGCTCAAATATCTCAGTATTTGGAGATGATAGTCTGCTTCACAAGGTACATCTATTTCTTGTTTTAATGGGTGATAAACAGAGAAGCCATATTTGTGTAGACCAGAGGTCAGCACGTGACAGCCTACGTGCCAAACCTGTCCACTGCCTTTTTATAAAAATATATTGTCTGGGAGTTAAAGAATGTTGTCTACATTTTTTAACAATTGTAAAAAATAAAAGAATATTTTGTGACATGTGAAACCTATACAAAATTTAAAATTTTATGTCATTAACAGTGTTTTATTGGAACAGATCCAGGCCAATTGGTTCACATATTGTCTGTGCCTGTTTTCGCTACAATGACATAGAAGACCAACTGTACAGAGAGGTACGGCCTGCAAAGCCTAAAATATTTACTCCTTAGCCCTTTACAGAAAAATGTGCTGGCCCCTCATGTATACTGATCAAAGAGGGATGGAAGAGGGAGTGCAATGCCTTCAAATTGTGGTGGTTTGAGAGTGGAATTCACAAGATCCTTTGCAGAAACTTTAAATGGAATGTAACAAATGATATGCTGAAGAGACCCAGTACTTCCCTGGGTTTCCAAAGGGCCTTGTCAGTAAGAGCTGAGTACTTTCTCTTCTAATGTTGCTCAGGGTTCTACATTTGACAGGTGTCTTTCCTTTCTCCATACCATGACGTTAGTGCAGTATTTGTCTTCTCAGCATCCAAATACAGATGCACAACACAAAAATATAAAGCCTATCGATAGGCAGCTTTCTTGAAAGAGGTGGGAGTACCGAATACATAGGAAACCTCAATTTAGCATCCACAGCTGTCTTTACCAAAAACGATGCCCCAGGTGTCAAATTTGACAGTTGTTGTGTCTGACACAGCTATTTTTATCTGTGCACATGCAAGAAGAATATGCCACTGATATGGCACAAAAGAAGTTGTGCCATTACAGATTGTGCTGGAAAATATGTTGGGTTTAATGAACCTTGGAAACATTGTCAGAATTAGATAAACCAAAGGCAAGTTATTACTGTGGCCATAGGATATTTCGTTTGCCAGTCGTTTTAGTTCATTTAGTAGAAATATCACCAAAGTGAAGCAGTTAGAGGCCATTTTGTTCCATGTAGACCAAAATGTTTAAATAGATTTTCTACTTTGAACTAATCATTATGTTATCCACTCAACGTTTGTTTCTAAGTACTCTAGTGAACTGGGAAATGGGATAGTGGTCTGGAGAAGGTAGATGCAGTCTCAGAAGTTAGTGGAATTCTTGCCATACCTTGAAGAACATTCGCAGACTTACTGACCTAGAATTGAGTTTTCCAGCATCAGTGAAAGACATGAATATTGTCAGAGTTAGAAGAAGTGAATTATATTTAAAGGGTAATGTGGTTGCCTGACTGGTACAAAGCTAGTTTGTCAAAAGAACTAGCAAAAAACTATTGGATAAAATTGACGAAGTCAGGTAATAGAAGGCCTGGAAAGTCAGCAGAGGAAGTCAGACATGCCTGAAATTAAAATAGGAAATTGTCCTTTGCCTCTGAGCAAAAGTGACATCTGATAAAAAACAAAAACAAAAATAAAAACAAAAACCATTGTTTCAAGTCAGCATGGTGTGAAGGAACAGAGCACAGAACATTAAAGATGGGGGGGGGAGGGGAACCTAGCATTTGGAAAGCTAACATAGGGGAATCACACGTTTGTGTTTTCTAGCTTACATTTGTTATCTAAGCATAGAAATCACAAGCAACAGATTCAGAACCACAAGCGAGTTACTTAAGAAACTCCTGTTTTCCCCATCATATCACTTGGCCAAGTTTAACTTTGAATATCAGTAACTGCAGATGCAAGTCTGTATGCTAACTGCCTCCTTATGTACTGAGCTTCCTCTGTTTGCCATTTCACCTGCCCTCACCTCAGAAAACAAAGTTACTAAGAACCTCTTTGCCTACCCCTTTCTGTTTACTCATGTTTATAACCTACAGTAGAGTTTTCAAGAATGTATTAATCAGCCTTGTATTATGAATGATGATCTGGTTGGCTTTTGAAATAACTTAGGAATCTTTGGAATCTTGGATTAGATTTGTGGAGTCAAGAAAAGGTTCAGTTCCACAGAGGCACATCCAGAATGACTTGCAGAGAGATGGGACTTAAAATGTGAAGGAAAAGTGAAAGTATGAGATGAAGTAAAAGATGTCCACAAAGGCTTACTGGAAGTTTGAGGTTCCTTTGGCAGAAGAACTAGAATATTTGAGAAAGAGAGTATTTGTCAGGAGGAGAAAGAGCAGTTTATTTGAGGCACTCTTTTTTGAGGATATGAGAGGAGACTGTCCAGAGAGAGCCCCTCTATAGTATAACTAGGTCTAGAGTCAGAGGGCAGGAAGGGAGATGCCATTTTGGGGTTTATCCACTTGGTGACAACAGTTGAAACTGTGATTCGATGAGGCCTTAAGATGATGATACCTTTAAGATGTAGATGATACATGGGGAAACACTGAAGAGGAGCAACATCTAGAGAAGGAATGTGAAAAAGGAAAAGCAATCAGAGAAAGAATCAGAAAGGAACTAGTCAAAGATGTAGGAAACATTTTCAAAGATTGTGCTTACTGATTGACTCGATATAGATTAAAAGGCAAATAACTAGATATAGATATTTTGTTTGTTTTCAAAATACACAGCTAAACACACTCTGGCTCAAGAACACCATTTGTGGCTTGCTAATTGTGTATTTTTTTCCAACACTTGACAGATCACTCTGGTGGTGAGGGCGTCCAATGTTTTAAATGCTTATATGTTTCTACTCAACATAAATAATCATTATTTTATAGCTTTTAGTATGCATAATAAACTCATAAGATAGATGTTATAGTCAACATTTTTCAAATGAAGGAATGAGATGAAGAAATGTAAATACAGGGATAAATACTTTCCAATGATTAGATTTAATCTCAACATGAAAAGAAGAAAAGAACACAATACTTAGAGATAGGATTCAGACCAGAGATTATGTTTAAGACTTACTAACAAAACTAGATGTTACTTATTTTCGTGATGCTACTGGATAATTCTCCTAATATTTCTGTTTATAGAGTAACTCATATACAGCATCTGATGTTTTCATCTGAGACAGAAGAAGTCCAGCTTCCGTTTTAAAAATAGCTCTACTAAATATACGCCTGTGTCCTTGTGTGGTTATTGTGACTAAATCATTCTTTGACCAATTTCATGATTTTATTGCCCATGCTTTTTCCTTTTTTGTGTTTGGGTTTTTAATGGTTCCAGGATATCTGTATGCAGTATACATCTGAAAGTTAAATTGCCATCTTTCTTATCTTTTATTTTTTGCCCTTCTTTGAACAAAAGGCTTATTTTATGGTCAAATCAATTAGAAATCTTTGAGTATGAAACTGTTATCTCACTGACATGAGCATAAAAGATATTATGGAAATATTCACTGATTCTATTATAGCTGCTTAGAGAACAGAAATTAGATTTGAACTGTAATGAATATTTTTTGTAAGTTGTGTGAACAATACTTTTCATTAGTTTAAGAATGTGGATCGAGTTTGACCTATTTTAGAAGTGAGCCTTTTTATCTTCTGGAGTTATGTTGTTTCTGCTTTTGTTCACTTTACAAGAGGTATTTTTTGTAAATGAAAACTACTAACTTCTTCCTTTATTCATGCGTTTGTGTGTGTGTGTATGTGTGTAATTTTCCCTCAAGGAATTACCAAAAACTTGAAAGTGTAACTTTGAAATATGTCATTATAAAATCTTGAAGTTGAAATGAGTTTTGTAGAGTATGTTGTACAAACTGCTTATTTTACAAATGAGGCTATTGAGACGTGGAGTAAGAGGTAGAATGTGTTCATAAAACCAGTAGCTGAGCTGGGACATAATGATAGCTTCTCATTTCCAGCCAAGTACTATTTTTATATAAAAACATATATTTTAATCATTTTTAGGCCATTCACACCCAGTAGAGCTAGTGGAAAGGTATGTTTTTTTCCAGATTTTTCCCCCTTTTTCTGGTTACCCTGGTACGCAAGGAATTTTTTTCTTCCTCAGTGCAGTTCATAATCGACTCTGGTTTGTCTCCTCTTTCACTTTGGTTTATGTTATATTAGATAGAAATTATTTTATATAGATTAAATGAGAACATTAAAGTTGTTTTAAAAAGTGAGTTGTTGAATCCCTCCATTAGGGTCTGTTCCCTTCTTTAGGGGCTTTCAAGTTAATTAGGATATATACTTTCATTTGCTTTTCAAAGATCTTATCAGTTCTTTTATCTTCTACTACATAATTGAAGGTTAAAAAAAACACAACTATTCTAAGTTTATTCAGTTATAGAATATGGCCAATGAGAGCTAGACATATTTCAGTAGGGAGAAAGCATCTTTTTCCAACACAATAAAATAGATTTTGTCATATGTAGATAAACTACATTTAAAAAAAGTAACTGTCAATAGTCAAGGACTTGATATTGTCTCTGATAATGGAAAATGAAGTAATTTGAACAAAACTTCCAGTTGAAATAAATTTTAAAAAGCTAGAACATACTAATTAAAAATATTAAAAGAATACAAGCCATTTGTGTTTGTATAAATAATAATAGTAAATAAAATCATAGTAATAATTGCCAGATTAAGACCCAGAAGATGGTATCAGTCCAGGGACTTAGCTTCTTTTAGGTGATAGGCAGACATCTTGAGGTCAAGATACCTCAGGACATAGTAGAGGGCTTTGAGTGTGGTGGCATGGTGTATTACCTTTTAGTTTTGGTTGGACTTGAGTAAGAATAATGAAGGAAAAATAAACATGTCCTTGAACAAACTCAGACCAGCTTCAGAACTTTTGAGTGGTCAGAAAAAATTTAATGCTGAAGTTGGAGTAAGATGATTTGGATTGTGACCTGGATACTTTGCAAAACTATAGAACATCATTTCTGGAGTGTTATAATAACATCCTTGCAGGGAACCTGGGTGATGCAGTCACTTAGATATTTGACTCTTGATCTTTTTCTCAGGTCATGACAGCTCAAGAATTCAAGCCCCGCATGGAGCTCTGCATTAACAGGGCAAAGCCTGCTTGGGATTTTGTCTCTCCTTCTCTCAGATTTTACCCTGCTTGTGCTCTCTCTCAAAATAAATAGACAGACTTATAAAAAATATCATCTTGGTGTTATATACAAACACATACGTATATACACATTTTATGTATACACATACACACATTTTATGTATATGCAATATTTGAGACATAGTGAAACTTACTTGTTTTTTAACTAAAATTCAGTCTTAACTGGGAAACCTGTATTTTATCTGAGAATCCTATTCTTCAGTCTTAAGAAATCTATGTAACTGATCTGTTAAAGTCTACCCTTAATGATCAGCCTCTAGACAACTGCACCAAATTTGACTGAAAGAAAATTGCATTTGTCTGAACCTTTTTGTATTTCTGCAGAGGCATCAGAACATTTCAGATGGATCTACTGACTCTGATTTCATTTGTCTAAGTAGATAAATCCTTCGTATTGAACTTGTCTCCATCAGCATGACAGTATTTCTTCTTGATTGAATTTACAGATTCCCCCCCCCCACCCCCCACCCCATTCTTAAGGAAAACGAATGTTTAAACAGAATAAACGTGAAGGTAATCCAGGTCATCTTATTTTCATAAGGCCTTCCAGGTCAGTTTTTGACAAAAATATCACCCTAAACTGACCATTTCCTTTCTTCCATAATCCATTAATTTGACTTTTAGAGACACTGAAGGATTGGAGAAGGAAATGATCTTTTATATGAGAACACAGTGGTAACATTATTTGACTTGATGCTTCTGTTCCTTACGAACACTACAATTTTTTGTTATTTTTGGTTTTTTTCTCCCATCAAATAATTGAGTCTAATAAAGAGACAATACTAAAAAGGATCAAGAAGTATAGGCCATACCTATATTAATTAGAATGACAAAACCAATTAATTGGCCATTGCCAGTTTGTTTCACATTAGTACTATTAAGAACCTCTGAAAAAAATCTGTACTAATTGAATTTTATTCGGTTTAATTAAACTTAACATCGAATTAGGGCACCATGCTTACACCTTTAAGTTGACTTTTTTCAGTATGTAGCTGGGACTAGTGTCACAGTCATTGTGTGCATTTAGGTGGATTTTTTAAGGGATCCATTATAAAGGCTGAAGAAAATGCCAAGGAGCAATGCTGCTGCTTATTTTGATGTTAGATTGTAACACCACCATGTTGGAGAATAAGACTATTAGGGTCTTAGATGGTACTGTCTCAGCACTTTAAATATATTTTCCTAATCTTCATAAAAGCAGTACAAAGTTAGAGATTATTACCTTCTATTTTACAGATGATGAAGTGAGACTCTGCAAGGCTAAGCATCTCAGCCAAATTCATAACTGTGTGATGATCTGCCCTAAGTCACCTTTTGACTAAAAATACGAAGGAATTATTCATGTTAATATAAGTAAACTAGATAAAGTCACTCTTGGTGCTGGTGCTCCTGGCTTTTATTTATGTCTTTGTTGTACATTTCTCAATGTTAGATTTATAATCCTCTACATGGTTATGCAGCATTTAGGAAAATATGCGTTCAAGTAAATAAAGTAACATAACTAATGGCTAATAAATGTTCCCAAACAGAGGCCCTGAATAAAGATTATTCCTAATTTGCATGTGAATTGGCTGCATGCAAATGAATGTTCCTAAGGGTTTTGAAGATGGTTTGTCCTTTAAAGTAGGTTAACCATTCCATCATGTTTTTCTTACATTGCCTAGTACACATTGTCTTCTTTGATGATACAGATGTGGCATCTAGAGAACACTGGAGGAGTATCCCAGGGCTCCAGAGCCACTGTTCACCCTGGGATCTTGGGTTTTCTGATGAATCTCTTACCCTCTTAACACTTCTGTTATCTTATCTGACAAATGAAATAATTGTCCAAAAATAAGTGTTTTTAAAACTGTAATGGCATTTGTTTAAATACAATTTTATGAAAAATTTCAACATATAAGACGGATTAAAGATAGTACTACTTTTAAGGAGTGTGGCAAGGGAAGTCTTGACTTAGGTCCCTGAGGAGGCCCTCTTTCATTGTCTGTCTGTCTGTGTCTCTGCACACACGCATCTGCACACACATACACATGTGTCATACACTCTGAATTAAACAGGCAAGAAAGACTTTATCTTTGACTCTTTCAGTAGAGGCCTAGACTATCACAGTATGGAATAGATACTGAAGTCAACTTTTCTGGAAAAAAAGTCAAAAGAGTTCTTAAGCACGGGGCAAGCTAGTGGCAAAGTACCAGAGGACATTAGTCCTCCATGTAGGGGTTAGTGAGTGATTAGGCCATCTGTGTTTGTTAATTGACACTTACTACAGTTTATTGATGTGAAGCTACTGTCATCCCACAAAGACTACGAGAAATGTACTGTATCTTTATGATGATATATCAAAGGGATAGCTCCTAATTCCTTGAGTAAAACATTACCAGGGTGTAGAAGATTTACATAGCTAAGGGAAAAAAAAAGAATTTACAAGCAAGTTTTCTAAAGAAAAAGCTCTATGAAATGGGAGATCGGGGGCTTGTACTAAGGAAGAAAGCTTTCTAAAGTTTAGTGAAAAGGAACCGTAAGACCTTAAAATGTACACACACACACACACACACACACACACACACAGTATTATAGCCAGCAAACCTCCAGCCTTGATGCTTTCTTTTTGTTAGTTTTTAAAGTATATTTATTTATTCTGAGAGACAGAGAGGCCTATGTGAGCAGGGGAGAGGCAGAGGGAGAGGGGGAGAGACAGAGAATCCCAAGCAGGCTTTGTGCTGCCAGTGCAGGGCCAGACATGGGGCTCGAACTCACAAATTGTGAGATCATGACCTGAGCTGAAATCAAGAGTCAGACTCTTAACTGACAGAGCCATCCTGGTGCCCAGCCCTGATGTTTTCCAAGACTTCATCCCCTGCTAAAGCCTGTGCTCCTGGTAGTCTCACCTATATTACCATAAATTCCAAGTTAATGAGTCAAAATTGATGAGGTTGTATGCCACCTTTACTTAGATTCCCAATAATTCCATGCTTAACTAAACACTGATTGATTTTTTTATGCATTATGGAAAACTTAGCACCCTTGTTTTAATAAAGTTTATAATAGATTATTTCTTTAATTGTCTCAATGATATAAATAAAATTACCATGAACTGTTTTTGCTGATATGACCTCCTCATATTTCTATCACACACACCCTATGGTACTTGGATACATTCATATTACTTTAGTGTTTCAGAAAATTTAAATTCTAAGCAGTATGAAATCCCAAATCTATGGTTCCCACGTCAATTATAATTTAGTCTCTTGGTACATCTGTTTGTAGTATTTTCTATTACTGTATAGACTTATATTTATGCCTTAATATATATTTGTCTTGCAGCTCAGTTATGATTCCTATGAGGACCATAATTTTACATTCCATGATGCTTGTTTTAAAATTCTCTGCCATAAAATTGCTTTAATATATTTTCTGTTGCTGTTTCCTCCCTTTATTTTAAAGGATATGTAATGGTTATATGTCTTTTTCTGCTTCATACCAAAATGTATTCCAGAATGTGATTCAGGGTTACATTTGAAATTCTCACCTTCATAAGTAAATACATGTGATTAATCCTGAGCGACATGAGGGCCAACCTGCAAGAATAATTTTACATAGGTCACACATAGGGCATTGCTTTCATTCACTCAGAAAATCTGTTGTCAAAGCAAATATTTAGAGAGTTAGCAAAAAAAAAAAAAAAAAAGAAGAAGAAGAAGAAGAAGCACACACAAAAGCCCACAAAACAAAAAACAAAAACTCTCCCCTTGAAGTGCTGCTCTGTAGGTGAGATATTATGAATAATCAAAACCAATGCAAGTAAATGGTAAGAAAACATTGTTATTTGGGAAGGCATGATTTACCTGCTTCTCAAACTTTAATGTGTTTGTGTATAGTTTTGAGATCTTGTTAAAAATGCAGCTTGTGATTCAATAGCTCTGGGTAGGTGTATTCTGCATTCTCCACTCTGCATCCGTCACAAGTGTGGTCACATACTCTGAAATTTACCATAGCCATCAATACTCCCCAGTATATTCCACCTGCCTAGGTGCACTCATTTCTTTTTCTACTTGGCCCTGGTCATTGGAGTTTGTCATAATTGCTAAGATTGTCAAGTGAACAATATACATTCTACCTCCAAGTAGGTCTCCAGCCTAACCTTCTGCGTTTTTGTGACTAATTTGGCTCCCTCTCTCCCTCCTTCCTGTCTCTCCTGTCCACCCACCCTGTCCCTCTCTCATTCCTTCCCTTTCATAGCGCTACCTTTTCTCTCATTATGAACAGACCCTCCTGTCTGCAAAGATACATCTCACCCCCAACTTCCTACCCCACCTTCAGGGGACCACATCTGTCTTACACAGTGTCTCCAGTACCTAGCTCTGTGATCCCTGACCAAGATGGTAATAACATTCCTCTCAGCTTGAGTACATTTTAGCCATGCTTCTTCCTGATCATCTAGGCCCTGATCTCCCTTTTCCTAGAACTTTCTTTCAAACTTGCAGTTGTGGAGACTCAAGTCAATATAGCAAACGAGAGGAGATGAAACTAATGGAGATATCACAGTGAAATGCTATTTCTTATCTCTGAGCAAAATAATATCAAAGAAGCAAAGGTGAGTGAAGAAGAGTAGCCAACAGGAACTGACCTCAGTTCAATATTCAGGAACCCTGTGACCTGAGCCACAGTGCCACCTCAATACTTGGAAATGAAGGTAAGATTAACAGCTAGGGTCACACACACACACACACACACACACACACACACACACACACACAATCATACACATTCACACAAGTAGACACATACACTACCACCACTGACAACAAGGAATATCAAGGAATATATGTGAGTATTCAAAGGACAGATTAGAAGACTTTAGATTAAAAAAAAAAAAAAACTACAGTAAAGCATTGTGTACATGAAAGCAACATTAGAGCAACAGAAAAGCCAAATATGACTAGAAGCATAGTTACAGATATGATAGGCAGCTAGAGGAAATTATACAAATTGAAGTGAAAAAGACCAAAGATACCCTCAAAATCTCTTTAAAGAGAAGATAGGAAATAAAGGCATAAAATAGATACCTATAATAAGTGATGTTCCTAAAGAAGAGAACAGAATAAATAAAAAGATCAATTAAAAAGACATAGTATTGTAGAGCATCTGGGTGGCTCAGTCAATTAATCATCTGACTCTTGATCTCATCTCAGGCCATGATCTCACAATGGGTGACTTTCAGCCCATATTGGGCTCTGGGCTGACAGTGTGGAGCCTGCTTAAGATTCTGTCTCTCTCTCTTCCCTTCCCTGCTTGCACACTCTCTCTCAAAATAAATAAATAAGTCTAAAAAACAGATAGTATTGATATTGCAGTGATACAGTAAAGATTGACTTATCCAATAAATATTTGATGCCACAAATTAAGTTAATTTCCTATGTCCAAGAAATACTCTGATTAGATTACTGAACTTAATTTAATAAATAAAACCAGGGGCTTCTGGGTAGCTCAGTTAGTTAAGCATCTGACTTTGACTCAGGTCATGATCTCATGGTTTGTGGGTTCTAGCCCCAAGTCGGGCTCTGCGCTGACAGCTCAGGGCCTGGAGCCTGCTTCGGATTCTCTGTCTCCCTCTCGCTTTGACCCTCCCCTGCTCACTCTGTCCCTCTCTTTCCCAGAAATAAATAAAACAATAAAAAAATTTTTTTAAAAACCCCAAATCTATGAAAACTTGAGATTTTAAGATGTACAAAACTAGGAAATTGAGTGTCCAGGATCTCATTTCTGGGTGAGGACAGTAGGGGACAAAATGATGAAATCCATCCAACTGAAGGAAAAATTAAAGAATTGAGGGATGGAACAAACATACTGATAGGAATAGACATAGGCAGGAATTTATTTAAATTTGGAACCAAGAAAAAACTAACTGAAAATTACAGTTATAGAATAGAGTGTAATCATATAAGTTTGACTTGTGTAAATGATAAAGAAGACAGTAGAGTTTGGGAGGAATTTTCCCTTCTTTCAGAGTAGAGAATAATTATGGTCTATGGTTGAAACTATGATTAAAATAATGATTCTTATATCTTAGCATTTAATATAATCTTCCTGTTTTTTTAAATTTCTTTTCATGTTTATTTGAGAGAGAGAGAGAGAAAGAGAATGAACAGGTGAGCAGGGGAGGGGCAGAGAGAGAGGGAGACAGAATTGAAAGGAGGCTCCAGGCTCTGAGCTGTCATCGCAGAGCCTAACGCTGGACTCAAACTCATGATCTGTGAGATCATGGCCTGAGCTCAAGTTGGGTGCCACCCAGGTGCCCCAATATAGGCTTTGTTAATGTTAGAATTATATTTTAAATGTAGTATCTGGTGTAGGAAAACTGTATTTCGCTATTTCTCAGCTTTCTTTAATTTTGTGTGAATTTATTTTTATTGATAAGTTAAAATACTGATAAATTAATTTTATTATAAAATTCCATTTTATGACTATCTTCTATCTATCATAGGTATGATTAGAATTATAGATAATAACTAATCCCATCAGTGTACGGCGATGGAATGGTGCTGAGGGTCTGTATTTTATCACTGATAATGTTTAGAATTGCTGGTACAGGGTGATAATAAAAAGCACACTAACTTTATTTGATTTTATTGATGTTTCCAAATTCTCTACAATGGGTGTTCTTCCTTATTGCCTGCATCCAGAGTGAGGCATTGTCATAACTTTCCCTTTCCTGCCACAGATGGTCAATGGCATCATTGATCTTTCTATTTCCATTAATGCTTGGAAACACGTTATTAGATATTAAAAATGTTTTTTTTCCTGGGTGGTACAATTTGGAGATTAATTTTTAATTTCTTGGCTGTACTTCCATGTATGGCTTAGTCTTTTATAATGATCTACATCATATTTCAAATAAAATAAAATCATAATTCTTTGATAAAGGAAATTAAACACCATATGTTCAAGTGCCACAAGTGGCAATTGGTGGTGTATTTTCTTCAATGGGTATTCAATTAAAGTAAGCAGCTTTCTTTGGTCTATGACCATATGCTGCTTTGTGACTCAGTTTATTATAACAAAAAGACACACATTGGAAACAGAACAAATTTATTCTTCCTTATATAATTTGATTATACACACTTTTGCTCAGTACTTTAAAAGTATGTTCATAAAAGTTACATTTGTTGAGGCACCTGTGTGGCTCTTTCACTTAAGTGTTTGACTCTTAACCTCATCTCAGATCTTGTTCTCAGGGTTGTGAGTTCAAGCCTCACCATAGGGCCTACTTAAAAAAGAAGTAAAAGTTACATTTTTTTCTATCTGGCCCCTCTTGTGGGATGTATATATCACCTAGCATAGAAAAGTGTACACATTAAGATCTGAACAGAAAATGTTAGCAAATGTGTTTCTGTTTATATTCTGTCAATTCTCAATTTCTACTTTGGAGTATATTTTGAAATATGAACTCAATATTAATACAGAAATATATGTCTGCATGTATATGTGTATGTGTGTACACATATAATGAATTGTGTGTATGTATGTGTGGGGACATGTATATATGTTTGCATCTATGTATCTAAACATAAACTTGGGAGTGTTAGTAAGATTTTGGTAATAGACTGCATCATCAAAAACACTTTGAAAAGTAGCATTTGTGTTATCAATTATACCATCATTATATTAGGAAAAAAATCTAATCTTTGCCTGTTGTAAAGCTCTATATTACAAACTGTACTGTGATGTTTTCTCTTTGCCTTTAGGTCCGAAATTTGTAATATTTCAAAGCCACAGCTGCTCTTCTCTCAGTAAATTGTCCAAAAGATATTTATTCATATTCAAATTGGAAACTCGTATACCTAAAGTTGTTTCTCTCAAGCCTGGCTATCTTATCTTTCTGAAAAATTCCTGACATATGCTAAATTACCAGAAAATTTTATTCCTCCATTCATCATGTAAATGCAGATTATATTTCCAACATAGGACTTCATGCTTTCTAGAATATAAAGAAAATGGGATGTCTCAGATCCTGATCTAGAAGATCATAAATTTAATTTGTTTTGCTTCAGATTTAATCTCTTCTCTGCTTGGGTATTTTCAGGGTTTCTACTTGAATTTTTTTACCACTAGCCTCTCTGGGGTCTTGATTTGGATACCTGTGAATTCTTTTATCTCCATTCCAGTTACATTTTGCCACCTTCCCCTCACCTTCAAGTCATCCTAGATAAGGTCCTGCTAGATTGTTAGGCCTTAAAATAGGAGATATATTATCTTCTCTCAAATTTAAATCTAAAGATTTGAAAGCATAGTATTACTGGGATGCATCATAATTATTCTAATAATAATTATTAGAATAAATGTAGTAGTACTTTGTGATCCTAAATAATAGTTTTCTCATTAAGACTCCAAAATGTTCCTTTATAGATATCTGGTATAACCGTTCTATGGAATATTTGAACTTGAACAGAAACTTATCAAATAGAACTGCTTTTTAAAAAAGAAGTAAAAATAAGAACCTCTTTTCTTTGAAGAAAGTTCAAAGTCTTGATAAAGGTGATATGTGATTGTTCTAAATGCTGCTGGATGTGATTTTATTGCTTCACATGCTGGCTACTAAAGGCCTTTGAAGTTTTCTACCATCTAAGAAACAAAAATATCTACAACATTTTCATTAATTGAATTAGGAAACAGACATTTACATTTATTTTTATTAAAAAAATTTCATCTCTGAGAAAGCAAGGTGGCTTTATCTCCTACAGAGAATAATTCAACCTATATGTGAATGATGTTCGCTTTCTATTTATAGTAACTTTCTCTTAACAGTGATTCTTTCCAGATTGTTTTATATGAGAACACATCTTCTCAAATTAGATAAATGAAGAACTCATGAGGATTATATGCAAATTAAGAAAAGAGAATTCTAAATTTTTATAATCTATGAAAAGTCTATAAAATCTATATAAATATTTATGTGTTTTATGAAAAGAAGTAAGCCATAAAAATGCTTACATTTGACTCTTTTGTCAAGTTAAATGCCACAAAGTACCATTCTGTTGATGGAAATTAAAAAAAAATTCCAGTTTAATTGAAATTTATGATTTCAGCGAGTTATAACAGCACACCAGATATTTGACACACTTCTGTTTTTTGAGCATATATGATTAGTCAGATAAAACATTTCTTAGACTAATTGTGATATAGGTATCATAAATGATGAGGCATGACAATATTTTGTGGCCAGTGGCCTGAAATTAAATATGAGCTGGTACATATCCTTGACTTGAGAGCACTATCAGTTTGATAGTATAGTTGTTTGATGCTTAGCCTAGAGTTAGACAAAATCTGAGTTTGAAATATGACTCTGGTACTTCCTAACCATGTGACCTTATATAACTTACTCATTTTTTTCCAGTACTCTGCCTAAAAGGGTTGTTATTAGGATTACTTTAGCTAGCAAACTTAATTACATTTTTGCAATTTGGTGGTGCACTCCCTGTGCCCTTGCCTTCCGACCTTATGTTGTGTCCCACTGATGGTGTGTTTGGACAGTGGGATGTGGGCGTCCCACTGATGGTGTGTTTGGACAGTGGGATGTGGGCAGTTAGTGGCAGCGTGTCCATCTGGGCAAAGGCCGTAGGCAACATCATGCTTTGCCTCTTAACTCTCTTGCATTCCTGCTATTCATCTTAGGAAAAAAAAAAAAACACATGATCCAGGGAGCCTTTGGTCCAAGCAGAATGAGAGTCATATAGAACAGACATAAACCCAGTCTTCAGCCTTGTGCCTGGAATGTAAAGTACAGCTTATCCTAGCTGCCAATTCATAAGTCTGTTAGTCTGAGTTGAATGCTTGTCATAAGTCAGTAAGTTTTGGTGCTGTTTATTATACAATATTATTGCAGTAATAGCTAACCAAGACACTTTTCAATGCATATCTATTATTTAACATTGTCCCTGGTACATTCTAGGAGCTCAGTAGATCCCAACTATTTGAATTCAACTATTTCTTTAAATTTTTTTTAAATGTTTTATTTCTGAGAGAGAGAGAGAGGGAGAGAGAAAGAGAGAGAGAGAGCAGGAGAGGGTCAGAGAGAGAGGGAGATACAGAATCTGAAACAGGCTCTAGGCTCTGAGCTAGCTGTCAGTACAGAGCCTGACCCGGGGCTCGAACCCACAAACCGTGAGATCATAACCTGAGCCAAAGTCGGATGTTCAACCGACTGAGCCACCCAGGTGCTCCTGAATTCAACTAATTCAATTCAACTAATTCAACGATTTCAATATCACTCTTTTGCCTGATTTATAATTACAAAGGAAATTTAAAAGCAGGAAATGACCAGTTCTTTTACGATCTTACTGATGAACATGACTTCCAGAATACTTTCCCAACTTCATTTCTATTTCATGTAGTTGATAAATTAAAATGTAAATATAGGACCACCTGAGTGGCTCTGTCAGTTAGCATCTGACTCTTGATATCCACTCAGGCTGTGATCTCGTGGTAGTGAGATGGAGCCCCATGTTAAAATTCTCTCTCTCTCTTCCTCTTTCTCTATTCCCCCTTCAAAACAAACAAATAAATAATAAAAATATAAATATAATTGTTGCTTTGAGATGAGTTTGAGTCCACTTATTAGCTATGGGGCTTTGTACATTTGGTCATTCAACTAATATGTATAGATGACTTATGTTTCTTTGGCCTTTTGACTTCTAGCTTCCTTTTGTATAACAAGAGGGTAAAGAGAAACACTCTCCAGTATTGTAAGGAGATTGATCATAATGTAAATAGACAATTTAGCACAGGTTTTACCACATAAGATGTGCTGAGCTTATAATGGCTGCTATTATTTTTTAGGCAACCTATTCTCATTTGTTTATGTTTGTGTGTATGTGTGAGCCATTTGATATAGGTGCTAAAAGACAGGTCTTTTTTCATCCGCTGTCAAGGGAAAATCGTCCCTCTTTTTTCCTGTGTCAGGTTTGACTTGCAACAGGTTGTCAAAGAGACGTTTTGATAACCTTTCATTTTCCCGTATTTTCTTGAAAATAGAATGACAAAAATTTAAGACAATAGGTATTGGATGAGCATGATTTTTGGCATCTGAAGATGAGGGCTGCAGTTTCTGGTCCTCGTAGAGTCTTGGTTTTGATCCATTACTGAATGGCTGCAGGCAGGGTTTCTCAACTGAATCTCCATACGACAAGTCTGGTACACATTCCTGCATAGTTTGGAACTAGACTTTATTGATTCATTAAAAAAATGAATTTCCATGAGTAGAATAACCCTGGTTTAAATCTCATGAGGTGGGTGGTGACAGAGGCTAGATACATGCTTAAGAAACTTTATCTCCTCTCTCTGGGCACACAGAGAGACTGTATGCCTAGACTCCCTTGTCTGGGGTTGGTCCCATGTAACTGGTTTCTGATCAGTATTATTTGGGGGGTAAGTGATCTATGTTATTCTTATGACTAGCTACATGCAACCTTCCATACTGTATTGAAATACTGGCTAGGCAAATGGAGGACATCCAGAGAATGACTCTAGAGAAGCTCTTGGATCAGGCAGAGCCACAAGGTGGCTGGTGAAGGGATCCTTCAGTGACTGCTTACAGAGAAGTCACCGAGGAGAGCTGCCTAATTCTTACTAAATCTTAAGTGACCGAGAAATAAATCTTTATTGTTTGAGACTGCTGACATTTTGCATTGTCATAGAAACCTGTTGGTGCTAGTTATTGCTGGCTGATTCTCATATACTGGCCAGGATGTGTATTTATCTCTAGTGGGGGAATCTTTCTTTTAGGGGGAGGGTGCCCTCATTTCCCATTTACAGAATACCTATTCCATGGATAAGTTGCCTGGAGGTTAAAATATGAATAGGGAGGCTGGGGTGAGGGAGAACTCAGAACCTGAGAGACAGAGATATTGGCAGTCGGAATCTTACCTAAGTACTAGAGAAAATAAATGACATATCTCCTTTGCATAGAAAGAGTTTCTTGATACTTAAATCTATTTGTCTGGGAAATCAGATCTTTGAACATACTCAATGTATGCTAGAGTGCTAGAGACATTTGTCTTTTTTTAAAAATATTTTTTATTTATTTTTGAGAGAGAGAGAGAGGCAGCATGAGCAGGGGAGGGTCAGAGAAAGAGGGAGACACAGAATCCAAAGCAGGCTCCAGACTCTGAGCTAGTTGTCAGCACAGAGCCCAATGCGGGGCTCGAACCCATGAACCGTGAGATCATGACCCGAACTGAAGTTGGACACTTAACCGACTGAGCCACCCAGGTGCCCTCAGACATTTGTCTTTTGAGCCATAAGGTTGTTGACTTATTTTTGCTTTTTTGCTGATGACCATTTTATTACTAATTTTTTTAATGTTTTATTTATTTTTGAGAGAGAGAGAGAGAGAGAGGCACAAAGAGAGGGAGACACAGAATCCGAAGCAGCTCCAGGTTCTGAGCTGTCAGTACAGAGCCCAATGCGGGGCTCAAATCCATGAATTGTGAGGTCATGATCTGAGCTGAAGTTAGACCCTTAACCAACTGAGCCACCCTGGTACCCCTGATGACCATTTAAAAAAATATAAAATTAGTGAAACATTCTTCATCAAGTTCAGAAAATCAAAGTAGATTTTGTTACATACAAGAAATATGAAGGTATGTGATTGCTCACATTCTTTAGAAACTCAGCAATGTCATAGAGCACACCTTCATCATAATCTTGTCCTTTTCCTCATATTTACTACCTAATAGCCTCAACATGGCTACTATAGCTCTAGACATCACAGGAAGTTCAAATAGGAGGAATACAGCATTAAAAAAAGAAAAAAAAAGGTGGAAGATTTTTGCTTTAATCTCTTTGGCCAGAAATGAGTCATGGGCTGCCCTTCATTACAGAAAACCTAGATAATTTTTGTGTTTGTTGCTTATTTGTCTTTGGATATTCTAGCATGTACCGTATGGAGAGATGAGGGAGAAAGGAGATAAAATACTCAGTGACTCAACCTATAATGTCTATCAAAATATACTAGAATTACTCTTTACAAGGGCCTAAAGGACACTCTGCTTATTCTATTATACATTGATTTAGACAGATCAACTTTTACTTATGACACTGCCTTTACCCAGTGATAAACAACTTACTGTTATTTGGACTAAGAGACTTAAACTTTGACCATTGAAAGGAGGTTACAATGCACATAGTGAGATGCAGCCAGAACTACAGAATACAAGGGTAGGAAAGACAACTTCATGGATTTTCTGTGTCTAGGAAGAAGAGCTAATTTGGGATTCAGGTGGTTTTAAGAATATCAAGCTGAAGGTCTGGATTAGATAGATAAAGTCTAAAGAACTAGAAGACTTATTCCAATGCTTACCAGCTAATCTTTAGTGCTATCATACATAATATTTTTTTATGCTTGTTTATTTATTTTGAGAGAGTGAATGCGAGCATAGGAGGGACAGAAAGAGAGGGAGATAGAGAATCCCATGCAGGTTCTGTGCTATCTGTGCAGAGCCTGATGGCAGAGCTCAATACCATTAACTGTGAGATCATGCCCCAAGCCAGAATCAAGAGTTGACTGCTTAACCAACTGAGCCACCCAGTCACCTTGCATGTTATTTTCATTGAACCAGTATGATATAATATATCCATGATAAATATGATACCAGTGAGTACATATTGATCACATAAAAACTTCCAGGTGAATATTTGTTTCTTTCCTCTCTCCCTTGCTCTTCCCAGAAGAGGAAAAGATCATTGCAGACTTTCCTACATGGCATGAACAAAGCCATATGCTTGGGAGATAGGCACAGGATCAAATACTAGCAACAATAAAGCTGAATGACATGGAGCATTACCTCATCTCTCCAAAGTATAAAATGCAAACTTGAATGCTGTTTTGTATCATTGCTACGAATATTAAATACAATTTTTTACATGTTTTAATGTTTATTTTTTAGAGATAGAGAGAGAAAGCAGGGGAGGGGCAGAGAGCGAGGGAGACACAGAATCCAAAGGAGGCTCCAAGCTCTGAGCTGTAAGCATGGAGCCTGATGCAGGTCTCAAACTCACAAACCATGAGAACATGACCCGAGCCGAAGTCAGATGCTTAACCAACTGAGCCACCCAAGCGCCCCTACAAAAAATATTTTAAAACAGTTAATTCAGTGGTAGTCTATACTAGAGATTTTATAAATAGCTGTGATAGAGTGCTGGTAGGGACAGACTTTAAACATTGTAAAGTATTGCAATTGGGGCTTTCTGATTTCCGTTAAAGGATGTCTCTATGAGTCTAGGTCTAACTTGTTTATTTGTACAATATTCCAGATTGTAGGACAATCACCCATGATTCATTTTATCCTCAAATTCTCTAGCAATAACCCCCCATTTCCCTTCCCAGGACAAAAAGTCAGGACAAAATTGGGAGAGCCACACGTGTCCAAGTTTTGAGCATGTAGTCTACACAGAAATATGTGAAGCTCTATTTTTAAAAGTTTACCCGTCTTTAAATAAATGTGCTTCATGTATTTTTAAATTTTGTTTCTCTTTTTGGTATCAATATTTTTCTGGTGTCCATAATAATATTTTATAAAATTGATTTTTAAAAATCTCTGTGAAATTTGCCTGGAGGCAAGCTTGTAATTCAAGAAAAATTAAAGTGACAGTTTAAGAGCAAATTATGCAAGCCAGGGATGTGCAGTGGGTTTATTGTCACTCTCATCTCTGTACTCTGAAAAAGGAAAGTGATTCAGCTTAATTTTTCATCAAGTAGCATCTTCCCAGGAGGCATTATGGAAGAGTGGAGTGTGAAGGCATATATCAGCTTTCCCATAGTATGGCGTGAATAGCATATGGTGTTCATATCTGTGTGTGTGTGAAAAGAATGGACAAAGTTCATGTTTACTTCTTCTTTGCCATAATTTCAAAAAATCACATGGCTTGTGTTAACTGCAAAACAATATGTTTGTTAAATAAACTAAATTTCCTTCCTCTTTTATTAATGGCATTTTAAAATCTCTTGAAGATTGTAGACTTTAATTCCATACATAATTTGATGAGTGGACTGATAAAGCTTTTTTTTTAACTAGCCTTATAGTCACACCCCTAGATACTTCAGCTTTTCTGAAACGTTATTCTTTTTGAGTTACATATTTTAAAAAGAATGACCTGCTTTTTAAGCATTTCACAGTGGAAATATTGAAAAGAAACAATTTCTCTTTTCCCAAAAACCTTGTGAGGATGTCTTATTTCAGTCAAAAGGTCATGGCCATATTTATTGTTAATCTAAAACTCTCTAATATGATCTTCATGATGGCCATTCCTGATAATGGACAGATCTGTTACATAATGATGAGTTTTTTTTCATTGTATACTATACATGTATCCAGAGACTAGGCTGTGATTGTAGAATCACTCAAAGGCCAGGACTGTCTTTAGGCTCAGAGGAGCCCTCATGCTGTCACATTCTGCATGTATTATTAAATCAGCCAGGTGAGCTTGATAATTATAATAAATGCTAACTTCCATGAGTATCTACTCTATGACAGACATGGTACTAGGCATCATATTCACAATTGCTCACTTAATCCCAACTATGTAAGGTGGATGAAATTATTATTCCCATTTTATAGATGGGGAAACTGAGGCAGAGAGATTTAATTTTCTCATAGTCCTATAGCTGGTGACTCTGAAATTCAAATGCAGGTCTTTTTTCCTTAGAAGCATTTTGTACGTGTATTTTAATGACGAAGATTCTGGTGTTAAAAAAAAAAAACAAACCTAAAATTCTTTTCTCAGTCTCTCCAGAAATAGCAAATTTAGATTTTTTGGAACATTGTCGAATAAGTAATTTGGAGGGAAAATATTTTCCACATCATTGTCATTACTTTATTCTGGCATCCTTTTGAATCTGGTCTGATTACACCAACAGGTTTGATGGTTTGGAGTGGCTCGATCCAGGAGACATAAGCCCAGTGTGAACATATACGTAATAGACCTGAGGATGTGAATACATTCTCCACTTCTGGCTGCCTGTCTGCATATTCGTCATCAATACTTAGGTGAATACATTTTGAGAGAGAGGACAGACCTAGACAATTATTAAGAACAAGAAAATTGCTATTAAAATAGGAATAAGTTAGAAGAATATGTGGAGGCTATATATAGTCAGTTTTAATAGTAAATTTGGCTGTATGTGCTTTAAACCTACAATTTTCTTGTCCTCAAAATATCTTCATGATTGCTCTTTTTCGACAACTCAAAGAATGGAATGAACAAAATTAAAAATATTTTCATGGATTCCTTGAAAATTGAAAAGAGTGTGCTCTCAGTAGGAGAGATTGAAGTTAGTCCCTATTTGAGAAAAATTTTTTTTCTAATCATCACAAAGGTGGGGTTAGATTAATGGGAGAGTATGCCATAGGATGGGGTAGATTTGGAAGTAATCTTTCGTAAAAATTAGCATGCAGTAAAAACACTTTGTCTAGATAAAGCCTGTATCAAATACTCAAATATTGTTAATATTTTTCTCAGAAGAATCCAAGCAGAAAATATTGACTCTTTTATAGGCAGCCATGGCCCAGAAATGCCATATTCTAACTTTTTTTTTAAATAATCCAAAATGATGAGAAAACTTGGGCTTTGGTGAATTTACTTCTTTCCTCTCTCTGAGGGAGAAGGGTGCATTTCTGTAACATACAAAGAATTAACTCTTTTCTCCTCCCTATTGGGAGACTGGAGCTTGGTCACGGAGATGGTCGTGGTGTAGACTGACTTTTCTTTCTGACATAGATCTTATTATTCCTATACTCATGAGCTAGAATAGAGACCAACTTACCAAATTTCACACAAATATAAGTAGAAGATTTTTATTCAGACTAGACTCAAAGTTTAAGCTTTTCCCCCATGGAATAGGACTGGCTTTCATCATCTCACTTAGGAAAATGTTTGGCACAAAGATACAGCTAAAGAAAATGGTAGCAGGTTTTCCACATTAGCATTCAGCATGTCATCAGAAAGTAACTTAGGCAAGCCCTCCCCATGGATTCTGTACCTCTCTTCCAGTTGAGACTTAAAGTAAGAAATGGAACGTTCTAGTTTATGAGCAGATTACAAGGCAGCCACTCGTCATGAAATGGTAATTGCTCAAAACAACACTGGAAACATCACTGGTGTCAGGACAGCTCACTAGCCTGATCATCACAGGAAACTTTGTATTCAAGCTGAATAAATATGTATGATTTTCTTGAACTTTGTCACATGTCCCAGCTCCTGTGAATGCACATGCACAGCTACTGTGCAAAGACGACTTTGCTTATTCAGAGTCCATCAATATCAATGTGCTGAGCCTTGTATCGTTCTGTTGCCCATTGTGTGTGTGTGTGTGTGTGTATGTGTGTGTGTGTGTGTGTGTGTGTTTAATGGTGGTTTCTGATATATTACTCTTTCTTTAACTTATTTCAGTCTATTTTGAATTAGCCTGATACTGCTTCAAGTATAATGTACAAGTCATAGTGGTGTACTTTCTTTTACCCATGCCGTTATCCGTACTCCCGTTGTCCTACATTCCACCTCTATTTGTATCGGACCCTCCAAAAAAGTTTTATTATTTTGGCTTTTAATAGTCATTTTTGTCACTTAGGCATTTAATTTTATTAACATAGATATTTCAAGCACATTTTAAAAATATATCACCTCTTGTGAAAACATGAGATGAGAACATAAGCAAAAGAAAGACCTAGGATATTTCTAAGGGAATGATAAGTACATCCCAGCTGCCACCTGGCTGGCACTAATCTTAAGACCATCCTGATGTCAGAGACAGTAAAATGTGAAATTAGACAAATGTAAACTCCTAGATACCTATCACTTTGCTTAAAAAATGAAACAATTCCTAATACTGTTGCTTATTTTGTTTTGAGAGGGAAAGACATAGAGCATGAGCAAGAGAGAGTCTGAGAGAGAGAGAGAGAGAGAGAGAGAGAACCCCAAGCAGGCTCTACACTGCCAGCACAGAGCCCTATGTGGACCACAAGTTGTGAGATTATGACCTGAGCAGAGACCAAGAGTCAGACACTTAACCAACTGAGACACCCAGGTGCCCTCTGCTATTCATTTTTATTGTTGTATAGTATCCCACTGTGTATGTGTACCCAAATTTATCTATATCCTCTTGATAGACTTTGGGGTTGTTTATAGTGATTTGTTACTCTAGATGGTTTTGCTCTAAACATTCTTTACATCTTGTAGAACATAGGAGTTTCTCTTGATTATATATCCTGGGGTGGGATTGTTATGTCTAAATGATAGATTTGAATACTGATTTGCCCAAAAAAGCTGCTAAATACCACCACCACCCCACATCATCCTCCCCTGAATGTCCTCTTTGGGGACGAGTGCTTTCCCAGCTTGGTCCTTAGGTAGGGTTAAACATCTGTGTTCAGGTATCTTCAGGAAGGAGAGGAAGATGAAAACAAAGAGGTAATGGTTTCTCCTAGCCTGAAATCTGTGACTTTTTAAAGTCGTATATTTGGAACCTAAAAGCAGAGAGAAAAAAAGGCAAGGTAAGTCGCTAATATTGTCTCTGTTGTGAATGGGTGTGAGATTGGGGCTGGGGAGAGTAGGGGGGTGGGGGGAATGCTGCACTTGGAGAATAGTGTCTCCGGCTGTAGTTAGCTGAAATTGCAAAATCTGCTGTGAAGTCACTACTAAACTTTGGGACATAAAAATACAAACAGAAGAGAATGTTTCATGTTTCTGAAATTTAAACTGTGCAAGAAAAGCTGGGATTGGCTCTGTTGATATTCAACTCTGAAAGTTAGTCTTCATTATAGCTTCCTGCATTGTTTCCTATTTAACAGGGTGCTAAGATTACTACTGTCTTCTTGGTCTAAGATACTGTTTCCAGAGACTTTAGACTTTCCTCTCTTATCTTCATGGTGGACTCCATCTTGTTCCCTCATAGTCTTAGACACAATTCATACATTTCCACCTTGTATTGGAATCCGTGAATTTGTGGTAGAGATGATGGCCTAAGATTTCCTCAAGAAAGATCCTATCCCTGGGGCCCCTGGGTGGCTTAGTTGGTTAAGAATCCGACTTTCGCTTAGGTCATGATCTCGCAGTTCGTGGGTTCGAGCCCCGCGTCGGGCTCTGTGCTGACAGCCAGCTCAGAGCCTGGAGCCTGTTTCTGAGTCTGTGTCTCCCTCTCTCTCTGACCCTCCCCTGCTCACGCTGTCTCTCTCTTAAAAATAAATTAAAAAATATATATATATATATAAAAGAAAGAAAGATCCTATCCCTCCAGGTCACTTACTTGAAGAACCTGAACTAGTTGTAGAATGGCTTTTCCTGAGTTTGTGAGATGTCCTAACCTCCTTTGTGGTGAGTCTGTGACTGATGACTTTGCAAGGAGAGGAGCTGTGTCTGCTGGCCCTGGGCTGCACTGCCTTTTTCCTTTAAGTCTCCTCTGGTAGTTCCATGGCCAGCAAGGGAGCAGCTGGAGGACGGTTTTCAGATTGACTCGTCCTCACTTGTCCTGCAGTGACTTTCACTCCTCCTGTGGTGAAGAGAATTCCTTGTACTGGGAGTTCTTTCTTTTTTCTTTTCTCCTCCTTCCACAGAGGCTTAAGCACTGAGCTCTTTGTGGTTCCCACTCCATTAAATCATGTAAATCTTTGCCCTGCAAGGTTGAGATAAGGGATCCTGCTCTAGAACCTTTAACTGTTTCTGCAACCTGTTTTATAGCTTTATAATCACACTTATGCTGCCCTTTGGAGAAAGACTGGCAGCTTCACCAACATGCTGGAAGTTCCTGCCAAGGCTATGCTTGCAGTACCCAGCACAGCCACATTAACATGGGGACATGCTGACGGTATACAGCAGGGTCAGGGGGTCTGTTTCCTTCTGAACTTTTAGTAGCTGCTCCTGTCATTGGTCCTGAATTTATGTGTCCTGGGTCCACAGACTTGGTTACTCTCATACTCACAGTACCTGGTTCTGGGACTGTGGAGTTCCCTGCTGCTGCTCCCCATTCTTCCTATAGCCGAACAAATTAGGAGCTTCTAACTGGAAGAACCTTTGAGTTTATTAGGAGTAATCTCCCATTTGTTGCAGGAATTTCTCTAAGGTACCATTGTCAGATGGTAATTTCTGTTTTGTGTGAACAGTTTCAGCTCCAGAGAGTATTATTACCATATTTACTCACAGACACTTATATCTGCATTCTTAGACTAATATTTCTACTGAAAGGTTCCTGGAAGTTTGACAGGGTTTGAGGGATATGCACACTTTACATTTGATGGCTACTAACAAATTATACATGTGTGTTCACTCAGATTAGTATCAATTTGCTATCATAATTCATATATCCAATTTCCAAGTCACTCCAGAAAGCTTGCCACTGCCCTTGGGTATGTCCATTGGGTGCCCAGCTGGCACAGTCCTGGATATACCTGTCATCCTCTACTTGTGGTCTGACAAATAGGAGTTTCCCCAAATGGGCAATTGATGGGACAGAGTTGTAAAATGTGTCAGCTGTGGCAACCTACAAACATAGTGTAGCAGGATTCTCACACAGTGAGTCGTGACACCGAGGCATTTCTTTCCAGGAAGAAACTTGATTCCTGCAGGCACTACTCAGATTGGCTCATACCCAAAGAACTGAGCTCCAAATGCCATATAGCTTATTTAAAAATAGACTTTCTACTTCTTCGTCTCTCATAAATGGTAACACACAAACATGTTTTCTGATAAAGTGGTCACATGTTATAAGATCCTGAGGGATGTTGTCACTTACGTGTATAGCCAGATTAAGGTATTTTTCTTTCTTTAGGGAGGGTACCATACCACAATAGCTGCTGATTAAGAACAAAGGTCTTTATGAAATTTAAGCAAAGCTGCCTGCCCAGTCCTAAGATCTTTGTAGGCTTGTGTTTTCTGCTCCTCCTCCTCTTCCTCCTCCTCCTCCTCCTTCTTCACATTTATTTGAGAGACAGAGAGAGACAGAGCATGAGCAGGAGAGGGCCAGAGACAGGGAGACACAGAACCTGAAGTAGGCTCCAGGCTCTTAGCTGTCAGCACAGAAACCCACGCAGGGCTGCAACCTGTGAACTGTGAGATCATGACCTGAGTCAAAGTCAGATGCTTACCCGACTGAGCCACCCAGACACATCACCCACCCGCCCCCTTTTTTTTGGCTTGTGCTTTTTCTCTTGCATGTCCAGAATCCTTTTCACAGCCTGTTTGTTGTGGCTTGAGCCAGAAGCATGATGGTAGATGGCAGAAGGAAAGGCCGGTGTATGCACCATCCATAGTAACCATCAAGACCTTGTTATTAACATCAGTCACTTCTCCTTTTTGCTAACCTGTATAAAGATGGTTTCAAACATTGGTGCGTTCTTGAATACACCATTCCTCTCCTTATATAGTTGCTAATGCAGGCCCACTGTTAAGGTATTGAACATATCACTAAACTATTGCTATGGGCAATGTAGTGCAGTGACATAAATATTCATGGATTTCTTTTATTCAGACAGCTCTGCCTGCTACAGACCACAGACCCAGTGATGGGGAGTGGATCAACTGCTTATTGCCCTCCCCAATGGTTCTGTTTTTATTATGTACTGCTTTCTTTTATCTGTTGTCATCATACTCTTTATTTCAACAGCCATCCCCTTAGGGTAGGGTCCACGTTGGCTTCCACAGAGCACAGGTGGATCCAGACGGAGACAGGAGTGAGGTGTACATGTATCTAATTAGTTGTTTTTTAAATATATGTATAGAGGCATCAATAAATGAGAAAGCAGCATTTAAAATTTTTCTTAGATTTACCCTTTTTGTGTTCTTCATTTTCTTGTGTAGTTAGACGTTGTCATTTGGTATCATGTGGCTTCAGCCGGAAGCATTTTCTTAGGCGTTTCTGATGATTCAGGTTTGCTGGTGATGAATTCACGCAGCTGTTTATCTGAAAACAAACAGCTCCTGTTTATCTAAAAATGTTTTTGTTTTGCCTTTATCTCTGAAGGATATTTTTATAGGATATAGAATTCCAGATGATTTTTTTAGTACTTTCATCTTTTTATTGTAGTCTTTTAATTTACATTGTTTCTGATAAGAAGTCAGTGATTTGTTTGTTCCCCTGTATATAAAGTGTGTCTTTTCCTTTGAGTCCTTTTAAGATTTTCTCCTTAGCCTTGACTTTGATCTTCAGCGATATGACTAGAATAATCCCAGATGTGGTTTTGTGTTTTCTTGTTTCACATTGCTTAACCTTCTTGGTTATGCATGTTGATATATTGTCGTTAAATTTGAAAATTTTTTTGGCATTTATTTCCTCAGAAATGTTTTCCTGGCCCAGTCTTTTTTGTTCACTTCCTGGGCATTCACTTCTGTGTAGGTTAGTTCGCTTGATATTGTCACAAATATCATGGATGTTCTTGTTCTCTTTTTGTCATTGCTTTTCTGTTTAATTGGGGTTTCTTTTGTTTTGTTTTGTTTTTGCTCTGTGTGCTCTAGTTTAACCTGTCTTAAAGTTCATTATTTTTCTTTAGTCTGTTGTGAAACCCATTCAGTGAATGAATATTAGACATTGTGGTTTTCATATTTAGAATTTCATTCAGTTCTTCATAATTTTTTCTCTGTAGAATCCCATTTACTGATACTTTTTGTCAATTCTTTCAATTCTTTTAGTGTTTTGAATATATCTAGAAAAGCACTGTATGGTCCTTTTTTGTTAAATCCAACATCTTTGTCCTCTCTTGATCTGTTTCTTTCAACTCTTTTTTTCCTGGTTATGAGTCACATTTTCCTGCTTCTTTGCACAGTTTTTTTTTTATTGTATACTAGACATTTTGGATGCTACACTGTTTAAAGTCTAGATTTTCTTCTTCTAAAGGATGTTGAGCCTTGTTCTGGAGAACAGTTAATTTTTTGATGGTTACATGCATGCTCTGTGGAGATTTTTAGAATATTTGTTGGGGCAGGTTTAATGAAGTGTCACTTGAGGACTTCTCTAGACTGCATCCTATATAGTGGCCTTCCTGGGACCTTGACTAAATGCCTTGTTTTTTTTTTGTGGGGTGTGTGTGTGTGTGTGTGTGTGTGTGTTTTGTTTGTTTGTTTGTTTGTTTGCTTTTTCAGTATTTCTGGCTGGATCTTAATTCTTCTATCTCTAGCACTATGCATCCTCCAAAATCTTACTTCAGCCCAGTTTCAAGGAGCTATTCTCTGCTAAGCCTCATGGAGTCTTGTTTTCACCTAATATTGCTTAGTATTTGGCCAAAGACTCAAAATAATTCTTGCGTAGATTTATGTGATTCCTTCTTAGCCCCTTCCTCTCTGGTACCCTTACATGTAACTTGAAGTCACCTCAGCATCTCTGTGTTGTGATCTTGGTTCCCTTTTCCTAGTACCACAACCTAGGTTGTGGTTCTCTTTGTTCTCTACTTCCTTCTGATGCTATTTAGAAAGTTCCCCAAAGTCATTGTGAATTTGGAACTCCCTCTTTGTTTCTCATCTCTTGAGGGTAATATTTTTGACCTATTATGATCCAGTGACTGAAGACAGTGCTGTATATATTTATACATTTTATGGTAGCTTGCAATCAGATGGTAAACTCACTATCTGTTACGTTAGCATGCTACACCTTCAAACCTGATTTTGAGTCCACACTCTACACAGTTTTTCGTGTTGTGAACTTAGACAAGTTTCTTAACTTTACCGTGTCTTGATTTTCCCATCTCTTAGAATAAGGTAATAGTTCCCAATTAACTAGAAAGCATGTAACATAGGTGTGACACCATAGATCATTAATAAATGTGGTGACATACCTTCTTTCTCCATTTCCATATTACTTTCATCTTGGCATAAAAGCATTGTGCTTAATTGAAATAACTAACCCTTTCAATATGTCCTGAATCTTCAGGAACAGAGATTTAAAGAAGAAAAAAAGAGGCTGCTTGGGGAAAAGTCCTAAAGTGCTTTAAATTCCATGATTTACATGTCCCTCTTCACTAATACTGTGATAGTCTTGCCACTCCTAACCTTCTTCTTTGTATATAGACAGCTATTATCTTCCTGTGGCTTCCAGAATAACCTATAGTATGCCTTAGGCTTAAAGAGAGATTTTGCCTAAGTGTGTTTCTATATACATACAAGTCTTTAAAAGAGTTCTGGGACAGTTTAGTGTGGCAAGATAGGGATGGTTTAAAAAACTTTAAAAACTCTTATCTAGACTCCACAAGCTTTGACAACAGTCTTATTTGAAGGCTTTTATTGCCTTTAATTTTAAAAATGGTTCTGAAGCATCAACATATTTAGAAACATGCTATATATAGACTACATTAATGCAAGGTAGGGATACTTCACAAAGGATTTATGATGTATTTTTAAGTGGTGCTCAGTAATAACACTGCAACAGCCATTGCAAATACATTTACTTTAAGTCACCCCATCGATTATAAATAGCTTACTGAAAATACTAAGCAATTACATTGAAATGTGACATACTTTTTGAACAAGAGGAGGATATAGTTCTTGTAGATGTTAAAATTGCTTTATTCTATAAACACATTGTTCTTGGTATTCATAAATTGTTACATGCTATACACAGTGGGAAAACATAAAAGGAAAATTATCCAGCTTTTAGGATAGTAGTAGGGCTTGGGGAAAAAAAAAGTTTTTTCTTTCTCTTTTTAAGGTTTGTTTATTCTTGAGAGAGAGAGAGAGAGAGAGAGACAGAGAGAATGCAAGTGGGGGAGAGGCAGAGAGAGAAGGGAACAGAGGATCCAGAGAAGATTCTGTGCTGACAGCAGAAAGCCTGATGTGAAGCTCAAACTGACAAACCCTGAGATCATGACCTGAGCTGAGGTCGGACACCCAACTGACTGAGCCACCAGGTACCCCCAAAACTTTGTGCTTCACCACAAGTGGATTTTACTTCTCTGGCAACTCTAATGAGCCAACAAAAAGTTGTGTTTTTTCTCTATCGTCCTATCATGGGATCATCCCATTATTGTTATTAAGAAATGTTTATTAAAAAGTTACTATGTGCCAGCCCTGTACTAAGCTCAGAAGATGAAAATATTAGCCACGTGGATAGTTTCTATTCCCTTGCAGTTTACAGTTCAGCCAGTAATACAGAAAACTAGAAAGTATACTGTGCAGAAGTCTGCTAGCAGAATTGCAGAATGATAAAAGAGTACATAGCAATAAGGCAATTCTAGTCTGTGGGGATAAGGGAAAATATGTTATTTAAACTGAATTATCCAAGGGGAGTGAAATGCTTAGGGTCCTACAGACTGAGGGAATGGCCGGTATGCATGCCTGGAGGTGGGAAACTATGGCCAGATTAAGAAAGATGTTTGGAAGGTCATCAGTGTAGAACATGATGGAATGTTAAGGCTAGAAATGCAGGTATCAGTGAGGATTGGAATATCTTCTAAAGAGTGTGCACTTAATTCTAAAAGCGATATGGAGACACTGAAGCATTTTAAGTACCAAAGAAATTGTCATCAGATTTTAAGTAGATCATCCTGACATTACCATCATCTGTAGACTTCTGTATTAAAATAGAGTTCAATCTGGAGGTACCCCCACCCAGTTGCTGAACCCAGATTAACCTAGCAAGATCCATTCCCACCTGCATAGAAGACTTCATTATTTTTTGGTTTTAGGTTTGCTATCCATCCTACCCATCAAAGCCTTGACACATAGTTATTGCCTTTTTTTTGGTTGTTGTTGTTGTTAATGAACTATCTGGTCAACATGAGAGCGTTCTACCTTAATTTCCAGTGAATCTTCCAGCTTTCCTATCCTAAACAGTCCAACTGAGGCTCATTAAATAGAGTCTTTGCCGTCTGCCTATTCCTCATGTCCTTCTAACTTTTTCAGTAGTGTATAAGATAATATTTCTTTATTTCCCATCACTCTCTGGGGCTTTGACCAAAGCTGGATGGTCTTTTAAAATACTGTGCATACCAACAGTATTCAGACCTAGGATTCTCAAATGTTTGGACCTCATCCTGTCAGAACACATTCTTTTTTATTTTTATTTTTCCCTGTGGATCCATACTAGTCAGGATAGTTCTACTGTGCTTTATTTTCTGGAGTTTGAGTGAGTATGTATGTATGTATGTATGTATGTATGTATGTATTTTTAAAGTTTATTTATTTAGAAAGAGAGAGAGAGTGAAGATAGAGATTATCCTAAGAAGGCTCTACAGATAGATAGCATGGAGCCCGATGCAGGATTTGATTCCACAAACCCTAACACCATGACCCAAGGTGAAATCAAGAGTCAGACACTTAGCCAATGGAGCCACCCAGGCATTTCTGGAGTTTGTTTTTTATTTTATTTTTTAATCTTTAAAAAATTTTTTAAAAAGAATTTTTAATATGTATTTATTTTTGAGACAGAAACAGCATGAGTTGGGAGGGGCAGAGAGAGAGGGAAACACAGAATCAGAAGCAGGCTCCAGGCTCTGAGCTATCAGCACAGAGCCCAATGTGGGACTCGAACCCACAAACTGTGAGATCATGACCTGAGCTGAAGTCAGATGCTTAACCGACTGAGCCACCCAGGCACCCCTATTTTATTTTTTAAAAGAATACCTATACTGGATATACTTTTTCAAACTATATTATCCCTTTTCCCATCTGTGTTAATTGATATTTTCCAAATACTTGACCCCTTTTTCTCCTTAAATGCACATCCTAGAGACCCATGGTATATGTAATAGTATTAAATCTAACCTTATTGAATATTGATTTCAGCCAGATAAGCCCACATTTTTTTTTTTTTTTACAACTTCCTGAGTACTATAATCTAGACTCCTTGGCAATACACCAAAACTCCAAAAGACATAGCCCTTGAACAGCGTGGTCCTAAAAGTTCCCCTGAAGCAGCAGTGATATGTAACATGGTCCAAATGATTTATTTCATGGGAGACTGAAACTGTCCTAAAGCACTCATCAAGTTCTTACCATTTTGAGTTAAAGCAAAGCAGCAGATTAGAAACAATGGAATGTACTCATATGAGAGAGAAAAATGACAGCTATCAACAGAGGAAGAGCTCCAATTTACTTAATGCAAGCACAGAAAATATAAAGTATTGTAGAAGATACATAAAGCAAAACACATAGCAATTTAGTAATGCACATTAACAATTATGAGATCAAATCACCAAGAAATGGTTATATTTTGAATTATTTATTCTATTTGAGAAGTTGTTGAAATGTTGGTGTATTTTAAGATGATTTCTATCATAAGGGAGGGGAGTATAAAGAGGCAGTACTTAAAATGTTAGAAAAAATATGAATGGAAAATACTTTGGATTTTGAACTCATTGTTTTGAATGGAAGCAATATACTGCATTTAACTTTGTTTTCCATGTAAGATATGAATATTGTAAATAGGCCAAGATTTAGTAGAAAGATGATAGGCATAGGTTTATAGTCTATAGGCTTGGGTATTCTGATTCTTGATCTTACCAGTTGAGTGGCCTTTGGCAAGATATGTAACCTGACCCTCAATTGCCTTATTGGTAAAATAAGAATAATTAATCACTTCACTATCATGTTCTAAGGATTAAACCCTGTAAATAAAGTGCCAATACCTGACATATGACTTCTGAATAAATAAGTACCACCATAAAAGGTGGAAAAATTGTAAAAGGTTATAATTATCCTTAAGATAGTTTTACCCATCAGGGGACTCATTCTGTGGATATTAAAACAAACTTCAAACAAATACCCCAAAGAGTCTTCTGAATATTACTTACTCTACGTATGGAAATGATGCCAAACTTCACATATCAGAGGCTCTCGAGTACCATAGGAGTTTAGATATTCTGCAGACAAGGGCACCAAGGTCCAGGAAGGATAAGAACCTTGTCTGGGAGCATACAGATAATAGCAAGTTTGTATCTCCAGCCTAGGATATTTACTAAGCCTCTTGCCCTTCGGGGTTCATTTGGCATCTTAAACACCTTGCTGAGCATTGCTACTTTGTGTTCTATCATTTGAAATTAGTACAGAGGTGGCCTCTAACTTCTATGTGCATGACTTAGTGGGAAGTACTTGGTAGGGGGTATATAAGAAAAGTACCGTGACACTGCATTTAAACAGGAAACATATCATGCACTTATATTAGATTTAAAGTTCTTTTTTACTTTTCTGGGAATGGAATGTGAATCAGTACTACAAAATCTTTCCCAGCCACTCTTAGCAATGTTACTGAATTTAGCCATCATTTTTCTGCAAATAAATCAGATCTAGCTTGCCTCATTTCTTTCAATAAACTTGGTATCCTTCCACCTTGACCTGACAGTTCAGAATCATCCTTTCCTTCACCTATTTCCTCATTCTCTACATCCATTGAGCCACTAAGTTAGTTGATGCCCTTGGAAAATATCTCTTGTGTCCATTTCTCTTTATGTTCTTACCAGTATGGCTCTAGTCCAGGGGCTACATCTTTGGCCAATTGGACTCATGCCGAAATCTTCTAATTGGTGCCCTGTCCCACGCTTCTTTGTTATCACGTGCACTGTTTTAAAACACCTCTTTCCCTTTGTCACTGCCTTGTTTAGAGTCCTTTACTGGGTCCCCCTGGAATGTAAAATGAAACAGACTCCCTGGGCCAGTAGGCATCCCTTCTTGTTTCTGATGTATTTTGTTTCATATTATTGTTCTTTCTAATTTCTTATGACAAATACTTAGTTCTTTCATCCTTTGAATTCGTTTTTCTTACATGAACAGAAAGTGTTTCTGAGACTGCTACTTGTGATTATGAATCTGAAAACTCTTATTTTAATGAACGCATGTGTTTAACACACTATGCTGCGTTGATTTTTTTTTTTTTAAGTCACATGTATGAAAACCATTTCTAGCAGTGCTAGTTATCCTCTGCATTGGGATAGAATTGTTATTTTTCTTGGAAAAATTACATACCATGAGGTCTCCTGTTTAAACAAATTTTTAACTGTGTAGTATGTTATTGTTATTGGTAAGCATGATGTTGTAAGAACATCACATCCCTAGAACATACTCATCTGGCATGACTGGAACTTTTTCTGTATCTTTGAACAGCTACTCTCCATTTCTCCTGTCCCCAACACCTCATATCTGGCAGCCATCATTCTACCTTTTGTTTTTTTTGAGTTTGACCTTTTTAGATACTTCATATAAGGGCAATCATGCAGTGTTTTTTCTCCTGTGACTGGTTATTTCACTTAGCATAATGTCCTCAAGGCTCATCTATAGTGACACACATAACAAGATTTCTTTCTTTTTATGGCTGATTAATATTCCACTGTCTGCCTATATCATATTTTCTTCTATTCATTCATTAATGAACATTTAGGTTGTATCTGCCTCGACTTTTGTAAGTAATGCTGCAATGAACATGTAGTGCAAATAGCTCTTTAAGAACCTGACTTCAGTTCTTACAAATGAAATATACTCTTACCCATATGATTCGGCAGCCAAAGATCTTGCTATTTACCCAGAGGAGTTGAAAACATAGGTCTACACAAAACCTGCATGTTTATAGCAGCTTTGTTTTAATTCCAAAACTTAGAAGCAACCAAGATATCCTTCAGTAAATGGATGGACAAACAAAAAGGATTACCTCCATACAGTGGAATATTTCTCAGCACCAAAATGAAACAAGCTTTCCGGCCATGAAAAGACATGGGGACAATGTAAATGCATATTAGTAAGTCAAAAAGCAGACTGAAGAGGATACATATTGTGTGATTCCAACTATATGACTTTATGGAACAGGCAAAATTATGAAGACCATAAAAAGATCAGTGGTTTTCAAGGCTTTGGGGAAATGGAGGAATGCATGGACCGGCACGGGATTTTTAGGGAGAAACTACAGTGAAACTACTCTGAATAGCTCTATACTGGTAGATCCATGTCATTACATTTATCTACATGCACAGAATGTATAGCACTGGAGTGAATTCTGATGTCAAACTGTGGACTCTGGATGATAATGATGTCAGTGTAAGTTCGTCAGTTGTAACAGACCATTTTAGTGGAGGATGTTGATAATGGGGGGGGGGTGTTGTGCTCTACATGTGTGGTGGCAGAGAGTACAGGGGCAGTCTCTCTACCTTCTGTTCACTTTTGCTATGAGCCTAAAACTGTTGTTAAAAAAAAACAACTGTTGAAAGGTGATTTATTCACCACTATTAGAATATTATAGTATCATATATTTGACTATTTACCCTTCCCAGGGAACTTTATACAGTGCTGCTTGGCGCCCATCCATTTCATCTTGTGGGACTCCCCTTAGCATTAGTTTTAAGGCAAATCTACTGGTAACGAACTCCCTCGGTTTTTGTTTATCTGGGAAAGTCTTTATTTCTCCTTCATTTTTGAAGGAGAAAATTTTGCTGTATTTGGTATTCTTCATTGGCAGTATCTGTTTGGCTCTTAAAATAAAAATTTTTTTATTTCTTTGTTGATATTCTAGTTTTATTCAAGTTTCATCTTGATTTAATAGAGCAACTTTTTGATGTTACTTTTATTTCTTAAGTAAGCCAGATACTTCTATTTATTTAGGATCAGTTTCTGGAGATTTATTTAGTTCTTTAGCTTGGGTCACGTGTCCCTGTTTTTTCATTTGTCTCATTTGTTGGGATTTATGAAGTGTTAAAAACAGCCACCTCTCTTAATCTTTACAGACTGGTTTCATACAGAGGAGGATCCTTACCAGTTGGCCTGGCTAGAAATTCTGTGGGCCCCTGGGGTGTTTTCGGGGGTGTGATGTGACTTCTCTGGGTTTGTGCATGGAGTTTCTCAATTAGAGAGGCCTGGCTGATTTCTTGTTCAGGAGCTCATAATCTCTTATACCCTCTGGGGTCTGTCTGCAGAGCTACAAGATATGCTTCTACTGCAGCAAACTGCCCCACCCTCCCTCGTTCTCAGCAGTGGATACCAGGCATTAGAAGTACCCAGGCTGTCTGTTGGTGCCCAAAGTCAGGGCAGACAGATACTAGACCCTTGGCCAGCTCTCCCAAAAGCTGGATCACTGGATGCACATCTCCCTGAGGGAGAAGGCTTGAGTTGTGCACCTTCTGCAGATCATGCTGAGGACAAACCCTCCTCATCTCCCATCCCCTCCCAACACCAGTCGACTTTGTTCTCATTGACCCTCTTGTATCCAAATTAGGTCAGGTCTCTCTGAGCTTGAGAGCTTCAAGTGAGGTGAGACACAAACAGTCCCTATGGCAACCCTCTCAAAAGCAGGAACTTTGGACACATGCTCCACACTTGTCTTTGTCCCCATGGCAGAAGTCCTCAGCTAGGGAGTTCTCCCCCACTGCTGAGCTTGGGTCAGGGGCTTGGTGGCCGTTAAATAAAATTGTTCTGTCTTGTTTCGTTGTGGTTGGTTCTTCTCAGCTTTGTGTTCATCTTGGGTGCTGCAACTTCTTAACCGGAATATGGAAATCTTATAAAGCTATTTTGGTCCATATGTTGTTGTGAAATCAGTGTTTCCTTGGGAGAATGAAAGCTGGGATTTCTACTCAGCCATTGCCAATGCCATTCCTTCGTTTTTATTTATTTATTTATTTATTTATTACAAATAGTTTATTGTCAAATTAGTTTCCACATAACACCCAGTGCTCATCCCCACAAGTGCCCTCCTCCATGCCCACCCCTCCTCCCCCCCACATCCACCAGTCCTCAGTTTTTGTCAGCATTCAAGAGTCTCTCATGGTTTGCCTCTCTCCCTTTCCCCCACCATTTCCCCCTTCTTCTCCCCCTTGTTCCTCCGTCAAGTTCCTCCTAATCCTCCTATACGTGCAAACATATGATATTTGTCCTTCTCTGCCTGACTTTCTTTAATGGCTGAGTTATTTAAGGCTTCACATTTTCTTCTAATCAGTGCTTTCGCTGTGACCTCTAGGTCTATAGTGGGAAGTATCCCCAGTTTCTGTAATTTCTAAATACTAATTTTTCTTTTAACTTTATTTTTTATTAAAAATCATATAAGGTCTATATATTAATTTTTGGGGTTCACTTAAATTTGGTCACTTGTTACTTTTAATTTCTATTTCAAAAGGGCTATGATCAGAGAATGTAAGTTAGGAAACCTCAGTTTTGAAAATAGGTTAAGATTGTATTTGTGACCAAGTATGTGATAAATCGTTGTAAACACTCCATGAATATAATGAAAATTTATAGTCTCTATCCAATGAATAGAGAGATATTTCTTTGAACCCGTGGTATCAAGTGACATCATTAAATTCCTATGTAATTTTTTCTTCTAGTCTATCCAGTTATTAGAGAGGCATACTAAAAATATCATACTTTAAATTTTTACCACACTGTCCTGTGTATCCAATAGTTTTTATTTATGTATTTAGATATATTGCTAGGTGCAATAAGAATTTGTATATTAACATACCTTTCTTATTGCTTATGTTTTTGCTTTCTTATAATCATTTTATTCCATTTAGAATTTTTACCAAATTTTCTACTGTTTTTGATAGAAATATTGTCACTTCTGATTTTTTTTTTCTCTCTCTTTTGGTTGCATTTGCCTCCCTCCTTATTTTCACCTTTCTTTAAAACATATATTTTTTCCCTTTTTTAAAAAAAGTTTATTTTCAAAGAGAGAGAGAAAGAGCACATGCAAGCAGGGGAGGAAAGGAGACAGAGAATCGCAAGCAGGCTCCATGCTGTCAGTGCAGAGACCCATGCAGGGCTTGATCCCACCAACTGTGAGATCATGACCTGAGCTGAAATGACAGGTCAGATGCTTAACCAACTGAGCCACCCAGGAACCCCATTAAATGTGTATGTTTAATAAGATATGACAGTTTTATTTACATTTCACCTATTCACCTGGCAGTCTCTGTTTTTTAATGGAAAAGATTGCACATGTATTGTGCATGTGCATGTATAATTTATTTTAACATCCATAGTTGATGTCTATACTTTTTTAAACCATTGTTTGCTTTTTTTCCCTTTTGCAGTATTTTTTCTTTTTTTGGTCAAATTACTTCTCATTTTTCCTTTATAGCTGTAAACCTTTTATTAAAGTGCTAATATTCATATGAAGAAAATATTGTGCTAAAATGAATATTAGTAGCAACCTCACCAGAAAAAGGGAGACCTGAAAAGCACTGTGAGGAGGAAAGAGTAGCTCGAGCCCCTTGGCTTAAGTAATTGAGGTTATGTTCTGTATTATGTATAAACACTTTAGGTTCTAAATCCGACAGTCTTTCTCCTCCTCCATTATGAGCTGCCTCCCAGAATCTCTGTTGAGTCATTCAACATATGGAGTGCACAGAGTACAGTGTCTGGCTTCAGGGGCCATTCACTGGGTGCGAGGCTGGTGAATTTTATAGCTATTGAACTAAATAACCCCAACATTCCTTACAGCTCAAGAAAGTTTGATTCTATAAAGATCCTTATCTGCCCTTAAACAATTAAGAATTATGTATCTGGTACACTGTTCTGAAATCTTAATTAGATAAATCAAGAGAAAAGATATAGCAATGTGCATCTACCCAATGATTACTCAAGATCTTTCACCTTTATTACTTTTCCTCTGACCTGTTCCTTTTCCACTTATTGTCTGGCAACTCTCCCAGCCCTGTGGAGCATACCCCACTAGAATCAGAACATAGATTTTTACTGTGAGCCTTGGGCAGCAAAATGAAGTGAAGAGCTGGAAATTTCCAAGTGAATTCACTCTGCACTGGTAGGAAAACAAAACAAGTATGAGAAAGTCTTTTAAAAATGTGAATTTTAATACAACAGATAGCGTAGCACATTATGATCCCTTTGATATTTTTATTTGGATATTTAAGTAGTACACTTATAACTCTAAGAGGGTCATAGGGGCTTCTCTTATAATTCTCTAAACCAATTATACATCACCGTCTCCCAGACTGGTTATTTTTAAATGAGGATTTTTAGACTGTACTCCAGAGAATGGAACTTAGTTAATTTCACACGGGACTCATGAATCTGTATTTTGAAATTTCCTCTTGAATTACTTTGACCTGTTAAAAGTTTGAGGAACCGCTGAGAAAAATGTAAACCTCAACTTGCTGTTTCTTTAATCTAAGATTTGTATGCATAACAATGTCATGCTCAGAAATTTTGACTATTGTGAATGAACTGTCTGGCCAGTATGAATAGCTTAATTCCAATCAAATAAGTATTGCAGCCCATGTATCAAATTTAAAACACTTGGGAAACTTTACTGGAAGCTCCCATAATCAGCAGTCCATTGTAGAAACAGCCTAAAACCTGAAACAGAGTTTCTGTCTCTGTTTAATTAATTTTATCAGATTTCATGTGATCATTTTTTTGTCAGATCACATATTTAGATATAGAAAATATACACACACATATATAATGTTATATATTTTGTTATATACTTACAAATATATATTCTATATATCTATAAATTATATATGTATTTTTATATAAGAATGTTATAAGACACCAAGAAGGTAAAAATCTCAAAGCTACATTAAAGCTGAACACCAAGTCACCTTTTACTGTGCAACATCACAATCTGGCAAGAACAGAAGCACAAAACTTACCGCAGTGATTAAGACATGTTATTACCCACGACTTAATCTTGTCCTTCACATGCCAAAGAGCATTGACTTAAAGGAATGGTGATAGTAAATATTGTAAACATGGATGATCAGGAAGAGCATGAAAATGCAAGCTAAGGTGGCTTATTGATTACTTAGGAGAAGGTCACCCATTCATTCCATTTTGGTCTTATGTTTGGAGATTTAAATATATACGTACACGTGTGTGTATGTAACTGATGCTACTCAGTTTGAGACCACAATTTTACTTTCAACATATGTTGTATATGCACATTTACTTGTAGTTAGCAGTCTACTAGCACATAAATGGAATGATGCAAACTGAAATTACTTGCTATGAAAGCCATCTTTTCATCCAAACTATATCTTTGTTTTGATTTAAGATGTGACCTTGCTGTCCTCTTCCACTCCTAACGCTGTGTAAGGAATACTTAAAATGTTCAGAAAGATAGAGAGCAGTTATTAAGCCACAAGAATAATTATTATCAAGGAAGAAAAACTAATCAAGTTATTTAAAGGAATTGGACCTTAAACATTTTCATTGTTGTTCAGTATATTCCTGCTCTTCTTAACAAGTGAAGTGTTGCAGATGTAAATAGAGTTGTCCTTGGGGTCTTGAGTACTATTTTTAGTATGTAATGCACAGGGCAGAAAGTTTGTAGCTTACTTTCCTGATCATTCACATCTATAAATTGAATGACTTGTAATTTTCTCTTGGTGTTTGATAGGCAAATTGATTTTCACATAGTACTATGAATATACTGTGTATATACTTTATATACTCTGTGGCTTTTTTTTTTTAATATTTTTTATTTATTTCTAGGAGAGAGAGAGAGAGACAGCGTGAGCAGGGGAGGGTCAGAAAGAGAGGGAGTCACAGACTGAAACAGGCTCCAGGCTCTGAGCTGGCAGTCAGCACAGAGCCCGACGCGGGGCTCGAACCCACGAACCGCAAGATCATGACCTAAGCGAAAGTCGGACGCTTAACCGACTAAGCCACCCAGGCGCCCCATACTCTGTGGCTTTTTAATAATGAATTGTGTCTGTGTAGAAAGTGAAGTATCTTGGATGATACATTGACATCTTCAGCCACATGGGTTTTATGAAATGTATTACACACTAGTAAGAGGGCACCATAGATGTCTGAAATAACAGTGGCTCACTTCAGCCTCAAGTACACTCATGTTGCCTATTCAGTATGGCTCACTTGAGTAGCAGGTATCTGAGAAGTATTTGACCAACTTGGTGTTCTTAAGAATAATAATGGTTCTAATGTTAGAGACACTACAGGCAATAGCACAGCATGCTAAGTAAATGATTCATCAGGTCCCAGGGGCCCTACACTGCCTGAATCTCTGAGATTGTACGTCTTTAATCTATACTTTGACCCTTTATTCCTTCAACAAGACAGAGAGGAATTATCATAATATAAAGAAGGAAATTCATTTTGAAAGGGTGTTTACTGGGAAAAACAGGAAATCCCCATTTCTCAAAGGAAGATGGGATACTTATAAAATGATGAAGAACAAGTGAGGATTGTATAGGTTAAGCACCAAAATAATGATACAGAAAATTTGTGCAAAGAAAGGCTGGTGAGTCTGGGAATGTTTGAGAGAGGTTGTGGGCCCATTGTTGAGCTCTTACTAAAGTGAAAGGGACTTGGATAAGCGTGGAAGAGAGAGAAGGAAGGAAAGTCTGTGGACTATTAACAGCATAAACACAAACACAGAAATATTATACCTCTTGGCCTATTTAGAGGCAACTTAGAAATCTGTTTGGGTAACTATAGGTTTTTTGACAGGAAAAGGGATTATTTCTCCCTTTTGAAGGGAGAAGGGAGATTAGGACCAGAAAATGAGCAAGAGATATAAATAGACAATTCAAAGAACAAATTGAAGTTGCTCATTAGCATTTGAAAAATGTTCAAGGTCATAATGGTTGAGGGAATGCAGATTATCAAAGTTACCATTTAAACCTCTGAAGTAGGCAAAAGTTTAAAAGAGCTAAAGTACGTATTATATGGAAGATATGGAGGAATGCGTGCTATAATAGAGACTTATACATAGTGTACACTCACATCTGGTCTTCTCTTATTTTAAAAAAATATTTGAGAAGATTGACACATAATGCTACATTAGTTTCAGATGTACAGTCTAGTGATTCAACCTCTCTGTATGTTATGCTGTGCTCACCCCAAGTGTATCTATCATCTGTCACCATGTAACACTGTTACAATATCCTTGACTATATTCCCTATGCTGTGCCTTTTATTGCCATGACCTGTCCATTCCATAGCTGGAAACCTGTACCTCCCACTCCTTCACCAATTTTGCCCATCCCCCCAGCCCTCTGGTCTGCTTTCTTGCTGGACACCAGGATTGGCATTCCTTTGCCCTTTGGCAGTTACATGTGGCAATGCCACCAGGTCTGGCTCATCAGTGGACAATATGAATAGGTGTGAGTTCTTTATCAAAACACTTAATCATCATGGCAGTTAGCCTGTCTCCTCTTTTCCCCTGCTATCATGATTGTGGATTAGACTTTACATGATTGAGGCTTCCAGTTGATGGTTGAGATGACAGCTCAGTATTTATAGAAGCTTGAGTTGCTTCATAAAGAACATTTGGCTTTCAGAATTGTCTGGACTCAGATCTGATTTTACATGAATGAAAAAAAAGGTTTTTGTGTTCACCCCTAAAACTTTGGGATTGTTAGTTGCCACAGCATAACTGAATCTACTCAGGCTCATACAGGTATTTTCCTACACTGATGGAAGAAATGTGAAGAGTTAAGTCTTTTGAGGATGCAATATAACAGAACCTACTAAAATAAAAGATACATAAACCTTTTGGCTGATCAAATTCACTGTTGAGAATTTGTCCCATAGAAATGAAAGTACCAATTAGTAAAGCCATTACAAGGATACTTATTCTAGCATTGTGTTTTAAAGGCCAATAAAAGAAAATGCCCCCAAATCAGGGAATGTTTCCATAATTATGCTTCCTGTACCCAGCGACACATCACAGTGTCTTGGGCAGATTATTTTAAAGTGTCATTCCACAAAATATTATACATCCTGTAGAAACAATGAATTTGAGTTCCAGGATAGGACTGATCCAGTTTTTAAAAATAAATAAATATAAAAGCAATTATTAATATTTATTCATACATCTCTATAGGATTGTATAGTAGGGAGGAAAAATGGGAAAAGAGGCCTATTAGGTTGTAGATCTTGGTTACCTGGGTAGGTAGGGACGGGGAATGGAGAACTGACACAGTGAAGAGTATACATTCATCCTGTTCTGATTTCTGCATCCTGCTTCTTCCCTTCCCCTCTCGTGTACATGTTACATGTTACGTATATTTAATATTCATATGTATGAAAAATATCTTAAAGTATTTTTGAATACCAACTCCTCTGTTGGAAAGAGTTAGTCACTATAAGGAAAATGTTCAGGTGATCACAAGGGGTGCACTGATTAATAACACGGCATTTTCCAGAGGGTTAACCATGAGTCTTAATTCATCCTGGCACAGCCTTGTAAATAACACTCAAGGCTGTGAATTACATATATAATGGAAGAAACCTGGAGGAAAAGATATTTTAGATTTCAAGGGTTACCTCCCACATGCTGTCGTCCAGAGTTCCTACTTCATATCAGTTTAATATAAATATCCTACTTTAGTATCAATATATTTCAGGGCGCCTGGGTGGCTCAGTCGGTTAAGCATCCGACTTTGGCTCAGGTCATGATCTCACGGTTTGTGGGTTCAAGCCGTGTGTTGGGCTCTGTGCTGACAGCTAGCTCAGAGTCTGGAGCCTGCTTCAGATTCTCTGTCTCCCTCTCAGTCTCTGACCTTCCCCTGCTCATGCTGTCTCTCTCTGTCTCTCTCTCTCTCTCTCTCTCTCAGAAATAAATAAAATACATTTAAAAATTAATATCAATATACTTAAAGTAATTCTCATTTCCTATTTAACATCATTTATTTATTTTTAATTTAACATCGTTTTTGACTTCTTAAAACAGGGTATTCCTTGTTGCTTCTTCTAAACTAGATAGAATTAAAAACATGAGGGCACCTGGGTGGCTCAGTTGGTTAAGGGTCTGACTTTGGCTCAGGTCATGATCTCGGGATTTGTGGGTTCGAGCCCTGCATCGAACAGCTCAGAACCTGGAGCCTTCTTTGGATTCTGTGTCTCCCTCTTGCTCTTCGCCCCTCCCTCACTTGCTCTGTCTCTCTGTCTCTCTCAAAAAATAAACATTTAAAAAATGTTCCTTCTCAAATCTTACACTATCCCATTGTAACTCTTTTGGTCATTTTTTTATTCTTTGTATTCTTTTCTTTTGCATTTCAGCAACATAAATTTTACCTGCAATGTTTTTTTTGAAGGGGTAGACAATTGATATCTTTACCTCCATCTAAGAAGAAGGCTAAGAGGATTTTCCAAGGCAGAATTCTGCGTGTGGTCTCTCACAGCATCCTGACAACATAAATTGTCCTGGAACATCTGAAGAATGTAAATGCTGTATTCCCAGGGCACACTGCCATGGAATATTTTCCACATCACTTTGATTTTTAAATATTCACCTTATTATTTATTTTGATATGTCCCTTTCATAAATTCACACACAGAAAAGGAAGATAGTTTTAATTTTTAAAGATTTACCTAGCTTTAGTGTTCTTGGCCAATGCCAACCATTTGGGTTTGATAATACTTACACTAATACACTATTTTAAGCTTTCCAGAATAAATAATTACAATAAACAACAACTTTACTGAAACAATAGTTCATTATGATTAGTACATCATGATTTAAGAGGTACCGGTCTGAAAATATTTGACAAACATGAGCTAATTTCAATATCTTTCTTAAGATACTGGCCTTGTAGTGACAAGAATTTTAGTCAGTTTTGTGAATTCAAAGAAAGAGCTATAAAAAAAGGTTACTAAGTAGCATGCATCCTGCTGATTCCTTTGTAACTTGACTGAGATTTTGTTTCATAATACTGATGCTCAGATTATTTGAATAAATATTAACACGTTGCCAAATATAGACAATGCAAGCTTCATAAGAAGTTTTTCTCCCCTTTTACAGATTGGTTCATTACAGCATGCAGAAGCCAAAGCAATAATTAGCACGTAGTAGGCACTCAACAAGGTTCTTTAAGGAAATAAAATACAAATTAGAAAAAACCTGAGAAACAAATATGGTAATGAGTCTGGAGTGGGGTTTAATTCAGACAGACTGTTGAATTCTGGATTTGGTGGCTGGGCTGGTTAGAACTTTGGAAAATAGTCTTCAGATGGTTTGAAGAAGTGTCCTGTCTTCCAAATTAAAGATGTGATAAAACAGTTTCTTTAAACACTGTAGTAGAATGCACATAAAAGTTATCATTTTAACCTTTCTAAAGTGCACAGTGCACAGGCATTAAGTACGTTCACAATGTTGTGCAACCATCACCACTACCCATCTCCATAACTCACCTTCCCAAACTGAAGCTCTGTACCAATTAGATAACTCCCCAGTCTCCCCTCACCTCCCCCATCCCTGGTAATCAAAATTATGCTGTTTCTCTCTATGAATCTGAGTATTCTAGGTGGCTCAAAGAAGTGGAATCATATAGCATTTGCCCTTTTTTGTCTGGTTTATTTCACTTAATAAAATAGTTATTCTTAAGCCTAGGCATAGTATATACACTAGGTAATTTGTAAGAAGAACAGATCATCATTTTTTAAAAAATTTTATTTATCTTTGAGAGAGAGACAGAGACAGCACGAGCAGGGGAGGGTCAGAGAGAAAGGGAGACACAGAACTCAAAGCAGCCTCCAGGCTCTGAGCTAGCTGTCAGCACAGAGCCCAATGCAGGGCTCGAACCCACGAACTGCGAGATAATGACCCGAGCCAAAGCTGGATGCCCAACCGACTGAGCCACCCAGGCGCCCCAGATCATCACTTTTATAAAGAAAACCCTTTGTCCCTTCTTAAGAGTTTTCCATCAAGGCCTGAGTTAAGTGCATCCTGTAATTAGAAACTCCTTTATTAGAGTTTATGATAAATGCCTAGTTTATGATATGAGCCCTGCCTTACTTAAGGCACAGTAAAGGCTCACACCCTGAAAAATGACATTTGGGTGTTGGTATTACTGGAACTTCTGATGTGTTTGTCATGTCAGGAAATTGTTTACTATATTTAAGGATGGAAAGTGTATCAGACCTAATGACCTTTTGGAGTATTTCCCAATAAGAAAAAGTTGTTCACATTTCTTAGTAGCATTAATGTACATTTAATTACTTAGTATGCCCGTGGTATAATTTTTCTTTCCTCTAAAGGTAGGTCAGCACATTAGAAAGGTTAAGAATCTCATTCTAATTGGAGCCACAAAATATCGTTAATTAAATCCCCACAGGAGTCCCTCTGGATTGAACTACATATATTGAACTCATAGAAGATTATACAGTGTAAACCTTTTACTTCTCCAAAGGAGTATAGCATACTTTCTTTTCCAATTATGATCTTTAAAATGCACACTTACATCCTTTTTCAAGCTGGCTATAAGATTTGTAAATCTCTTTCACAAGAAAAGTGTCTCTTTGAGTGCATATTTCATTAATAATACCAATATTACTAATAGACCATGCAATGCCTTCACCCTTCAAAAGAGATGCCCAGTGGTAGATTTTCATTTTCTGGGTTTTGATGCGACAAAATCATAACCAGGTTTTCTTTATGTCTTTCAATTCCCTTTACAATGAATCCTTGTGTAGACTATAGTAAAAGGATTTCAGAGTCCCATCAGAGAAATTAAGTGGTCCAATCCTGTCCTTCTAGCAAAATTGTGCTCATAACACAGCATAACCAACTTCCCAAGTGTACTTTGAAGCATTTTTACTGTAGGTAAATTCAAAGTATAATTTTACCTTTTTTTATAGCTCCATTTGCCCTCCGGTGATCCATATGAAGTTCAGGCAATTCTGTGTAGTTCTTTTAAAGTTTATGTGGTTTTCCCTGGAAAGAGTTAGATGTGTCAATAACTGTTGCCTGTTGAATTTTTTTATTGTAAATTCTAAAACGGTGTCTTGTATAGAACTCTCATACCATTGCTGCCCACTTATGAAAGGTAAATGTTCAGACTTGCTTGATACGACTAATAAAGCTGTTGATGATATTTTCCACAGAACTATTCCCTGTGGGTTCTGAACCACCTGAGAACCAACTGAGAAATAGATATAAAATTCAGCTACCAAATATAGGCTTTCCCCACCCCCTGGAATATCTGTATTTGAAGGAAAAATCTTGGATTTCTGATCAGAATGACTTTTTAATGTATTTCTCCCCCACCACCCATTCAGTTAACTGAGCAGAGAAATTCTACTCCCAACTTCTGGGCTCCTACCTATCCCTTTAATATCAGAAAGAAGAACACAGTCACTCAGTATGCAGGGTAGGTTGACAAAAGAGATACAGTGGGCCACTCAACATATGAGCCCTGCCCAAAAGGAGACTATGGACCAGTGGACACCAGCCTCTTTGCTTCTCACCAGTCAGATGAAGGATAAGACAAGGGTTAGTTACAAAGCAAGTTAGCTGAGAAGAGACACTGCCCAATACTTCCAAGAAAGTGGCATTTGCAGTTTTGTGTGCCAGTCATAAGTCATGAGGAAGGAAATGATAGCATCCCCTAAAGAGAGACTGCCAGTGAACTTGTCTTTGTTGGCTTCTCCTTTTACTCTTTAACTGCTTCTCCTCCCCCAAACCATCTACCTTATGGTACAAAATATCTCCAGTTCATGTGCATCTTTCTCTGTCTCTTGCTCTGTGTGCTCTCATGTTTTGCCTGCTAAACTGGTTATTAGTTGTGCTTTAGAACATGGTTCAAGCATTAGTTTCTCTATTAAGCTTTTCTTGACTCTGTTGGGTGGACATGACTCTTTTATCTCATATGTCCTCAAGGCATGTTATGCTTCCCTCACTATACTTACTAGCCTGTGCTATCATGACATCTTTTGTGTCTCCCTAAACAGATTGTAAAAACACAGAAAATATGGCATATAATGTGCTTTTGAATGAATGAATGAATGAATGAATGATGAGTGAGAAACCGTAAGTACAGGGTGCTGATACTAGTTTTACCACTAACTGTGTTATATCCATTCTTTTCATTTAATCAATATTTAAATAATTTATTATATAACTTTCAGAGTTACACGACATGGGTAATATACTTAATCGAATCGATATATAGTTATTGGGCACCTATTTTATATGTGCTTTAGTGCTGTATGTTAGGTAAATAGTAGTTAAGGAGGCAAATACAGACCTTATCCACCTGAGCTTAATCAAGAATTCACTAGCAATCAAGAATGTAAAGGAAAGGAGGATATTTCTGTTAGGATGTAAGCATGGCAATGGTGAACACCAAATTGAAGATGGAGTTAACACATGTTAGATTCCAGATGTGGGAAGAACTATGGCCTGTCTGGATTCAGCATGGCAGAAGTGTAGATCTTCTGGGGGGAAATACCTGTGTACCAGGAAGTGATCTAAGTACCTGCAAAACAAAACAAAAAACAGAAACGAAAACAACAACAAAAAACAAAACCATGTATCACTCACCACAATCTCATATCATATCACAGGTTAGAACATCAGTGTAAAATGAGGCTGGCGGTAAAAGGAGGGAACAGGTTACACAGAAAGTTGAATTCTAAGTTAATAAGCTTGAATTTTAGTTTGTGGTGGTGAAAACCATTGTTGGACTTTATTATGTTTTAGAAAATTTGTAGATACCCTGAGGAAAATGCATCAGGTAGGGGAGGGCAAGACCTTAGTTACCCAGGAGACATGATGTCAATCTTAGTAGCAGTCATTAATCATAGAGACTGTTGGTTTGAAAGTAGTAAATAATCAAAGAGACAGAAAGGGAGAAATGCCAGACTGGATGATTCACTTGATACATGGTTTGAAGCATGTGGATAGCAAAACACCTAACGTGATAGTTCTGGGACCAAATTGTTCAGTAAGGAATACACTCATTAGGAATATGGAGGATTAGGTAGCTTGAGAGGGGGAAGTATTTATTTTATTTTACTTTATATTTTATTTTATTTTATTTATTTTGTATTTATTTATTGGGAGAGCACAAGCAGAGGAGGGGAAAAGAGACAGGGTCAAAGGATCTGAAGCGGGCTCTGTGCCGACAGGCTTGACAGCAGCAAACCCAACATGGGTCTCAAACTTACAAACCACAAGATCATGACCTGAGCCAAAGTTGGATACTCAACTGACTGAGCTACCCAGGTGTCCTGGGAGGTATATATTTTTTATTTATATGTTGAACTTGAGGTATCAGTTCATCACAAGAGGTAATATCCAATTTGTATTTGTCTGTATAGAGCTGGAGAGGCATGTAAGGAAAGAGGCAGTGGATGATGCCAGGGAGGAAGTGCTTTGAGAACGTGCAGGAGAAACCCCTAATTTGTTATGGCTGGTGGTTAAAGAAGGCTTTCCAGAGAACATGATCTTAAATGATACGCAGAATATCTCTTAGCATCAAATTAAATTGAAGCACTTGACCTTTAACCTTTCTGCAAGTTTTATGATACTACAGTAGTCATTCTTTGAAAATGTAATAAGAATTGACATTTGTTGGTCAGTGAAAATGACTTTGAAATGCTACGATACCCTAGATGCCTTCTAAAATATACAAGAAAAAATCAATACATGCTTAACGTAGTTTAACATTAAATGCATTCCAATATTCTGAAGACTAAAATCTAATTTCTGGCAGATATGGGAACGATTAATCAAAATATTTGCCTAAGAGGAATTATAATGGCTAGTATTTATTGAGGGCTCACCACATGCCAGCCTATGGTAATGTAAGTTTCCTATGCGGATTAACTCACGTAAGGCTCACATCAATATCGTCTTATAGGTAGGAAAGTTGAGGCATATAAGGTTAAGAGTTAAGTGGGCAAAGCCTACTCCGAACCATGACAGGCTGGCTGGAGAGTCTGCACCACCATTGATCTATCTTGTGGCATAACCCTGCCCCATCCCTCCACGTAAACAGCTGATAATATTCTCAGCTGCATTGAGCCCTGACAAAACTGTATTAATAGTGAAATTTGAAGGCATTAATTTTTAAACATTAGATTATTTGGCCAAAATAAAATGGAGGGTTTTTGTTTGTTTGTTTGTTTGTTTGTTTTTTAGTGCTCCACTCAGCACAATTAAAATAACTGCACAATCCTCCCGGCTTCGTGTTCTGTTGTGGTTAGAGTCTGGGGATCACACAAAAAGCTGATTCGGTGCCCTTTTAATCATAGCTAGATAACATATACCAGTAGAGTTAAAGAAAGTGTAAAGATAATTAAAATCCCAAATTAATTTTTCTTCTCAAGTTCTAATGCTTTATTAGCAAATAAGATTACTGTATTATATAATCAAAAGTTGTTGAAAAAGAGACTCAGAAGATGATAAAAATCAAGCTCCGAACAAACATATCCCTATATAAATGTTTAATCAAACACATCTTCTCTGCCTTGCTTTAGATCTTCCCTTCCCTATGTTGTTCCAGATAGCTACAAGACTGTCAAAAGTAAACTTTTAGTGAAATTGTATCAGTTCTCCACTGCTCTCCCCTCCAAGTACAGGGTAGAATACTCTGGTTTCTCTTCAGATCATATAAATCTTTCTCCTTTTACAGAGTAGAAACACAATATGCCCTTTTCTTCTCAGCAGATTTTCCATGACGACCGTTTTCTCGCACATACACACATCCATCCTTCCCACCATCTTTCTTACCTTTAAGTTTCTTCAGGTGGTCTCCTGAGCATATGCTTACTTCCTACTTCCGTTGTCTGCCATTCTTTGTTCTGAGAAGTTAAAAATTTGATGCACATCAAGTTGATCATCACAAAAGCGATGCTACAAGTAGATACAGGTATATCAAGGAGCACCAATGCCTTCTGTTTCAAAGAAAAATAAGACAAAAATCAGAGCCGCCCTCCTGAGCTCTCCATCAACATTTCCATGTACTCTCCCATCCTCTTTCAATTAAAACTGTGTCTCTATCTCTTGAATGCTGACAAAAACTGAGGACTGATGGATGTGGGGGGGAGGAGGGATGGGCATGGAGGAGGACACTTGTGGGGATGAGCACTGGGTGTTATGTGGAAACTAATTTGACAATAAACTATTTGTGAAAAAAATAAATAAATAAAAACTGTGTCTCTAGAAGCAGTAGCCTCAAGAGAAATAAGCCACTATTTTTTTATTCAAGCTTATAGGTTTTTCTGTTTTGTTTCATTACTAGTTACAAGAGAGTTATTTTTCTGCCACAAATGTGCTGAGTTTCAGCTTCATTATGGGCTAAATAAGCTTTTATGTGTTGGCCATGAGACACACCCTACTACCATTTATAACACTGTTTTCATGGGAGAAAATGCTGTGAGTTCCACACAATCAATTTTCAAATGAACTGCTGGAGCATCACCTGTTTGCCAGTCAGGAACTGCCTTTAGGGTTCTGACTCTGTCCCTGCTGGTCCTGGACGTGTAACGAAAGTTCTGTGTGTTTGGCTGTGAACGCTCAACCTCAGTTCACAGAATGTGGTTTCTCTCTCTTTCAGAACAACATGGCTAAGCCTCTGACCCAAACAGGAGTCTACTACAGACACTTTGCACATGGCTTTCACACCTTTGATATGGAATTGAATAAATATGTTTGGTTTCTTTTTTTTTTTTAATTTATTTATTTCTAGGAGAGAGAGAGAGAGACAGCATGAGCAGGGGAGGGTCAGAGAGAGAGGGAGTCAGACTGAAACAGGCTCCAGGCTCCGAGCTGGCAGTCAGCACAGAGCTCGACGCGGGGCTCGAACCCACGAACCGCGAGATCATGACCCGAGCGAAAGTCGGACGCTTAACGGACTAAGCCACCCAGGCACCCCAAATATGTTTGATTTCTAGTCTTTTAGTAAATAAATATTTTACATGAAGAATCTCAACTTTATCTTTTCCTTTTAGAATCTTTAAAAAACTTGTTTTAACACTTATTTATTTTTGAGAGACAGAGAGATCGTGAGCTGGAGAAAGGCAGAGAGAGAGAGAGAGAGAGAGAGACATACACACATACACAATATCTGAAACAAGCTCCAGGCTCTGAACTGTCAGCACAAGGCTCCATGAGATCATGACCCCAGGTGAAGTCAGATGTTTAACCAGCTGAGCCATCCAGGCACCCCATAACTTCATCTTCCTAATTAGCCAAGATTCCTAGGAACTTGTCTGTCATGGTCTCTCATTCTTTGTGTGTGTGTGTGTGTGTGTGTGTACACATTATTTTTTATCTTTCCTATTTTCTTGTCCACTTTAATTCCAGAACATAATCAGGTACTTCTAAATTCCTGGCAAGTCTTCTTAGAAAAAGTCGCAGATGGGTTTTAATTAATTATTCAATTTATTAGCCCCTATAAAAATGTGTTAATAGAATAGACTGTAATAAATTGATCCATTTGCATTAACATAGTCATGTAAAATATTTTCCTGGAATAGAGAACACACTGTAGGCATGAAAGGGAACAAGAGGAACTACAAGAAGATTATTTAGCATTAATCCATGTTGGGAGATGTTTAAAGCTTGGATAAGGATGGACATGGTGAAAATGAAGAGAAGTGGTTGGATTCTAGATGGATTCTGAAAACAAAGCTGCCAAAATGGAGTGTGTCAGAGAAGAGAGAAGCCAAAAATGATTCAGAACTTTGTGCTTGACCAAGTAGAAAAATCAAATCGCTGAAAGTCTTCATAGAGAGTAAGTAGGATGAGACTGAGTACCACAAAGTCACTTGGATTTGTTTAGAGATTCTCCAAGCCTTTGAGGTAGAGACATTGAGTCAGAAATTAGATATATGAATGGTAAAAATTCAGCATTAAGAGGATAAAGGTTATCTCTGGCAATGGAGGATATGCATTTTTCTGGAACATTTCTAAGAATAGTGGTAGGATGCTGGGCAGGAAACCCTAGCAATAGAAGAGAGAGGCACCACACTTAGAGAAGTTAAATGACCTGGAGGTCACACTGAATGGCAAAGTCAAGATTAAAGCTAAGATCTATCTGACGAACTTGGCAGCCTATTCTTACCCACTATAGTGAAGTGCCTTATAAATTGTAGTTTCTTTTTTTTTTTTTAAACATTATTCCAAAGAAGAGTTCTACCCTCATTATCAAAGCATTTTACAATCATTTTGGACACATATGTACCTCTGATCCATGATACTTGTTTTCTCTGTGACATCATAGATTCACCAAATATTTAGTGCTATTTTCAGGTTTCCCTTTCACCCTGTATTCACCCTGTCTTCTAGATTTCTTATCCAACATAAACACACAATAGAAACGCTTTGATCTTTCACCCAGTGCTGATGGACTGTATCATATTCCACCTAAATTCATATGCTGAAGTCCTAACCCCCTAGTGTGATGGTATTTGGAGATGGGTCCTTTGGGAGATGATTAGGTTTACAGGAAGTCAGGAGGCTGAGGCCCTCATAATGGGATTAGTGCCCTTATAAGAAATGCCACCAGAGGGCTTACTCTCCTTCCATTTCTGTGTCATGTTAGGACACGATGGAGAAGACAGCTATTTGTAAATCACGAAGACAGCTCTTGACAAGACCTAATCATACTATACTCTTGTCTCAGACTTCTAGCCTCCAGAACTATAAGGAAATAAATTCCTGTCATGTAAGCCACCCAATGTGTGGCACTTTGTAATGGAAACTTGAACTGAGTAATACTCTGGGGAAATTATGTTGAGTGTTTTAAACACTCACCAATGTGCTTTGTTATACCCTGGACTTCGTTTCTCATATGTATAAGGCATGTAACAGTTTACAAAGAATTTTCTGCATCTTTTTCTTCCTTATTTGATCATGACAACAACCCTGTATATGGAATGTGGATCATGGATCATGGATGTCTTAGTAGAGATATAACACACCCATCCCCTGGCCTCAACCTTGGTAAGTGGTGGTAGGTGGCAGGGGTGAGTGAGAATAAAACTCAATTCTTCTGATTTCAAACCTTGTGCTCTTTCCATGTTAAGAGGCCTCCATACCACATATTTGCCAAGCAGTGAAGGGAGAGAGGTAGTTAATAGCATAGCCCATGGGAACCAAACCCTGAGCTTAAATCCTGCCTCTACTACTTTTTACATTAGTGACTATTAAGGCAAGTCACTAAAGTTTCTATGTCTCTGTTTCTTTGAAAGGATTAAATGAGCCAATTCATATAAAATGCCTCAGACAGTATTTAGTTCATAGAAAGCACCCTGTAAACATTAGTAATAATTAATATTATTTTTCTTATGATGTGTTTCTGAGAGCTGTGTGTTGTGTCCTCACCAAGTCATTAGTACAAAAGAGCAAAAAAATCACTGTTTAACTTTCTCTTTCTCATATGTTGTTTTGTTCCACACTGATGGTTACATATGATATTTATCATCTATTTTATTATAGCTACAAAGATTAATTTTCCATAATTCCTCTATGTACAGGCTGAGAGATATTAGTAATCAATTAAGTCTCCTCTAATCGTCCTCATTATGGACAGCTGGGCAAAAAGCAGCTAATCTCTCTCTCTCAACCTTTGCCCTCTTTCTCTCTCTAGATACATTTGTCTATTGCTTACCATTTAATCATCATAAGATAAATCCTGCTCTCATTATGAAACAAATTTATTTCCTCTAGAGATCATTATTTACTATTAATAACTTTCTCCTAATGAAGCCAATCGTTTCACTGGTTTGCCTCTACTTGCCTGTTGTATTCTATGGGATATTTTCATAAAAATTGATTTAATCTGCTCCTATTCCCATTCTCTCTTTCAACTGAGCAGTGTGTTTTGTTACTGTTTTCTGCAGCCTATTAAAGTTAGAATCCTTCTAATTTTGAAAACAGCCCTTTTATACTATTTTACCCCAATCGTTTTCCAAACGCACCATGTTAGAAACTCTTGACAGAAGATGGAACAAGGCAGAGCCCTGTTTCTGCTTTTAATAAGGACATTTTAGCAGTAACTTGACATGTCAGTTATAGAAAAAAGTATGATTCAAAATGGACTGTTAATCACTTTAATAGAGCATGTCAGTATGCATATCCTTTGTGATTGTAAATATCAGTGAGAGTGTAATGGGTACTCCCACAGTCTCCAGAGTGAGCCTGCCTGAATTTGTGTCTGGCTTTCCTCTGCCTATGTTTGGTGACCTTCATCATCCCTGGGCCTCCTTTTTCTCATCTGACAGTCGTAAGACTATGGTGAAAATTAAGGGAGTCAGAGATGTGATGCCAGTCAGATGTCATATTACACTGAGAAGCAAACTACAAGCTCTGTGGATTGATTTCTCACTTACACAAAGGCACTTATGGGCCTGGGTAGGCCTGGGGCCAAGTGACTGCCCTGCAGCTGCTCAGCCTCCACACTGCTTGAATCCTGTAGTTTAGCCATCTGGACCAGAGGCCTCTGCTTTGTCTCTTGAGACACAGTAGAGGAGGACTGGGATGCACTTCCCCCTGCCACAGCCCAGTAGTGACACATGCCATCTCATATATCTCTGGCTAACTCAAAGAAGCTCCCCCACCCATAATGAGGAGAAAAAAAGGAATGTTTGTTGAATGTCATTGCTTCTGCCCCAGGATATAAAACACTCAGAGCAATGCTGGCTGCAGAGTAAGAACCCAGTTCGTGTGAGATATTGTTGTTACCCATTGCAGAGCCAAATGTGGTGCTAAGGAGTCAAGGGCCAGGCTGTGGCCAAGGGCAGATATTAACATCTGAAGAAAAGGAACTAGGAAATAGATTTGCATATTCAGAGGAAAACCCTGTCATTCATCTTGGGGTTCTCATCTCTGCCTGCTTTAAATTCAAATTGCCTTTCCCAGTACTGCTACCTAAGAATTTTGTGTCATTAAAACAGCCTTCTTACCTTTCATAATTCAGTTATCTCATTTGTAAACTGGAGGTAATTATAGCTCCTTCCTCAGAGGACACATTATAAATGGCTAATTGTTCTAAAGTGGTAGATCACACATAGTCAGAGGTTGTTTCGGGTCTTATTAATCAAGGATGTACAACTTTGTATATGCTCTTGATCACTTTGTTCTCAATTTCAACATCTGTTATCTAGACGCTACGGTTGATATTATCTCTAAGAATTCCTCCTTACTCTCTTATGAACCAATGAGTCTCTATGTAAATGTGAGTGTCTCTAGGCGGCAGGGGCTCTTTCTAACACAGTTAGGATGAAGCTCACAAGATTCCCAGTCATATGCCTTTTTCTTCACGCTGAGTTATTCTCCAATTCCCAGGATTAAAGCTGACTTGAGAAATATTTTACTACTTCTAGCCCCAGCTTGGGAAACTCTATATCAAGTTATTCTAGTTTTTATTCAACCCCTATTCATATTCATTCACTTTATTGGCTCCTGCCTTCTTCTAAAGGCGCAGCCCTATATGGCCCATTGTTTCATCTTTCAGATGAAGGCCATTCCCTACTCTGATGGACGGAGTCCGTCCTCCTCTCGTAAAACCTTTCCCGAGCATGGAAGCTGAAACTCAATCCTGCAGGCCAGAGCCTACCCTTCAGTGATAGCCATCATTGTCAAAAATAGTTGCCTGTATATCTAGACATCTAAAGATATTTCTGTGAATTCTCTAGAGATATGTTTAGCTCATTAGTTGAGACATTCTGATACTTCACTAACCAACTTTTTGCCTGGTCGATGGCAAAAACCACATGCCTACTGGGGTTTGCCTTGCGAATCTCACATTTAACAGAGGGTATGGTCCAGGGCTGTGGACCAGGCCTAGTCTGTCCTGGTCACCTTCCTGGAATAAGGCACCCATGCTGTACTGATCCCAAGAATTCACATGCATGATATCTATCATGGTATCATTGGCAGAGAGATGAATTAATAAATGTTTCGCTCCACCTCAGGCTCTCTAATGGGGTGTTTTAAGATGCCCAGTAAGCAGTAGAAGAAGATACTTAAGAGGTAACACATCAAAGCAACATCCAGAAATGGACTTTAGAAGTGATTTCTTTTTGGAGCACCTAAGTGGTTAAGTCGAATAAGCCTTCACCTTCAGCAAAGGTCATGGTCTCATGGTTTGCAGGTTTGAGTCTCGCTTGGGCTCTGTGCCAACAGCTCAGAGCCTGGACCCTGCTTCAGATTCTGTGTCTCCTTCTCTCTCTGCCTCTTTCATGCTCATGCTGTCTTTCTCTCTTTCAAAGATAAACATTAAAAATATTTTTAAAGAAGTAATTTCTTTTTTAAAAAAAGATCTTATTTTTAAGTAATCTCTTCACCCAACATAGGACTCAAACTTAGACCCCAAGATCAAAAGTTTCATGCTCTACCAACTGAGCCAGTCAAGCACCCCTAGAAGTAATTTCTTTTAATGCTGACTTGCATAGGTAGCACATATGAAGAATATTCAGATTGTGAATCGAACAGAACTTGGTTCAAACCCTGGCTTTACCACCAACTATTTAATTCATCTTAGAGTAGTGTTTTGATTCCTCAAGTGCTCTATTTCCCTGTCTATAAAGTGGAAATAATAATTTTAATGAGTTATCATAGTTGTGACAGTCAGATTAAATACAATAATAGTCCACGCTTAACATGGCCATGTGACTTTGGGGAAGCCACACAAACTGTCTTAATTGCCTCATTTGTTCATAGAGATAATAAGAGTGCCCACCATGTAAGATCACTGTGAGGATTAAATGTCATAGTATGTTGCATTGATTGTTACTAGTCATTAGTATAAATTACCCAAGTTCTTTCATAGAGCCATGAAAGATAGGAAGGTTATCACTCAGCCACGCTGTGGCCCTGGGCTGCTGTTAGGTTGCAATGAAAAGGAACCAGGAAACTTTTTACTCGAGTTTAAGGATGGTAGTTTGAGTTGTACCAACCAAATCCCTGTGGCTCCACTACTAACAAAGTGAAACCACTGGTAAGATTCTTATAAAACAGAATGAGTAGCTGTGATCTTCTGTCCTCTGCCTGACTGGTCTTGAGTAACTGACTACCCAGAGATTAGTATGCTTGCATTTAGACAGTATTGAATGACTTGATTTCTGAAATTCTGTATAACTCTAAAATTTACTGAATATCTAGCACATAGAAGCCTGAATCTTCTTTGTCATACATCTTGAGCAACATTTTTTAAACCTTAGTTTTGAAAATGTTTTAAACATGGAAGACCAGCCTACAGCCTTGCAAATTAAATACTTACATGCATGAAAATATGGTAGGTAGAAAAAAATTATAGGGCTATTTGTTACCATATTATTATCTCAGTATCTATCATACAGAGGTATTCATGAATTTCACATTTTGGCCTTTCCCATTCTTTTCAATTTTAAATAATTTTTAATGCTCTCTTTTTTCTTCATGAACTTTTTTTTTTACCTTTTTTTCTTCTCTACATAAAACAGATATTCTAATATTCATGTGTAAAGCTGTATTGCTTGATGAAGGTAGAAAAGAGAAGGAGAAAACAGCAGGAATCCAGACCTGCTTCACTGGGCTATTAGGAAGTTTGAAGTATTATTTGAGTTACCTCCTGAAAGAGGTGGTCCAGGTCAAGTATTATTAACTTTCTGTTTTTGGTTTTGGTTTTGTGTGTGTGTGTGTGTGTGTGTGTGTGTGATATAACAATTCAATCAGAGTCTTGGAAAAGGATTCTCTGCTTATTATTTTTGTTTTTTTGTCATTGAAAGTTTTTCAAACGCTACACAAAGTCCCTGAAAATCTAAATGGGACAAAGTTACATTACATATTTCAGAGCCCAGGACTACAATTATGCTAATGTAATTAAGCTTCATGAATATAGTATGCAAATCAAATTGTCAAGAACTATACCAAATAGAATTGTTCTTAAAGATAGAACAGATTGGTTCTGAAATTCTTATAAGGATCATTGTTTCATAAATTCCTAAGTAGTGTATCATTTTGTGCGATGGAAAAAGCACTTTAAGAACATCACCATCAATATTTAATTTACACACTTTTCTCCTTGGAAGTGACATATTTTGATGTAAAGAGGAGAAAAATTATGTGTTTTAATACAGAGTTTTAAAATATCAATGTCTGGAAATGGTTTGCATGTTATATCTTTTTTTCCAGCTTTATTGAAATGTAATTGACATATGATATTATGTAAATGTAAGGTGTACAATGTGATGACTTGATATACATATTATAGATATAGATATATATGTATTACAGAATGATTACCACAATAAGGTAATGTATCCACACATCCATCACCTCACACAGTTACCTTTTTTTATTGTGAGGATTTTTAAGATTCAGTCTCACAACTTTCGAGTATACCATACAGAGTTGTTACCTTTGGTCACTATGAAGTACAGTAAGAACTTACTCATCTTATAACTGGAATTTTGTACATTTTGACCATTTCTACTTATTTCATCCACCTGCCAGTCTTCACCTCTGGTGACTGCCAATCTGTTTCTAGGAGTTCATTTTTTTTTTTTTTTAATGTTTTATTTATTTCTAGGAGAGAGAGAGACAGCGTGAGCAGGGGAGGGTCAGAGAGAGAGGGAGTCACAGACTGAAACAGGCTCCAGGCTCGAGCTGGCAGTCAGCACAGAGCCCGATGCGGGCTCGAACCCACGAACGGCGAGATCATGACCTGAGCGAAAGTCGGACGCTTAACCGACTAAGCCACCCAGGCGCCCCCATTTTTTTTTTTTTTTAGATTCCACGTATAAGTGGGATCATAGAGGATTTTATTTTTTCTTTGAATTTTATTTTACTTAGCATAATGTCATCTAGTTTCCTCTCTGTTGTTGTAAATGGCAAGAGTTATTTCTTTTTTATGGCTAAATAATGTGTGTGTGTGTGTGTGTGTGTGTGTGTGTGTGTATTCCACATTTTTTTAATCCTTTTTTTCTGTTAATGGACACTGACATTATTTCCACATCTTAGCTATTGTGGGTAATGCTGCAGTGACTATGGGGGCACAGACACCTCTTGAAGGTGGTCATTTTATTCCTTTCAGATACAGACTCACAACTGGAATTGCTGGGTCATAGGGTAGTTTTATTTTTAACTTTTTGAGGAACTTCCACTCTGTGTTCCAGAGTGGCTGCACCAGTTTAGATTCGAGGAAGCAGTGTTAGGGATTCTCTTTTCTTCATTTTCTGCCAACACTTAATATCTGCTGTCTTTTTGATGTTACATCCTCTATGTGAATAGACTTTTCTGAAGTTGAAACATACCATGATATACCACATTACCTTTGATGAATAACAGCTTAAACAGAGATGTTCTATGTGGTGTTGATTTTTACCCCATAAATATAATAACAAAAAAGTGGATCTGAGCCATCACAGTGACCTGAACTTCCTTAGCAGTTATCATCTCAAGGTCATCAGGAGCTATTTGAAAGGCTTCTTGAGGAGGACAGTGATGACAGACTAAGTTGTTTACTCTGCTTTGAGCCAACCTTTCTCTCATGTTGACCCAGCTCTTGTGTCTGATCGTTTGCTGTGATCCCATCTCGGCTGATCATCCCAGCATCCCAGTGCCTAAGCCTTCACAGTACTAGCCTAGAATGGGATCATGGGGGACATAAATACAAGCAGAAAGACCGAGTCATTTTGTGTGTGATCTTTTATATTTTATGATTATAAAATTAACATTTGCTCATTTCAGAACAATGAGAAGTAAACTGGAACAAACAAGGAAAGAAAAAAAAACCCATCAGTATGAAATCATGTTTGACATCATTTAAGCATTCTGTCCAGTTTTTGTTACTTTTTTAGTGTAACCCATACAAATCTGTTCACTTATGTGTGGGTGTCTGTACATATATGTACATTTATATTTTGTGTTTTTTAACTGAACATAGTACCCTAGGTGTTTTCTAATGTTATTTGACATCATTTTTAATCAGCATACCATTCCATCATATGAGTGTAGCTTCGTGTGTGTAATGCTCCCCCAGAGCTGGGCAGAAGGTTTGAGGTACTGATGGGCTAATCCAAAGCTTCAGCTTTGTTGGCAGAGATTAAGGAAGGCAAGTGAGAAGTCAACTCCCTGTCCTTTAATTTTTTTTCTCTATCAAAGTGGAATAAAATTTAAAATAAAAATATTTAAATAAAACTTGATAAGTATTCTTTGAGCACACCAAAAATTGTGTTATAATTGGCACAACCTATGCTTTCTACTAAAGTTTAACAAAATAAGGAATTTCACTTTGAGAAGAAGCATTAAACTCATTATTGAAAGCATTATCTGCTCAACCAAACCCCATGATTGATGGATGGCAGTGGGTGGTGTTTGAATGAGTTACTCTACATTAACTTAATTAAATAAATGGTTGTACTGGCACAGAGCTGTGTGTGGCTTATGCTGATTCATTTCTGCCTGATGATCATTATGGGGTTGCATACCTTGACATCTCTGCCAACCTTTAGTTTTGCAATAATACTATTTTAGGGTGAGTCTCACACTGGCTAGAAGATTGTTACCATTCACCACTAACTGCCTGACCTTTGTGTGAGAAGATGAGGCCTCAAATCATGATGCCTTTGTAATGTAGCATCTCTTTTCTCCATAAATTCCCAGAGGCCTCCCTTCAGTGGTTTCTATTAAAACTTTCATTTTAATTTCCTCTAGGCTGTTTGTGGCTGATATAAATAGAGGGTTCCTTTCCAAAGGGACTAAAGTATACTGCTTAGAGCATTAAATTTTACCAGTGTTTTTGTAGGCATTAGCCTTGCATTGTGAGGGATGTGAGAGGCAGATGATATTAGGGCTTGTGTGTTCTTTCCTCTGCGTCAGATCTCCATCCCTGATTTCTTTCCTGAGCTCATGTCTTATAGCTCACCGCCTGGTGCCCATTGACTCTGGACTGGTCCTCTGAAACCTAAAAGCTGGCTACTCTGTTCTGAAATTTATCATCATTGTCAAGCAATTCTTGATATTTTTTTCTTTATATCGATTGTTGGCTTCACCATCTGATCAGTCACATAAGTATGGGAGTCATGTGTGTTTCCCTAACTTGCTCACTCCTTCCTCTTAATCAGCTGGGAAGTCCTGAAATTTCCATCCCTACATGTTTTTCAAATTTATCCTCTCCACTGAATGCTGTATTTCAGACTTGTCTCATCACTTAATTGAACTGTTTTGACAGGCTCCTAACTTGCACATTTCTAGGCTTTTCCACTTGAAGCCAATAGCTCCACAATGACTTTCCAAGAAGCTCGTCTCATGTCTCTGGATAAAACTCTTCAGTCCTGCCCAGCATCTGTGCCATATTTTCCAAAGTGTGGTCTGCTAATAATCTGCCTAATAATTACCTGGGGAGGATCATTGAGCAGAATTCAGCTTACCATGCCCAAGGTTTTAGAATCAGAATCTAGCAGGATAGAGCCCAGGGAACTGGATCATACATAAACTCTACAGGTGACCAAAATACTCAAAGCTTCTACCTACCTGTAGAATAAAATTTAAGTTTTGTGTTCAGACCTGGTTTATATCTACCTCAGTAGACGCTTTTGGCTTCCTGCTTCCTGCCTTGAAAACAGAGTACTGCTCTGAGTGTCCCCAGGAATCACTGGCTCCCATATGCTCATCATTGCTCAGCTCATCCTCAGTAAAGTGCCCTTTCTCAGCTTCATTGTCTAATTGTGACACTCTCAGGCATGGGGGTCTCCTCTTATCTTGATATTCAGGATATGGTTCTCAGGCTAGCAGCTTATGTTCACATGGTCATGTGTTAGAAATGTGGAATCTCAGCCCCCAGATGTACAGAATAAGAGTCTGCACATAGATATTTCTCAGGTGATCTGTACATATAATTCTATCTGAGAAGCCTGCTTTGGGAAAAGGTACCAGATATTTCCATTTGGACAAATTTGTGCTTTTTGCAGAACATTCTGAGTACACTCTGTGTACACATCTGTCTCTTCCACTAGACTGTGGGCTCCTGGAGGGCAAGAAGTAGTCCTCATTATCTCTATATTTTCAGCCCCTCTTATTGTCTGTGGCACATGCAGTGGCTCAACAAATGTTTGTTTATTTAAACTGAACGGACCCGCAGGTCAGTCTGGAACTAAAAAGCTGGATTCCTGATGAAATGTCCTTTTGCACAGATTGGTTGCACTTCCATTTTTGGATGCTCTTGCTTTTGGCTGAGCTGATGCCATTTATGCCTCCTCTTTCTAAATTCACAGATGGTCTAGAGCGTTTGCTCACAGAGAGTGGATTGCTGCCCAATGTAGATTGCTGTGGGCCAGGCAGCTGGCCTTCCCTGTTGGTTACCAGCCAGACCCTGCTGACAGAAGCTTCCTTCAGGGACTGCACATTTGTTTCTTCTTCCAGGAGGAACTTCACTGGGGTTCAGATGTGTGTGTGTGTGTGTGTGTGTGTGTGTGTGTGTGTGTGTGTGTGTGTGTGTGTGTGTGTTGCAGGGGAGCTTCTTGGTTATCAGGACATTGTATCTTTCTACAAGTCTAAGTTATTGAAGTTGCTTATGCCATTTTCACTTCAAACTCTAGCACAAAACCTCTGTGATTTTACTTCCAAATGGATTCCAACTGATAGCTTTCTATCTATTTCCATCCTCTCTCAAACCATTATACTGCAAACTACATAAAGGTAAAATATGTTTATTTTTGTTTCATATGATATCACCTAACATTTAGCGTAGCGGCTGGCACATGTGTGGAATGAATGAATGAATGAATGATGGACACATATCAAAGTGTTAATGTGGTGTTACAGTCTCAGGTACTTTCTCCTATATAGTCTTTATATTCCTCTATATTTATTTATTTATTTATTTATTCATTTATTTTCAATAAGCATAGTCTTTTTAATACCCAGAAATGTTTTTCTTAATTTAAATTGCCACAAGTATTAATGAAGTTCTTGATTTAATGTGATTAGAAGCCTTAAAGAAAAACCATAGTATGCAGATGCTACAATATGAAGGCCTATGGACTAAATTTGGCTCACATATAATTATTTCCTTTTTTTAAAAATCATACATAGTTTATTTCAAATTGTTTCAGTATTTTGGATGGGGCATGCACCCTGTAGTGTAGCCCAAAACCCAACATTACTGATTGTCTTACCTGCAGCCTGCTTTTCCCATTATCTTTTTGGACTGAAAATGTTTGTTTGCATTTCAAGCTGTATAGGGAAACACACTCTGGCAGGTGAATCACTGATAGATTTTTTATATGTAAAACAGACATATCAGTACCTATTTAACAAAACTGTAAGAAATTAGTAAATTTATCGTATATCAACCACAGACAATAGCTTGGGATTCCCCAAATACTTCATGGGCTCTTTTATTTTTTTAACTTTGTAAAAAATTGAATGTATCAGCATGGTATGTTCTTGTTAGCTTTTTCATAAAGACTTCCTAGATCCTGTGAGTCAGAATTTATCCATCTTACGTCTATTCTCCCAATTCACATTTTTTACTCTTGTATTAGAAATTGTCATGTTCTGCCCCTTACTACATGTTTGCAAGTATGTCTCTTTCCTCTGTTGTATTTTGAATAACTTGAGGGTAGAGCTGTGCCTTGTCCGTCTGTCTTTCCTATAGCTCTGAAAATGTCTTGCACAAAGAAATACATAAGACTTGTATGTGGAGTTGAAAAAGAGTTTGGTAAAAAGTATGTAATTCAGAATTCTGGGGTTTTTTACTGACTCCATCACCAATTTATTGGCTAGGTGGTATTAACCATCTTCATTAATTTCCACAAGCCTAAATTCCTTATCTGTGAAATATGAAATAGGGTTGGTAATAAAACCTATCTCCTAAAGATGTCATGAACATTAAGTGAATTAATCCATGTAAAAGCCTAACGCTAAGTTTCAGTCTTATATATTTATTTTTATCTTCATACTTTCTTTGTATATGGTTATAAGCTGCCAAATCAGCCATAATTGAGGAACTTAGCATTGCTAATCCTCTCTAACTATTCATTTTCAGGATAAGTCATAACTAATACTAGAGAAGAACAGCTTTTGAAGGCAAAGCTCTAACTCAAAAACTATAATTTTTTTTTGATGGGGAGTTTTAAGATGCAGCGGTAACTTAACCATCAGGGTATTTTGGCTGTAGTTCATGACAAATAAACCTGTTATGGATAATTTATGTTGATGCTGCTCATGTCGCATGGAAGAGGGTTCAATTTGTGCAGCACATACTTCTTTATTACCAGATGATTCGTTGAAAATCACAATTTGTGGTTATCTGCCTAGTGGAAGGGTTGTTGGTCATAAAAACATCATAGAAGAAAATTCGACAATGAATATTATTTATGCCAAAGACATACATTTGTATTAGCTCCACACATCACAATGTGTGTGCATTAAAATTATAACAGCACTGACAATCCAAATGAGGCCAGAGGAAGGGTGAGTGTCAGCATTTCTGATAAGCTGTGCAAGATAATAGTTTTTGATACAAAAGTGAGTTCAACTCATATACCAAAAGATACTTTCCTTAATGACAAAGCCATGTTTCCTCAGATATTACTATTAACAAAGGGAATACAAAGGAGAGGTAAAGCAAAGGCAAAGAAGTAAAGAATAGCCTTCTATACCAGATATTTCCAACACACTGGACTGTTTTCCTGTACAGGAAATAATAAGCACAGGAAAATGAATTGACTCATTCTGGCCTCAGGAGTACTATTGAGTGCCCTCCAATGGTGTAAAAAAAAAAAGATGATGATGATACTTGCTAAGTAATAGTGTTTACTTTGCAGTTAGATGCCTTGTACGCAGTGTCCTCCGTAGATACAAATCTTTCTTTCTTAAGCTTTAACAATTAAGGCATTTTATTTTAATATGCAGTGTTTTCTCCTTGTTAATTTTACTTATTGTGGTTTTGACTTCTTCACACACATGAAAGAAATTAGACCTATCATAACCTGTCGTAATATGTTCAAGTGGATAAAAGGCGGCCAGGGGAGATGGTGGTCCTGGGAGAGACGCATATACCTTTATTTACTCCATATAATATATTCTTTCTTAATTTGTTACTTTGTTTCCTTTAGATACAATCTAAAGTTCTGCCGATCTAGGAGACATTGTAGCTTTAGGGTAGGTTAATTGAATGCTACAGTTATATAACAATTTTTATTATTTCCTGATATACACAATTAACTGTGCAAATATGGAATAAGAACAAAACAAATAACGTGAACCAACAAACAACTGTCATTTGTAATATGTCTTTAACATTTGTTCCTAACTGATATGCTAATTTAAAGCTTAGTAACATATTTTCATTGAATTCTCAAAATAATTCTAAAAAATGAATCTTATATGTATATTATTTTATTACAAAGTTACACTTTGCAAAAAGAGGAAAATACAAAAATATATAATATGTAAAGTGAAATGATCTCTTCCTTCATTTCTGTTCTTTGATTTCCCAGAGGTATTCTGAATTTACACTTAGTGTCAGTACTTCCAAGTCTGTATTTCAATAAAGCATTTCATTAATAAACTACTTTCAGATACCACAATAAGTTATTTTGTTGAAAATATTTGTAAAAGCCTTATCTTTTTATAGATACATTATTTAATTGTCTTTTATGTTACAAGAAATGCAATGTAGTATCAGCTCTTCTGAACTCAGATTCTAGCTGATAAAATACTGGGTCAACAGCTACATATCATGAAATAAGCCAGCACTTTCTGAATGATATTCTAATTATTAAGAATTTAATGGTACATTTTGTAGACATGTACACTACACATAAAATGTTAAAAGTCTTCCAATATAAAAAATCTGTACTGAAATCTTTTACAATAACATTATCTTCAATGTAGTTGAATGTTTAGCAATCACATTATAATAGGTAAGTCATAGTAACTTCTCGAAGTTTTCTCAATCAGGTATGTAGTTGATAAAGAAATAGCAAAATGGCAAGAAGAAAAATATAGACTTTCACATGTACCCTGGTTTATACCATTTTCAATGTTCAGTCTTTTTTGAAGTTGCAAGTTTTCCATTTGATGTCTTTTTGCTTCATCTTGAAGAGCTTCAGTTCTTTATCATTTCTGTTAGTACCAATCTGCTGCTTCTAGTTGTGTTTTATCTGCAGATGTCTTTATTTCACTTTCTTCCCCCCTTCCCAAGTTTTATTGAGAGATAATTGACATGTATCACTGTATAAGTTTAAGACATACAGGATGATGGTTTGATTTGTGAAATGATTATCACAATAGGTTCAGCTAACATTCATTTTCTTCTATAGATACAATAGAAAATGAAAGAAAAAGGGTAAAAATCTCCTTATGATGATGACTCATGGAATTTAGTCTCTTAACAGGCTTGATATGTATCACACAGCAGTGTTAGCCCTAGTTATCATAGTGTACATTACATCCTCAGTATTCCTTTATCTTGTAACTTGGAATTTATACCTATGATCACCTTCTTTCTGTTCCACCTCTCCCCATCCCCTGCCTTTGATAACCATAAGTCTGATTTCTTTTTCCATGAGTTTGGAGTTCATTTGTTTGTTTATTTGCCTCTTATTGTAGATTCCACATATAAGTGAGATCACAGAGTAGTTGTCCTTCTCTAACTTATTTCACCTAGCATGGTATCTTCAAGGTGTATGTGTGTTGTTGTAAATACAGAAGTTTTCTCATTTTCATGGCTGAATAGTATCCCGGTGTGTGTGTGTGTGTGTGTGTGTGTGTGTGTGTGTGTGTGTGTGTATAACAAGAGTTTTATCCATTCATCCATCCATCCATGAACACTTATATTGTTTCCAGGTCTAAGCTATCGTAAATAATGCTGCTATAAACATGAGGGTACAGATATCTTTTTGAACTAGTATTTTTGTTATCTTTGAATATATTACCACAAGTGGAATTACTGGGTTATGTGATAGTTCTATGTTTTAGTTGGGGGAGAACCTCTACACGTTTTTCAGAGTGGCTGTACCGATCCATTTTTTTTTTGTAATGCATATATATCATTTTTCAGAAGGCTATAATATGTTGTCTGATGGGCTGTTCTCATTTAACAGTAATTCATGGATATATTTCATTCTTGAATCACATATATGTCATATACTTTTAGTATCATTCCAGTTTACAAGTGAAAAACTGATGCTTTCAAAGGATAAATTTTCAAAGGATAAATTTTCCAGTATATAATCCAGCTGAGAGTGCAGCTTGAATAAATCTGATTCTAGAACCCATATTTATTACCACTACACATTTGCCTCTCTGAATATAATATAAACATCTAATTGCAGATATTCTGAGGACTAGAAAATTATTTTCCAAAAGTTTTCATTAATTCATTTTTCCTGCTCCTTTGAATTCAAGAAGGTTATTGATGTCTCAAAATATATAACTTGAGTCTAAATTATTTATAGTGCTCTAATAAATATATTAAAAAATAGGACTGAGCTACTTGGGAAAAAATGAAATGGCTTAATACATTTTAAGAATTGCTTCTGTTTGGGAAAAATATTTTAACAGCCTATCCTGTAACCAAAAGTAATGGTGAGAATAATGAGACTTTCCTATTTGATGAAACAGTTCTCTTTCTTTAATGCTCACCTGCCTGGAATGGGGAGGAGATTGACATATCAGACTTTAAAGGACTTTTAAGAGGGCTGATAGAATATTTATTCATCTAACAGTACTCATTGAGCACTTCCTATTTTCTGGGCACCAAGCTAGGTTCACACAACTAAGTTGAGAGCCATGAGAATGATCTTGGTTTCCACATTCTATTGGACAATTTAATTTCCTCATGGTAATAGATGGAGATTGACGAAAAGCTGCTTCCAGATCATTTTGAAAAGAGATTGGTGTAAATTACAAGTAAATTACCTACATGCACATTTCGATTGACATCAAACCACTTTTTCTTCAATTTTGCTTTTTGCCAAGTACTGAAAGTCCTTAACGATATCATCCTCTAGTAAATAAGATCTGTCTTTAAATACCCTGATCATCTCTTCATTTGTGCCAGTGAATTAACTAAGGCCTTCCATTAACCTGATACTTAATTTGGTATCAATATTCTTCTGAGAGAGACCAGTCTTATCTGGCTTAATTCTCGATCAGAAGTCCAAGCAAGTTTCATTATTATTCTGGTTTCTCATAAGGTTCTACTTTGGAAACAAAGTGATTGAGAGGTGCATTCTAAGAGAAACTCATCAGGATGAGTTCAGCCTCTCTTGATGATGATTTGAAAGTTGATGATATTTTGGGGGGGGGGGGTGGCTCGGATTAAGATCTGGCATTTTACTGAGCCAAATCCTCTCTTTAATTATAGAGGTGAGATAATTGCCAGGGGAGTAGTTCAGTTAATAATTATAGAAATCCCAGTTTAGCAAGAAAAACAGAGTAGAACAAAAGCTGATTTCAGCCAAACTGATTGTCAGAAACGCTGGTTTTTAAAGTTATTTATCCATTGGAATCAAATTGAGTTGCATAACGTCAATGGCTATGCTATCGTGGAAATTTCCTGTCTCCTCTTAGATAAACACTGAGTTTGATTTGTAAACCAGCTGTTAAGGCAAAGTCTAGACAGGAGAAAAACTATAGTATTAGGAAGTCTTCTTTATAGTAAAGGTGGGCTATTACCAAATACAAAAATAAAAGCTTTCGTTAAGCTACATTAAACCTAAATTCTATATATATTACAATGGTTGTTAAATGTATAGCTTAAAAAATAACAGAGTTGCATTTAAACAGGAGCATGGCCACTTATAATATTTTTAAAGAAATGAGTTGTTGACTACTCACTCAGATTAAAGTTAAGGCTTTAAAAAATAAAAATTTCATCCATTTTTCTCCATTTTTAGGACACCAATAATTGTAGCAATGTTTCCTCTGTTTCCTTAAGTAGGGAAATGACAACACTGCTTTATATTTTTATTGTTTTTGAATGTTTTCTTTACAAATTTAGTCATATAAGAATTATATATAACTACTTATGGTGCAGTAAGAGATCCACATTTTTTAAGATATTAAGGCTGAGGTCAGAAAAAAGAGATTATCAATCCTTCCCTGCAATTTTGTGTAGAATATTTGAGACGAGATATGAGGAGAGGGATGCATTTCTGCCAATACCAATATGCCTTTATTGCATTGTTCCCCTTACTCAAAATACAAATCTCTTCCTTCCATTCCTCCTCAAAATCACCTAATGGCTTCCCATTCTTGAGTGTTATAGGAAATGCTTATAATGTGGCTTCCAAGGCCCTTGTGATGAGTCCTGTGTCACTGAGTCCACACACCTACTTCTCTGTTTATCATTAGAGAGTCTTTCAGTTTTTGAATATACTCTGCTTTCTCTCATTTTTAGCTATTCAGATCTGGCTCAAGCACTCTTACCTTCCTCTAGGGCAAACCCATTCATACATATTCTTCAAAGGAGAGCTTTACTCACCATGGCAGTACTTTGTGGAGCCTTTTCTGAAATCTTATCCCCCTCTTTTCTGGCCCTTGGCACACACAAATAAAACCGCAATGAAAAAGCGGTTAGGCACTTTTATTCAGAGTTCAGCTGTCACAGCAGCTGTACCTCTATGATATAGGTACTTACTGAAATTCACAGTAATTGTTCACTTAATGATATATTGACTGGACTATATTGTACCCAGAATAGACAATAACATTTATAGTTATACATACATTCCATATAGATTGCATGCCTCAAGTACTGCCTGATATGATCAAAATATTTGTTAAATGGTGTTGAATGGTCTTGTTCATAAATATACAATTAGTGGGAGTAACACCTAGTTCAAACACTACTTTGAAGAATAAAACAGACAATACCTATCATAGTGTCTGATACTCCAAAATGTTATTTCTATAGCTTTTTCTTTCCTCTATGGAAAAATAAAATCCTTCACTGTACCAGACATTTCCTTTCAAGTACCAAGATCAATATGTTAATTTGGTTGACATAGATCTCCAAAAAATGCCACATACCTTCTGTGAGAAAGAAATAGGATGTTTAATTTTTATTTGAAACACATTTAAGTCTTTGGATCTTGCAGGCTAAATTCAGATGATAGGACCTTCACAGGGGAAAAAGTGGGAGGCCTCAGACTGATTTTACACTTTTTTTTTTTTTTTTATCATTTGGTTCAATTACATAGAATGGGTTTTGGGGAGAAATCCACTTTATATTTCTCTTTTCAATCTGCTCTGAAGGCCTCATTTATATGCATCCTTTGTCCTTAAGCTTCAAAGTCCCTCAAAGGAGAAAATAGAAAATTTTGTAAAAGCAGAGTTGAAGATAATGATAGTGATGGAATTAGTAATGGCAGAAGTTTTCAGCTATGAGCATTAACTGTCTTCTAGCCATAGGTAGGTCATTCATTCATAAAAGAGGTATGTGTTTGTTCATTTTATATCATCTGAGTATAGAAAAAATATCCTGTTTAATGACAAGTATAAAATCAGTAAAGGATGCTGTATTCCCACAGTTTAAATTTTTTTAATGCTTATTTTTGAGAAAGAGAGAGAGAGAGAGAGAACCCAAAGCAGGCTCCCGGCTCTGAGCTGTCAGCACAGAGCCCAATGCGGGGCTTGAATTCACAAACAGTGAGATCCTGACCTGAGCTGAAGTCAGACGCTTAACCAACTGCGCCACCCAGGTGCCCCTCTCACAAACAGTTTAAAGAAATGACAAATTCAGCCATGGATGTGGTGTTATAAAAAGAATCAATAAAAATTGTTTTGCAATAATTATATTCATCTCTTCATTACAGAACAGGCCTTACATATTCACTGAGCAGTTGAGACTATTCTATTTTTTCTCATCAAAAAATAGCTACAAACCCAAATGGTTTAATATAGGGCCAGATTTAGAGAGTGGCAAAAACTCATACTGAAAGAGAAAAATTTTATGTGCACGCATGGTAGATAATTGTAATGGCCACATTAACCAGACCTTTGAATTTTTCCAGATACATTTTAGTGGGATGACCATTGTAGCTAAGGGAGTCTTCCATTCTTCTGTACATATGAACTACAATTTAGGAGCATTAGATTATAGTCTTCATTGGCTTTAAAGGGTGTTCTAAATTTAAGCTGCTTGCAAAATATTTCAAATTAACCTACTTGGCATTTGGACTTAAAGGTCAAATATTAGGACTCTAAAACATGGCAGAAACAAACATTGATTACTTTTTCCCCTTCCAAACCTGTTTTTGCCCTACCTCAGTAAGTGGCATCACCATCCACAGAGCTCCTCAAGCCATAAATCTACACAATGATTTGACGCTCCTCTTCTCTTTTCCTGTATATCTAATCTGTTAGCAAGTTTTGTTCATTCTCCTTCTTATTGGGAAAGGCAATCTTCCATGGGCCCTGAGCATCCTTGAATATTCTTTTTGTAATGTCCCTGATTTCTCTTTACTTGGGCAAATTCTCAGGATTATGTTTGCAGCAAGCCACTTTGAGAGATGATCATTGCCTCTCTTGGATATAAAGCAGAGACGTGCTTATTGCTTGCCGTGAAGTGTAAGCTCAGCGCCTCTCTGCTATAACTATCTAACCACCTGTACAGACACCCATGGGTCCAATAAAAAGTTGATAGTCTTTTTAGTGTAAATATTTTCCACTTAATACTTCAGACATATTTGTACTAAAAAGGTACAGTGTTGTTAATCTGGAATTAAAATTTAACTGGGAACCCTGTCTCTTTTAAATTGAAATGTGTATTTAGGTAATTGTACATTCACATGACCTTGTAAAAAATAATAGAGAGCTCATGTGTGCTATGCGTACTTTCCCCTAAAGGTAACATTTAACAAAACTACAGAACTATGTCACAGTCGGGATACTGACGTTGACACAACCCATTGATGCTATTCACCTTTCCTCAGTGGGTTTGCATTTGTTTGTGTGATTGTGTGTCTACATGTGTGGATTTAGTCCCACACAATTTTATTATTATGTTTTACACGTATCCACCATCACAGTCACACTTTTTGAACAGTTTGATTACAACAAAGGTCCCTCATGTAACCCTTTAATAACCATGTAGTTGCTGTTTGTGTTTCTTTATTGCCCTTTGCTCATAGTGAATTCACTTATTGCTTCTATGGGTTTTGTTTTTATTGTTTGATTTGTTAGTATTCTTATATGAATATTATCTACAAATAGTTAAATTTTTATCTTTCCATTTTGACTGCCTTGAGTTTCTTTTTTCTTATCTTATTGCAATAACTAGAACACTAGACTCAATAAGAGTGTTTCAATTTAGTCTTTCACTATTAAGAAATATGTTAGCTGTAGATTTTGTAGACACATTATCAAGTTGAATAATTCCTCTCTGTTTCTAGTGTTCTGAGAGTTTTCTTCATCATGAATAGATGTTTGATACTTACAAGCTTTTTTTCCTGTTACAATTGATATGATCATAAAATTTTCTTTCTTTAGATTTTTGATGCACTAGATTATATTGATCTTTTAATTAACATTAATTAATGACCAGCTTTGACATGCCTTGGTCATAGAATATAATTATTTTTATACTTGATTGAATTTAGTGTGTTAGTATTTTGTTGAGGATTTTTGTAACCATGATCATAAAAGATAGTGTTTTCTAGTTTTCCTTTTTTGTACTATTTTCTGATTTTGCTATCCAAATTAGGGTAATGCTGGCCTCATAAAATGAGCTGGGAAGTATTTTCTGCAATAGGTTGCATAAATTTAGTGTCAATTCTTTCTAAAAATATTTGTTAAAATTCTCCAGTATAACCATTTGGGTCTAGATAGGTCTTCTTGTGAACTTGTTAAATTATGAATTCAGTTTCTTTAGTAGTTTTTAGGCTCTTCAAGCACATATTTCATCTTTATTGAGTTGTGCTGATTTGTGGTTTTAGGAAATTCAGTCCATTTTTTCTGAATTATTAAACTTATGAGTATAAAGTTATTTATATTTCCTTATTCTAAATGACAGCAGAATCTGTAGTGATATCTTTATTTTGTTACTAATGTTAGTGATTTGTGTCTTTATTTTTGTCAGTCTTGTAAGAGGTTTCTTGATTTCATTGATTTTTATTAAAGGCAGCTATTTCTTTTATTCATTTTCTTTGTTGTTTTCTATTTAAATTTAATTATTTCTGCTCATTTATTTATTATTTACAGGTACACATTGGTGACATTCATGCTTGGTTCTAGACAACAATAAACCAAGGAATTTTTTGGTTACTGAGTACATATAAAGGTTATATTACACTATACTGTAGTCTGTTAAGTATGCAATAGCATTTCAGTGTCTAAAAAATTTATGTGCTTGAATTAAAAATATTTTATTACTAAAAATGCTAACCATCATTTGAGCTTTTAGTGAGTTATAATCACTAATCATAGCTAAAAATAATAAAAATGAAAAATTTGAAATATTGCAAGAATTTGTGACACAGAAATACAAATTATGCCAATGCTATTACAGAAATGTCACTTATAGTCTTGCTTGTTGCAGGATTGCCACAAACCTTCAATTTGTATCTCTTATGAAGACTTTACACTAGTCTCTATTATACACTTATAGAGCCTATTGGTGTCAACATTTTACTGCTTTAAGGCATGGAAAATTCATTTCCATTTCAGATCCTTTATCTTTCTACTTTTAAATATCATTGTCTTCAGTGTCACATGGTGTTACAATTGGGTGTTAATTGTCAAATATGACTGATAAAACTCATGAGGAAAATGAGAGTCTATTGTTCCTATATTTCTGCTCTTTTTATTATGTCTTGTTCCTGATATCCAGAATTTTCTTTAAAGCTTATTTATTTATTTTGACAGAGAGAGAGTGAGAGAGCACAGACACGAACAGGGGGTGGACAGAGAGAAAGGGAGAGAGAGAACCCCAAGCAGCCTCTCTGCTGTAGGTACAGAGCCTGAGATGGGGCTCAAATCTCATGAACCATGAGATCATGACCTGAGCTGAGATTGAGAGTCAGATATATAACCAACTGAGTCACCCAGGCTCAATTTCCTTTATCGTTTCCTTTCTGTTGGAGATAGTCTTTTAGCCAATCCTAACGGATGGTTCTGCCAACAACCAATTTTATTATTTTTCTTTTATCTGATGATGTCTTTATTTTCTCTTAATTTCTAAAGGTTAATTTTGCCAGATATAGAATTCACCTTTGACAGTTCTTTCTTCGAACAGTTGAAACATATTGTAAAACTTTATCCTGACTTCCGTAGTTTCAAATGAGAAATCTGCTGTCATTTGATTAGTGTTCCTTAAAAAATTCCACGATTTCTCTTCGGCTGCTTTCAGCATTTCTTGCCTTTAGTCTTCCAGTGTGTAATTATGATCTATTTTATTGTCGATATCTTTGGACTTACCTTGTTTGAGATTTGATTACTTTCTTGAATCTGTAGGTTGTGTCTTTCACCAAATTTGGGGTGTTTTCAGTCACTAATTCTTTGAAAACCCTTTTAGTCCACTTGCTTTCTCCTCTCCTAAAATTCTAATTATATAAATGTTGGATCCTTTGTTACAGTCACACAAATTTTGGAGGCTCTATTTATTTTTATTTTGTTTTATTTTATATTTTTAAGTTTATTTATTTTGAGAAAGTCGGGGGAGAGAGAGAGAGAGCGTGCAAACAAATGGGTGAGGGGCAGAAAGAGAGAAGGGGAGAGAGAGAGACTCCCAGGCAGGTTCTGCACTTTAAGTGTGAAGCCTGTTGTGAGACTCGAGATCACAAACCACGAGATCATGACCTGAGCCAAAGTCAGGTTCTTAACCAACTGAGCCTCCCAAGTGTCTTTTTTTTTTCCATTGTATTCTTTCCAGTCTATTTAGATTGTTTAAACTCTGTTTATCTTTCCTATAACTCACCAATATGTACTCTTTTATCTATACCCTTTTCTTGTATGTATCCAGCAGTGTTATATTTCTATTATAGATTTCATTTGTTTAACATTTATTTTGGTTCTTTTTTTATAGCTTTGGACAAATCACAAAACTACTTGTGCTACATTTTTTTTCTTTATAAAATAAAACTTTAAATAAAGCAATCCCTAAAATTCTTCCAGTATGGTATCTTAGATCAGCTTGACATAAAAATATTGTAGTTGGGTACTTAAATGAGGCTTATTTTTACTTTCAAATTTTATTTTGAAAAAAATTTCAAATCTAAGGAAAAGTGGAAAAAATAGTACAATGAATATCCATATGCACTTTACAAATATTAACTAGTAATTATTTTGCTGCATTGTTTTATCTGACTCTTCGTGTGTGTGATGTCCATCTATTTATTCATATATAGATTTTATTTTTTTCTGTAACACTTTAAACTATATTGCAGGCTTTATACCACTTTACTCCTAAATACCTCAATATGTATCACTTAGGAATACCTTGAAAGAAGGAGGCATTGCTTCTTGAAAGCTTGGTATTATTGAAAGAGGAGGAAGCAAGAGTGTAAATTCATGGGCCTATATAAATGAATGAAAATCAAAATGGAATGAATATAAAACAAAATCCATGGAGATTTTCTAGAACTAAGAGTGAAACCCATATATTAACATTGACAAAATGTCATGCACAAGGGAAAACTGCCACTGAAGCAACACCTCCAAGACATATGCAGGGAAAACAATTACACTGTAAAGATAAGGCAGAACACTTCCGGAGACCTGATCAAAAATACTAAGTACATTACAAAGTAAAAAAAAAAAAAATCTTGTCACTAACAGATTTTTCAATGGCAACATACAGAGCAAAGCAGTAGAAAAACATTTTTTTTAACCAGGAAAAAGAAGGTGGAGGACAAGAAATTTTTATCTACTCAAGTCATCCATCAGGTACCAAAACGATATAAAAGAAACAATTTTAAACATGCATAAATTGTGTTATTAGTTATTTACTTCTTAATTTTACATTTTTTTGTGAAGGACGTTTTAAAAGCCTTGGATAAGAGGGAAACATGCTAATATTTTTTATTGTCTATTATGACCTAGATTTATATAACAACTTTGAAATAGTTCTAATTACCTTTATTTTATAATGAAGAAACTGATACAGAAATTGACCGCAATGACTCAATGAGTATATGTCAAAGCCAGGACTCAAACCCTATTTCCTGTCACTCTAAAGCACTGATCTTCTATATCATTCTCACTGTGAATTCTCCATACTCATTGTCTACTCTGTAAATGCAACTATGAGTTTTGTGTTGTTATTGTTGTTTTAATTAACAGAGAGAAATGATCCTCCTTACTACTTTCTTTAATACTTTTTTTCTAACTGGTAAAGCTATTCAAAATCCTCCTTAGCTGACAAGTAGTTCTACTATTTTTGCAGTAGCTTGAGCGCAGAATACAAAATAAAATCATAGTGATTTAATTAAAGGCTTGAAAACACTCGTTTTGAAAATACGAAGTTTTTACATGCTCAGATTTCCTCCCTTAGACCCAATCATATCTGATAATAAAGACAAGAGCTGAAAATCCTAAAAGTTAGCTTTCAAGCATTCATTGAGTCTGTTTTTGAATACGTGTAAAATAAGCAATACTTTCAATATAAGTACTGTCCCCGATAGGAAATTAGCAGAGCATATTAGATTACAAATTTTAATAAACTGGTACTAGCATTATTATTTTAAAGCAGAGGACAAAGAGATCATTTGGTGCTATTTCTGAAATGATAGAGTCTTATCAGCTTCTGTGACAAACCACTCTCAAGTATCTAGTGCCCATGCTAATTAGTTTATAGCCTACCAGCCATGTGTCTACACAAAAGACAACAGAGCCATTCAAGTGTTCCCTCTTTCTCATAAAAGTCAAATACAAGCAATTCTTATTCAGCATAGATGCCAGTGCAGGGACATAATGGTGTCTGGCTTCCTGAGGACAAGAGAAAAAGATCACCTAATTAAATACCACACATTGTTTGAAAGTTGGCGTAAGTCTTTGTGTCTGACTTCAGAGTTTCTAAAACATAGACTCACCTTACTAATCAAATAAATGGGGTAAAAAGGGCCCAAGAAACAAATGAGATGTGTCAAGAGTTCCATTCAGCTGTAGCCCTTGTGCCAGTGGCACCAGAGTAAGACTTAGCATGGTCAATATACATTTTTAGCCGAACTGCCATTTCTATTACTGGAACAATTTTGTTTAGCAGTTTACAACTAGGACATATTAATTTTCAGCATCCCAAAACTTGACAGAAATTGTCAGACCAAATGGACTTTGAAGAATACAACAGATCTACTTTGTTCATAGACAATTTTAAAATATAGCATTTGGTAGGCCTCTTCCCCAGTCTCTCTTCCTAAATACAGGACAGGATTTTAGATGATTTGGATATTTCTTTTATTCTTTTAATCTTAAAAATACTATTTATTTTATCAGCCTTTCCTTTGATTTTGGTAAAACATCAAACTCTTCTTCAGATGAGAGAATTTGAAGGTCTTATGAGGCCAGCCTCATAATTTTGTTCTAAGAGTAAGGGGGATAATGTCACAGGGCAGGTGCCCAGAACAAGGTCTAGTAGCTTGCAGGCCCACCACTCACATGAGTTTTATCTTTGCCTTTGAAAAAATGGAATGCCATTGCTTGGGATTATTTTTTAAAAAAGGAATACAGCAAAGCAATATTTCAAAAGAATCTAAACTTAACTTGAAGTATAGTGCCTGGTAAAATTACTGTCACTTAATTAAATCAGAAAAAAATATAGAAGCAATGAGGAGAAGAAATGAATTGTAATGGAGTGGACACTAATTTTTAGCTATTCCTTTAATAAAATTACTACTTTTTATCATTAATAAGCAATAAAATTACTAAATTACTCCTATGGTTTGCTTCCTATGAAGTAGCAGCCAAAAGTTAGTGAATAGCTAACAAAAGCAATCACATGTAACAACAAGTGCAAGAAAAAAAGAGCCATAATATCCTAGACTATAAATTTCTAGACTACTTTAGGGAAGCTGGATTAATTCTTTCACCTCATTATAACATAACTCTACTTGATACAGTAGCAAAATAGTAGATAGCATTCTGTCCAGTCATGGGGTATATGGCTCTGCAGAAGTACCAGTCTGTCCGCTGTGACTAAAATGAGTTCTGCGAGAGCCAGGTCTGGTGCTCCTAGATTAATTCACATAAGGATTGAGACTCATCTTGATTTCCTTACTAAATATAGAGAGGGCGATACTTTATTTTCCTGGGGCCTCTGGCCCTGAAGAAAGGTAACAACAGTATGACCTTTCTAATATTGAGGGCTACTGTTTTAATTCTGACCCATAAGGGCACAAGGCAAATTTATTTATTTTTTCTTTAGTGGAAAATCAGAAAATTTAATAATCTGCAATGAGTTATCCCATTACTAATGCAGAATTAGCCAGAGCTGACTCTATTCTGAGACCCCCAAGAGTGCCCAGCATGAGCTTATTTTCTATAACTGTGCCTGTCACTTCACGAGGTAGAAAATTAAGGTGACAAGTCAGACATATAAAGCCATAAATACCTCTTCTTGTCTCAGTTTATTTAGCTGTTTTAAACCAAGAGATGAAGGTGTAACCACTTCATGGGTATTAGTGATTCTTCCCATCTAATTATATAGATTTCTGTAGTGGGCAGTGGGATGAATGACCATGTAACGTACTGTGTCCTAATTCTGTATAGTTAGTTATGGACATGTCACTGTAAAAGTAAATAGATTGATGGATTTGGTGTTTGGGGTCTATATGCTACCAAGTAAGTGAAATGTTTGATGATTTAACTACAAGTTAAGTAGTAATATTGGTAGCCTATTGCAATAGATTAACAGTGTAAATATTGGAGAGCTCAGAAAAGTGAACTAGAAAACCTTTCAAAGCTTTTATGTGTCAGATCAGCTTTATCCCAACCCATGGAAGAAGGATCAGATAAAGGTGAAATATACTAAAATAAGTAGACTATGGTTGGGTGAGAAAAGAAAAAAAGGAGTCTCATAAATACATTTAATTTTAAGAAATTCATTTTATTGTCTTAAAACTACTGTGGTAATCCTTTGTATTTTAAAGAAAATAGTAGAGGGGTGCCATCTGGGTGGCTCAGTGAGTGTTGGACTCCTCATTTTGGCTCAAGTCATGGATCCTGGAATAGAGCCCTGCATCTGGTTCCATGCACAGTATGTAACATGCTTAAGATTCTCTCTTTTCAATACAGAGAACAAACTGACTGTTGTTGGGGGTGGGTGGGAGAAGGGAAAATGGATGATGGGCATTGAGAAGGGCACTTGTTGGGAGAAACACTGGGTGTTTTATGTAAGCTATGAATCATGGGAATATACTCCCGAAGCAAAGAGCACCTGTATACACTGTATGTTGGCTAACTTGACAATAGATTATAATTTAAGAAAAAAAAAAGATTCTCTCTAGCTCTCTTTCTCCCCTTGCGTCCCTCTTCCTCTCCTCTCTCTTTCTCTAAAAAAAGAAAGAAAGAAAGAAAGAAACTAGTAAGGAATATATTTGTTGTATTACAAACTCCCCTGTAAAGATACTTCTTTGCAACATCATGGAATGTTTTAAAAGTCCTATATTTAAATAAAACCTACAGATATAGCTCAATGAAATTACAGTGATAGTGAAATTTCATTGTTTTCTTTTCAGAAATTTAGATCATCCATAAGAAGTGCTTGAAAAAGTTTTGAAGAGACTTTTAGAACTAAATAACTCATTGGGAGTCTAGTGTCCTTTTTAGCCCAAAGACCAACCCTGGCAGTTGAGAATGTGAATTTTTAAATTTTTCCTGGCCTTCTGTGTGCTTATTTTTCTTTGTTTGGTCTATGAATAGTTTAGTAAGGATTCACTTTAAAAGTAATCCTGGCCCTTGTTTTTGTTTTGCAATGTTTGAGAAAATGACTAGAAAGGCTTTAATGCTGTCTTGTTCATCAGTGTGAATCAGATAAAAGATTAAAAACAATACCTGGAGCATAGCTCTCAACTTGGGTTTCTGTCTGTTGAATTTTAATTCCATGGCGAGATTCTTGTTCAGACAGAAGGTAAATAAATAAATAAGTTCATAAATTCCACTGATTTCAGCAGACTCTGTCACTAGGGATGCATTATTTTTAAACCAAAACATCATCAGTGTTTTACATGATTGCATTAGAGACTCCAGACCTCCATGATTACTTTTCAAGACTAGCACCACCTGTTTACCGTACAGAGGCTTTGAACACGAATAGGGGAAGCAAACAGAAAAGTTGGTGAGCAGCCTCACCAGACAATTGGTTGGTAAGGATATGACACATGACATGACACAATTTGCCTTTTCAAGACTTTCAGATATGTCAGCAGGTACCACTGGTTTCCACTTCCCCCTCTTCTGTTTTGTCCTCTCCTTTAGGAGTCAAAATGTTGGGTTTTGGCCTGAGGCGCAGGCCATGGAATGTGGAAATGTATGCAACTCTTGGTCTGCAAGTGCCAATATTTTGCCCATAGAGTGTGTCAGAATTCATGAAGTAACTGTATTTACTCCTTACCTGGCTGGGGCACAAAGGAGTGTGGCACTAACACCTGTCAAGGAAATTACAGGTGCAAGCAATTATTGGATTGGGAGCATTAAGGAGAAATAGATATTTATGCACATTTTTAGTCTACAATGATGATAGCCTCAGGTTTCTGGTCCCTTGTCAGGCCAATTGCCTAAGTTATAAGAACTGAGACACCTGCCTTTTAAAAGTGAAGACATTCCTGGGGCGCCTGGGTGGCCCAGTCGGTTGTGCGTCTGACTTAGGCTCAGGTCATGATCTCATGGTTCATGGGTTTGAACTCCGCGTCGGGCTCTGTGCTGACAGCTAACTCGGAGCCTGGAGACTGCTTCATGTTCTGTGTCTCCCTGTCTCTCTGACCCTCCCCTGCTCACCCTCTCTCTCTCTCTGGAAATAAATTAAAAAAAAAATTTAAAAACTCATCAGACTCTATGAAAAAAAATTTTTTTAAAAAGTGAAGACATTCCTTCCAAGCCTGTTAGGCTTGTTGATTGGCTCACTGTGAAAGGGATGCAGGGTAAAGGATATGGCTTTTTAGAAGGACTACAAAAGCGTAATTTTTTTAAATAGTACTATTTCAGGCTTATAGCCTTTATTATGGCTTCTGCTGTCAAAATTTGTGTATATATTCAAGATTTACTTAAACAGCCTTCAAATATTTACTGGGCTTCTCCTGTTAGATGTCACAGATACAACTATGAATAAGAGAAATATGACCCCTTCTCTAATAGAGAGTGCAGTCTAGAAAGTTCTGTATCTGTACACTGATGACATATGTGTGATAATAGTCATGAAAGACATCATGGGAATTAGGTAATTGGGGACATAATACAGTTTTGGGGGAGAAATATCAGGAAAATATTCCCTAAAGGAGTGGATTTTAAGATGAAGGTTAAGAGATGAGTTGGCCAGATGAAAAGTGATAAAAAATGTTTCAAACACAGGAAATACTTTGTACAAAGGCCCTTAGATAAGGAGAACTTGTCACATAAGAGGAAATGAAGAAAGGTAAGTTTGGAGTAAGTCAAAATAAATGAGGGAGAAGTTGGCTCAACTAGAAGGTAAATGAGGGCAGAGTTCAGTTTGCTTAGGACTTTATAGGTTCTGGTAAGGAGTCTTGATTCTAAGAAGATGAGTAATCACTGAGAAATGTAAGCATGGAAGTTTTAAGATCAGTTGCATGCCTTGATAGATCTGAACACCTACTAGGTACCAGCCATGATGTTGGTAATTGGGGTACAAAGTCAATGTGAGATGGTCCCTATCTTCTAGGAGCTTAACCACATTAAATGGAAAACAAAGAAGAAAATCTCCATTGCAATTAATGAATTTAGTTTTGAATGGAAGTATGAACCAAGTATTATTGCAGACAGAAGAAGTAGCAAAAAAAAACCAGGTCTTTAACTCATCCTTTGAGTAGGTAGAGATGCCTCTACAAGTGATGGTATTTCATTCAAGTCTGGAAGAACTTAAAGGAGTTAGCTACATGAACCAAAAGCCAGCAGAGCCTTTCAGATAAAGAGAAAATCATGCACACTTTGAGAATTGCCTGTAAATTTAAGAATAGGTAGAGAGCCTACTGGGTGGCTCAGTTGGTTAAACATCTGACTCTTGGTTTTGGCTTAGGTCATAATCTCAAGGTTCATGAGTTCGAGCCCCACATCAGGCTATGCACTGGCAGTGCAGAGCCTGCTTGGTATTCCACTCTTTGTCTCTCTTTCTGTCTTTTCTCAGCTTGTCCTCTTTTTCTCAAAATAAATAAATTAATTTAAAAAAAGAAGAAGAAGAAGAATAGATAGAAAAAAGAATGTGGGTAGGAATAAGGCAGGAAATGTAGCTGGAAAGGTTTATATAGCATACCTTTGCCCTGTTAAGGAGTGAGAGCTTTGATGAGATTTGTGTGTTATACCACTTTCCAATTTTTGTGACTATTCACCAAAGAAAATTCCAAACTGCTTTTGAAGGAAAAAAAAAATAAAAGATTAAATGGGCCAGTCCCAGTAATACAGGCTACTGTCCTCACCTTCTTTGTCACTCTTCAAATGTTTATGAGAATATGTATGTATCAACAAAATGTTATTTTATGCTTCAGGAAAAAGAACAGAGGAATATATACCTTAAGGTGATCTATTTTGCTTTTTGGATCTGAGTTTTGCATCAACCTGAAAAATGGAATACGTTTTCAAAAAAGACGTCAAATTTTCAACAGAAAGAAAGAAAAAGGTCCCTATTTATCATGTTCCTGCAATCACCGCTGAGTGATGTATTGTGATTACAACTTTTTTTTTAATTGGCAGGCTTCTGGGACGCTACGGGAATTGGTGACAAGATGATGGATCAGTTTCTCCATATTGGCTGGTTGATCCAACAAACCCAAAGCAGATATTGACATTTGTCATTCAACATTGGAGCCATACAGACTCCTCTGCTGATTAGTCAAATACTTCACCTCCCTTTAATTAATGTTTTAAAAGAAGAGTCTCACAGAGAAGCTCAAGGGAGCAAAGTTTTACAATATAATGGAAAGGAAAGGTTACACAATACCAGTTGAATAAGAAGAAGTGAGCATGGGGGGAAAGGAAGAAATCAATGACAATGTTTGAATAGCTTAACCCTGTTGGCCCTTGCATGTTAATAGATTATTTATGCATTGCTTTGCCAGTGAGAAGAAATTAGTATGATTAGCATTTTCTGTTTATTGACTGCTCATCACAAATTGGAAAAAATGTTTACACGTATTTTTGTTTATTACCTTGAAAAATCATTGACAAGAAAGGTCAGGAGAAGAACTCATCTTTTCATCTAAACTCAAACAACTTTATTCTACAGAAAAAAAAAACCCAGTGTAAATGAACAGAAATATATTTTTCATTGTGCTGTGAAGAAAAAGGGAAACTATGTTATTTCCAGAGAAAAGCCTTTTAAAATAGGTGGTTAGAAAAGAGCTTTGAAGTTTGACATGAGTCTAATCTCATTCTTTAGTTAATAGTCAAGGATTTTCAAAGAGACCTTATGATGTTGGCAGAAAATTTTTACTCCCTCTATACCTCTCCCTACCCTGATCTCATCCAGTTTTCCTTTACCATGCAACTCCAGTCATGCCCTGTGTTGGAAGAAAGCTAATCCTGTAATAGAAACAATGAGAAACAATTATCCATTTTCCTTACCCCCATCAACCTTCATTTTGTTCTCTGTATTTAACAGTCTGGTTCACGGTAATTTTTTATGGCAGCCCTAGAAACTACTGCCTCAAATTTTGAAAACATCTTTTTATAAATTTGTCTCTTTAATGTAAGAATAAACTATCTAGAACTTACCATTTTTATTCCTTGCCCCTTCCTATAGCTAAAAAGGAGCAAGATGAGGATTTTCTATTTTAAATTACTTAATCTTTCATGGTGAGTGAGGAGGGATGTGAGTAGTCTTAGTTTTCTACCCTTAGGATAGAAAGTTGGAATGGCTGGAGAACAAAACAACATGGTATTTTGAGGTACAGCGTCTAAAACAGTAGGGGATTGTTCAGTTTTACCAAATAGAAGTTCTTCTAGTAAGGTTAACAAAATAAATTAATTAAAAAAAACAGTCAGCTTCCTGCAGTGTGATAAGTAAGAGTTTTATCTACAAGTTGAATCAAATAACTTGAGAACTATTACAAGTTCGAAGATTAGCATTTTATAGTTTGCTTGATTGATCTGTAAAGCTTGTTAAAGAAATGAATTGTTATTATTATTTTTTACAGTCAGTTACTTCATACACAGTCTTCATTATTTGATTCTTTAAATTAAATTTACCATGTCAATGAAGAGCGACCTCTAGATTATCTTTAAATTGTTGAAATTTGCATAGGCTCACACTTTTACTTTCTGAATGAAAACGCTATGGATCCTTTTTTTTCATCTCATCCTGTTTTATTCATTACAGTCTCACATTTCTTCATTTGTTTGCAGTATGCAAACAGCCATTTTCTTGTTATCTTTGTAAGGAGGGAGAGTTGTGCCTCTCGAATCCGGTTATTGATTTTTCTGTGAATCTGTGTAATTCTATTTAGATATAATTGTTTTTTATTATACTGGGGCTTGAAATGACTAGAAGTGTTCCCTGGTTAGTGAAAATGTTTATATTGAAAGAATGAGATACTAGCACATATGCATTGAATTTAGCATACCATTTGTATAATGTAAGTATGTATAGGCATATAAACATTTGGATCTAGAGGTATGTTTATGTGACAATGTATGCTAAGTATGAAAAAAATGCATATTTTCATTTTTATGTAGTTATATTAAATGTAGAATTAAAATATATAAATTTTAATTTTTGCTAGCAGAGTTAACTAGGAGAGGTTACTGACTATTGCTACTTCCTCCATGGAAATCAACTTGGAAAAATTATAGATGTGATAGAGTAAAACATGAACTGTAGGAATCAAACAGAAAACCATAGGGTGGCTTGTTGAGGCCCATGGTTTTTCTTACTTAGTCATTTTTTTCTTAAAAGGCAAAAATACCTAAGCCCATTTATTCTTCTCCACTCCCCCACATCCACCAGCCTATATTGCCCCTTTTGGGGGTCCATTTCTCTCTATTAGGTAGAAATAGATTAGCAAGTGTGTCCTCGTTTTATTTTATTTATTTATTTATTTATTTATTTTTTATTTTTTAAATGTTTTTATTTATTTCTAGGAGAGAGAGAGAGACAGCGTGAGCAGGGGAGGGTCAGAGAGAGAGGGAGTCACAGACTGAAACAGGCTCCAGGCTCTGAACTGGCAGTCAGCCCAGAGCCCGACGCGGGGCTCGAACCCACAAACCGCGAGATCATGACCTAAGCGAAAGTTGGACGCTCAACCGACTAAGCCACCCAGGCGCCCCGTGTGTCCTCGTTTTAATTGCTAGGGCTGCCATAAGACAGTATTATGGATGGGTGGCTTAAACAACAGAAATTTATTTTCTTGTTCTGGAGACTAGAAGATCAAGATCATAATGTCAGTAGGTTTTCTTTCTCCTAAGGTCTTTCTCCTTGTCAAGCACATGGCTGCTTTCTTGCTGTGTCCTCACATGGTCATTTCTCTCTCTTATAAGGACACCACTTATATTGGATTACAGCCACACCCTCATTAATTTATTTAACTTTGATTACCTCTTTAAAGAACGTATCTGCCAATATGGTTACATTCTGAGTTATGGGTGTTTGGGACTTCAGCATATGAAATTTGAGGAAACAGAAGTAAGCTAATGATAGTCTTGTTTTAGAAATGATAATAATCCTGACAGCCAATAGTCTTTGAGAACAAAGTACTGTTCTTTTTTTTTTTAATGTATATTTATTTATTTTGAAAGAAACAGGGTGAGGGGCAGAGGGAAAGGGAGAAGAAGAGAATCCCAAGCAGGCTCTGCCATGTCAGCACAGAGCCCAATGTGACACTTGAACTCAGAAACCATGAGATCATGACCTGAGCCAAAATCAAGAGCCTGAGGTTCACCTACTGAGCCACCCAGGCACCCCCGTTCACATATATTATCTCATCTGATCCCCACAGTAAGTTGATGAAATTGGTACTATTTTTTAAATTCTAATTTTACAGTTGAGAAAACAGAGCATTTAGGCACCTGGCTAAAATCAAACAAGTGGAAAACAAGAGAAGCAAAATTCAAACACTGACTCTAGCACCTATTCTCTAACTAGCTGCCTGATCCTGTTATGCTCCCTTTTGTAAGCCGAAGAAGTGGACATATGTTTATTTGACTTCACAAGCTGTTTTGTTATGGATGTTCACTGTGAGAGTCAAGATGCTCATTTAAAGAGCACAGGCTCCAGGTTCTTTCTTCACCTGAGCCAAGGAGTTGTTTTTTGAGAAACCTTAAAGATGAGCTTAATTGAGGAGCACAGCTTTCTGTGCAAGGTATTTTGTACCAAGCAATATAAACTTACTTTGGAGTGTCACTGGGAGAAGAGCTGAGAGCAAGGCTTTTTTTTTTTTCTTTCTGTTTTCATCATTAAAATGAAACGTGCATTGGAACACAGGCTCAGAAGCAGATCAAGGATAAGTGCTTTGAGAACACAGGTAACTAGTTACTTCCTTACTCCTACAGCTCCATTTGGTCCACGAGTTCAATAATTTTTCTGTAAAACCACAAAGAGTTCAGTGAGATGCAATGTTAAGGTATGTGCCTTGGGAGAAAAGATCTAAGAGAATTAATTTGTTGTTTAGAGGTAAAGAGCAGTTCCTGTAGGTTAGCTGTTCTATTTTCGGGCTTGGAAGGAGAAGTGATTAACATTTCTTTCTGTTCTAGCAGGCTGTGGAGTAAGTTTCAGGGTATAAGCAGAAGGAAGTCTCACACTCCTCACAGGAAGAAATCAAAATCAAATTGTACCTAATCAAGGACCAGTAAAGACAATCTAGGCATTATTTTGAACAGTTCAATAAAGAGACATTGCAATTTAATACAGTTTAAATAGAGAAGATACATTTAGGGAATGCCACTATAATGTTCCAGTATTCTGCAAGAATTTTCTAAATTGTTTATTGTGTTATATGAGGTATCCAAATAAGAATGCTAATGAGTATTTTCTCCTTGAACTTAATCTCAAACTCTGAAATTAGGCCTTTGTAAATGTATGTGGTGTTATGTTTTATCAATTTTTCAGATATTCTGTGTAAACAAAAGATAACTCCATTGAATTATCTCACCTCGTTTCTAAAGAAAGATCTCCACGAAATGATAAACAGTGTAAATGTCTTTAAGTATATTTTAAATATCATAGTGTATTTATTAATATATTTTTGCAACAGATTAATACAAAAAAGCATATAATGAAAAATGAGGAAAGTTCCCTTCTTCTCTCTCCTTCTCTCTCTCTTTTATATGTGCACACACATAGTTACTTTTTGTGGTCACCTGTATTGAGATATAATTGGCTTGCAAAAACTACATATAGTTAATGTACACAATTTGATGAGTTTGGACATATACAGACACCACTGTTACCATCACCACAATCAAGGTAATAAACATATCCATGGGCTCCAAAAGTTTACATGGGTCACTTTTTGTTTTTGTTTGTTTGTTTGTTTGTTTTGTGGTAAGAACACTTGATGTGAGATCTCACCTCTTAAATTTTTAATGTGTAATAGCCCATGTTAACTACTGGCACTCTAGAACTTACTCATCTTATATAATTCTAACTTTGTATCCATTGAACAGCAACTCTCCCTATCTTCCCCCATTCCCTGGCAACCCTATTGTCTGCTTCTGTAAGCTTGATTTTGAGATGCCTCATATAAGAGGAATCAGTGTTTATCTTTCTGTTACTGATTTATTTCATCGAGTATGTCTTCTAGGTCCATCCATGTTGTTGCAAATACTAATGTTTCTTTCTCTTTTAAGATTTATCAATATTCAATTGTGTACATATACTACCCAAATTAATTTACAGATTTGATGTTGTTCCCATTAGAATTTTATAGAATCCCAATGGCATATTTTACAGGAATAGAAAAAAATGTAAAATTTGGAATCACAAAAACCCACAATAGCCTAAGTGATCTTGAGATAACAAAGCTGGAGGCATTATATTTCTTGATTTCAAAATATATTACAAAAGTACAATAATTAAAGTGGTATGGAACTGGAATAAAGTCAGGCAAATAGACCAGTCGATCAGAATAGAGAGCCTGGAAATGAACTCCTGCACATATAGTCAACTGACCTTTGATAAGGATACCAAGAATACACATGGGAAAATATCAGTCTCTTCCACAAATGGTATAGGGAAAACTCTCTACACAAATGCAAAAGAATGGAATTGTTGGAACCCTATCTTACACTATAGATAAAAGTCAACTGCAAATCAATTAAAAACAGAAACACAAGACCTGAAATTGTTAAAACCCTAGAAGAAAATGTAGAGGAAAACTTCATAACACTGGTATTGGTGATGATCTTATGGATATGTAAGCAAAAGTAAAAGAGAAATGGAGGCATAGGACCATATCAAACAAAATAGCCTTTGCACAGCAAAGAAAACCATCTGCAAAGTGAGAAAGCAAACTATGGAATGTGAGAAAGTATTTGCAAATCACATTATCTGCTAAGGATTAGTATCCAAAATAATATAAGGAACTCCTACAACTCAGTAGCAAAAGTCAAAATAAAATAAAAATTTGATTAAAAATGGTCCAAGGACTGAATGGACAGTTCTCCAAAGAAAATATACAAATAAATACTCAGTAAGTATATGCAAAAGAGCTCAAAATCACTAATTATCAGGGAAATGCAAATCAAAACCACAGTGTGATGTCATCTCATACACAGTAGGATGGTTATTACATAAAAAAAAATGTGTTGGTAAGGCGGTAGAAAAACTGGAATGTTTGCACACTGTTAATGTAAAGATAAAAGGCTACTTGGTAGGTATGAGATCTTGGGAAATTCTTTAGCTTCCTTTGAAGGAAAATGGGGTTAGAAAAGAGTACTCACAAGGCTGTTAAGAATATATATGCATAGGGGGCATTTGGGTTGCTCAGTTGGTTGGCCTCTGACTTCAGCTCAAGTCATGAGTTCCAGCCCCATGTTAGGCTCTGTGCTAACAGCTCAGAGTCTGGAGCCTGCTTCAGATTCTGTGTCTTCCTTTCTCTCTGCCCCTCCCCCACTAACGCTGTGTCTCTCTCTGACTCTCAAAAGCGTATAAACATTAAACAAAGTTAAAAAAAAAGAGTATATATGTATATGGCCATTTTGTATATAAATATAAACATATGTATACATATGCACAAAAAATACTTCCAAAGTAATTACCATATTCCAGGTAATGTTATATATGTGTCTATTAATATTTTTCAGCTGTTTTATATGGATATAAATATACACACATATATGTATACATGCACACACATGCACAAAACATTGCCTAGTATATAATAATCTCTTTGGAAATATTTGTCTCTTACTGTTATTACTATAAAAAAGTTCTTCTTTATACATCTTGAAACACACTGGATATTCTTTATATAATATTTAAGTTAAAATTAAAAAAAAATATGCTAATGCATGAGAAAATATAATTTTAAAAACTTTTCTAATTTTAGACTCCTATTAAGGGAGTAACATTTTATATGTATTAGCTATCTATATATAGTTCTTCTATAAATTACTTGTATCCTTATCTGCTATTTTTGTTTTATTATCATTATGTAAGAGTTTTAAAATATATACTTGACCTTAAACCTTTGTGGGCCATCCATATTGCAGCAAGTTTCTTCCATTATACATTTTATCCTTTAAATTTGCTTGGAGTTTTTGCAGTAATAAAAAAAGCCTTCAGTTTTTATAGAAACAAACCTGTCATCTTTTTCTTCTACTATTCTAGAAGATGTGACTTGCCTAGGAAGGTCTTGCATAGTCTCATATAAAGGTATATTGTATTTTCTTCTAATGCTTTTTGTCACTTTATTAAAATAATTCTTCAATCCATATGGAATTTAGTTTTATGTATGGCTATAACTTCATTTTTTCTCCAAATGGCTAGTCATTTGTCAACAATTGATTTACTGAATGTCAGTTTTCCTTATGGATCTGAATACACATATATACACACACAAATCCCACACACTTCGAGACTTGTTTCTCTTCCATTAAGCCATTTGTTTATTGTTTTTGCTGTGCTACACTGTTTTAATTTTAGTGATTTTATTATGTTTTATAGAGAAGCCCCATTCCAGTTCTTGTCTTGATATTTAATGTTTTTTATTGGACCTACAACAGTTTTGTTAACTCTAAATAAAGAAGCTTTTGTAACAAAGCACCTGATTCCAGTTTGATAGTCTTATGCTGTCATTGTTATTGTTACTGAGGATTGCAGAGGATTGGGGGCCAACGTGGAAAGGGAAAGAATACACACACATACATTCATATATACATACACATGTACATACATGCATATATACACACACACATACATTTACAAATGCATATATTTATGTGAGACATAAACACACACACACATATATATACATACGTACATACATACATACAAACACAACCTATTTTAGTACCATTGGAAATAATTAACTAGCTGGTGTTAGTAACACTAAAACATATTTACTGAACACATTATCGACCGGTTACTCTAAATATGTTCCTTCATTTAATCCTCCTTACATTGCTATGAAATAGACATTTCTACTCCTGTTTCTGGAAGAAAAAATGGATACTTAGAAGTTAAATAATTTGCCCCAAATCTCACAGTCCATAGACATGAGAGCCCAGGATTCAAACTCAGAACTGTGTAAGTTCAGAGTTCTTTAACACAATTATTGTCTACTTTTCGTTATTTTTCCCATTAACCTATGACACCACTACCATCTTGCTATGCCTATTTTCTTTTTATTTATTTATTTTGATAAAGATAAAGCACACAGAAAGGGGAGGAACAGAGAGAGAGCATCGCAAGTAGGCTCCGTGCTATCAGCACAGAACTCGATGTGGGGCTTGAACTCACAAACCATGAGATCATGACCCGAGCCTAAATCAAGAATGGAGGCTCAACCAACTGAGACAACCAGGCTCCCCACTATGTGTATTTTCTAAAGATAGATTAGTTCTGTATTATAAGCCAGATTGAAATTTCTGGGAAGGTTTATACATGAAAGATCATGGGTAGTCTCTTAACTTCAAAATACGGGCATGCCCCATTGTATTGCTCTTCATTTCATAACACTTCAGAGATGTTGCAGTTTTTTATTTGTTTGTTTGTTTGCAAATGAGTTAGTGACAATTGTGCATGGAGCAAGTCAATAGGTGCCATTTTTCCAATAGCATCTGCTCACTTTGTTCACGGTGTCATATTGTGGCAATTCTCACAATATTTTAAACTTTTCCATTGTTATTGTATTTGTTATGGTGATTTGTGATCAGTGATGACTTCACACTGAAAGTCAGATAGTAAAAAGCCAGATAATAAATATTTTAGACTTTAGGCCCCAGGGTACCATAAGAACAGGCATAGATCATACATAAATGTGCATGACTATGGATCTGTAGACCTCTCACTTATGGGACCTAGAATGCCTTTTGGGGTTGCCTTGCGTACGTTCTGTGAGTCCCAGTTTTGTTCAACAAATAGTTCATTCCAATTAGTATTTATTGAACATCTACTATTTGCTTTGCTGAACTTAGTATAGATATGAAGAAAATGCAATGCATGTTCTCTGAAGGTCAAATCCATCTTCTTTTACTACCCTTTCTACTTTAAACTTGTTGCTCACATTCTTTTTCTTTGTAATTTGGATGCAGGGCTTTTGTTTAGTTGCAGTGTTTTGAATTTTTTTAAATTAATAGTCATGTTTGTAAGATAATAGTTATGGCTTTTATTTATTTGCATATACTACCTTTTACATAGTCTTTTAGAATACTGCATTATCGTGGAACATAAATGTGTTTTAAATGCAGAAAATTACATATTTTAGTGAAGACAAAGTAATTAACTGCTGAGATTATGTACTTTTGCTCTGGTTTTAGTCTTTTCTTATGAATGATGATAAAAAAAGACTAAATTCTTTCTGTGCACGAATTCATCTACAATTCAACCTGATAGTTTGTTATTATCAAAGTCTTTTTTAAAGTCTTGGCTAATACATATGTATGATCTCTCCAAGGACAATTTTATTTGATTTATCTCCAACCAGCTCCTGTTGTATATGTAACTTCAATAAGCATCAGAGGATAATGAGGTGGTGTGGTCCACCGCGTGGAATAATTACTGGGCTTCATTGGGTTCTTAAGCCTTTCTGAGGTTCCAGAAAAGCTCTTTTTGGGTCCCTGGGCATGGGTGACAGTCTGTGCTACCTGCAAAGTAATGAGAGGGTGGAAATCCACAGTGGTTCTCAACTATGTGGCAAGAACCTGGTTCAAAGCCTTAGCTGAATTATGAAGGTGGTCTACTCACAGTCCTCATAGATCTTTGCTTTTAATGTGTCCCTCAAACTATTTCTGAAAGCAAAGACAAATCAAGAAATTCATTTCTATTTAGTATCAGTATTTGCTATACTTTTTTTTTGCTATAGTCTTTTGATTAGAACAAAACCACAAGAGTTTACTTTTTTAAATTTTTTAAAATGTTTGTTCATTTTTGAGAGACAGAGAGACACAGAGCCTGAGCAGGGAAGGGGCAGAGAGAGAGGGAGACACAGAATCTGAAGCAGGCTCCAGGCTCTGAGCTAGCTGTCAGCACAGAGCCCAATGTGGGGCTTGAACTCACGAACTGTGAGACCATGACCTGAGCTGAAGTTGGATGCTTAATCACCAGAGCCACCCAGGCACCCCAAGAGGTTTCTTTTCTTCCTGTGATTTTACTTCTTATAGAGTTCACAGTAAAATACACCATCAAAATTCTTTTCAGTCTCATAAATGTTGGGGCTTCAGCCATGCAACAGGAAGTGTGTACTACTGACCAATGTCAAGTTGAATAATCTGCTATTACTTTTGTTCATCCACCTAAAAGAGGTTTTTTGTGTGTATGGGGATTGGTAAAATTGCTCTGTACTTGGTTATTCTAGTGTATGATCTTTGAACTGTTCAAGATAGAAGGGAGTTAAAGTGGCTGAAGAATAAAGACAATGGAAAGGAAGCCAGTATTTACTGAATACCTCCTGTGGTGCAGGCATGTAAAAATTTGGATTTTATGGACAGAGAGATCTAGATTCAAATCTTGGCTTCACCACTAACTAGCTATGTATTTTATCCTCCATAAAATGGGAATAAAAGTAATAATAACTACCTTATAGAGAGGATGGAGTATCTTTAAAACACAAATCATTCAGAATAAGTGATATTTTCTTATAATCTGTTACCATTAGCTATTGATTTTAAGTTGCATTCATCATTGATAAAAGTCATCATAAATACACTTATTTTTCATTGTGCAGATATTAATAAATTATTGCTATTTGCTAAAAATCTGTGCTATAATTATCTTGCTACAATCATTTCTGTCCTGTAGAATTTTAAAGTTTAGTAAGGGACATAGACACACCAATATGATACTGCAAACCTGAAAAAATCACTTGTATGAGTTTATACAAAGTTTTAATGGTAGTAGACAGGAAGAATGTTCAATGTAGAGGTGGATAGGAGGTAGGAGAGGCTTGTAGGAAGTGGTGACATCTGAATTAAAAACAAAAGGATGAATGGGAAGTATGTAGCTGATGGAGTAAAGGCAGAAATATCTTGTAGGCAAAAGGAACTATATATGTGGGGTAAACTTTGCTCTCCCAGAAAGCAAATATTTTAGTTTGGCCAGATACAGAATGGGAGAAGGGGGCTGACCAAAGTTGCCTCCAGAGGGGATGAGAAAACAGAAAAACATCAAAGTTCTAGATTCAGGACTCACAACTTTGACACTTATCCTGAGAGTGGTAGAAATTTCAACCAAGGGATTAACCCATTGTAAGGCAGGTATTATACCCATTCTCCAAGTGACAAAACTGAGGTGCACAAATGAGACATGATATTACAAAATTAAGAGAAGGTTCTATTTTGCCACTTACATGTTATTTAAATTCTATGTTTTCTGCCTGTGAGATAATTTAGGAAAAACAGGATATAGTTTTGGACTAGAGTTCTGCTTTTTTTTTTTTTTTTTTGACAAAAATGCACAGAAGAGTAAGGAACCTAAAAGAATTATAATTCTATCCTAACATACTTCCCAGTCATTCAGCCTGTCCTAGCCTAGGAATAGTGTATGCAAATTTTAAAGGCTCGGACACCCTGGCAGTACAACTCACTCACCCCAGTCCAAGAGTTACTGTTATGAAGAGCAGCATAAGAGATTTTTGCATGCTATCACTTCCACATTATTGGAATATGAGACTTTATGTTTTTCTTTCATTTTGAGGAATATAAAAAATGTAAAACTGTGTTAGGTTTAATAAAGGTTTCTAATGAATATAAAAACAATATCATAATCCCAACTCTATACAGTGGTTTTTCCTGACTTTATGTACAGGAAAGAAAAACAAATAATTCATATAAGATAATTGAGTAGCTACAGTGTTTTTGGTTCTGTAGTAGGTATGTTAATTATCTAATTGAAACCTACCATTCACTTTACCATGTGAGCCGTGTTCACAAAAAATGTAAACGATAAATCATATTCTTATAGGTGCACCTCCTGTTATGGATTAGTGGAGGGTAGAGGAATGATATCCCAGACTTCTCACAGGGAAACAGAGAAAGCAGAGTTGAGGGAGATTTGCTGGTATACAGATAAAACTACTCATGGTGAGCAATACGGCTGTTCTTCAAACCCACATTAGAACAACTGGATGACTCCAAATGATCTAGCTTCATTGGTATCAATATCAATGACAGTTCAACAGAGAATGGCCGTGGTACTTCGGCAAGCACTTAAATATGAATTTTCGTCCATAAATATAGCATATTACCATTTAACCACATGGAAGATCAAATGAACTGTGTTACGGCATTAGACCCTCAAGTATCTACTCATAAGGATCCCAAGAAGGTTTAAAAAAAATACAAAAACTCATTTATGGTAACATGGGGGATTTTATTATTCATGTTTTCTCAAGCTCACCTCAGAAAAGCACACTTATGGAGATTATAGAAACTTGTCTTACTGTGTTAAGGTATCACATTGCAGGCTATCTGTCACTCTGGTGGTTTTTAAAAGTTCCTTGTTTGTGATGCTCTCAAGTTCCAGTCTGAGTCTACATGTACTTATTTGCACTTACTCCATTTGTAATTTGCTATGCTAGCTGAGCCTGGAATTTCAGATCCGTTTCATCAATTATGGAAAATGGCTATGCTTTCCATTCTTCCATTCTTCTTTAACTCAAATTAGATATATTTTATTCAACTTCTTATTATTCTTCCTTCTTATTTTTCCTTCATGTCTCTTTTACATTTCCCACCTCTTTGTCCTTCTGAAATATGGTTTGTGAACTTATTCTGTCTATATTGCAGTCAGTATTTATCTCTTCAATTCTATGTAGTATAAAATGCATTCACTTATCATATTTTTATTCCTGTAATATCTTTAATTCTTCCCACATCAGCTTGGTTTTCATTTTTAATATTCCTCTTGCCAATTTTGTTATCTTATTCAACCACTTTAAATACACATAGTTATGCTATATCTGATGATTATCTTATCTGGATTTTTGTAAAGTTGAGTTGTGTGCTTTATTTTTCTGCTGATCCTATTTGAGGTGGCTTGTTTCCTCATGTGTTTGTTATATTGTGAGGTCATATGTGCTGAAGATTTATTTGTGGAATAAATGAGGCCTGAAACGTGGGTGGGGCCTCCAGAAATCATTTTCATTTGTCTCTGACAAATGTCCCCAAGATATTGCCATCCAAGGACCAAACTACGTTACTTATTAATGTTAGGATTTCCAGAATAGTTAAGTCAAACCTCCATTCGGTAAGTTCTTAAATATTAAATTCTTGGGGTAGACTTTTAAGTTTTTAAGCAGGTTGTAGCAAAGATAGACACATTTTCCTGTCAACAACCCCTTCTTTTCTCATGAACATATTCTGGTCTACCTCTGAATGAGGGCATAACCATTCAGTTCCTGCCCTTTGGAAGTAAGCTCTTTTCTTACATATCAGCTTGCTTGGGCTCAAGGTCATTTCCACTGTTCTGGGCACAGCCATTAAAACCTAAACTTCTTGGTTACTGAGATTGACAAGGTCCCCCAGGGCATCTATGGCTTCAGCCTCAGCTTGCCATTCTGATTGCTATCTCTCTTTTGAATTCTGGCCCCTGGAGATTACCCTTACCTTCTAGGGAGTTCAGTTATGTATTTAGAAGGATATATGTTACATTTTATCTAACATTTCTAGGCGTTTTGCACTGGGAAGATTTTGACAATGTAGTTTAAAAACATTGCCAGAACCAAACTCGGAAAGTAGTAGTCAGAGGCTTTTGTGGATCTTCTTGGCCAGAGTCTTTGTAGCATATCCATAATACATACCACTTCGAGGTATTTTCCAGCCAGCTTAATTTTGAGGAGCTAGAATTTCTCTTTTTAATATTTCAGTTTATACAAATTTCACCGATCAGATCAGAAGGGTCAGAGCAAGAATATTGGGCACTAACAAGGCTTGTGTTTTCAAACTACCTAGTTAACCAAAGTTAACCAAGGATAGTGAAATAAAGTCTAGAGGCAAAATGCTGAGCATTTAAATTTTTTAGCCTTAAGGTAATTATTTCCTTAGAGAAAATGGGGAAGGATGTTAATGTGTGTCTGCTTGTCTGCACATCTTATCACATTTTCTTTTAGTGTTAATTTGTATAGATTAATGTTTATTAATAGCATGCATATTGATGAGGAATTTTGCATATTTAGAGAGGAGGAGAAGAGGACGATGTGAAAAAATGGCTGGGAATTCATGCAGTCGAAGTTGAAACAATTACTCCTCTTGACTTCTTTCAGTCAGCAGGCACTAGCTGGGGTAGCAGTGTTGAGAATATGGCAGAATGAGCCTGCTTTCTCTTCATCAGTTACTACAGTGAATATTTTGGTAATGATCTAATATAAAATGTCTTAAAATTAATGAAAATTTTGATAGCTAAAATAAACATGGATTTTTATGTGATTTGGTTATAAACTAATAGTACACCCCCAGAGACATTACTGTCCGTACTGATACCACGAACAGTGCAAGTACAAGAGAGTCTGGGTGGACTGCATTGTTCTTTGGAACTTTCCCTTCTTAACAGCAGAGCAATTCACTGAGTCTCTCCTTTGTTTCAACATGTTAAGTCATCTGGCTGGAAATCAGGACTCCCTTTTTTCTTAGTTAACTTATGCTAAGGTAGAGATTCCAATAGGCAAATAGTAAATTTGGCTGAGTCAAATTACATTTTCTCTATAAATGTGATTATCGGATATGTAGTATTCTCTTTTTCTTACATCTAGATAATCACCTATATGTCAGTCTTGCCAAACTGGAATTAGACTGTTATTGCACAATTTGAGGACGGGTATTCACATTTGCAAACTCTGTACCACTGAATATGATAGTCCTGCCTATACAAAATGAGAAACTTATCTTTCTTATTAACCCTTTTGTCTTTAGCCCCAGAATTCTTCCTCCCATTATCATCCCAAAGCATCTTCCCTTTTCTCTCATCTTCTCTTTTCCTTTCTCTTCCTTCCTTCCTCCTTTTTTTCCCCCTGTCAAAATCAACCTGGACTGAATGCTTCTCCAGGCTGTTGTCAAACTCAAGCCTGCACACTGAAGACTGAAAGACTCAACCACTACCAACTGAATCAAGATGGGGTACAGGCAGATACAGCCCAGGGCATCAACAGGCATGCCTGGCCCTCTGATGCTATTGCAGTTCCTGCCCTCTCACACCACTGTTGGTTCCCCACAGCCTGATCATGCACAAAAGCAAATCTTTGTTGCCTCTTCAGCCTTGTTCTGGGATTCAGGTGTATCTTCCGTAATGCAGGGATCCTCATAGCCCTCTGATTTGACATGTACAAAGGACAGTCCCTTGCCAGTGCCTTATAGAGAGAAACTCTGCAACTGCTATCACTGCTTTTAATTTAATATTTGTACAGTTTGATGACGTTACTTTTTCCTGCAGAAATTATCAAGCCACAATAACATTGCTATTCAATATCCAGCAGAGAAGCAAGAGAGGGTCTCTCTTTCAATGTTGTTATAGCTACTGCTGTCTCTTACCTCCATTAGAGGGAGATTCTATAAATGCATTTTTTTCTTTTACTTTTATGTGTATGGTCATTATTCCTGGAGCACTCCAATGGTGCTAGTGTGCTTTGGTCAAAAGAAAAGTCTCATTTCTACCACATACTGAAATAAAAATGCATGTCCTCACTGTTCTCCTGATGAGTACTTTCTTGAAGATGCCTTTCCTTAGACATTATCTTGTTTCTTCAGAGATAATCTCACTACAAAAGAAAAGATGGACCTTTCCCCCTTTTTTAAGATAATCAGTGCAACTTGACTAACTTGTTCCGCCAACTTAATAGGAGTTCAAATAATCCTTTCTTTGTATCTTTATTCAGAAAATTGATAAATGTTTGCATTATAGGTTCATAATTAGAAAGACCTCTCAAAATTCTCACAAAAACAAAGGAAATCTGCTCCAAAGTGACTGATAGAACCACTTGGCATAGGTATGGCTGGCAGGTTCTTTGGGAAAGAAAAAGAGAAAGACAGCACAAACAGGAGGGAAAAATACATTTGCACCTTACTAAATAATCTCTGGGAGGAAGCTGTTACAGCCACTATCCTGCTGTGTATCCATTCTTTTTACCAGAGAGAAAGAAAAGAGCCGGTGATTTGGTCTAATCTCACCTACTATACCTCTGGGTAAATAAATGGATACCATTTGCTATGAGGAAGGTTCCTTATCTGCAGGATGCCCTTAGCAGGATGTTCATGGTTAAAGAATTACTTAATAGTAAATAAGCCTCTAATCTATGAGACATGGCTCCCTTGGGAATGTCACTTACGCTGTATAATTCTATGGGTATAAAATGGAAATTTTTCATATCTTAAATGCTCCCTGCTGTAGGAGAAATCTAAAAAAAAAAAAAACAAAAACAAAACACGTTAGTAGAATGCAACTGTTGGTTCTGTGCCAGAAATGATGTGCCAGTGTGGAAAGGATGGGACTGGGGAACTAGGTTGAAAGGATGGGTCTGGGAAACCACCCTTGATGTCCCCAGAACACTGTCTGCCTTGTCTGTTTCTCTTGTTTGCCTTTCTTCTTGAAGCGACTACTTAAGCTGATTTTTGGTAAGGTCTCTGGTTAATGTGAGCCTGGTTTGACAGTGTGGATGATTCTGTATGCAAGCTAGGTTATGTCAAAATGTTACAAGACTCAGAGTCTCAGTGTTTTCTTATATGCATTTGGATCCTCTGGTTTAATCTTTTATTATTCCAAACTTATACATATGCTACATGGTCTGAAATTCCAAGGTAATTTGACCAAGCATAACAGAAATCAAACTTTGAAATTCTTATTTAAATTGACATTCACCTAGGTGATGCTATTATGTTTTAAGGACTAAAAGCAAATATAACATTAACCTTTTTTTTTTTTTTAAAAAGAGCAATATGTGTAAATATTTTGGGCAAAAATATTTTGAATTAATTTGAAATGCTGTTCTGGTAGATAACAGGCCTTGTAAAAGAATATGCTAATATATGGTATAAATTAGCTAAAAAATTATTTTGGTACTTTGTTTTGATTAAGTTTCATGTGATGATTCTGGGAAAACATTTAATTAAAGGTGAGAAAACTAGAGAAATTGAAACACCCTTCCATTAGTCACACCCTTCACTATGTGACTTCAAAAAGTTCATTCTTAATTCCATTCCAGGCATGGGTTCAACCTGTGTAAATATGGTTAAAAAGAGGGAATGAACAATACTTACAAACAGTGACTCTGGAGTTGGGCATTGTTAGATTCAAATCCCAACTCTGGAGCTTACTAGCTGTACACTATTTGGAAAACAAGTACTAAGCTCTCTTTACAGAATTTTGTTCCTTGTAAAAATTAAACATAGTAAAGCCGTCTTATAAAAAAGGAATCGAGTGAAATAATACAAGGAAGTACTTCTAAATTAATTTAAAACTTAGGGGCAGGAGAACACGTTCGATCTTAATTCACTGAAAACTTCAAAAGTAATTGGACACTTTTAACAACAAAAACAATAACAAAAGACTATTGCTGAGTTGAATACAACCATTCATTTTCCCCAGTCATTACCCTTGGTCTCAGCATAGGGTCTTTTCTGGCCATGACACTCTTTCTCAGGTTAGATAAATCTTGCAGTTGGAATGATGTCATTGACCTCCCTGTGCAGTGAGAGTGCCAGCAGTGTCATTGGGTACCTCTGTGTTATGATGTGAATGGTGCCCCCTAGAATGAGGGAGTGCACAGTCTGTAGGACATTGCATGGTTGCCCATGTTGCTAGTTCCCAGATCCATTTATTCCAAGAGAAGCCAAGACACCAAGTCACCTCCAAACACCCTTTCTTAACAAACAGGATTTCAACACTACACTGCCACCCTATGATGTAGACTTAGTCATCTAGCACTTTTTCCCTCTGTTCCTGTCAGTAGACAAAAGACTTATTTCTTGCTGGTCTACTTTCACTGAGGTTGTTACACCAGAAGCTTGAATGTGGTGTAACTGATTTATCACCCCCCTGCACCCACCCAGACCTATTCTTTAGATAAGGAGACCTGTTTTTATTGGCTCTAAGGACTGAGAATGTAAAGCTTTATCAAACTATAACTAAAACAGTTTTGCTTTTCATGTCTATTAATTAGGTTGCTACTTTTGCTTTCTTATAATTCTTAGAATTAGTGAACAAACCTGGTATATTAAAGTGAAATGATCATAAATAAAACTTTTAGAAACCTTATAGATCCTGACATGTAGTACATGCTATTATTTTATTATCAGTATTATGGATAATCAATGTTACCAAATAGAAAGCAGACACACTAGGACAAAGCCAAATGATTTGAGTAAGAAAAGGTCTAGAGAGACTCCTGAGAAAATTAGGTGTCCTTCTGGGAGGTTAGCTAGGAGACTATGAGGGGTGTGGGGTGGACGGAGGTCAGGCATCCTGTGTCAGGTTTGGATATTAGTATTCAGTAGGCATTCTTATCCCAGGCCTTGAAGAAAATCCTATAGCAAGCACATGTTGGAAATCTTTAAAGGAAAACTTTTTAGAATTCTGAAGTCTCTGAAAACAAAGTTTCATGGAATAAATATACTTGGACTCCCCTCTTCCGTATCAATTCTTCTAATAGCTTGTGAGTTATAAGTGTAATGGGAAAAGAATTTTTTTCTTTGCAATAAATTAATTATAAAAGTATATGATTGATATGAATGGAAACCATCCTAATTAGGTGATGATGAGAATTGCATGAAGGATAATGCATGACAAGTGTACCATTATAAAGTTGTATTTCTGTTGAGGGATTTAAGTAATTCATACTTGTTATTTATAAGATATTAAAAAGCCCCAAGGTAGGAATACAGCCGTACATTCATGCATTTCCCCTGAATTATCTTGTATAGTTTATTTCATGGAATTTTTAGTTGGTTATTATGTATTATGTTGAAGGAAATAGTGATTTGAACATTACATGATGAATTTTTCCAGATGCTATGACATACAAATAGGGATAAGTCTTTCAATTCCTATCTAAAGGCTAACATGTACAGAATACAAGGACTTTTTGGCAAACTTCCTAAACTGTCTTTCAGTATTGTAATGTTTGCCTGAATGCATAATTACATTAGCTAGTTATCTGTCATAGGTGCTTTTTTATTCCAAAATGAAGTATAAATTATATAGATTGATAATAGATAAATAATTATATGATTTATGCTTACATAGCACATTGATCTCAGTGAAATCATGATGTTATAACATTAAAGCCTAATGAATGAAATAACATATATTTCAGAAAATCTGTGAATCTCACTTTAAATCCATGTTATATTTTATAGAGTTTGAGGTTGTAGAGAATCTTAAATTACCAAAATATTTATTATAATGCCTAGTGGGAAATGTCTATGAAAGGCTAGCATTTCAAAAGTATGATCAAATTCTTTTTTAATTCAGAAAAAAGAGCAGTGTTTCTAGTGAGAAATGGCAGCTCACACCATGGGCTCTACATATTATTTCTTTTGTTCAGCAAAGAAGTGGGTTGCAGCAAGACTTCAGGATTATCCCGAAGATGATGTGTGAATAGTATACAGGACTAGAAATCAGAGAATCTGTACACTAATACTTACTGTGCTGCTGCTAAAGACAGGGAGTTCTCTTCTGTGAGGGAAGGGATCCTGGTAAAACTTAACAGTTTGATTCATTCGTCTAACCCTGGATGGTCTGACAAGTGCAAGCCAGTAGAAGAAAGCTTCCTTGAGGGTTGACCTTGGGGCAGACTGATCAGATTCTCCTACATCTATCTTTTCATTATGAAGAGACAAAGGGAAAGTTTTTCTCCTTGGTGAAAAAAAGCTACCAAATTGACCAATGTATATTATTAATCATTGATGGGTCAGGGCAAATAAGAATTTTTTATGCTAAGGCCAAGGATAGAATAGGGCAATATATGAACCAAGACACATGGTAGGAGTGGCTACTGTAGGATATTTGTTGGTGTAAAAGACATCTTAGGATGCTGTGACCTCTGACAGTCCCTCCTAGGTCTATTATTCTAAAAATTGTATCTTCCCATTTTAATACTGCCCTAGGTTCGTTTTTCTTTCCAGTTTATTTTCTCCTGCTTTCTTCATTTTCTTAGATGCATTTTGATCTCTAGCTCTACTTTCTTGGGGAAATTGATAGCCTGTTAAAAAAAAAAAAGACAGTGATACCTGAATGGGCAGGGCTAACAGTTCTATTCAGGAAATCATTGTGCTGACTGGGTTTATAAACCATATCTAGCCTCTTCTTTGCAGAAAGGGCCAAAGATCCAAATGAACAATGTGAAGAGAAATCATTTTGGCTGGTGGGGAGAAACAAGAGAGAAAAGGAGAAAAATACATTTTTTTATACTGAAAACATGTTTTTTAGAAACTCAACAAAACTGGTTGTTACTGTTGTTTTTGGTTTTAAGATAAAGACATCTTAAAATATAATTATTTAACAAAGTAGCATAGTCCTTTAAAACAAGGAACATTGCGTGGGTAGAAGTTATTGAAAATGCCTTCTTTGAAATCAACTGTTTTTGTGAGGATAAATTGCTTTTGGAAATGGGGGTATAAAATTAGATAACTTGAAAATAACAGTATTAGATTTTTGGTTTACTACTAATAAAAATAACAGAAGAAAGCTGAAGAAAATAAGCAGATTAGCACAAGCATCTTTCTCCTTAAACATGACTTTTGGAATTACCATTTCAGCCACTTTCCCCTGGCTTAATAGCCAACCAGTTTGCTGACTATCCTTACTTCGTTGTAAATTTTTATTTTTCATTTAATAAAGTCTGAATGTTTTTCCATATGTTAAATGCGAGTCTACAAAATATAGCTAATTGGCTGCATAGTCTCACCTGTGCTCCACCAACCTTTATTGTACCTATTTCTTCATGACTGCACAAGAAGGGAAGTAGAGGTAGGGAAGGAGTGAAGGAAGAAGGGTGAATGATACAGAAGATGATGAGGAGTTAGGGATAAAGATAGGTAGATGGTAGAAAGCAGAAGCAGAGAGAATAATAAGGAAGCAAATCCTAGGGACTTTGGGTTTGGGTCTTGGCTCACTAGCTCTCCTGATGCAAGCCATATCCTTTTTGTTATCTGATTGCAGAGTGGTTGTTGTCTATATGAACTGCTAAGTCTGCAGATTAAGACTGACAAGATTTTCTAGTTTTGGAACCAAAGATGAAGCTATTTATTTACTTAGTAACTTTCTGCCTTGTGGTATGTCAGCTAGCACTTTGCTCTTTTGTCTAGAGTCTCACCAAGAATGGACAGGTCCCAGGTAAGCACACAGCAAATATTAAATTAAACCATATGATATTGCTCTTTTTACAGGTCAAAAAAGATCAAATATTGGTGATTTTATGTGGTTCAATCTAAATTCATTTTCTCCTTTTCTTTTAAGCAGCTGGGAAGGCATGGACCAACACCCCAGATCCTTAACAGTGTAGTCTTCTTCCATAGTCTGCTCAGATTCTACTTCTGCTCTGTTGCCCATGAACAAGACCCAGCTTTGCACTGCTTGTTCATGGTGTGAACCATTGCTGGCTGTTCACTCTGGGGCTCACATGACTCTACGTATTTATATATTTCTTCCTATGTCCAGATGATTGGAGCTCTCACTGAGCTCTGGAACCTGGACCCATTAGACTTCTAATGGAGCTATGGCATTTTTTTTTTCCCACCTGATGGCCATCTGGATTTCATTTTCCTTGAACTTAAACTATCACTATCACGGGTGAAGGACACTGTATTTTCAAGAGACAAATAGTCTACCCTCCAAGTGGTAATAACGAGAAACCAACCATTGTTTAAATAAGCCTGCACTGATGTCGTTAACAAGCATCTTTAATTCAGGGTGCTCTTTCTATGCTTTTGTATAGGTCTTCCCTTCTGCTGGTATTCCATCCCCACACTCCCCCCCCCCCCCGCCCTGCACCGGTCGAGTTGACAGACTCCTCCTCCATCTGCTGCAAGAGACAGTTCATTTGTTACATACTCCATAAAACTGTTCTCTGAATTCCCTAGGCAGACACACTTGCACTGCCTTCATGTGCCCCTATATCCCCTATATACAGCAGCCTTAGCAACCACCCCACCATATTGGGTTCGGTCTCCCCACTTAATCATGAGTTCCTTTGAGCAGAAGCAGTATCTTTACTTTGAAGTATTCTTGATGTTTGACACAATAACTGACATACAGTAGGCACCCCTAGAATATATTTCTTGAAAAAATTATTAAATGGATGGACCAACTTCTTTTAAGAACAGATGGATTATTTGCTTTGTTTGGTATCAACTAGTTGTCTTTTTCTACCCCTGCCTAAAACTCCCTTGTTTCTCCCCTCTTCATTATGCCTTTCTTTTGAATTCAGGGTTAAAAATTCCCAGTTTACCTCCTTGTTCAGAAGCTTATGGGGATTTTGAAGGTGCTGATTTGCACAGGTACACAGAATGGAAAAATAATTGCATACAAAAAATAAATAGACTCCTTGGCATCTTTAAACTGACTGTTATATTATCTTCTTTAGTAAGACGTGTCAGAGTCTGCACATTTTCCTGATAAGAATAACTGCTGTCATATTTTTTGTTTCAATTTGAACATTTTAAAGACATTTGCTATTAGCACTAATTAGATGTATAAGAGACTTCCTGAGCAAAGCAGATAGTCACAGCTAATTCATAAAGAATTAATGATAGTAGCTAAATTACCACATAGATTTGCACTTTGGGTAGGGTTAAATTACCAAATAATGTGAATAGTGTTTAAAATAAATTTAATATTTAATGTAAGTCGTAGTTTTATTAAATTCATAATTTGAAATTTTCTCAGTATTGTTCCAAATGAGCATCATATAAAATCTCTTTAAAGTAAATAAGCTAATAATATGATATTACCAGTAGAGTGAATACTAATATTAGTCATTTATAGAACACATTATTTACTCTTCTTTTTTTAATTTTCTGCTATTTGTCATACATGCAATTCAAACCACGTTCCTCCAGTTTGAAGGTGAGACAGTTGGGATAATTCCTTAACTTTTTTAAGTCATTAGAGTATTGACAGAGCTGAAGCAATTATTTGTTAAATGATTTCTTAGGAAATTTAAAGTGCTTGGCTTATGTGTGTATGTGTGTATGTTTCTCCAAAGTTGTACTTTTTTTTTCCTCAAAGTAGTTTATACACTGAGAATATATTTAATTATTATCTCTTATTGAAGAGAAATTAAGTTGCAGTCCAATTTACATAAAAGGAAAATCTAAGAGATAGTTTTAAAGCAGCAGTGACACCCAAAGTTAGGCTGTTAACGGAAACAGAATTCAAAGAGAAACGGAGTCATTAAAAATCAGGATTTAAGGACTCACCCACAAGTTTTTATCTGCACTGCAAATGATTTCCTGACTTAGAGCATGCAAACATTTCATTAATGAAGACCCAGAGCATACTGATCCAACTTTTCTATGGATTTATCAGATTGGCAGATGGAATAGAATGGAATTGGGCTCCCATGTTTTGTCTGCCTCCTGCAAGCTAACATTTTTCCCAGTGTTTTATATATGTTATCATACTTATCTCAAAATTGAGTACCTACTTGGAGTAAAGAGGGATTTCTGAGTATTCATATTTGCTTCTTTCATTTTTACTATTCTAGTGATGATAACTCTACATTTTGCCAGGGTGAAATTTTCCTTAACAAATGGCTTTGGGATCAGAGCTTGCCACAGTCAGAAGGAAATAGAGAACTGCTAGAGGGTAGTCCACCTGGCCTGAGGATCAAGTTATCTTCTGTATTCACTTGGCCATGACACTGGACATTTTTGGAACAAAATGGATTATGCTTAATAATTGTTTTTTTGAGTGAGAGAGTAAATTATATAAAAGCTTACAGAAATTTGCTTGCCATGACTAGATTGCACAGTCTGACTTCCTTTCTTGTGTGCTATATTAAGTTCTTAATACCTTGCCCTCCTTTAGTATGTCTTCTTATAAATTTAGCCTTTTGCTGACAATAAGCAACACTACTCTCTAGCCTCGCTTCTTCCATACTTGGCTTTGCTTTACAAAACTGATTTCTCAGCCCAAATCACTGTCATCTTAGCCTCTTGACTTTTACATCACTGGTTTCTCTACTTTGAGGTCAGAAATATTTAAATCCCAGCTGTGTCAAACCAAAATGCTATCCTCTTCCTATCTTCTCCCCATATTCCAAGAGACTAACTTGGAGATGTCACCAAGCATGAGCAATATTTTGTATTCTAATAATTTGAGGTTTGTTTTGTTTCAGCTTTCAGAATTTCCAGAATATATTCCATTAAGAAGAATGATTCTAGGCTTCTTTCGCTTGAGTATAAGATAGTGGCAGGGGGTAGGGGAAAGATGAAGGCAGATATTTTATGTCTGTGTCTAAGAAAAAGTGCACAGGAAAAGATTCTTGCCTTTGTAGCTAATCTGCAATCTCAAACCACACTTGCTTATGACCTTACTACCTATAGCTGTTGCTTTCAGCATAATACCTTCCTTGTTTCTCTTTCCTTCAAAAACTCAGTGAATATAGGCTCTCACTATAATTATAGGCACTCCTTTAGTAGAAAATATAAATATCTAATAAAAACTAAGCTCTTCTCTTTGTGTTTAAATTTTAGTAACAGTTTCCAAATCTATCTCTGCTTCGAAGAGACCACAGAAACTAGGGAAGGTTTTCATGGAGAGAGGAAACTGCCTTGATTAACCATGCACAAAATATATAAGCATGGGATTAACTGGAAAATAAGTGGAATGCATTATTCATTTTGTGTTGCACATCATCTTAAGACATTCACTGTTATTAGTAAGTAGACTTTGAAAGCTATGATGGAGGTAGGATAAGAGTGGGGATGAGACTGGCTTTTTGGGAAACTGAAGACTAGAACTGACAAAAAAGGGATTTGATGGATTTCTTTTATGGCTATCACTCAACCTCTCTTAATAACCACTGATGACTTACTCTATAGAATGAGGGCTTTGTCACCCAACGTTGTGTTCTTCTAAAATGTCAAGAATTCTAGCAATCCTTCAAACACATTTCCATTTACAAATAATCTTTTGGAAAAAAGTAATTTTTTGGAAAATCACTTTGGAAAAGTGATTCCTCCAGGTTGCTACAGTTTACACCATCCCCTATTGCCATCCCGGTATTTGAATGAAGTGACAATTAACAATGGTCACTTAGAATATCAGAGCAAAGTAATAGATTTCATATTCTCATGTATTTATGGAAAGTAAAAAACCTGGGGTGTCAGCACTCTGTTCTGCATTACTGGCACTACCTTCTATGATTTTCTTTGTATATGTGCTGTATTGCTTGCTTGCGATGGACACCTGTGATCTTGTTCTCCGTGGACATTCTAATAGTTTTATAAACTTTATAATTTCCTGCATTAAGCACTTTATTATTGGGAGCCATACAATATTTTTAGACCAAACTCTGACTAATATTTATTTATACTTGGAGCAGTTTGGGAGAAGGAGAACATAAAATAGAAGAGTTTGAGACTGGTTCAATGATATTAAGCCATTAATGACATTATTGCATTGCTGTTGGAAAAATGAAACTGGTAGTCATTAGCATGCAAGAGTAAAACCAATTACTTTTATGTAGCTGGAATAAAGTGCTTATGAAAGGAAAGATTGTGCAAGACCAAGCTTTTTATGCAATAAGACATTAGGGTGGAATTAGGAAGAGGAATATGTTTTTCTAATTGTACTGTAAAACTTATATACAGGTCTCAGATACTGACACAGACAGAGAACTGAAGAGTTAACTTTTGACTTCTCTAAGTGTATCTTTCATTTCATCTAACTTGGAAGGTTAAAGTTTTTGAGAATGAAATCCTATATTTGATCATGTAAGTGAGTGAGTTACAACATAAGTTGAATTCACAGCCTTAACTGCCTCCTATTTAAAAAATCAGGGCATTTATCAGGAAAGAGTAGAATTCTGAGAATTGGATAATATGTCCAATAGGTTTATATGACTATATAACATTTCTTCCCAAGAACTTTATGTAAATATATTTTGTACTTGGTTTATTTGGGTTGGTATAATACATTATACTTAAGTTCCTTGAACACTGTGGATCCCCCTACTGTGTATGAATGACCGAGGCTTTGTAAATTAAGGAATGTTTGAATGAAGTGATTTGATGGTTTTAACTAAGGCCAGGTTTAAGTAGTTCTCAGACAAGAATAAGGCTTCGCAAGCACTCCAGATCATTCTTAAAGTCTCCCATTCAGACAACATCACATAGTAGACCCAATAGTGTTTGAAGTTCCCTATTCCTGGAACTAGTTTATCAATGCTGTATGGAGCATTTGGTAACTACTAATAAAATTATAGCACAGTGCAGCCTCCCCTTCCCCCTACCAAGTTTTGGAGCAAAGTTGTGCCTCCTTCCATAGAAAAATATTCTCTTATTGAGAATTTGTTCCTGGCCTGCCACTAAACCCTCATGTGGACTGAATTCCTGACAGTGGGTTACATGCACATAATTTAATGGATAGATCTAAGTCATAAAACAGGGCATGCTCAGCAGCATGGAAGTGACATAAATGAAATTTGACTCAAGTGGAACATGAAGACTAAGTATCATGAACACTTGGCTTAGGCTTCCATCACATATATTCATTCCTGCTATCTGATCATCTCTTCTTTACTCCATACTTTATGGAGTTCTCTGTCACTATTGAATGTGAAAGGGAAAAGATGGCCTGATTTACAGGTGAGTGACATATTGATATCACCCTTAAGTGGATGAATGCACTATTGAAGTTTCCCTGAGAGGTGGCCCTGAAGAATAGGGGAGAAGGGAATTCCATCAAATGGACAGAGTTTTGTACCATACGTCTGGTGTTCATATTACATGAAAGAAGATATGGCTAGAAATATAGATCTGAATCAATTTGTGGGCATTGGCAAACATTTGGAAGAAACACCATTGGAAAACTGGTGAAGACTTACACAAATGGACCTCTGGAAATGGCAGTGAATTAGAGATTTCTGCATTCTGTAGGACTATTTACCAAAAATATTTACCAATATTTCCCTAAAATTGATAAGTCTTGTGTTCAATGGATTTATGAACTATATAACCATGATGATAGGAATGGAGGTTTATGCATGGGATTAGCAGACATAGGTTACCCCCAATAGGGATTTTCTGGCTACCACCACAGCTGCATTCATTCCCAGCCTCCCAATAACAGAGGCCAATGCTGAACCCTTGATACAGCATTATTTCTCAGGGCAGGATAGATTCAGTCATTTGGGCTCAAGATAATTATTTAGATCTCTTCAATTCTGCAAGTAGCAGCAATTTGTCCTCAGTATAATAGATTCTTATTCTTATTCTGAGTATATAATTTCCTTTTTTGCCAGCACTTACTGAATGCTTTGTTTACAATCAAGGTCCCATACAACACTGCTTTTGACCAGTGTACTCATTTAACAGAAAAATAAGGAAAGCATTATGCTTAAACCCCTGGAATTCACTCACTGACTCTATAAGACCTAAACAAATAGTCTAACGGAAACAGGTGAAATGTGTACTAAGACTCAGTTTTATATCATACATCTGTTGTTCTCATTACATGAAAGAAGATCTGGCTAGAAAGTTATGCCAATTCTTGAATAACATGTTACGGCATTGAAGTGTTGTGCTACAAATGAAATTTCTGATTCTCTGAGTAATAAGTGATTCCATTTCTCCCATAGTGAAAAAACACAGCCTGGGGACAAAGGATGGAAGTGGGCTTTGCATCTCTTATTGTCCCTGATAACTCAAACAAAGTTTTCACTTCCTCTACCCACATCTTTCAGTTTACTTATTAAGAAGATCTACTGACAAGGGTGCTTCCATCAGGAGGCCCAAAAACTATTCCTCAATTTGAAGCTGAGTTTTACCACCTGATCATTGGATTCTTTCTGACATAGAACACGCAGGCAAAGCAGTGGATCACTTTACTGACTTGAATGATTGATCTACTGAGGACATGGAGGAGGTGGTCTGGAAGTCAGGGGATTCTTTAGGATACTGTGTGTCAAAACCAAAAGACTACAGCCAACTATAGGTAGGACCAATAATACTTCGGATATTTCATGAGTCACTTGGTGTCACCGTAGAAAGTAAAGAATCTCAATCAACTGAGGTGCAAGCTCAGGACAAAAAGATCACAAAATGGGCAGTGGAGGCAGGAATTATAATCATGTGGCTACTTGGAGAAATGGAAATTGTAGTATCTATTAATATTTTCTGTGTTTTATAAATATATATTTTGTATATTAACTATTTTTCTTCCTCCTACTATCTATTTTAAGCTGTGTTAATATTAATAGTGGTTAACTCTATACCTTTCATCTTTAAATTGTAAGATAACAAAGGGAGAGTATGACTGTGCTAGAAAAAGAATATTACCCAAAGATGAATACAAGGACACAATGGAATTTACAGCTCAGTTTTTGGGAAAAGGTAGGTCAAGTCTTTGGTTGATCAAGGAATAGTTGCATCATGCTAGATAGAAGAAGGATGTTGTTTTTGTTAATTAACAGCTTAATTTTGTCTAAAATACTATGGATGTTAAATTGGCAAAATGTAATGCAGAAGAGATGCTGGACACTACATTTCCCAGAATCCAGATATAATCCCTATTATAATCCCGTATCCTTACAGACTCTGGTTTATTCATAAGAGACACCGGTGAGATTCAGAAGATAGTGGGAAAGTACAGGGGGAATAGGAGATAGATGATTGGATCAGACCACAGATGTGAGGGTCATGTTATACTCAGAATTCATAGAATGACTTCTGTTTTCCTTCTTGAAGCCTGACTGGTTCACTGGGAAAACAAAAACCCCCCTTCTTCTGGGTTAAGAGTAAAATGATTATTCCTCATCAACTTTCCTCCAGTGTAAACCCTGGAGGCATTTAAGTTTGTGACCCTGGAATACATGATAGTTTATGATGGGTGATAAAAATGGCTCTAAACTAGTTCTCTGCCCTCAAGCACCTTTGAAAACAGAATATATATATAAAGAGAAAATAAAAGTATAAAGTGCCATGACCTAAGAATGAAACGAAGGTGCGGAGGAAATCTCTTCAAAATTTCAGAGAGGTAGCACCAATCTCTCTCTTGCTTCAGAGCCTTTACATGTACATTCTCCACTGCCTGGAGACTTCATTCAAAGATGAGGATTTTACATTCTTTGGGTCCCAGCTTAAATATCAGTTCTTCTTAGATTGACCACCCAATCTAAATTAAACTTTCTTATTCTCTTCTAGGGTACCTGATGTCTTTGCCTTCACTGCACTAATTACTATTTGAAATGATTGATTTAACTCCATGTCTCTGGGCTAAGAATACATTTCCTCTGTCAGACTGTAAACTCCAATAGGGTTCAGGCCATGTCTTTTTTTTTTTTTTTTTTTGGTAATTGTTTCCTATCCAGTGCCTCAAAAACAGTGGGTATTAAATAAATACTTGCTGAATGAATGAATGAGTGGTTAGTGAACACAGAGACAGGAGGTGAAGGGTGAAAACAATTTTCTCAAGAAGAAAGACATTGGTATTTGACTCAGAGATATCAGTCAATAATGTGAAATACTGATAAGAGTTTGTTGTGTTCCTTTGTTCCCTGTGTGGTAAGAAGGTACAGCGGTGACATTCTGATATTTACTAAAAAAAACAGTCTTTCCAGGCAGGGACTGGGAACCTGGGGAAGGGAAATATCCTTACTATTCCCATTGCCTCCTCAATTTTTGTAAAGTTCAATTCCAAACGATTGGACTTATAATCCTTCATTTGTTTATGCTATCTATAAAATGAAAGTATTTTATATGCTATTTATTTTAAAAGATTTCAAGTGCAACTAAAATAAATGTATCTGATGGAACTATACATAGAGGTATATACATGGAATTATTTAGCAACAATTACTGTTGTGCAGAAGATTTTTTTGATAGAAATTTTTGCTTAATGAACCAAAATAACAAAGTAAAACTGACAATGTTTTGATAATTTTAGATGTATTGTAAACACTGTGAAAAGACCTGCCTTCTTGTTTAAAGCTGCACTGATCAATGCATTGACCTCTGTCTGGAACTGCATTAACCTCTTTCTACAGTGAAGAAATGTGAGAGCTCTGCTGTTTTTCTTCTTTAGAAACTTTCACTAAGATATGAAGCATATTTTGGCAGGTTGCATTATTTTCATTCTTACTCAGGGAAGACAGAGCCATGTTTGTATGTGCATGTACTATATAAAGCTACAGTTGGTGCAATCCAACATAAAATGTAAACGAAGAGCTGTTTGAAGCATTGAGACTCAAAACAAATTTGCGTGGTTCTCACCAGCAGGACTTGTGCATAAATTATGTGCACCACTGTGCTATTTTCAGTAAACTAAATGCATTTAATATTTAGGGAGAGGAACTCTACTTATTTTGTTCCCTAATGGACTCTCCCAAGAAAATAAATTTTTATTTTGGTTAGAATAAATCAGAGAATGTGAATATTTAAACTAGGAAGTCCTAGCATAATTACTGGATTCTAGTGGCCCTCTTTTTTAAAATCTAGACATTTCTTTTAAACATATTTGATCACATGTCTCTTACCTTAAGAAAATGAAACAGCGATACAAAACCATTAAATGAACTATTACAAATTTGGTTAACTTAGTTTTAAGTCTCAGTAGACTTCTTTTAAATCATTTTTATTTGCTCTAAGATACTGTACCATAGGTTATCTTTGCTGATGCTATTCTTATCACTTAAGCAGTTTTCAGTTTTCATGATTTAAGCAGGGAGCAACATTGCAAGATTATATCAGGGAGAAAATAATGGTCATTTGAGGTATCACCATACCACTTCTCATTAACTCTCTACTGAAAGGCCACTTCCGGAGCATCAGTTGGTTATTGACAGCATTTTGTTTGTAACAAGCAAATATGAAATTGAGTCATTTACCAGTAAGCTTTCATTTCCCTCACACCTAAGTGTGCTGGGGCTCAGGTAGGCTGGACTTGGCCGCGCAGCTATCCTTCTGTGGGGCTGGCCAGGCATACTCCCCTGCCTGTACTCTTCACATGCTTAGTATGTGGCCAAAGCTGAAGGGAGAGCAGTCATCCAGAGGAAGTTGTTTTCATGGCAGTAACAGGAGGCTGAGATTCAAACCTGAAGCAGATGAGACCTCTTAGTGCCTAGGTATGGAACCAGCTCACTGTCGCTTATGCTCACATTCCTTTAACTCAAGCAAGTTTGAAGATGAACTCAAAGGTCAAGGAAGTACAGTTTTTATGGTTGTGAGAGGGACTGCAAAGTTGCCCAGAAAAGGGATGTGAAGTGGCAATAATACTTCAGGCTATCACTGCCAGCATTCACTGACTTTCATGACCCTTGGTCTAGGTACATAGTGTCCAAGATGATCCTCCATGTGAAAATTAGAGTAACCCAAGATTCCGTGGATATGTTCACAGGAATAGTAGCAAGTGATGATATAAGATTCACTCTTCAAAAAAAAATTCAAACATTAAAATTCATGACTCAACCAGAAATGTAAAAATTAGTACAGAAAATGTTCAGCATAGTATTAACTCTTGTGTCTCATGGGTATTTTGGGGTTAAAGGGAGACAAAAGGGCCCCAAGGAAATAATGCTTATTTTCATTCCCTTTGGCAGCCTGAATTGTCCATTTACCAGCAAAGTCCTTCAAAGAAAGTTACTCTTCGGCATTAAATACTGTTCTATTACATGGGAATCTCTAAAGCACAAATATGTTTTACATTATTTTATTTCAAGATATATAAAAGTTACTTTGGCCTTTTTTCAGTTTTTGTGTTTACTGTTTCACAGCTATACAAGTAGGTATAAAATGGTTTCAAAGATATTCCTAATGGTACATTAAATCTAATGAAGTTTTTAAAGATATTACTAATGACACAGAACGTTTTAATTGTATTACTTAAGGAAGTACACCTACTCACTTACTCATGTGGCTTGTAAGTAGTGCTTATTTGCCAGAATGTGGGGGGTTAGCTCCAGAACCTTTCCTCAATGCAGTTCCGAAATCTCTGCAGTCCTCTGGAATATTCTCCCACTCTTCTCCCTTTTCCCCTGTAGTTGTTAAATGAAACCTTATAATACTGTTTGCTCATCAGAGAATATCATGACTAAATTGACCAGTCGTTTGTTGAACCAGTAAAGCAGTATACTGAAATATTTAAAGCTAAAGTATGAAACTGATTTTAAAAGACCAAATTCATGTTATTCATTTTAAGCATTTTCTTCTACAAACAGTTTGCATGCATTATCGTTCAAAGTGCAATATGAGAAAACAGCAAAGAAGTCTAGCTTATTTATAAATTTCTTGTATTAAATGTGGAGGTTTTCTGCTCTGAGGGATCTGGGGTTATATAGCTAAAACCACAAGCCATCTTTTTAGATGTATCATATTCGTAGTACAGCTATTACGAGTCCCTATGTGAGAGACTAAATATGTACTCTTACACAATGAACAAACTCTTCTACATTCTTTTCTGGCAGAAATTCTAGAGCAAAGCATGTGTTCATAATATCAGACTTCTGTCTTGCTGTTATTAATTTGCTCAGCTCGTCGGAGCTGATACTCAGCTGGTCTTCACCAGTGTAACCACACCTCCCATTAAAGTATTAAAAGAATTATGGAACATCGGTAAATAGGAGCTGTCCTGAGCCCCTGAGCACCCTACTTGGCTCTTCATGGTCCCTCCAGTAACCCCTCAGATTTGAGATTATGGCCACTAAAAAGCCAACACGTCGGGCGCCTGGGTGGCTTAGTCGGTTAAGCATCCGACTTTCACTTAGGTCATGATCTCGTGGTTCGTGGGTTCGAGCCCCGCGTCGGGCTCTGTGCTGACTGCCAGCTCAGAGCCTGGAGCCTGTTTCAGTCTGTGACTCCCTCTCACTCTGACCCTTCCCTGTTCACGCTGTCTCTCTCTATCCTAGAAATAAATAAAAATATTAAAAAAAAAAAAAAAAAAAAAGCCAACACGTCTCAGGCTTTCCAGCAGCCTTCAGGATCCTTCCCTGCACTATCAGGCATTTATGGTGACTCAACAATTCCCATGCCATGCCAGTCTTGAAGATTTTTAGTATCCTTCTTGCAGCCCTGGGGAGAAAATGTTTAACGATGAATATGGTCTAAGAAAGGAAACAGGAAGGGAAAGACTCAAGTACAGGAAGTGGTGAGGTGGCAGTGAGCCCCCAGAGGATGTGAGCACCGCCCTTCAAATCAGGCAGTCTTCAGTTCCTGTCCACATTCCATCACTTAATAATTGCTCCCTGTTCTTGGTAAGAATTGAACCACACACCAAGCCTCAACTTCTTTATCTTTAAAATGAGCGTGATAACATCCATTTTTTTTTTTTTTTTTTGTATAGGATAATGTTGGAAACATGAGATAATACTTAAAAGTACTTGTCCCTGGGGTGCTGGGTGGCTCAGTTGGTTAGATGCCTGACTACTGCTTTTGACTCAGGTCATGGTCTTACAGTTTGTGGGTTTGAGCCCCTCATCAGACTCTGTGCTGACAGTCTGGAGCCTGCCTGGGATTTTCTCTCTTCCTCCCCTCTTGTTCTCTCTTTCTCTCCCTCTCTCTCAAAAAATAAATAAATAAACATTTTTTACGTGATTGACCTCATTGTAACTAATTAAGAAATGATGCCAGCTGTAGTCATCGCTGTGCTCAATCTAAAAGACCAAGTAGAATTTGCATCCACATACTCTTGATCTCTCTCCTTCAGTCACTGAGCTGAAAACTGCTGCTGGAACCAGCCCTGACAGCAGGAGGGGCTTCTTCTTGGCGCTAAAGAATTTGGCATCTGAGTTTGATAAAACATGAAGAAAATCCTATTTATTTCTCCTAACTTGCTACAGGGTATTGGCACTCTGACTGTCTGTGGGTAAACTTAATATCTTGATTAGCTCTCCTGAGAATGCCTCTGGAAACTGTTACATAAAGTGGGAGGTGGAAGACTGGCTAATACCTACAGTGGCTTCAAAATAGTCTGCAGAAGACAGGCTGCTTGGAATTGGAAGGTGTTTGTTACCTTGACAACCACAGGCAGCGCAAGGCTGGGTTTTGAGTGACTTTAAATTCTTTCGCAATTCCTTATGGGGATGAATGATTTGTATGTCTAATCAATGAATGGAAAAGACATGTTATTTAATAAGATTAATGAAGCTCGCATGAAGCATTCTGTACACTAAGCCCAATGGCATGGCTTCCTTAGAAATGCAGTTAACATTCTAGAATGCTGGTCCAAGGAGGACCAACACCTTCTTTAATACTGGTTGGATTCCAGACTGGGAGCATAACTATAATTTTTGTTGTCTCTGCTGTATATATAGTCTCAGAATCTGGACTAGCCCTGAACACTATGAGAAAGACTTTTTTTTCCCTTTTTTCTTACCCCTAATTGTTGATGATCTAGATAACACTTGGATGACTTCTACACCTAATACCTCCCCTTAATAAAAAGCAGTCCTGACCCTAAGCTTTTATAGTAGGCTAGTAAACAGCGAAAACCAGTTTTTTGGTATCTTTACTCTCCTTGAGGAAATTCTGGACTATCATTTTCCCTTCCCTAATGTTCCTCACTTTCTACACTCTTTTTGTCTTGGACTGATTTTATCTTTCTAATTCAGGATCACACTCACTCCTTTTGGTCTGACTGTATATAATGCACACAAGTCTCAGTGAGTAAACATAGAAATGGACTCAATTTATCTATAATTGAAATTATTTTCTTGGATGTTGTATTAGTTATTTATTGCTATGTAACAAATTACCCAAAAACTTAGTAGCCAAGCAAGTGACATCGATTATTTCAGTGAGTTGCTGAGGGTCAGGAGCCTCAGAGTGCCTCAGCTGGTGGTTCTGCTTCAGGGTATCATGAGATTCTTGGGTTTGCAGTCTCTTAAGACTTGACCAGGACTAGAAGATCCACTTCTAAATTCACTCACAAAGCTGTTGGCAGGGATCAGTTCCTTGTTACAGAGGCCTCTCCATAGCTTCCCTTAGAGTAGGCAATAAGAGAGATAGCAAGAAGTTCTCTTTTATAACTGATCTCAGAAATGATGTACTCTCATGTATACTTTAGGGTTTTGGTAACAGAGATCAACCCAGAAATGATGTGGAAGAGGACTACATACAAGTGTAAATACCAGGAGGTGAATCATGAGGTCATATATATATTCCCTCCACACTTTGCTAGAGCGTAGAAACTTAATTTCAGTTCAAATGGAAGATTCTCCTCAACCCTCATTCCTAGAGTTGTGCGTGAATCCTTAAATAGCAAAAACTCTAGGGTGATTGTTGTGTTTGTGGTTGTTGTTTTAAGAGAGTGGGCTTAAGGAGGCAGGCATACCTCATCTTTGTTATTGTTATATATATCCATCCTGCAACTGACGACAAACTATAATAGACATTGCTAACACATCTCCCACTTAACATCCAGCTGTAGTATGATCTGTTTGTGTCTACAAAGATTTATTGATCCAACTTGTAGTATATTAGGACACTCTTAAGCACCCTTTATTCCAGATGAAGGGTGGAGAGGTTCTAGATTTGCTCTGTCCAATATGGCAGCTACTAGCCACATATAGCTATTGAGCACTAGAAATGCAAGAATCTGAATTGAAAAGTTCTGGAAGTGTAAAATACAGTTATTTTGAAGACTTTGAAAATAAGAATGTAATATATCTCAAGAGCTTTATGTTGAGTACATGTTGAAATAATATTTTAGATGTACTAGATTAAATAAAACATAATATTAAGATTTCATGTTTTGGGGACACCTAGGTGTCTCGGTTGGCTAAGCATCTAACTCCTGATTTTGGCTCCAGTCATGCATGATCTCATGGTTCATAAGATCAAGCTCCCTGTGGGGGTCTGTGCTGATGGTGTGAAAGCCTGCTTGGGATTTTCCCTCTCCCTCTCTTCCTCCCCCTTCTCCACTCATGTGTTCTCTCTTTCTCTCTCTCAAAATAAGTAAATAAACATTAAAAAAAGAAGAAATTCCTTTCTATCTAGTATGACAGTCTGAGGTATCCCTCTTCAGGTGGTATTCGGTCAGAGTATACAGATAAGAATTGCAAGGAGGTAAGAAGAATCAGAAGTAAACATCGCAGAGTCTGAGGACAATGTTGTATATAGCAAATACTGACATATGGACACTATTAGCACTCATGATTCCATAAACATTGACTTTGCCCTTAATGTGAATTTACACTGAGCTGAGTTACACACCTTCTCCCCAAGGTGTCCCAGTTATGAAGACCCACTCGCCTGTTGCAGCTCGAGAACATACCTTGTGCAAGTTCTGTTCTCTTCCAGCTCCCCTACTGGTAATTCCTCAGATTACTTCACAAACTAATTTTACAAAGCAGTCAGTCTGATTCATATGGGCTGCTTCTAGAAAAATCCCCCCTTAGATAGCATATGTATTTGATATGTATGTGTCTGCCTATGGAAGTATACAAGCACAAAGACTGACTGCTATGTATTTCTGGTTAGTATAAGTGTTCATGGCTAACCTTGACAGAATAATTCTCTATAACTATTTTCTTACTATACTCCCTTTCTCATCCTATAGTTCTACATTCATGTCTTACCATTCTGTCCCTGGTAATGTCCTTCCTACCTCCTTCCCTCAAAGCCATGTCCTCTGGATAGCTCTCTTCACAAAGACTTGTAATTACCAAGTTGGGCCAGATTCTAGAAATACGGGTCATATGTGACAGTCTAAAAGTTTTTCTTTTAACATCTGTTGAAAGAAAAACCAGTTTTCTTCCTCTGAAGATAACATGAGAATGACACTTAACCTTCCAGCATCCTCATATTGTGACAAGTTGATAAACGCTCTATTTTCACCCTCCTATTTTCTCCATCATAAATAGGTCTCAATTTGTAACCCATGTGTGCAGTTTCATCTAGAAGTAGGGAAAAAGGAACACTGTCCTATTTTAGCTCAGCAGGGCAAGATCATTGGAAAAGATGAAAGGTCAGAGTTACCTACCACAAATGCATCTGAATGATGGCACTGACAATATCAGAATGTGTTTTCCTGGAGGAACATTGACCTTGTGACATACAAGTCATGTTGTCTTGGTGTCTAGGTTGTCTTAAAACAAGCACAGTGATAATTACAATGGACAATAACAACAGTAGTGAATTTACCACTTCTCATAGGTCAAGTATTTTCTGGGTCGTGAAACACTTTTCCAAATACCTTCTTTTGATTCTTTCAACAACATTGTGAGGGAAGCAGCAAAGTTATCACAGATATGCTGGTGACTTCTAAAGCACCACAATGATACCCATGCATATTCTTGCAATAGTGGATTTGTATAATCCAGTTTTATGACCATAAGGACACAACCAAGTCCAGTGGAATGAGTAAAACTGCTACAAGAAATCTTCTGATGCTTGATGATTTTCTTTATCTTCTTCCCAGTCATAAACTATACAGATATGACCCCTGCCTTAACTTCTTAATCAGTGTATTCATCCTTCCTACCAGGATAGAACTTGATTTTGAAAGCACTCAGGGTAATAGACTTCTTGGTTTTGTCCCAGGACTGCCTCTGGGTATTGCTAGTAGTTGGTATCCTTTGTGGATATGGCATAGATTTTCAGTGCAAACCCAAAATTGATATACAAATAGATGTCTTATTACCATGTTGTGGTTTTACCTACTATATTGGAAACACCACAGAGAAATCAAAGCAGAGATGTACTGGGAAAACAGCACTGTCAGGAAGCTAAGTTCTTTTTAAATGAATTCTAAATAAATGGTTGGTCAAAAGATAGAATAAATGGAGATGTGTTAAAAGGCCTTGATATATCCTGTGAGATGAGAATTAGTGTACCATAAAATGCCATGTTACCAAGCAGGGTGAGTTCTTGACCAGAAAATAAAGATATTGGTCAGTATTCCCCATGGAAATATTTGGCTTACGTTTGTGCAGAGGACTCAGTGTCATACTTGAATGTCAACTGCATAAGGGCATGACTTTGTGGATTTTGTTTCCCGCTTTATCATCAGCTCCCACCACAGTGTCTGGCATACAGAGAGCATGCACACATTTTTTAAAAATAAATGAATACCTAAATGGTTAAATGAACTTGGCATCTAGTCTACAGTAGTGACATTTCTGTTCTGAGTGGTTCCCTAGAAAGAAAAATAGAGGTATGTTTTAAGGAAGGAAGTTGAACAGCACCTTTAAATTTTCTCAAGCTTGCACTAATGAAGGGAAGGAAAATTCAGTTACATTTTGTATTTCTCAGTCAGGAATCGTCTGGCCACAGGGCTGAATGATATATTTTTTAATGCAGGGAAAATAATCCACCAGTTTAATCTGCACAATGTTTAACACAAATATCCTCTCCATTAACAATATGGTGCAAGAGAGAGTCTGGGGTCATTAGAGGGCCTGAAAACGCCCTGCAATGTGTTTGTGCAAGATTAGCCCTTCATCGAAAAGATGTATTCATTCTCTGTACGGCCTTATGTCAGGGTTGCTGGCCTTAATGTGTGGAACTTTTCCAGTTCATCAAGGCAAGCATGCCCAGAGCTATTTGCTAGGTTTGAAATAAAAGAGCAAGCTGTGGTAAGCCCAAAAGCTTTGTTACTATTTCTATTTCTCTCCTCTCTCTCTCCATTTCCTGCTCTCTTTTTCACTCACCTGTTTTTTTTTTCCTTGCTTCGTAAACAGAGCTGCTCAGATGGCAAGTTGTGATAATCTTTTTCTCCCCACTTCCCACCCTTGAATTTGGCTTTGGTTTTTAATACCAGGGAGTTTCGAATATTGAAACAGAGGCAGCCATTCTTCTCTGCTCATTACAGGCTCAACTCAGAGCCGTTTCTTCATAGATCTGAATGAATCCAGAATCTGTCTAGTGCTCCTTCAGTGTCTCATGTCATGTCTTCTGTCCTGTCTCTGGCTAGTCTTGAGTTTGTTTCCTATGAGTATACATCTCTGATATGGTATTTTAAAATCTTGTTTAAGTTGGAAATATTGGGGCACCTGGGTGGTTCATTTGATTAAGTGTCCAACTTAGCTCAGGTCATGATCTCATGGTTCTTGAATTGGAGCCCTGTGTCAAGCTCTGTTCTGACAGCTCAGAACCTGGAGCCTACTTTGAATTCTGTCCCCATCTCTCTCTGCCCCTCCCCACTTGTACTCTGTCTCACTCAAAAATAAACAAAAAATATCAATTGAAAATATTCACAATTGTTTAGATTTTAACTTGACACTCTGGGGGCGCCTGGGTGGCTTAGTGGGTTAAGCGTCTGACTTTCGCTTAGGTCATGATCTTGCGGTTCGTGGGTTCGAGCCCCGCGTCGGGCTCTGTGCTGACTGCCAGCTCAGAGCCTGAAGCCTATTTCAGAGTCTGTGTCTCCCTCTCTCTCCGATCCTCCCCTGCTCACGCTGTCTCTCTCTCTCCTAGAAATAAAAATATTTAAAAAAAAAGAATTAATTTGACACTCTGTATTTTATAACTGAGTACAAAGAGAGGGGAAAAGAAATACATTCAGGACATGCAGTCAGTATGGGAAATATTATGCTTCAGAATTCAGCAACAAAAACATCTTAAAATGTAAAGATTGAGCCCATGCTACATGTCTGTCACCCCTTGGCAGGGAACTTTGCCCATTAGAGTCCCTCAGAGTTCCAGACTAACAAATGGGCCACCATTTCAAAACTTACTACTCTAGCCAGCATCACAGTTTTTGGTCTCTGTGCCAGAAAAAGCTCCAAGCGGAGCAGTGCTTTTCAAACTTGAATTTGCATGATTTTACCTGGGGATCTTGTGAAAATGCTGGTTCTGATTCAATACACCTGGTAAGTGTTTGAAATGCTCCTTGTGAAGGGCTCAGGTGATGCTGATGTTAGTTTGAGAGTCACATTTTTTTTTTTTTTCAATTGTAGGCATCTAACTAAGCAGGCGAGTAAATGTTCTGGCCCACAAGTACAATTTCATTAGACACATGGTGCCTCCCAGCCACGAGGGAACTGAGAAGTACAATCCAATCAGACACCCAGAAGGGAGAACTGAAATATTTGGTGAACATCCAGAACCATAAACATGGTTATTATTTATATAGCACAGAAGCAAAGTAAATACTTTTTTTGTGGTTTTGAAGCTCAACTGGTCAATGTATTAAAATGTTAATAAAAAAAAAATTGGCAGGGATGCTTAGCACTTGGCTGTATATCAGAATCAGTTATAGGTTTTTTTTAAAAACTAAAATACCTGATCATTCTGTGGTGGGTTTGTGGTGGGGCTTTGATATTTGTAATTTTTCTTTCTATAAACTGTTCAGGTAATTCTCTAGCCACAATCGAAAAACACTGAAACAGGGATTCATAAGCATCTTTTTGAAAGTGTGGAACACAATTTAGGGGCGCCTGGGTGGCTTAGTCGGTTAAGCGTCCGACTTTCGCTGAGGTCATGATCTCGCGGTTCGTGGGTTCGAGCCCCGCGTCGGGCTCTGTGCTGACTACCAGCTCAGAGCCTGGAGCCAATTTCAGAGTCTGTATCCCCCTCTCTCTCTGACCCTCCCCTGCTCACGCTGTCTCTCTCTCTCTCCTAGAAATAAATTAAAAATATTTAAAAAAAAAAAAAAGAAAGTGTAGAACACAATTTAAAGAGTGCTTTTAATCATAGATATCCTCCACCACACTTCAATGAAACACAGTATAAAGGCAGTTGTATTTTAATTATAATAGAACATAAATTTCTGCCTGTGATGAGAGAAACATTTATTTTTTCCCAATTAAAAAAATCTTTTTGCCCCCTTTTTAATTACCATTAGTGCCTAAGGGAAACCCTCCCATTTAGGGAGCTGCTTAAATTATATATAAAAATTAATAAATGCATAATGTTTAAGTTTCTCCACTATGAAAGTCTGATTCATTCAAGTTTATGAGATAGTGAAAGGAAGAAAGAGAAGGAAGAAGGAAGGAAGGAAGGAAGGAAGGAAGGAAGGAAGGAAGGAAGGAAGGAAAGAAAGAAAGAAAGAAAGAAAGAAAGAAAGAAAAAGAAAGAAAGAAAGAAAGAAAGAAAGAAAGAAAGGAAGGAAGAAAGGAAGAGAAAGAGGGAGGGAGGGAAATTGTCAAGAATTCTGGAAGGTGGGGAAGAAAGGAAGGAAGGGAGGATGAAGGAGAGGAGAGAGAGAAGGAAGAGAGGAAAGGAAGAAGCTGGTGTATAGTCCAGAGCAGTACAGGAAAGCCATCTAGCTCAAACACTGAAATCATCTACCATGCAATTAATTCTCAGATTCGAGTTTTAATAATTTATGAATATTATTAGAGTGAAACTCCTTGTGAAAGTCACTTAGCCTCTTTAAAACTCAGTTTTCTAATACATGAAATGGAGAAAAGAACTACCTCAGAAGACTGTAATGTAGCTAAGTGAGAAAAGCTGCAAATGTCTTGGCTCGGAGGCTAACATACTAGTTTCCATCAAAATGTGTAGATGTTCTTTTTGTTGGCATGATGGAAAGGAGCTGCCTGCAATGTGGCTCTGATAGCACCACTAATAGGAAACTGTCAATCGGCCTCATTTCCTTTGGAACTATATAGTATATACAGAAGATTTATATTTTTAATTTTTCTTGTCATTGAACTGTGATAATGTTTGGAGTTAAAGGTTACTATTGAAGGGTACAAATTAGTGAAATATAGGCTATATTTGTTAGGCTTACCACACAAAATAGCTTTGATGAAAACCACATAATGATAAACAAAAAGAGTATAAAAGTGGAGGGGGGCACATAATGTCACAATGAGATCTACTTCATCTCTATCACATGGTGATTAGGAAAATATGTTCCTGAATCCCAAGATAGACATCTGTTACTTCTTAGGTTTGTGGCCAGGGTCAAATTATTTGTCTTATCTAAGTAAGGATTTCTTCTTCCATAAGGTGAGTGTGGAAATAGAACTACCTTAGAGATGTGTTATGTTGTTACTTCAAAAACTGAGGGGAAAGTAAGACAGGCTCAAAGAGTGTAGTTACGATATCACACAGGTTTTGGGTAAGCTTATGACCATGTCAGCCTTAAAGTTGTCTTAGGCTGGGGGCACCTAGGTGGCTCAGTCAGTTAGGCTTCTGACTTGGGCTCAGGTCATGATCTCGTGGTTCATGAGTTTGAGCCCCATGTCAAGCTCTGTGCTGACAGCTCAGATTCTGTGTCTCCCTTTTTCTCTGCCCCTTCCTCTGCTCATGTTCTCTCTCTCTCAAAAATAATTAAGCACTTAAAAATTAAGTTTTCCTCAGCTGGACTACACTCTAGATAAGCTTCTTCCTCCAGGTCCCTCACGTTTCTTAGGACATTTATGCTGGAACACTTAGGGTGTTTATGTTAGAACACTTCCATTGTAAATTCTTTCAATGAAGCAGCTCATGGGAGACAAATTTGACTCTGACGAAAGAATTAGAAAAACTTGATACAGTTTTTAAAAATCTGATTGGAAAGGTCAGATTGCAGCTGAGGCAAATGGGAAAGAAGAGACCTCAGAGAGGGGAGTGGAAGGCCCTTTCCCCTCAGGCTGCCTACCAGTTTTGTTTCTGGGATGGTGAGAATCTGCAAAAGAGGCAGAGAACCAGAACTAAGGCAGATAAGCTGACAAGCTTTTGGCAATTGCATGGCTCTGGTGAATAATTTTTGTTTGGGATAGCCAAATAAGACCTGGGCACAAAAATCGCAGAGAGTTCACGTGTGGGGATAGTGAACACTATAAATGGCATCTTCACTTTGAGGTGTATACTAAATCCTTAAGATGAACATAGGAGGCTAAGAAGTGTCCACAGCCAGGTGATGCAAAAGAGAGTACAGTTTTCAGCATGCTCAGGTAATGAGGAAACCATTGTCCAAGTTTAGCTTCTGCCAAGAAGGAGGGCCCTTGTAAACACTTCAGGCTCTCAGTGGGAACCCCTGCAGGGTTAGGAAAGGAGGAAAACTAAAGGCATTTGGACCTAAGGAACACGATAAAGCAACTTTGAATCAGACTGTACTTGACTGGATTAAAGTCATCTGCCTCCCACTCAGGCTACCTCCCAGAAGACAGGTAAATATCTATGACAGAAGAGAATGTGGCCCAGGGATTACAGGTTTTTATGTTTAATTTCTGATGTGTAATTACCAAAATTACATTGGGACCCATGAAAGAGTGGGGTGGGAAACAAACAATAAAAACTGCAATGGACAAAGTTGTGTTTCCCCCATATTCATATATTGAAGCACCAACCCTCAATGTTGACTTTATTTGGAGGTAGAGTTTATATGGAAATACTATGGTTAATTGAGATCATAAGAATGGAACCCTGACCCCATAGAATTAGTGTCATTCTAGGAAAAGGCACTAAAGAGCTTATATTCTCTTAGCCATCTACAAACCATGAAGAGAGCTCCTATAGGAATCCAATCACTGGGCACCTTAATATTAGGCTTTCCAGCCTCCAGAACCTCAGAGATTACATTTTTTTGTTGTTTAAGCCACCCAGTCTGTGGGATTTTGTTAGAGTAGCTTGAGTGGACTAATATAGAAACATACCCACAAAAAATCCAGCTATATTTTTGATTTGCATTTTAGTATCCACAGATTACAGAGTACCTCTGCTTAGGTCTCCAGAGCTCTCTCTCTGGTGTAATATCTCACAAATTCTAGCAGTGTTAACTTAGCCAAATCTTGTTGCTGGTCTCTTCACTTCAGTGAGACTTTCCTTGTGTTTACCCTCCTTGAATTATAGTCTGAAAATGCCTTCAAGAAGAAAGCTGGAGACTCGTAGGCACCACTTCATTTGTTTCCCTTTTCTCAGGAATCACAGCCTCACTTTTCTCAATGTCTAAAAAGATTAGTTTCATATATTTGACCAGTTTCCTTCATGATTAGAATATCAATATGTCCTATTCATGTTTAAGATGATTATCAAACCAGAAACATTAATTTAAAAATGTATATATGATAAAACAAATCAACCAAATTCCTCCAAAAACTACAAGACTTATTGTGGTGATCATTTTGTAATAATATGAATATTGAATCATAATGTTGTATGCTGAAACTATAATGTTATATGTCATTAATACCTCAGTTTAAAAAAAGACACCTTGAAGGTAAAATATTGAATGACATATTAGGAAAGAGAGAAGGACAAAGATTGCTTCTACAGTTGATCCAGTTCAATATCATTTGGAGAATCTTGTCAGTCCAATAATGCAAAAAAAACAAGTAAAATCAAACTCCTAGGAATAATTTTAAGGAAAGAGATATAAGAACTCCACATACAAAACCACAAAATAACTCTGACAAAAATGATTAAAAGACCATAGTAAATGGAAGTATATACTAGTTTCATAAATTAGAAGACAGAATTTTAAAGTTATGGCTTTTTCCTGAATCTTTACTAGGTTAAACATAATTCTAACTATTATATTCTTGTGATAGAAAATCCAGATGCAGGGGGAAAAAATATTTAACTTACCACACACTCAGATTTCTTACAAAGCTATAGTGCTAGAGATAGTGTGGTATTTGGCAGAAGGATGGTAAAGAAACCATAAATGGAAAGTTGAGAAACAGACCCACATGTGTATAATCTCCTACAGTGCAGGTAGAGAAAAAAATAGTGGCCTCCCTTAATAATTCTGAGTACCTGGGTGTACAAATGTATTATTACTCAGAAATTACACACTTAAGTATATACTCAACAGAAATGCATCTATAGTGCCCTCCAAACCCATGTACAAAAATGTTTATAGTAAGATAATTCATGATAACAGGAAAACCAGAAGCAGATATAATGATTATCAGTGGTAGAATATATAAAATTGTAGCATACTCACACAAAGGAAATATTGAACTAATGAAGGACATTAAACTGCTAATGTACAAACAATATGAATATAGCTCCTAAACATATTGTGAACAAAAGGAGGCAGTTGTAAAATAGTACATAATGAATAACATGTATATATAGTTCAATGACAGGCAAAACTAATATATGGCAATGGAAATCAGAGTAATGGTTACTCTGTGCATTGGGTGGCCACTGGGAAGAACTATAAGAAAGGATTCTGGATGCTGGTTATGTTCTATACCTTTATTTAAGTGGTAGTTATATAAAAGTTCCTGTGGTCCTAAAATTCTACTAACATCTATACTTGTTTTTTATACTTTCTGTATGTATAGAAACATACTTTTTATACTTTCTGTATATACTTTTCTGTGTATACCATACTTCAGTGAAGTTTATGCAAGCACAGATACTACCCCAAAGATGTCAGAGAAGATTTGTACATTGAGACCTACAATATTGAGCAGAATATGTCAACTATTAGAAAATTACAAATAAATGACTGTGTTATAGTTCTGAATAGAAGAAGATTAGTTCCATCTTGGTGAAAGGTGGATGAAATTGGAAGCTTTCAGGAGGAGATGAGATTTGAGATGAAACTGAAAAGAAAAGCAGATGATTAATAGTCAGAAATGAAGAGCAGCAGGTCATTCTAGCCAGAGAAATAGCATCTCCTTCTCAAAATTGGTTAGATATGTAAGAAAAACTGACAGTGGTTTTATTTATTTGGATTATAATCAATAACATGAAATTAGGTTGGAAAGATATTAGGGCTAGATTCTGAATGACTTCAAATAACAGAGTAAGGAATTTTAAGTTTCAGTAGAAGCTAAGGAGCTATTAACATTTATGAACAGAAGAAAGTCATGATCAAAATTATGCTCCATAAACATAAATCCTTTGACCTCGATATTATTAGAAGAGAATTGATGTAGCAAGATAACATAAATGGATATCATGAAAACCTAATTCATTTTCATTTCTCAAATAGTTATTAAAGGTCCACTGACTGGCTTGGGCAAAAATTAGTGAACACCTAAGTTAGACCATTCAAGGGGAAGGGTGACAAGTGACATACATGACATCTCTATTAAGGAACAATTTGAAAAAATTCTTTGTTGAGTACTAATAAAAATTTATACCAGTATATGAATTAAGAATATATTCAGCTTCCATAAACAGACAGTGTGACTAATAGTAGCCTAAACATATAGGAGTTTATTTTTCTCACATAATATGAAGACCATAGGTAGATATTACCATGTTGGTTCAGCTTCTGAAAAATATTGTCACACCCAGGATTTTTAACTCTTCTGCAACATTTTGAGGCTGTTGGCTTCTATCCTTTCCTATGATACTTCATGATCACATACTGTCACATTTTCAACCCAAGATCCCTGATCAAGGAAGGTAGAGGACAGGGCAGGCAATTCTGTGAAATTTTTATAAGAAAGTAAAAGCTTTCTCAGGACCTCTCCCTCTAAGTTTTCAGTGGCTGAGACTGGATCACATATGTAACCCCAGGTAAAATGGAGAGTCTGAAAGTGGAGAATAAGAACAGGATATACATGATACACCGCCCTGTATGATACACATTGGCCTATGAAAATCCACACGACTGAATTATGATCTCACAAGCAACAAAAGCAAAAATTAATAAGTGAGATTACATCAAACTGAAAAGCTATTGCAAAGACACATTCAACAAAATGACAAGGAAACCTATACAATGAGAGAAAATATTCACAAATCATATATCTGATAAAGAGGGAATATCCAAAATATATAAAGAACTGCTATAACTCAAAAGCATAAAAGCTAGCAATAGAATTTAAAAAATGGTCTGAGGAGCTCAAAAGACATTTTTACCCCAAAGAATGCATACAAATGGCCAACAGCTACAGAGAGAAAAGGTGCTCTCATTTAATCATGAGGGAAATACAAATAAAAACCACAATGAATTTCAAATTATGTTATAAAGTTATAGTGATAAAAATAGTATGGTGTTGGCATAAAAACAGGTATGTAGATCAGTGGGACAGAATAGGGAGCCCAGAAATACACCCATGAATTTATGGTCAATTAATTGATAAGAATTGGGTCAGAAGTATGCAATGGGGAAAAGATAGTATAGTCAATGAATGATATTGGAAAAACTGAATTATCACATTCAAAAGAATGAAACTGTACCTCCTTCTTATACCACACATACAAATTATGTCAAACTGGATTAAAGACTAGATTTAAGACTGGGAACTGTAAAACTAAAAGAAAATGGGATAATTGACATTGATGTTGGCAATGATTTTCAGTCTGATGTGTGGGTATATTTTCCATTTGTCTGAATATTTTAAATTAAGTTGGTCATTCTTTGCTTCTTCCAAAAATTGTCTTTGATCACATGCAATGCAAATTTTAATATAAAAATTAACAACAAAATTATTACAGAAAACAGAAATGAGAAAAAGATGTAATCTGATGAGATAATGATGTGGTGGTATGGTATGTATTCTGCATTTCATGGCAACTAGCTGAAAATAGAATTACTAGAAGATTTCTCATTATTTGACTTTTTTAAGTAAATGGTTTTATTTTGAAAAAAATTTCTGTCATGGAAAACATGAAGGATTAATAGAAACCTTTTAGACTTTATCTGAGAAATATTAATAGCAGGAAGCTGAGATAAGTTATGACCTTAATAAGAGTGGCTTCCTATAGACTAAGGTTTTGGGTATGTTAATTTCCCATTCTTTCCCTCAGGCTTCATTATCTGGACCTGATCATTTTACACTTATTTTAATGGTCTTAAGATTTTAATATGGCCACATCTTTAATTGCCATGTTTCTGAGATTTCTTAAGTGAATTTTCTTCCCTTGAAGTAGAGATAAGAGATTAGGTCTCCTTGGTTCCCAACTTATTTTTTTGTATATTCAAGGCAATCAATAAGTATTTATTGAATAAATAGGTAGGTGAGATCAAAATAAGAATAAGGAATATTGTGCTTTTTCTTCAGCGGTGATTCTAAAAGTTACATTAACATTCCACGTATGGAAAGTTTTGTTATTAACCCTAAGAGTTACAGTCACAACATTCAATCTTCAATGGTTTATGCCTCTATTTAATCTGATATTCCAAAGCCCCCAGCATGGTATCTGCTACATTGGGTCATTCAGTGAGTAATTGATGTTCTCCTGGACAGAGACATTACTGAGAACAGTTAAAACAGTATTGAAGTGGCACATTATTTCTGATTCTTTCAGTTTCAGGAAAGAATTTTTTGAATTAGAGAAATAAAAGTTTAACATATCCACTACACTATTCTTCCTATGTACTAGATGCTCCAGGCAGCCTTTAGAAAATGCTGGATCGTAGCTAATTCATAGTTCTTTTCTGATAATGTCTGAGTGCTGTCTCATTCGATTCATGTGCTTCAGAAACAATATTGACAAGAAGTTGCATTTTATTGTCACCGTTGAGGAGACTGAGTTTCATTCTAGCTCAGACAGATGGCATTCTCCCTTCTTCACAGAGCCCACAAAGATATTTGCAATCAGACCAAGAGTTTTTCCACAAAAATTAATTTGAACAGAGTTTTGAATCTGCTAATGCATTTGGAAAACAAATAAAAACATCAGGTTTATATAGAGCACTTTATGGAAAACACCATTTGGCATGAACAACTTTAATGGTAGGTGGTCACTACTCCACTGCTTTGACCATGTGAGAGCCCAGCTGTGGTGTCTCAATAGGAAAACTGTACATATATAAGTTTTATACAGTCCTCAGTGTATTATGTTATACTCTTAATATATTTCACCAAAAATTATTTTAAATGGAGTGGGAGAGAAAGATATGGTTAATGGAAAGAAAATTGCTAACTATAATTCTGAAATTTTGAGCCCAGATATAAGAAGAATAAATATGCTTTTCACAGAAAAAGGAAAGTAAAGAAAGGAACGTGTAATCCATTTCAGGAGTACTAATCCACAATGCAATATGGAATTCTTGATCAGGAATTGTTTGAAACCTGAATTAAACAGAAGTGAGAGAATGTGTGCACCAGATCTTAAGAAAAGCATTTAATGAAAAGTCATCATCAAGACAGAGTTCTGTGGAGCCTGGGGAAATATCCAGTCATTGCAGCTAATCCTGATTGTCTCAGTTTGGTCCTGCTTTACTCTTTATCTCCCACTCATTTCCTGTCTTTATTTGCCTTCATCCTCTGGCTTTATACTCCATTTCCAGTCCTGAATTTGTATCCCTGTACCTGACAGCCAATTTCACATTTCTGCCTTTCCAAACCTTGTCTCAACATTACACTCTCCTTGTGAGTGTCTGATCTAGTCCATCCAAGGGGAATTTGGACCGGTAATATCTCTTACCTTTTAAGGAAGAAGAAAGTATAATGTTCAATAATACCTTTATGGGCAGGGCATATTTATTCAAAAATAACACTTTATTAGAGGAATAAACAATGCATTTAATCATGCTCTATTTTTTATGGCATGCAAATGCACACACCTAATAGTAAGATTACTTAGAGCACTAGATATGAATCTTAGTGCCCCTGTGACACTCTTCACAATGCAGTGAGAAAGAGAATGGGAAGTGCCTTAGAAATCGTACAAATTATATTTGCTAATATCCCTTGAACACTTGCCATGTGTCAGGCACTGTCTGGGAATCTTGTGGCAAGTATTAAACAGTAAAGATACCTGCATTTCTGATTGGTCCCCAGTCTCAAAATGATGAATATAGGATTAGGAACTGAATAATGACTAATTTACACATTTCAACATTATAAAACATTTATAAACTTTCTGGTTTCATAATGTGGTGTTTTGGCTTTTTTTATCTACCTTGGATAAAATTTGTAGGAGGAAAAGGATTTTCTCTTTTCTCCTTTCTAATTTTTTACTGTTTTATTTATTTTTGAGAGAAAAATAGAGCATGAATAGGGTAGAGGCAAAGAGAGAGGGAGACTCAGAATCCAAAACCTGCTCCAGGCTCTGAGCTGTGAGCACAGAGCCCTACACAGGGTTCAGAACCTCAAACTGTGAGATCATGTCCTGAGCCAAAGTCTGATGTTCAACCAACTGAGCCACCCAGGCACTCCAGAGGTAAACGAAATTCACCTGAATTTCCTCATTAGGAGGTAGCACTTGGTAGTGCTCAGAGCAGCTCTTTCAAGTAGTGAAGATAATATAAAACTCTCAAAACACATTCAATAGTAAAGGACCAGTTTCAATTGCATTTATATTCCAATGTTTTTGCAAAAGTTTCTCCCCTTCAGTGATACATCCTTTCCCTATTCTCCATCTAGAAACTTCTGCCCACTTCTTGAGACCTGGCAGCCCTCTATTCTATCTCTATTTGAATGCCTAATAAGCACCTTAAACTTAACATATCCAAAATTGAACTCAACCTTCTGGTTCTAGATAGAGTGAGTATTACTCTGATCTTGCCTAACATATCTTAAAAGCAAGGCTCAACATGGTTTTACATTTTTTAAAGTAACTTAAATACATCTCAGACAAAATATAAAAAGCTCGAGAGTATGCATGAAAGCATAAAAATACCCAGGCCCAATAAAGTAAAATTTGTAATGCCTGGCATTCAATTAAAAATGACCCCAGTTACAAGTAGCAGGAAAATAGAAAATATAATGATGAAAATAATCAATCGAAACCAACTCAGAACTTTCACAGGTGTTAGAATTGGTAGACAAGGCTTTAAAACAGTACTATAATTGTATCCCATATATTCCAAAAATTAGAAATTTGGAAGATATTTAAAAACCCAATCAAACTTGTAGAAATGAAATTATAATGTGTGAGAAATACACAGGGTGGAACTAACAGAAGACTCTACATGGTAGAATAAAATAATTGTAAATTTGACAACAGAGCACTGAAAATAATTGAAAAACAGAGAGAAAATAGACTGAAAAAATGAACAGACATGACTGAGCTGTAGGACAATGTCACAGGCCTAGTATATACATAATAGAATTCCTCAAGTAAATGAAAGAGAGCAGAACATCCTTGAATGATGCTGTAGAGAATTCTAGCATAGCTCTGAGATTTTGCAATACCTGATGAGCCCACCCTAAATAAGCCTTGGGGAAATAGATATGGTTGGTGGATATTAGTCTCTTGATTAGGTTATGTGACATACCTTAAAATGAGGTGATTACTCAGGTGGTCCTTGACCTAATCACATGAGGTTTTTGAAAGGGAGCCTTTCCCAGCTGCCAAAGAGAAAGTTAGAGATTTGAAGCACGAGAAAGATCTAACCAATCACTGCTGGCTTACAGATGGGGCAGCCAAGTGGCATGGAATACAGGTAGCCTCTAGGAGTTGAAAGTGTTCCCTGCCTGATAGCCAGGAAGTAAATGAGAACTCAGTCCTAAAACAAGGAACTAAATTCTGCCAACAAAAAGAATGATTTTGGAAGAAGATTTTGTACCCAGAGCCTCCAGAGGGGAAATCAGGCCAATAATTTAGCTTCAAGGATGTGGGAGAATTGGAACGCTTATACACTGCTGACGAGAATGTTAAATGATATGAGCACTTTGAAAACAGTATTCCAACTTATTAAAAAGTTAAACATACACCTATCCTATGACCCAGCCATTCCATTCATAATTATTTAATTATTTACCAAACATAATTAAAAGAATGTGTTATATCAAGATTTGGTATGTTCTGGAAGTTTTTTTTTATACAATAGCACCGCTTCCTATCCACAGGGCATGCGTTCAAAGACCCCCAGTGGATGCCTGATACCATGGATCATACTAAACCCTATATATACTATGTTTTTTTCTTATTCAAACATACTTATGATAAATCTTAGCTTATACATTAGGCACATTTAGAGATTAAGAACAGGTATAAAATAGAACATTTCATAGCAATATATCATAATAAAAGTTATGTGAATGTTCTCTCTCTCCCTCTAAATATTATATTTACCCTTCTTCTTGAGATGGTATGAGATGATAAGATGTCTAAATGATGATATGAAGTGAAGTAAATGATGTAGGTATTGTGATGCAGCATCAGGCTACTATTGACCTTTTGACCCCCAGTCAGAAGGAGGATCATCTGTGTCCAGACTACAGTTGACTGAGGGTAACTGAAACTGTACAAAGCAGAACCATGTATAAGGAAGAACTACTGTAATAGTCATAAACTATAAACAGTACAAAATCCCATCAGTTAGTGAATAGATAAATAAATATAAATCTTATTCTATCTATAGAATGTAGTGCTAATCACATTTAAAAATATAAGGAATTATTGATATATGCTAGAGCAAGGGTCACTCTCAAAATAGTTATGAAAGAAGCCAGATACACACAAAAGTGTGTATAATTCCATTTATATAAAAAGAAAATGCAATTCTCATCTATAATGACAGAAAGCAGATGAATGATTATATGGGAATGGGGGTAGAACAGGTACTAGTGGAAGAAAGTAGTTTACAAGCGTGTGTATGAAAACTTAGGGATGATGGATATATTTATTATCTAGATTGTGGTGATAGGTTAACAGGTGTTGCCATAACATTAAAATATATCAAATTTTGAACTTTGAGTATGTGCAGCTTGTTGTCTTCAGCTATACCCCAATAAGGTTGTTTTTCACTAAATTATAATTAACATAGGGCATTGTGTTAGTTTCATGTGTATAATGTAATGATTCAGCAATTCAGTATTACTCCTCATAACCTGTAATCTTAAACTAGGGTGGTGCAAAGGTGTGCTTGGAGTACCTTAAATAGTGGGATGACCATAAAGTTTATATTTTTTCCCCTGGGACATAAAATCTATTCAAAATTTGAGTATAATATATACCTTATATTATAAGGTAATAAACACCTATGTTACAGAGTGAAGTACAAAATCCCATGAATTTATCAAAAAAAAAAAAAAAACCAAGATGTCAAAGAAATACTGAGATTATTTTAGATGGTCTCTTCTAGTTACAGAACTTCACCAATTCCCCCTCTGTCTCTAGAGATTCTTGTTTTTTTTTTTTCAAATTTTTAATGTTAATTTATTTTTGAGAGAGAGAGTGCGCATGAGCAACGGAGGGGCAGAGAGAGAGGGCGACACAGAATCTGATGCAGGCTCCAGGCTCTTGAGCTGTCAGCACAGACTCAGAAACCATGAGATCATAACTATGAGTCAAAAGCTTAACTGACTGAGCCATCCGGGTGCCCCTAGAGGAGAGTTTAATAGAAGAATTCATTTGAACATTTTATGGAGGTATTGAAGGGAAGTACAAATATACTTTTATTAAAAATGTGCACATGGAGTTGTATTTGAACACATCTATTCAGCTCAGCTATTTTTTTACAATAGTCCCCAAAGAGACAATTAAACAGTATTGCATTTAAAACAATATGTTCTTTTCCTCTCTTTCTTCTCTTCTTCCTTCTCATCTTCCTCCTTCCTTTCTCCTTCCTTTAAGTGTGTAATCATATTCCCAAAATTCTAAAGAAAATTTGGTGTCTCTTACAGATGGAGTAAGAGACAAAGGGAGGATGTGATCTCAATATATGTATATAAAATTTTTTAATTACCAATAGACTTTTAGCAGACTTACAATCTGCTGGGGTTTCACTGACATATATCAGTGGGTAAAGAGAGGACACCAAGACTCGGTGAAGCCAGAAGGGACAAGAGATTGACAACTAAGGTGAAGTTATCACTGGTACCATATGGTACTGGGGACCATGATGACCATGGCCTGAATCGGACTGGCATCACCCTTCCATTGACTTCAGGTATATATTGCTTAAAGATATGAAATACACTTTTCATCCTTTTGGGAGTTAAAAATATCATGAGTGTGAGTCAATCATGTTGGAGTTGAGAACATAGCTTCAGTGAGCAGCAAGAAGCTGAAGCTGAAACCCACCAAGAAGGCTGAGCCAATACAGGCAAACATTGTGGCTCTAGAGGCCCCTGAATTCTCATAATCTCACCCACCCAGTCTATTGTCCATTGCAGCAAAAGTTATTCTCAGCTTCACTGACTTTGAGTCTGAATTTTTTTGCCTTGATCTGCATTTACTAAAACAATTTCACCTAAGGTTGGCCTCTGAATGAAGTCATCATGATAAGAAGTGTAATGACTACCATCAGCTGGCAATTTAAAGAATAAAAATCTAGGAGAAAAGGAGAGATTTTTTTCTGCTGATCTGTTGTTCTTAGGTCTTCAGATATCTTTTTCTTGGAAAAAAGGCAGAAAATGATAGGAAAGGGAAACACTGAGAAAAGCCATAAATATTTCAAGAAAACACATTTCTTATTATCACAATTCAAAGGAATAATGTACCATTTTGTCACTTTTTCTTAAAAGAGACCATTAATGAAATTAATATAATTGAGAGTTAACACTGAAGACTTAGTCATGAATTAGCCACTAGAAAGAGACACGTTCAAGATGCAGATTACTTTTAAAGCCTTTAACTGCCCCACACTTAATAAAGTAAAATCTTCACACTGTTAGAGGGAGTAACAGATGTTGTTTTTAATGTTTAATGAAAAATATTTATCCACTGCTATAATGAAATCCTGTTTCCTTGACCCTCTTTTTTCCTCTATTTATAATGTAATGTTATGTTACACTAAAACATTCTTTCGCAAGATGATTGGTACATTGTTTTTTATGATTACTCAGGCTTAATCTTAAATAAATGTGTTTGTGTGTGTGTGTGTGTGTGTGTGTGTGGTGCTTTCTATAACACATATTTGAAGAGCAAGAGCAAGTGTATGGAAATCTGTGAGAGTAAAATTGAGAAATGGCATTTTTTTCTTTAGCCAACATGGCAGATGAAGATCTGTAACCACCGAAAACCATGTCTAATTAGCTCAGCTTCAAGCTATGAGAGGGACTGAGCTGGCAACTGTGCTTTCTTGGATGACCTTTTCCTTTCCTTAGATTATTTAAGAAGACTAATTGCTTAAATTAAATAATGATATTTCAGTGTTGGGAGAAAACACTGTCACGGCCAGGAGGGAAGGAATCAGAACTTAAATTGCTGCAGTTTGGAAGCTTCTCCTCAGGACATGTTCATGGCTGGTTCACTGTTTTAAACAGCTTAATGTGCCCAACAAGTGGCAGGTGGGAAGGTTATATAAAAAAAACTCTGCATGACTTAAGTGATTGTAAAGGGACAAGAGGCAAATGCAGAGGGAATGAACCCCCTGAAATTTAAAAAAAAAAAAAAAAAGGCTGGTAATCCCTTTGACCAAGAGACTAAGCTGGTTTCCATCCTTGCAGACTGGAAGTGAAAGTTTAGGATATTAGCTCATCAGCCAGTGTAGATAGAGCTCCTTCTAACTTGAAAATGTGTTATATCTTCTCAATTTAGTGTACTAACACAGAGAATACACCTTGATTTCACCTTCTCATCTTAGAACTAGCTCCTAATCCTTTTATTTCCAGCTCCAAGAAAGAAAAATAGCAATCAGAGGGGGGAAAAAAAAAAAACAGAGAAAAGCATAAAACATCAATTCAGTCTCCCTGAAACATCTGCTCCCATAAGAAAGGAACACTTTTTCCTTCTTTTAGATAGATCCTGACAGATTGAAATATTAAACAATCAAAGTTTGCTCCTATCAGTTATATTGTGATGAAATGCCAAAAGTAATCTTATCCTTGACCATAGATGAAAAGATCATTACCTTCTGAGGAAGTGCAAAGATGACCTAGAAAGCTGTGTGGAATATAAAGATATTATAGTTAAAAATGGACTATGACTAACAATTCAATTCTACAAATATTTACAGAACATAGCATCTATTATAGGCCAGGCACTATGTCAAGTATAACAGGGAGGAAACACAAAGATGGCTAAAGCTTAGCTCCTAACTCAAGGAAGCTTAAGGTTTAAAAGAAAGATGAGAACAAGCACACAAACTGTAATAGGCAGCAAAAGAAAAAAACAAAACAAAACAAAAAACAAAAAACAAAAAACAAAACAAAAAAAAACAAACCCAACCCACAAAACTCCTTTAGAGTTGTTCAAAGATGTTGAGATGAGGAGCTCAGAAGTTTAGAGAGAGACTAATTGGTCACTTAACAATGAGTTTGATGGATTGAATAGGGTTTCCTCCAGGGAAGGTCAAGGTTGGTCATCCAGGTTGGGAGAACAAATGAGCCACCATATGAAGTGTGAAGTCTGAGGATACTTGGAGATGCTGGTTGGTATGTATTTTGTGAGAGTGGTTGACAATGAAATTATTGCTTCATGTATTTTCTCTACATAACCATATCATGGCTGGTTATCTATTTTGAACTCTTTCATGGGAAAAATGACATATATAACCAAAAAAAATGAACAAGCCATATAGCTGTATGAAATCTCTCAAAGTTATTCTTCCTTGTAACCAGCACCCAGTTTGGTAAATGATATTACCAGCATCTAGAGGTGCCCTGTTCCATAATCTCCTTCAGTCATATCTCCAGTGATGATCGTTATCCTTAGTATATCATTGTACCACTATAGATTGGTTGGTTTAGAACTTAAATGAAATAATATAATACATACCTGTGTTTGGATTCTTTTTACTCAACCTTCTCCTTTTTGTTTTCTGTAAGTATAGTTTGTTCTCTTTTATTACTGATGAGTATTCAGCTATATGGAATTATAGGAATGATCTACTGTCAGTGTTATGCTTGAACATGTAAGACTTTTGTTTGTTTTTAATCTCAACTTTTAATCAAATAAGGACAAAAAACAACTCAGTTTCAAAATGGGTAAACAAATGCAGTCACTGATTAACTTAAATATGTACACAATCAAATATTTACTAATTAAAATATGAAAATTGATCAGTAATTTTTCTTATTAGAGATGAGTATCAACTCTAAAGAGAAGACTGGGGGCTGAATTGGGTCACTTCTATGTTCTCTTTGATTGCTTCTACTTTGTTTCATATATTGGCCTGTGTTGACTTTTCTTTGAGTTCTGTGGTATTACCTGTGATTGGTGGAATCCTTGGAGGTACTATACATGTTACTTTCCAGTGCAAGAGTTTTTTGCCCAAAACAAAAAGCATTGGGACTTCTACTAAATGTGTCATGTAAAACAAACAAAAAAAATTCCTTGCACTTGTTTTGTTTCCCAATTCTAGAATAACTCTGTTGAAAACTCTCACTCTCTCTGATGAAGGGAAGTGTTATCTTCCTCTTGAGGAAGCTTTTGAGAAGGAAAAACTAACTTTCAGGGCTGCCATCTGGAAGGTTTCTCACTTAGGAAACTTGTACAAATTCTCTCTCTATTGTCCTCAAAAGGATCGTCCATCCCTGGATCTGTGACTCTCACTGTGTCTTACATGGTTAATGTTTATCTGGGGGAAAATAGCAGTTCTTAGGATCAGAGGCAGAGCTTCCCATCCAGTTACCAATTCTGATCATTACCTCTTTCTATCCCTGATATCTGCTTCTATATGCTTTTGAGGGGAATAGGAAAGAAGAACCAAGAAAATGGGGAAGGAAGAAGACGGTGCTTTCACTGTGCATTTTGTATACATTCAGAAATTCAGTAAGACTGAAAGACTTCTAGACTCGGTATTCCATGGGAGCTCCAAATACTACTTGTTCCTGTAGACTGAGATGTTTTACTATTATTTCAATCTTAGAGAACAAAAAAGTGAAAGTTACCAGTGTGAGAAACTTTCCCATTTTAACTTTTCTTGCTATTGTGAAGCTATGAATTTCTGGGAAGCATTAGAGTTCATTTTCTTCCATCCATTCTAGCTACAATTCCATTGTATATAAACACAGTCAGTGGATTCTATGACTACTGTATAAAAAGATGTATTAGTCACTTGGGTAGGACGTTCAGGTGATTTGGAACTTACATAGCACCAACAATATCTCCATGAGGATATGGATGTAAGACAAACATTTTAAAGAGAAATAGTGTTACAATTTTCAATATGTGGCAGGATCTTTTCATTTCATTTCATTTCATACAATTTCATTGTAATATTCAGTTTATTACAGAAAACCACGTCCCCTGAATAAATTATCTCACATGATAACATTCACTATAATAATACTACTGTTAGGGTATTTTTAAAATTATTTATAAGCAATAAGGAAGTGTCAAAAATTAATTAGTGAAAATTAGAATAGAATGTTTATATATCCAATGTCAATTGAATGCCTGCTACTGATCTACTTAACTTTAATTCCACAAATGTTTATTGAGTGGTAGCTGACGTTTGTCAGATGTGGGGAGTATAGAGTTAATGAAATCAATTGTTCTATATTTCAAAGAGTTTATGGTACAGCGTAGGAGGCGGTGAGCAATTAACAATCAATGTGAGATACATTTAATGATGAAACTATCTAGCACCTATGGGAAACCAGAGGGAAGATGTTTTGGTTGTTGTTTGTTTTTATCAAACTTTTATATGTACTGTTTCCAAAAGCTTGAGCTGGATGCATTTGGAAGACAGGATGAGTTTAAGAAAGTGGAAGTTGGTAGGAAAATGCAGTCCAGAGATAAACTTTGTCTCCTTTACCTTTACAGCACTCCTAACAAGCATTATTAACCATATTTCAGAGAAGACATATACAAATCTTAGCATTGATTTCTGGCCACAATCTGCTATCTAAGCCTGTTTACTCTTTTACTCTATAAAAACTGAGGTGTTGGTCTGGAGGTGACTTATTTTAATATTTTTATTTTTCTTATATAATAATTCATGATTTCAAATCTCTTCAAATTAGTCATCTTATGTTAAACTAACAGTAATGTTATCAAGTAGAGGGTAGGCATCTTTATGCCCCTTTTCATGTAAGTGAATGGCTTAGAGTGATAAGGAAACTGACCCAAAGTCACCCCAGATTGACAGAGTAAATCTAAGTAATCCTAACTCTGTGTTGTATTATTTTTGTACATTCTCTATTTTCCAGTCTCATAGTTACTATAATATAATGGAGGATCACTGTGGTATATTTATTCTTACATGGAGTTTATGATCTTTTCTTTTAAAGACTATAATTAATAAAATTTGAAAAAAAAAAAAACCCGAACTTTTAACTGGAACAATTCCAAGAAGAATAAAGGGCATAAACTGAAAAAATGTTAGAATATATAAAAAGATAAAGGTGTCTTGGGGGGATACCTAAAAAGATTACCACATAGAGCTAGAGCTTCTCTCTTGTAAGCAGAGAAACAACTTTTTTAAGCAGCTTCATGGACCATTGGCTTTATAAGGGTGAACAAAATAGGCTCACATGACTCCAAGAAACATAGATGCTGTTTGAGCCCTCATAGCACTGCTGTTAATTGGTGCCTCTACCAGATTAAGTAGGATTTAGCTAGTAAATCATAACTGAGGGGAAAAACCAGATAATCCATGGGAGCTCATATTTAAAAGAGGGATGCTTTTAGAGACTATGTCATCACCTCACCAAATTTAGTACACAGGACCACATTATATGCCTGAGAAATAACTCCATATATTCTGCAGTCCTGTCAGCTGTATCTGAGGGGTTACTCAGAACAGTATAAAGTTGGGTCAGTAGCCTCTTGAGACTACAATGAACAGAAAGAACTAATGAGTTGATCCAAAAAATGTTTAAAACCCACAGTTAAATTAGTTTAGATGATGTAATTCTCATTTTCATCATGGATTTTACTTTTCTCTGTCAAAGATGTAATAATACTGAATAGACTTTAAATGATTTAAGACTCCATAATACTTTCATTCTTCATATCTCATTAATTCCTTAACATTATGGCCAATCCATAAATGGAAATACAAAAACAAGCTACACTGATGGACTAGAAACCGGGCTTTTTGCTGAGATAAATTTAAAGACGGTACATATTTAAGATACTTCAATAATTAAGGTCCAAGGAAAAGCAAAAATCAAATTTAATGCTTCCTACATGGATGAGGTAATGATAAATTTGTAAAGCATCACACGATCTTTTCTCTCACAGTAGCAATTTTTCTGGCATATCTTCCAATTGTATTTTGTCATATTGGTGCCATATTGTCTTTCTTTAGAGAGATGTACATAATACATGAGAAGATAAAAACATAAAGTACAAAGGGATCCTGTGTTTTTACCACAAAGTTATATTAAGTTTCCATACTGGAAGTCCTATGGAACTCTAATTCCCAAACCTGATTGGGTATCAGAACAGTCTTATTAATGGTCAGAATGCAACTTTGGGGTCTCCATCTTTTCCTACTGAATCAAACCACCAGTGTTGGTTTGCCCATGAATCTCTATTTTCCATGTTCTCCATGGTGATTCTCATGCACAGCTAGATTTGAGAAACACTATGATAAAATATGCATACCATATATTAAGTGTGAGTACATATTTGATCCTGAAAATATTTGTAAATATGTGTAAAGTTTCTTTTAAGTTGTAAAGTATATAAAAGAATGATTTTACAATAAGTGCTTCCCAACCCAACATCAACATGGCATTTAAATGCTGCAGACTGTTGCATACCTAGTATAGTGCCTCTCTGTAGCTAGTTATGTTGGTTTTGGTCCTGGATGATAGGCAGCATGAGAGTTTCCAAGTGCAGACTTGATGAACATTTCTACACTGTATTGAAACCAGGAGCAATAACTTCCAGGGGTGTAGAGCATGTATCATCAACTCAGCAGTAGATCTACAAAAGCCTTTCAAGAGTCTTTCACATATATACATATAATTATAGTAATCACCATTGATTACGCTCTTAAAATTTTCCTAAGTACTCCTTTAAATATTTGCAAAATTATTTAATATAATTTTCCCAAAAGAAACATGAGGTATATGTTATTCAATCTACTTTACAGACTAGGAAACTGAGGGTCCCACGGGGACATCCAACTCTATTAACTATATGTTTAAACCAGCCAGATCATAGAACCCCCACATAAATGTAATGACTTGATACATAACAATGATAACAAAGTGTTGTCTTCATAAATATAGATAAAATTACCAAGAGCAAAATATGTCAGACTTACCTTCCTTACTTCCAGAGTATAAGGGATCCTTCCCCCTACTCTCTCCCATGCCTCTGACATGCTAGGTTCAATGAGGGGAGCCTGCTGAGTTTGGGACTACATCAATCAGGAACTGTAGGGCCAGTGGGCATTAGAGACCTTCTATTAAGTTTTCTTATAAGTCACTAGTGAAGCATAGTAGTTTCCTGCCTCTGGCACTCTGTAGAAAAAAACAAAAACAACAGGCAATTTGCCCCTGTCACATAGATTAATCAAGAAAGGGATAACCTTTGTATCTTTGGCTGATCTCTGATAAGGGGAAAAGGGCATTATAATAGATACTGCCAGGAATCACTTCAATCGTCTTTAACAGTCCTGGGACATAAGGCAAGGGGCTTAAAACTTTCATTTAAAACATGTTGGGTTTTTTTTTTTTTCCTATTGAAGTTTCTGTAATTATTACCTGTGTTCCTTCTATCATGCCCTATTGTGAACAACTTCAAAGAAAAGCAGCAAGTTCTTTAGATCAAAGTAAAAAATTGACTGGAGGAAAATGGATTGTCTTTCTACCAAACACACACACATGCACACACATTCTGTTGTTATGGCAACATAAGATCTAAGAATGACACACCAAATAATACGGTACCAAGGCACATTACTATCATCAAATGTCACAATAAATGTGTTTCAGCTTCTGAATATGACATACCAGGTTGTTTCCTGTTCTTCTCAGTTCTTTTACTTGAGGCCAAAGCAACTTACTCTGATGGGAACCAAATATCATCCATCATCCTTGTTAGTGGATATTTCTTGCATGAAGAGATTCACTAACTCCACTGAAGAGATAGGCGGCAGGATGAAAACTGAGCTAGTTCCTAAGGGAATAACTGCTTATCCTTTACAACCCATTACATCACATCTCTACGGCAGCATGCCCAACTGAGTGGTTCATTTGTATAGATATTATTTGTGTTGACGTGTATAACTTTGAATTGGCTAAATATGTGCAGACAAAGTAAACTGTATTTATGTGCTTGAGAGTGGATGGAATTTTACCAGTTTTCAAATGTTACTGCATAGTTATATGCAGTTTATATATATTTTTTGTTTATATTTTCTCTAATATTCTTACATATATTGTTTCATTCTTGGTAGTGACTCACATGTATCTGTGTGACTTTGCCAATGGAAAGACCAACACTGGTGTTCTGATTCACCAGAGGAAAGGGTGGGTTACAAGTCAACAGCAATTTTCTATAAAAGAATATTGAAAGATTACAACAGTGAAAAGTCAGACATGTGGGAGATCTTAGAGATGATGGAAAAAGATCACACATCTCAAAGAAGCATGTGAAGTACGGAGCTCTAAACTGTGAGACTGAAATTGGCTTCAGGGACTGTTCCCGCTTTCATGTGGGAGAAGAATCAGAATAAAAAGGAAGGGCTATCATGGTGTGGACCCTGAAGCTTCAAAGACCTGCCCTTGACTGGGTGCCATCCTCACTCCCTGCTGCCCTTCTGTCTCTGATATTTCACCTTCATTCTGCACATGGTGAGGAGGGGTTTAAACCAAGAATTTGTCTCTAAGATGTGTAAATATAGATTTCTGAATCATGCCGGTCCATTTCCAAAGCATCTTCTACATTTATTCTTAGGAGCTCGTTTAAACAGGAAAAAAAAAAATCCATAAAATAGCTATTTAGTTAGTGTCAGCCAATTCCACTGCTCTGGTCCCTATTTATTTGAAAAATGTGCCATCACACAGTATATTTGTGATAGGACTGAATTAAGGGTGATAATACTGAATATACTAATTTAAAATATATGCTAGAGCTCTTAGCTTAGTCAAACACATTTAATGTTTCTCTTCTCAATATTATTCTCACCAACTAACCATTTCAAGAAATAATTTAACACTGAGTGGTGAGCTCAACACTGATAAAGGAGGTTCTATCGTCCCCAAAGCATTTATTATCAGTTTACTTAGAGTATCTTAAAATGCCAAAGAAAATGAAATTCCTACCCAGTAATTTAGCCATTGTGCTAAATGTATTTTCTGATGAGATTGCTGCATATTACTGAAGACCAAATTAAAAAGTCGGTGAAAATGGATTGGAAAATAGAAAGATTGCATAAGGAAGACAAAGATAATAGCACAGTGAATGTGGACTTCTGTGGATGTGGAAACAGTAATCAATATTTTATTTTTATTTAGAAGTCCAGATTGTGGTGCAGCACAGAGATGTGAGACCTGCCCATAGAAAACAGATAGGGAGGCATAAAACCATCTTGAGAACACATATAAATACTGCTCCAAGTGGAGTTTACCTATCACTGATAAAAAATGAAACACTGATTCAGGAAAGATCCCAGGCACCCAGCTGGAGAGAATGTTGATTTGTGAAGCACATATAGGGGACTTGAGTTTAGCCCCACATGCTGAAATACCCACCAGCTTTTGAGAGGTTTTCCTCTTATATAGGAAGACAAAGGAGGAAAAGGCAACCACCTTCTCCTTTTTCATTTTTAGACATAACTGGCACAGGTGTGCTCTTGTTCCCTGTGGTTGTTAATATTTAGCAATCATGAACCTTAGATTTCAAAACACCCTCCCTCATGACTCATCAGTTCCGCACCCTGTGAGGTGGGCTGTAAAAGATGTTTCCCTAATAGGGCTAGAAAAACAACAACAACACACACACACACACACACACACACACACACACACACACACACACTGATTTAATCATTCCTTACATTCATTTATTGATCTACTCTGCATGATGAATAAATGACTCAATATAAGGGGAATCAGTACTAATATATATTTAATTTATAAAAGTAATTATAAAAAAGAGATGATCATTTTGAGTGGTTTAAAAGCTTTGCATTTTTTGGCCACATGGAAACCTATTACCTCCAGCAGGAAAATAAATCATAGAAACATTGATTTGCTTCCATAATAATTGTTTAGAAATATCAACCAATATGTCGTCAGATTTCCCTACTGTTGAATTCATTCACTTTCACTTTTTTTCTCATTTCACTTTCCTTCTTTCCTAAAAATAATTGTTCTCTCCAGACCTGTGCACTCTCTTTCTCTCTCTTTTGCTGTCTTCTCTGTGTGTTTCTCTTCCATCCTGTACTCTGATTTTCTTCTAAGTATCAATTCTATTTTCTATGCCATTTGGTAACTCTCCCTCTTGATTACCACTTCTTTTTTGTCATTATATTTATCATTATCTTCTCCTTCACCTTTTCCCCCCTCTGATCTTTTTGCCCTTCTATGAAAATTTATGTTCCTCATATAATGGATGTTTTGCTCTTTCCTCATAGTTTGATTTCCTTTCTCCTTCTTTCCATAATTCTTCTTCTCCTTTATTTCTCTCAGCTAGTTATTTTTATCTCTCCTCCCTTTTTATCTCTTTTCCATTTTGTCCTCAACTTCTTTGTTCTCTGTTATTATGAGGAAACATTCAACTTACATGTTATATCTTGTTTTTGTCTATGTTTTCTTTCTTTTTTTAATGTTTTACTTATTTCTGAGAGAGAGCGAGAGCGAGCGTGAGCAGGGGAGGGTCCGAGAGAAAGGGAGACACAGAATCTGAAACAGGCTCCAGGCTCTGAGCTGGCTGTCAGCACAGAGCCCGACACAGGGCTTGAACCCACGAACTACGAGATCATGACCTGAGCCAAAGTCGGACGCTTAACCAATTGAGCCACCCAGGCGCCCCTTTGTTTATGTTTTCTAAGAATTTTTTTCGTTCATTAGTTCTGCCCGCTGCATAATCTCTTACGCAGATATTGGAAGTGATGCTACTGGTCTCTCAGTTCTTACAGGGGACATTTGGCTTAATAAAGTATTCCAGGCATGGTTTTTTTCTATATGTGTCATTAAAACTATTATTATCCTACGTTTGATATTCCAGTTTACATTTGAATGACTTAATAATTCTACATTTTTATCTCTTTTTAAGAGATTAATTAAATACTATCACAATTTCTTCTTTACCACACTGTCTTTATATATTCATCGATTAAGTGATGTAATTTGGAAATCAACTTGGTAATAGAATAAATACGGAAACACACATTTGTGTACACACGTTTGAGTAACCTACCTTCATCTTCTGTTGATTCTATTTCCATTGCATAATGAATCTCTCTCTCTCTCTCTCTCTCTCTTTTACAAATAGTTTATTGTCAAGTTGGTTTCCATATAACACCCAGTGCTCATCCCCACAAGTGCCTTCCTCCATGCCCATCACCCGCCTCCCACCCACACCCATCAGTCCTCAGTATGTTCTCAGCATTCAAGAGTCTTTCATGGTTTGCCCCTCTCCCTCTTCCCCACTATTCCCCCCCTTCTTCTCCCCCACAGTCCTCCGTTAAGTTCCTCCTAATCCTTCTATACGTGCAAACATATGGTAATTGTCCTTCTCTGCCTGACTTATTTCGCTCAGCATAACACCCTCAAGGTCCATCCATGTTGTTACACATGGCCAGATTTCATTCTTTCTCATTGCCATGTAGTATTCCATCGTATAGATAAACCACATCTTTTTGATCCATTCGTCCGTTGATGTACACTTAGGCTTTTTCCATGTTTTGGCTATTGTTGAGAGTGTTGCTATGAACATTGGGATACATGTGCTCCTATGCACCAGCACTCCTATATCCCTTAGATAAATTCCTAGCAGTGGTATTGCTGGGTCCTAGGGGAGCTCTGTTGTTAATTTTTTGAGGAAACTCCACACTATTTTCCAGAGGGGCTGCCCCAGCTTACATTCCCACCAACAGTGTAGGAGGGTGCCCGTTTCTCCACATCCTCGCCAGCATCTAGAGTCTTCTGATTTGCTCATTTTAGCCACTCTGACGGGCACGAGGTGGTATCTCAGTGTGGTTTTGATTTGTATTTCCCTTATGAGGAGGGATACTGAGCATCGTTTCATGTGTCTGTTGGCCATCTGGATGTTCTCTTTGGAGAAGTGTCTGTTCATATCTTCTGCCCATTTCTTCACTGGGTTGTTCGTTTTTTTGGGTGTGGAGTTTGGTGAGTTCCTTATAGATTTTGGATATTAACCCTTTATCTGATATGTCATTTGCAACTATCTTTTCCCATTCTGTCGGTTGCCTATTAGTTTTATGGATTGTTTCCTTTGCCATGCAGAAGCTTTTAATCTTCATGAGGTTCCAGTAGTATATTTTTGCTCTTGATTCCCTTGCTTTTGGGGATGTGTCAAGTAAGAAGTTGCTGCGGTGGAGGTCAAGGAGGATGTTTCCTGCTTTCTCCTCTAGGGTTTTGATGGTTTCCTGTCTCACATTCAGGTCCTTTATCCATTTTGAGTTTATTTTTGTGCGTGGTGTGATAAAATGATCTAGTTTCATTCTTCTGAATATTGCTGTCCAGTTCTCCCAGCACCATCTGTTAAAGAGGCTGTCTTTTTTCCATTGGATATTCTTTCCTGCTTTGTCAAAGATTAGTTGGCTGTATACTTTTGGGTCTACTTCTGAGTTCTCGATTCTGTTCCATTGGTCTATGTGTCTGTTTTTGTGCCAATACCATACTGTCTTGATGATGACAGCTTTGTAGTAGAGGCTAAAGTCTGGGATGGTGATACCTCCCGTTTTGGTTTTCTTCTTCAATATTACTTTGGCTATTCAGGGTCTTTTGTGGTTTCATACAAATTTTAGGATAGTTGGTTCCAGTTTTGAGAAGTATACTGGTGCAATTTTGATTGGGATTGCATTGAATGTGTAGATTGCTTTGGGGTAGTAATGACATTTTAACTATATTTATTCTTCCAATCCATGAGCATGGAATATTTCTCCATTTCTTTGTGTCTTCTTCAATTTCCTTCATAAGTTTTCTATAGTTTTCATGTTACAGATCTCTTGTGTCCTTGGTTAGGTTTATTCCTAGGTATTTTATGTTTTTTTGTGCAATTGTGAGAAAAAATATGCAGCCAAGAATCCTCTATCCAGCAAGCGTGTCATTCAGAATTGAAGGAGAGATAAAAGTCTTTCCAAAGAAACAAAAATTGAAAGAATTTGTCACCACTAAGCCAGCCCTACAAGAAATCATGAGGGGGACTCTGAGGCAAGTGTTGCAAGGAACAAAGATACCAGAGACACCACCACAAACATGAATCCCACAAAGGACACAATGACTCTAAACCCACATATTTCAATAATAACACTGAATGTAAATGGGCTGAATGCTCCAATCAAAAGACATAGGCTAGCAGAATGGATAAAAAAACCAAAATCCATCTATTTGCTGTCTTCAAGAAACACATTTTAGACTGGAAGATACCTTCAGATTAAAAGTAAGGAGATGGAGAAATATAGATCATGCTACTGGACATCAGAAGAAAGCTGGAGTAGCTATACTTTTATCAGACAAACTGGACTTACAGACAAGAGATGAAGAAGGGCATTATATAATAATTACAGGGTCTATCCATCAGGAGTGTCTCTCTTGAAGGTTACCTGTGCTGTTCATTGACTGATACGTTTTTGAAGTTATAAACTAATTTAGGGATAATTAATAATATACTTATTCATTATGTCATTCATAAACATCCATTACATGTTTTGAGGGCTAAACTCTGTAGACATACTGGAGAAAAACATTGAGCAAAAAGAGAGATTCCCATGTTATATGTTAGAAAGACTAACAATGAAAGAACAAACCATACAGTGGCACAATTTTTAACATGACAACTAGTAAAAGGGGCAGTATCCGGTATGTGGAGCACAAAGAGCGTGTAAAGATTGAAATCAATTTAATCAGAGAAGGTAACCCTAATCAAATGGAAATTGAGGGATTGTAGGAAGAGTAGATGTTACTAATTGAGGAAATGCTTGATACATTTTTAGAAATTATGGACCCAGGGTATTTTTATTTTAGCTTAAATTAGGTTTTAAAAAGTATTGCTACCAAGAATTGAGTCCTTTTAGTAACATTATTTTCATATACATAAGTAAATTTATATTATTAGTTCAAATAATTTCACTTGATTATCACACAATTTTCTTAGATAATTATACTATTCTTATTTTTATTATGTTATATCACAATGACGATATTATGCACTCTATTTTAGTTTTCTCTTTCTGCATGACAAATTACCACAGTATGGTTGCTTGCAACAGCAGACATTGATCATCTCACTGCTTCATTGGGTCAGAAATCCTGCTGATTAGGTCCACCAGGGTAATCCCCCTTCTTAGGAACTTAATGATTAGTGATCCAGTCAAGGAATGAAAACCCATTGTATTCACAAGCACTGCCTGCACTCAGTGAGTGGAGATTTTCCAAGGTGTGTACACTGGGAGATCAGAAACTTGGGAGCTATTTTAGAATTCTCTTCTAAGAGATCCTCAACTTATTCAGGATTTAATGAGAGAGTCACAATAAGTAGAATGTGAGTTCTTGGCTTAAAACCATTATCCATCATTATATGGAGTAATAATCACAAGTGTATCCATCTTTTTTTGTAGAGGCTTTTGTTAAAAATATATTTGCATTTTACCAAGTGCATTTTGGCATCTTTTGAGATGACAACATAGTTTTTCCTTCTCTGACTTCCTAATTTTATGTGTTACAGATTTAAAAATGAATTACTGGGGCACCTGGCTGACTCAGCTGGTAAAGTATGCAACTCTTGATCTCAGGATCATGAGTTCAAGCCCCACATTGTGTGTGGAGCCTACTTTAGAAAAAAACAAAAGCAAAATAATCACTATACCATGCTTTATTATTTTGATAATTATTTTAACTGCATTTGGTAAGGCTTTTGTTGTAGGTGTTTTTAGGAATTTGAATTAACACATATAGTCCTGTAATTTCTGGGTTTCCTTATATTTTATGCTTTGGCTTCTCTTGTTTGTCAAAACTAATTGAGAAACCTTCCATTTTTCTCATTTTTATAAAGAGATTATGTACTATTTTTATATCTATACATGGTCTCCTCTTCAAGTTTTAAGTATCTTGTTTACCTTTTGTTATATCTTATTTTAAAATTTTGGTTATGTGTGATTATTTCTTTTTATTACATTTCTTAACATATGCATTGGTTACCTGTTACCATATAATGCTCTGCAACAAACCAAAACTATCAGGGGCACACAGCAATAACCATTTGTTTACCTCATGAGTCTGCAACTTTTAGCTGATCTGGGTTTGACCCAGGTGATCCCATGTAGACTTGGTTGTGTGTCTATCTAGCTGTGGGTCACTGAGGCAGGTTTTCTGACTTTGGCTGGGTCTGTACCTATGTCTAGAGGTTGGTGGGCTGCTGGCTATTCTAGTATAGCTTTAGTTGGGACAGCTGGGGCAACTAAACTCTGTTCTATGGTTTTGTTATTTTAGGCTTTCTTGTTAGTTTGCTTGTGTTTAATAGGCTAGACCAAGTGTGTTTTATGACCAGGGCAGACAATAAGAGCAAGAAGCTGAAATCATTCGAGTACATCAAGCATCTGAATGCATTACACTTTCTACCTCCCATTGTTCGAAAGGAAGCACCTGATCAGACCCAAACTGAGTGGGAAGCCCTGATAGTTTAGAGGAAAAAGGGCTCAATACATGAGCACTATTAAAATTTTATATCATTAATGAAATTAATCTTTAACAGCATACAAATTTAATGATAATAATAGAAGCTCAACCTCAAACATGCATAGTAAGAGCCAAACTGGACACTGATTTTGATTTATTTATTTAAAGTTTAGAAGCCTATCTACTCCTATTAGAGCTTGAAGTAAACTCTGATAAAAGGAATTCTTGAGCTTTTATTCCCCTACTCAAAATCCCCATCAGTTCTTCATCTCATTCAGTGTAAAAGCCAAACTTCTATTAATGGCCTCCTTTACACTACTCTTCTGTCATTGATCTGATCTTCTACTTCTCATCCCTACTTACACACTACTTTTGTCAAACTAGTCTTTTGATTACTTAAAAATGCAAATTACATACAGTTGATTCTTGAACAATGGGGAGGGTTTGGGGTACCAACCTCCCTCCTCATGCAGTCAGGAATCCATATGTAACTTGTCTCTCCAAAATCTTAACTACTAAGAGCCTACTGGTGACTGGAAACCTTACCAATATTAATTAACATACATTTTGTATGTGTATTATACACATCATTCTTAAAATTAAATAAGCTAGAAAAAGGAAAATGGTAAGAAAATAATAAGGAAGGGAAATACACTTACAGTTCTGTAATATATTTATTGAAAAAAATCCCATATAAGTGGATCTGTGTAGCTTAAATCTCTGTTGTTCAAGGGTCAACTGTAGTACCTCACAGCTTTTGCACTTGGTTTTGGCTCTTTGGGGAACACCCTTTCTCCACCATCGATAAATTCAAGTTTTACTCAAAATGCCTTTTCAGGGTTGCTTTTCCACCACTACTTTCCTTGATTTATTTTTTCTCCATAAGTTTTATGACAATCCAATATGCTATATGTTTTATTGATTTTTTTTCATTGTGTGTCTACCATGACCACTGTATAATCTCCATTAGGAAAGAGGTTTTCTTAAAAGGGGGTAAGGGTTTCTCCCTATTTTGTTTACCACTATAAACCTGAAACACAGAAGAATTCTGGAACAAAGATACTTGCCATATATATTTTTGAATGAATGCATGTGTCCATAATGACATAAATCAATCTGAATTCTTCAGCTTGGTATAAAATCTTCATACTTCCTTTATGAAAGATAAGTGACCCTACCTTAAATCCTGACTTGTAATTGTCAAACAAAGACAATCTGAAGCAATTCGAGAAGCAAAAGAAAATGTTATGCAAATAAAAGACTCATATAAGCATCATCCTATTTCCCTGGGCATGGGGTTCTTTCCCAAGTATATTTTGTGCTGTGTTTTAATAAACTGCCTAAATAACTCTGCAGATGCCAGTTTCCTATTCCACAAATTTTCTGAATTAAAATTACTAAATTGGTATTATGACCCTCAATTATATTAAATCAAGAAGGCATTAAGGCCTTCAAGCAACAGCAATTGAATTATGTTCCAGGCACTCTGCTGGCAGTGGAAATAAAAAAAAAAAAGGAACAAAACATGTTTTCTACCCTCGGGTCTAGATCATATTACAGGAGTTTTTTAAAGTAGCTTCATCATGTGTAAAAAACAAACTTATAAGAACTCATTAAGATGATTATTAAGATATTATTTTACTTACTGAATCACATTTCTCATCTTCCATATTAATTATAGCTTGTTGGTTAGTCTCACCCACTATGCCTGTTTCATTATATTAAGGAACCCTGCTCTTTTTCCCCGCAATTTATATCCATTCTTTTCCTTCTTGTTTCTTGTTCATTGTCTTCATTCTCAAATGACATTTAAGTCTCAGGGTTGGTTTGAACGCAGCTGTAGCGCCCTATTACCTTTTCTTCCATAGTGTCACAAATTCTTCAACATTCCTCACCCCATCTTTTACACTTATTAAGCTTTTGCATTTTGACTTCCAGTCACACATGCTTATCTGTGTTTCCTCCCAAATGCTACTATAATGACACTGAGGATTCAAATTGTATAAACCCACAAGGACATAGATTATGGGAAAGAGATAGTAGCAGATACATTGGAAAGCAAAGGCAGGAGTGATAATGAATTCAGCTGGGTAGAAGAGCTAAAACTTCAGATGTATCAAGGGGAGAATACTGATAATGAAGCCAGTTGTTCCATGGCAAGAGCTTTTAAAAGGTTTAGGGCTTGGAGATATCAATTCCTGGGGTAGTGAGAAGAGTGAGTACAAGTCTTTTTAAAAACAGGATGAATATCTGCAGTTCTATGTATGACCACTACATAACCATCTAGCTAGATGAATGCTCTTAGGCAGAAGACCAAAGCATTACACTTTGGAGAAACTTAATAGGATAGAACTGGCAATCATTGACTCAAGTGTGCTGGGAAACAGAGACAGTTATGTGATTGAAAATGGGATTTCATTGAAGGCCTGCCCTCATTTTGTTCTTAGAATGGCTGTAGCCAGGCTACATTTCCCCCAAGCAAAAGTCTCTTGATTCTTTTCTAAAGAAATGGGACAACTACTGGTAAAAATACCACTGCATACAAACCTGTGGGTGACCCCTGTTAAATAGGTGTTCCCTCCTCTCTGCCCCAATCACTAAACAGTGAAACTCATCCATCAGCAATCCTGAATATGTTTGCAGAGCTAATAATCACTCATATGTGAACAGGTACCAAGTGTAGAAGATTTTATTATTGCCAAAATATTCACTGGCCCTCCACCATATTCCTTTGAAGGATAATTTATTTCATCCCGTTGACATAAACCATGTTCATGTGATTTGCTTTGGCTAATAAATTATGAATAGAAAGGATGAGTTCTTCCCCTGATCTGGAGTTTTAAGAGCTATCATATGGTTTCAATATATGTATTTACCTTCTACAGTCACACCCATAATACATAGGGAAGTGAAAAAATAGAGGAAAAAGATAGCACAAGAAATTTTTGAAAATAGAAGTACATGAAATACTATATTGAAGATGCCTCTCAAAGGCTCAGGACAATAAATGAAAGTAGACTCACACAAAGACATATGATGACATTTCAGAACACCATAAAGTAAGAGATATTTCCATAAGATTCTGGATTAAAACAAATCATGACCACCATCACCACAGACCACTTAATAGTATTGGGAAGCAGGATGGAAATAGACTTCTCTATAACAGTACTGAAAGCAAGAAGACTATGGTGAAATGCCCTTAAAGTCCTTCAGGAAAACCTACTTTAAAATTCTATACACAGCCAAAATATTAATCAAGTATGAAGGCAAGATATACATTTTTCATACCTACAGGTCCTTAGAAAATAGATAATTTATGTATTTTTCCTAAGACAATTAGTGAAGGATTTCTTGGGAAATGAGGCTCTAAGTCAAAACAGGTGATTCAGTAAACAATGGATCTAAAGTAGGAGCAAGGTGAGTGAAAATCCAGATGCTGGATGAAAAGCAGACTTATAGAACTATCGTGCTGATTTGGAACAAGTGAACAGAGGGCTCCAGAAAGTTTCTGTGAAAGTAGGAGCATTGATTATTTTTAGAGAACATTTGGAAGGTATTACTGACAAAGTAGTTGGGGAAAAAATAGCCATTTATTGAAATCTAGCAGGCAAAAAACAAACATAAATATGTTGAATATATTTCTAATATGTTTAGTAATATAATTATATAAAATATTGATAATATTAATAATATAATAATAGTATATTATTCATAGTAAATAAAATTTGTAAGTCAATTAGAGTATAAATCTTTTACTTAGATACTTAAATACTTAAGAAAATGGAGAAAGCAGTTACAAATTTCTATCTTTAGAGAACAGAGTTAAAGAGTGGGAATGAAGGGGCACCTGAGTGGCTCAGTCCATTAAGCCTCCAACTTTGGCTCAGGCCATGATCATGTGGTCCATGAGTTTGAGCCCTGCATCAAGCTCTGTGCTGACAACTCAGAGCCTGTAGGCTGCTTTGGATTCTGCGTCTCCCTCTCTCTCTGTCCCTCTTCAACTTGTACTCTGTCTTTCTCTGTCAAAAAAATAAACATTAAAAAAAGGGTTGGAATAGAAACAGCTTCATTTTATAAGCTTCTCAGTATTGTTTAATGTTTAAGCCATGTACATTTATTATTTAATAAAAATATCCAATAAAAGACAAAATACCTTTTAAAACTGGTAACATGAAAGATTAATGCTTCTTATTAAATACTTCTCTGCACATATTAAGTGCAAAATAGTTGACATATATTTAGCATGTGATGTTGAAAGTCCAGATTTATTTTTATAAATATAAACAATAAATGCTTCAAAATACATACAATTCTCAAGCATTACTACTTGTCAGTTATCATTAAGTTCACTTATAAATTGACCAGGAAGGTATTTGCTAGAGCACTGTTTTGATTACAGAAAAACTGTGCTTACCTGAAACATGAGGAAATATGCCTAAGCCTTATTTAAACATATAATTGAAGCTTTAATAAAGTGAGACATGCTGTACAAGATAAATAAGAGGAAAAAGGGTGACACAATGGAAAAGCCAATATTTCAACTATATTTTGAACTAATCCAGTGATGCAGTATGCATTTTACCAGAAACCAACAATAATAAAAGCATACATGATATATGATTAGCAAGCACTATACTCCCAGTGAAAGCAATTATGAAAGAAGCCCCCACTGACTATTTGTAATAAAAACACAAAGGAATTTATGATTGAGAAGAGACTGGTAGTGGAATATGTTACTATCCTAGCAAGGATGCATACCAAAGATTAAAATCAGAAAGGAGTTGTGCTGTATCGGAAAATAATACCCAATCTGAAACCATTGCTGCCTGTATTCAGATAATTTGGACCTTAGGCTTTTGTGTTCAGAGGTATTCAGAGAGGCTGGGGGCAATCAGTCACAGATGTGGGTTCTCCTCACATTTAGCTCCCACTACATTTGTGACTCTTGTCACCACACAGTGAGCCTGCAGGATGGTTTATTACTTACAATTAGTTCTCCGTTTTTTGGCATCTAACACAAAACCAATAACCAGTCACAAATCTGAGTGGCCAAAGTAACATTTCACTGTTATGACAGTCCACGAAAGTTAGGTTAGCAAAAGTAGAACTTCTGAAAACTAAAAAACAAAGGCAACCAACAAACCAAAAAGCAAATAAACAAAAAACCCATAAAATGAAAGCAAAAACTATCTGTGTTTTTAGAAATCTTATTTGTCAGCTTTTAAAGAAATTCAGTCCAAACAAGTCGTTTCTTTGTCAAACTTAGATTTGATTAACTCAGTCCTAGGTCATGTTCCTAGCTCTAAGTTCCTCACCATTGGCTCATGGGTTTTCTTGCAAGCATGAAGAACAAGGATGAGGGATGATAGAAGGTACAGCTATTTCCTAGTTTCCGTCTGCTTCTAAGTCCTAGCTGTATAGCTCCAGTTATCTTTCATGTTGTTCTCACAACACATAGGACACCAAGTGCTGGTTTTGACACATGTCATTTTCAGCTCTACGACATGAGAGAGACCTTGTGACCATGCAGCTAGTCCCTGCATTCCTGGGGTTGGGGGGCAAAGAGGTCCACAAGCTCACCTGCAACCACTATCTTCTACCAGTCCTTCCTTTCAGCATAGTATGTTAGCTCAAGCCTCTCGTAATCTTCCTATACCACGCCGAGCTCACAATCATGCCAAAGTAAGCTCTGTCCTCTACCCAAAATTCTGATCCAACATTACAACTCAAGTTACCAGGTAAAAGTACTGTTTGCTCAATGTCTGTTGTATAATCTGCAAAAAAGTTACTGAATTACTTATTATTGCTGAGTGGTGCTCCCTGGTATGAATGGACTGTGATTTGTTTCACCATTCATCCGTAGAATGATTTCTGTTGTTTAAGTTTTGGCTATTAGAAACAGAGCTGTTACGAACACTTGGGTACAGGTTTTTACTTGAATGTAAGTTTTCATTTCTGGTCGGATAAATTCTCAGAAGTACAATTTCTGGATTATAGGGTAGTTGCAAGGGCTCTTAAAATCAGGAAGTGTTTTAAAACTACACTGGTTCCTAGAGTGGCTATATAATTTTGTATTTCCATACTTTTCCTGAATAAGAGATCAAGGCTCCCTGCATCCTTTGGAGCATTTGTTCTTGTGACTATATTTTATTTTAGTTGTTCTGATATGTATGTAGTAATATTTGATTGTGTATATAATTTGTATTTCCTTAATGGATATGATATTGGAAATATTTTCTTGTGCTGATTTGACATCTGTGTATCTGCTTTGGTCACCTGTTGTTCAGAATATTTCCTTTATCCTTTTTGATGTTTGCAAGATGTAAGAAGATAATCACTATTTTATTCCTGATATTAATCATTTGTTCCTTCTCTCAGTTTTCTTTGTCAGTCTTATGTTTTTGAATAATAGTGCTTTATTTCAAAGAACGAGATTTTTTTATTTTATTATCTTTTAAATTTTATGTTATCTTTTTATGAATGTATGATACATCTTTTCCTACATTTTTACTTTTTAAATTTGTTTTAAGTAGGCTTCACACCCAACATGGGGCTTGAATTTACAACCCTGAGATCAAGAGCTGCATGCTCTACCAACTGAATCAGTCAGGTGCCCTCTATATTATTACTTTTAAAATACCAGTAGCATTGTATTTGAAGTGAGATTCATGAATTTGTGTCATTTGTCTTCTCTCCTAATGTCTATCTTTTAGGTAATGCATTTAGATGATTTACATTTAATTATTGATATGTTAGAGTTTAAGTCTTCCACTTTATTTTTTGTTTCCTGTTTGTGCTCTTTGATTTTTTTTTTCTTCTGCTGGGCAGTTTTTAGAATTCCATTGTGACTTATATACATTATTTTTTATGGTATCTCCTTGTATACTTTATTATCATTATTATGATTTTGGTTGTCCTAGGTATTATAACTTATCACAGATTATGGATGTCAACGTTTTACCAGTTCAGATAAGTATAGAAATTTGCCTCCCTTTAAATTTCTTCCCCCCTCTTTATGATTGTTTTAAATGTACCCACTATACACATTTAGTACCATATCATTGTTAGAATTTTTGCTTCAGTGGACACTCATGATTTAGAAAAATCAAAGGAGGAAGTAAACTATCTTGTATTTACTCATATCTTTTACTTTTGTTCTTTCTTATGAAAAATTCTCTAAAAATCATTTTTTATCATTTCCTTTCTGTTTAAAAACCTCCTTTGGCCACTCTGTTGTTAACGTACATTGGCTGGTGAAAATTTCTCTTTTTTTTATGTCTTAGTTTTACCTTTATTTCTGAAATAATTTTCACCACATAGGGAATTCTGGGTTGGCAATTCTTTTTTATTTTTATCAGAACTTGAAAAATATGCCACTTGCTTGTGACTTCCATGTTTTTTAAACAAAAATATATTCCTGTTCAAACTGTCTTCCCCTGTGGTAAAGTATCATTTCTCTCTTGAGTATTTCAAGATTTTTTTTTTGTCTTTAGTTTTCAAAAGTTTGACTATGATATACCTTGGTGTGAATTTCTCTTATTTTTTCTTGTTTGGAGTTCACTCACCTTTTTGAATCTGTAAGTTTATGCTCCTTGACAAATTTGGAAAGGTTTTAGCCATTATTTCTGCAAGTAATTTTTCAGGCCTGTGTTTTATCTTCTTCCAGTCCCTGAAAACATGAATGCTTGATCTTTTGTTAATAGTTCTGCAGGTCCCCAAGGGTCTGTTTATTTATTTATTTTCTAGTCTGTTTTTACTCTGTTGTTTAGATTGGGTAAGTTCTGTTCTCTCTTCAGGTTCATTGATTACTTCCTGTGTCCTCCATTCTATTGTTGGGCCCTTCTATTGAATTTGGTTTTTCCAGTTGTGTTTTCATTTCCAAAATTTTCATTTGGCTTTTATGTTTTCTATTTCTTTGCTGAAGCATTTTGTTTTTTTCATTTATTCCAACTGTTTTTGTGACTGATATTTTAAGCACTTTTATGACAGCTGCTTTAAAAGATCTGTCAGATAGTTCTGAAATCTCTGTATTCTTGGTGTTGACACTCATTTGCTGTCTTTTCTCTTTTCTCTTAACATTTCCAATGATGAGTAATTATTTATTATTGAAATCCTGATGAAGTTTATTAAATAATTCTTATGAAATTATTATGAGTGATACTTTATAATCATCATTATGTGTTAAGTATCATTTTATGAGACTCTGAATGTTCTTTGACCCTTCAGCTGTACTTGATTTTCCCTGGCATTGATCTGGTAGAAGAAAGGGGAACTCTACTTTCTGTCAGCTAGGGTTAGAAATCATGTTCCATACTTAACTGTTGTTAACAGGTGTTTCAGGGAGGGGCTCCTCATTACTACGGGTTGGGATTAAGAGTTCTGGCTCCCTATCAGACTTCTGCTAAAACTACCTTGGCTGAGAAGGGTTGTAGGTACTTGTTACTGCTCTCCATATAGCCATTCACTGACACCAGTGGGGTATGTCCTTGCTACCACTGGGTGGTGTTGGGTGTCCCAGCTCTCCACTTAGCCTCCTCTGGCATCACTCCAGCAGCAGAAGTTGAAGGGAGATGGCTTGTTACTTCTGGGACTTAATATTTGTTTTCCTACTCAGCTGTGGTACTACTTGGTAAAGGTGGACATCTTTTTTCCCCACTCAGCCTTTGCTTGTGGGAGTGAGACTGGAACCACAGTGTTTTCCATGTCACTTGACTGGAGAAGAACAGTTACTGTCAAAACATTTTTTTATCTTAAAAAAATTTTTTTTAATCATTAGAAGAGGTCCAGACTTCCCCTTTTTGGAACTTTGGCTAGAGAGAATGGGCTTTTGTTGGGGTTCATTTTATCTTCATCCATCGACCTTTCTGGTTGCCAATTTCACCATACTGTTCCTTGGATTCCAAGCTCCCTAGCCAATCTGCTTTGTTCTCTCCACCTTTCAAAATGTATTAGTCTGCTTGGACTGCCGTAATCAAATACCACAGGCTCGCATAAACAACAAAAATGCATATTCTGACAGTTCTGGAGGCTGAAAGTCTAAGATCAAAGTGTTGGCAGATTTGGTTTCTCTTGTGGCCTCTCTCTTTGGCTTATAAAATGTCCACCCTCTTGCTGTGTCTTCACTTGCTGTGTCTTCACTTGTGTGCAGTGCATCCCTGGTGTCAGATTAGGGCCCCACCCTTATGGTCCCATTTAATCTTAATTATCTGTTTAAAGTTTCTAGCTCTATAGTCACATTGAAGAATCAGGACTTCATTATGAATTTGGGGGATGGAATTCAGCCCATAACACTCTGCCTCCTAACCCAAAATTCATGTTCTTCTCACATGCCAAAAAACATTTGCTCCCATTCTAATAGCCCCAAGTCTTAACCCATTCCAGCCTCAATTCAAAGTCCAGAGTCTCATCTAATTATCATCTAAATAAGACGTGGATGAAACCTGAGGTATGATTCATCATGAGGCAAAACTCTTCTCTGCCTGTGAACCTGTGAAATTGACCAAATTATGCTACAGTTACAAAGGTGGAATAGGAATAGGGTAGGCATTCCAATTTTAAAAGAATTTTAAATTTTAAATCTTTCAGGAAGAAGAAAATGGTCATAGGTCCCAAGCAAGTCCAAAACCTAACAAGGCAAATTCTGTAAGATCTGAAGGATACAAAATAGTCTTCTATGGCTCCATGCCCTTTCCCTTGGGCATAGGTCCCTGGGCACATCAGGGTAGTAGCCCTGTTTTCTGTATGTCCCATGATTGAATACAAATGAGTGCTCAGTAATAATGTTTTGGATGGATGTTACACCTATTCCTTGGAATGCCTCACATCCTACCAAGGTAATGCCATAAAGAAGCTTTAGAATACAGTTTGTCATGGGCTGTGTATTGGTCTTATTCCAGATGTTTGTCAAAAAGTGAACAAGTGGTTGCTTTTATTTCCCTTCTGAAGTTTGTTACTGTTGAAACATAGATCTGTCAGACTTCATAGAGGAGAAACATCTGACCTCTTTATGAATGATGATATTTAAATTTCAAAAATACCTTAATGAAAATTTGCAGGATGTTGTATTAGAAGAAGGGAGGAAGAAAGAAAGGAAGGAAGGAAAGAAGGGAGGGAGGGAGTAAAGAGTGAGGGTAGGAGGGAAAGTGACAGAAACTATTGCAGTTTGTTGTCTCTTATTATACAAAGGAAAACCAGCATGAACTAAAGCATTATTTTGGCTCAGGCTACAGACAGCCTCAGAATTTTATAATCCTGCATATCAACATTAGGATCTATCCTGAATCCCTGGCTGAAAATCTGTTAATACTTAAAGAATGAGGAAACAAACTTGTGATTTCAATCTTAGTCATTGTTCTTCAGCTAGTCAAAAACCATGTTTGGGATTATGTTGCTTTCTTTCTTACAACTTACAAAGCTCAAATTTACAGTATGGTGCAGCATTGCTAAATATGTTTTTTTTTTAGTGTGAGAAATTAAATACTCTTGGCTTATAGATTTTATAGTGTTTCTCAATGAAATATTTTCTAAGTAGACCTCCATCCTGCTCCCTGAAAACGATGCCTATATAATATTCCCTGTGATTGTCCCCTTTGCCATACAATGTCTTGTTTCCATGGCTCTGCTGGCAGACCTCTTCCTCATTCCAGTAGAAAGTTCTCTTCCACAACCTAGAATCTGATATGTCCTATCAAAGGACATAGGTGGAGGTTTTGGCTGTGACCTCAGAAGCTTAAGTACACAAAATATGACACCTTACCTGCTATGTAAGACATGATCAGTTACTCATTCATTTCAAAACTAACCAGTATTAATTTCAAGGCACCATGGCCTCAGACCCTGATGTCACTTCACTTACTGATCATATGTTCATACCTCCTCTTGTAGACCCTGTCAGGGAGGGGAAGTTTCCCTCCTACCCCCTTGATTATTTTGGCTGGCCTAACAATTAAATTAACATAAAACAGATTCACAGTAGAAAAATAAATTTAATTATATACAGATGCAGGGCCCATAAGAACGTGAGACCTAAGGTGACCAAAGCAGACAGTATTTATAACTTTTAGACCCAGAAACAAATTAGTGAAAACCTGCTGAGCCAAAGAAACTTAGGCTTGGGTACTTGTTTGTGAAGAAACTAAGCAGAGTTTGTTTACATAGATTTCTTGGCCCTGAATTCGCCATCTCTGGCAATGAGGATGTCTCTTTCCCTCCTGGTACAGGGAGAGTAATTTTACATGGGAGATTTTTTTCGTGCTTTCAGGGTGACCAAGAGGAGGGTCAGAACGTTCTTCTTGTACCAGCTGTTTTTCACGTAACTTTAATTCAAAATAATCAATATGCCAGGGTGGCATATTCTGGGATGTCCTGCCCTGGATCCCATCAACATACACTCCTGGCTTCAGTTGTAGGGATATCTGATTGTTAAATAGACTCCTAGCACTTGGCATTGATGATGTTTTCTGCCTTAACTCTATTGCCATTCTTGAGTCAGCCTTTCCTATCATATCCCAAACAGGAAGGGTGCAGTTTCAGCCTCCATCTTTCACTGAAAGAGTAGGAATAGGGAAAAAGTCTAAAATTCTGCTGATTTTTTCACTTGCTTAGTGTCTGCCACCTCTATAGTTTTTATGACCGTTCATTTCTTGAGTTGTCATTTTGGTAAAGTCATCCCACTTTCACTACAATATTGTAATCCCAAGCAGTATAGAAACTCACTTTCACCAGTATCATTGTTTTATTTAGTCTTTATGGAGAATTGTAATTCTTGGGGTTGTGTTGATCACTACTATCTCTATTTAATTCACTTTTCTAGGTTCTTGAAAAGGGCACATGTGATTGTGTTAAACGTTAAACATGATTTAGGCATGTTTATAACTATACCCCAGTAAAGCCATTAGATAGTCTAGCCATCCCTCAGTTCTATGATTCCCCTATTTCTAGTCCAGTCTAGCTTTTAGCAAGGCAGACAGAGTCAGTGCTACTTATGTTAATAGCTGAGGTATCAGCATAAATTGCTTTTGGGGTGCTCCTCAGTGTGCGTGATTCTGTATTTGATGTTATGATTTGTAGCAAACAACAGAGGCACTCAAGGATTTAGCAGCCTGTGCTTGGTTATTGCCGCAAGGGAGCTGAGGGGCTTTTAAATAAACTATGTATGATTTCCTCACATGAGATGTGATTTAAGTGCTACACATGACAGGCAAGTGCATTTAAAGAAAGCCCCAATGCACCAGCTGAGATTTCCAGAGCCAGTCTAAGAATCAGTTCCTGAGGGTGGCCTGCTAGAGCCATGATGGACTTAAAGAAGCCACTGAATGAATGAGGGTGTGGAGAAAGGCAGAGGGACAAAGAAGAAATGGATAACAGATACAAAGGTTTGCAGGGATTTGGGTAGTGGCACAGGATGAGATAAGGGGAAAGTAAGGAGCTTATAAGAGGAAATTCAAATATTGTATGATACAAAGTGAGATACACATGGCCAAAGCACACTGAGATAGTCTTCATTGTGCATTGTCCATATGAGAATTAAAACATAATTACAAGTGGACAGTGAGAAAGAATTTCCATAAATGTCTGTAAAGATAATGATTCTATCAAGAAAAAACACACAATACTTGTTCTAATGGTCCAGTAATTTATTTTCATATGCATGTGTGTATTATACACAGTAGTTGCTCAATAAAAGCTTTAAATGTATAGCCCACTAAGTGTCTCTGAAATTGGAATACCCAAATAAAAGTGGAAGTATCAGTTACTTTTGCTAATTTTTGTTACCTAAATTCAAATTTTGCATTTCCAGTCTCAAGCCACCACACATATTATAGATGTCTTACAATCTTAAGTATGTTTAAGTTTTTACTGGCAAAAAAGATTTTCAACTTGATGATTTAATTGTTCTTCTTAATATTTTCACATAAGAGCTAATAGTAGGTAGAGATTCAGGTTTACTCATTTATTCAATGTCGTAAGTTTTGACAAAATATCCCCCCAACATATACACAAAATGGCTTCTTTTGTTTCTTAGCCATTTATCTCTTTTTATAAGCATGTTCTTTTTGCTCTAATAAATACATTATGTTGAGTAGCCAGTGAATGAGTAGGGTCTCAAACAACAAAGCCACTCAGTTTATGTGTCTATACTTTACATTTGATGTTATACCGTGTAAATATATCCCTGCCTCCCTATCTATCTATCTATCTGTCTGTCTGTCCGTCCGTCCGTCCGTCCATCCATCCATCCATCCATCCATCCATCTCTTTCCAGCAGAAAGTGAGTTCTTTGAGTCACCTATGTTACCTCCAGAACTTAGCATGGTGCCTGATATATAATAGGAATTTAATAAAAGGACTGACTACATTTTAAAATTGTAGCTTTGTAAATGTGTTTATGTTTAAAATCAGTACGCTAACTCAATTCCTATTGTATGTAAGGTGCTATGCATCTGTGAATTTGGGCTCCAGGAGTATGAACTCCTGCACTTCAGTGTTAAAAGACAAAAGAGGAAAGGAAGAAGAGGGAAAATGGTGTTTCATAGTATATATTTCTGTCCAATATGGGAGACTTATCTTCATCCTTAACCCCAGTGAAAAATACTTTCATCAGAGAGACTTTTCAATTCTCTTGACTCTTCCACGCTTTGTTGGATGACACTGAAGATATTCAAAGATCAGGATATAGAGTATTCAGATAAAGGGCAGCAAGGCACAGAACTGGGAAAAATAGAAAAAAAAGGTAAAGCCTTCCTTAAGTTATATGCAAACCAGGCATCCAGCATTTTTCAGAGAAAATAGGAAGGAAAAATATTTCTATATAAATTTATTGAGAACATTTTAAAGTGAACATTGAACATTCATAGAGACAAATACAAAAAAGACTGTACCTACTAGGGAACATTCACAAACTAATAAATCATATAAACAACACAGAACACCCACAACAGGATGGAGACAGGTTAGAAAATGAGGCCCATTTAGCCAGATGGGTTTTACTAAATTTTAGGTAGGAGTTACACCTGCTGACTATAATTTTTATAAATTTATTTTCTTATAATTATATTTGCCATCTTATGGGGAATCCTCGGTAAAATCATTGTAAGCTTTATTTCGGAATGGGAACTAATCACACTCATCCTATCTTCTTTGTTATCTTTATTAGGTTCCACTCCAAAGAACACCCTTAACAACTAATAGAACTATCTAGACTATTGTGGCCAGAATTCAGAGCCCAGAGTCGACCAAACAGGCTAACAGCCTCACCCAGGTAGAAAGTTGCTTACACAAACTTATTAATAGATGGCTGCTAGGCATGCTTTATACTCAGAACATCTCCTAGGGACTGTGTGAAGCCCTACAGACTCACGTCTTTTCTTTCTACCTCCTGGGAGGTATTGTGCCCTGCACATACTTTATTGGCCAGTGAACTGCAGGATTAAAAAAAAAAAAATACAACTCCTGCCAGGCTGCCACAAACACAAGGCACTGTAGTTTAAGGGATCTCTTGAGGAAATACAAATCATTGCACTTAATGGCCTGACTATACAAACAGTCACCGAATGGTGTTTATTTCTGGATCTAAGGCCATAAAGTTTGTCAGTAGCCTTCCGCTAGGACATTTCATTGTGAGATCTAACTCCCTCAATTTCCAGGGCTTCATAAGAAAATGAGCCCGGTATTTTGTAAATAGCAAAAAGCACCCTGAGCCTGACATCCAAGAAAGTCTTTATTTTCGACATTTACATTTTTAAGAAATAGCAAAGCTCTGTGGTATGTTCATTTTATGATAATCAGACACAAAAGAGAGAAGGACAAAGTGGCAGAGGAAAACAGAAGCGGAAGAGGAAAAATATATGTGGACTAAAGTTAGCAAGTATATTAAGATTTAGCAAATTGGCAAAGCAACTGGTATCTGTCAACTGAGCATAAAACCATAGCACTTATCTGATTTGGCTCTCAATGAATATTTTTCTTTCTGAGATTTCAAAGGCAGTTTTATAGTGCAATATGTTCTTTAAATTCTAGAAATCAAGCATCCCAGGATATTTTTTCCTCTCTGAAATATTGTGATTAGAGTTGGATACACATGGATCAATTTATGCTTGGCTCCCAGAGAATATTATGTAGTTGCCACTATGGCATATTAAAAACATGCTGTGGTGAATTGCTCAGATATTTAAACTTTTGTGATCAATCTTATCCATTCACTTTTATGACTCTAGCCAAGCTTACAATTTGTGGCCACATAATTATATAACTTTACTGCCAAGAATCCTAAAATGCTATCTCTATATGGACGAATGATGCCTTTTAAAACCAATCAATAACTATCATGACACTTTCATCACTAACATCTGATTACTACCCTCCCATCCAGCTTGGTTTGTTTGTTCCTAAGTATATTGCTACTGACTACTTATGTGACCTTCGTTCCTTATGTATAAAATAGGCATAAAAATAACTACTTCCAAGGGATACTTTGAAGATTAATTGAACTAATACAGAGCCCTGTATGTAATAGAGACTGAATAAGTGTTCATTTTCTTTTCTTCTTGTCATCCTATGTAAATGTCCTCTTTCTTCTTGATTGTACTTTTTTTTTTTTTTTTTTTGCTCTTATGAGTTCCTTTGTTTGAATAGAGAGACATGTATGTGCACTGGAATGGACTGAACTAATGATGAAACTCTGAGTAAACTGAAATCTCGTTATGACTGTTTAATGGATTTCAGCATCTTTTTGAGAGTCTAAACCCACAGATACTTATTTCAGGACACTGCTTGAGACCTCAATTACAAGGGCACCTGGGTTGCTCAGTTGGTTGAGCTTCACTCTTGATTTTAGCTCAGGTCATGATCCCAAGGTTGTGCGATCAAGCCCTGTGTCAGGCTCTTCTCTGACAGAGGTAGGCCTGCTTGGGATTCTCTCTCTCTCCCTTTCTCTTTCCCTGTGCCTTATAAACAAACAAACAAAACTTTAATTACAAACTCAGTTTCATTTACTACTTATATAATTTGTTACATGAGATTCATTAATAATATTATGACATTTATGGTTATATGTGAACTCTTTAATCTGTTGAAGTGCCATTTCACAATTATGTCTGATAGAAACATTGGCTTTATAAAGCAGGGAAAGCACAACAATGTGGTTCTTGAAAAAAATATTGGTGAGATTAATCACAGAATTGTTTTTGCAGAGCTGTGGGTGTCATTAGCGGGGCTGTTTGCTGGAAACTAAACTATTTTGTTTTTTTAACTCTCCTAATATATTTGAGAACACTCCGCTAAACAATCTCTAAACCCACCCTTACTTTTGCTTGTGGTATAAATTAATTTCTCTTACAACAGTTAACTACTAGCTAGTTATTATAAATTCATTTACACTAAGAACCCCTACTTTCTATTTTCTGTATCTTGTGTCATCCTGATGTCCACTTCAGTGGCTTCTGCATGGCTTTGGATCCTAAAATAATACGAAAAAAAACCTATATATATATATAAGTAAACATTTTGTTTTCCTTAGGTTGAGGGCTCATACTTTTTTCTTTAAAAATTTTTAATGTTTGTTTATTTTTGAGAGAGAAACACAGTGCAAGGGGGAGAAGGGTAAAGAGAGAGGGAGACACAGAAGCGAACACAGGCTCCAGGTTCTGAGCTGTCAGCACAGAGCCTGACATGAGGCTCAAACTCACAAACTATAAGATCACGACCTGAGCTGAAGTTAGACACTTAACTGACTGAGCCATCCTGGTGCCCTGAAGGTTCATGCTTTCAGTTAGATTCTCAAGAGTTCTGAAACTTTTTTCCATGTCTGCCAATCATGTAGTAAGGGACATCAATCCAATTAAGTACCTAATAAATGCCAGGATGACTCTTAGATGCTTTCTATTCTATTATTTCATCTTTAAAACATTTCATGTGACATGAATTAATATTTTAATTTGCATAGTTTTTGAATGGTCTCTGAACTCAGTTTCTTTCTGCCATATTTGATACATTGAGCTACTTAGCTAGAGTGTCAGCTATATAGGCATGTTGGGCATCCGTATGTCCCCATGGTGATGAAAATATAGCCACTAAGTAAAAATGACAGTGCTGCTGCTGCTTCAAAGATTGCAGCTGCAACAGTAACAGGGTTAGAATATCAATGATCCATGGTCCCAAACTCAAGTCTCCACAGTTCCAGCCCATAGTGTAATGAGCAGAATAGGCCAAATATAGAAACAGAAGGACATTGCGGGCCCTAAGATGAATTGTTGAATGGGCAGCTGTTATTCAACTCCAGCCAACTGTTGCCATGAAGGAATGCAGAACCACTGTTTCTAGACCTTCAGTTCTTAATTTCTTTTTAAAAGCACCACATGGGTCAGATTAAAACCACTCCATGCCCAGGATCATGCCCTTGTGCCTCTATCTCTTGGTTCTGTGCAAGACAATTCCATCTTATATTAGTTAGGTCCTATGAAGAGGGATGACTATCATCCTCTTTTTAAAAATATATTATTAAAAAGCCTTGTAAAAAAAAATCCCTAGATAATTTTTAAAGCAGTTAGTTGTTAGAGCTCTGGCCTTGTCTTTGGCAGGCAGGTTGGTCAAATACAGGATTTGTTTCATTTACAAAGTAAGAATGGTTGGTTAATTACAAATTAATCATTGAAGGCTATAGGAAGAAAGAGATAGGATGCACTCTGCATTTTAGGAAAATAATCTTTGCAGTGTGAAGATAGTATGGAAGAAGTGGTATGTTAGGATCCCTTCTGGGTTGTAGATGACATAGCAGTGCCAATGGAAAGGAAGTAAAGCAGGCTGACTTGGCCGGTATTAATACAGTACAGTCATGATTTGGCAAGTATTGTATGTGGAAACTGACTGAGAGAGGAGTGAGGAATCATAGGATACAGTTTCCATTATCAGATTATCTGTGTTCAAATCCCAGCTCTGTCACCAAACAACTATATAAACATTATTCAAAAAATAAGACAACATATCCAACATAGAGTCACTTAGGCTAAACCCCACATCACCAAACTAAGACTCAACTTCATTATGCACTTTTAGGCCTCTCCCAGAAATGGGATCTTAAGCCAGTCAATCAGGGACTACCTGAGCAACACTAGCCAGGTAATCTATCTGATAGACCTCTGCCATCCAGTGAAGGAAAGTGATCTTGCCACAACCAATCCACTTTTTCTAGTAGAGGTTCCTTGTCCATTCCCTCTTGCCTGTAAGTTCATTTTGTACAGCTACTCTGGTCTCCTTTCTATCTGGTGGATGGGACACTTCCCACATCACAAATCATCGAATAAAACCAGTAAGATCTTTAAAATTAGCTTTGTTGAGTTTTTTTGTTTTTTAACAACTTAGATATTTAACACCTCTACCCTTCCTCATCAGCTTAAGGAGATTAAATGACCCAGTGCAGAAAATATGCTCAGCAAATGAGCCTAGTACATTGTGAGCTTCCAAACTAATGTGCTCTATGAGGAGGGGGTTGTAGTAGTAACTCCCAGGTTCATGATTTCAGTTATGTAGCAGTGGCTAGCAGTTCTCTTTAGTAAGAATCAATGTCTGTGCAATTCTTTTGACCTTTCCCTCAAGGCAGCAAGATGGCTGCTGTAATTTCTTCCATTACAGCTATATTTAAGATGAAAAAAAAGAAACCTTTTGTGTCTTGTCAGTAAAGAAAATATTTTCCCAGAAACCTCTGGGAGACTTCTGCTTGCTTATTTTTTTTACTCCACTGAATCAGATGGCCTATACAGGTGGCTGAAGATGGTAAAGATTCAATTAGGCATCTTTGTAACCCTGTTCAAATTCAAGATTCTGTTAGTGAGGAAGATGGTGTTTGGGACTTGAGTTGAGAAGGTTTGCCACAGACAGAATGTACAGGCATCTCTATGCAATGATTTAAAAGGAATTTTGCTACTGGGAGCCTTACGAGCCACAAGATGATCTCTAAAGTAATTCTTCAGGCATTGGATTCTATCATTTCATCTAGCTAATCTTCAAGAGCATCATTATGTAGTTAATTCAAAATTGTCATTGGGCAATAACATTTTATTAGCAAACAAATCAGCAAAATAATAAATGCAAAGTAATTGAATTTTAGATCTCTGCTGGTTAAATGTTCTAAGATGTCTTAGCATACATGTAAGCAGTTATTGATGCAAGTCTCTATTCCAGTTCCTCTCCCCTTTACCACCAACACTCCCAACCCCAAATAACATAAATACCTATGGCCAGTCATTTATGTAATTTTTTTGGTTCATTGACTTGCAAATTATTCAGAGGCATTAATGCATTATGATTCATTTTCTAAGCAAATTGCAATTGTAGCTCTTCACAATACTGTTTTCCTCCAGTATAACAGCCATGTGTTAGAATGTTTCTTTGTTAAAATGTCAGCCTATTTTGTAATATGTGCTATTATCACTTACTATACTGTACCATATAATTTATGTATATAGAAGTAATTATTACAAATTAAATTTGTATTAACTCCATAGTTGGCTGTGCACAATAGTTAGGAACCAAGAGCCTTAACTTTTTATTGTATTCTTAAATAATAATTAATATTTATCATTTAGCAAAATTACAAGCACTGCACAAAATTCAATATAATCTATTTCTTGCCTCCTTCGGCATGATTCTGAGAGAAAATTAAAAGAGTGGAGGAGAGAGAGAGAGAAAGGAGAACCTTTTGTACAAATCATTTTAGAAATGAATAGAAAATAGTTGAAGTCCAGCTGAGAACTTCCATCAGGAGAATAATTCCAAAGCTTTGTTTGACAAGAATCAATGTGTAAAATAAATTGATATTAATGTGACTTTAAATGATGTATTTGGACCATATTTGCTATTGCATATTGTCTTGAAACATATGCAAATACATTTCTGGTGATTGCTATCAATGTATATGATGCAAACTTGATCACACAATGAAGGGGCTGTTTATCTAATGTAAGAAATATATTATAATATACATTATAATATATAATATATGTTACATTATGTAACGTATAATATACATTATAAAGTATTACCGCATAATGACTTTACCAGTTTTTCCATTTTCAGTTGAGCAAGTGACCATCTTCACATACATTTTTTCCCTCATGTACTTTATGCCAGTAGAGACCTGGAAAAAAAAAAAAAAGAGAAGAGAAGCAAAACCTAACTGGGAGATCAACAGGGAGCCAAAGAGAAACCAAAGGGAAACTGGAGGATAGGCATCTGTTTTTCTTAGAGAACTGGTGAAATGCAAATAAATGTCATGCAAAAAAAAAGTCTATTCTTACACATCGATGACAAAAATTGGAAAGTTGAAAGTGTAAACTGTCAGCAAATTTGTGAAGTGACAGAGACTCTCACATCATGCCGAAGGCTGTATAAATTGCTCTTTCCACCAGTCTTCACAATATTTCATGAATGTTTGGTGCACATCTTTTATGATCAAGCAACTCCTCCTTGGTTTGTGCTTTAGGAACATCCTTATGTGTGCATGTGGAGATACATAGTACATAGGAACATTATTTTAAATAGTGAAAAGTTGGAAAACAATCTACATGTCTATCAATAGAATGGGTAAATTATAGTGTATTTATCAAATGAGACACTGTTAGGGTGACGAATGATTAAATGAGAATTTTCTCTATTCAGTATAGCTGAATCTTGCCTATACAATACTGATGCATTTAAGTTGCAGGAGGTTGCTGAAGGGGAGCAGAATTTGCAACCCCAAAATATGTCTTTTTGGCATATTGATTATTTGGGGCTGATTATTTTTAAGAAACAGCAGACACACAAGAAGCTTTGAAAACTCAGCAGAAGTTACCTCTTTGTAAGAGAGATTTACATTTATAAGGGGACTCTTCATTTGTAAGGGTGCTTTTCCTCTATGTACCAGGAAGAGAAAATGACTCTAAATCTCTAGAAACACTTAGCAAGAAAGAAGTTAATGACTTAACTTGGCATAAGAACCTTGCCTTTGTTGACTATGGTCTTCTGGTAACATGCCATTGTTAGCCTCCTCTCCACTCTAATATATTTCTTTTGTCTTGCTGAAAATAGTACTTAATGTGAAGGTGTGGGCCATTTTGGGGACTTTGTTTTCCTGGGCATGTCCCTTGTATACAGGAGGTGTTTGTGTAATACATTCTGTTAGTTTTTCTCCTGTTAATCTGTCTTATTACATGAGGGTCTCAGGCAAGAACCTAGAAGTTAGAGGGAAAATTATTTTTCCTCCCCTACAATGCATATAGCAAGATTTCATATAAGTGTTAAAAGTATTTCAAATAATATAATCTGTTCATGGATATATACATCTGCAGTAAAATAAAAAATGTAAAGATTATTTGGGAAAGGTGAATATCAAGTTTAGTGTAGTTATTTGCTCTGGAGGGTAGGGAGAGTAAGCCATTGAGGTAAAGGGGATCAACTTCATTTTAATGTTTTTCTCAGCCTTGGTGCTGGGTAAATGGGTCTCTTAATTATATTTTACGTCTTTTTTTTTGGTGGTCTGAAATATTTCATATTGAAGAAACACATCCATATTGAAAAATTAAACAGAAAACTTAAATAAAATGGAAAATGAATCAACTTGTGAAAAAAAAAAAACCAGACATAGTATGAAATGGAAGAGAACAATTTGAATAAATCTAGACAAAGATAAATGAGGGCAGACAATAAAACATATCGGAACCTATTTCAGTCTGTTCACAGAAACAACTCAGTGTTACTAGAAATGTGGACAACAAACAGAAAACAGTGACAGAATCAAAGGACACTTTGCAAGAGAAAGCTGATGGGAGAAGGTAGGCAGGGAATATTCGAAGTAGCAGGAACTCACTGGGTTGTAAATAAAAGCTACCATTTGAGCTGATCATTTACCTTGAGTTATTGTTTTGTTGGGAGGATATGAATATACTTGCACTTTATGCTGGGATTTGGCAATATTCTTCTCTCTTTTCCTGGAGTTGCCCATGTCTCCAATTTTTGCATGGAAAGTCCCACTTTTCAGGAAATCTCTCAGTCCCAGACAAACTGAAATGGTCAGTCACTTTTTAAAAGGTAAACTGGAACAGCATAGCATTGTTTACAAAATTCAAACTGCTATTCCTAGAATAACTTCATACTACTTCCAGATATACAAATTCTAGCATCTTTCATCAGTCTTCAGTACTACTGACAATTTATGAATTCCTCTTAAACAACTTATGTGATATCTAGAAAGACCTTAAGTCTAATCATCACATACAAAAGATTTTGGTAAGCATACTTCTTAACATCATTTCAGTCATACTTTCCTTTGGACATTTTGCCTTTAAATTGGCTTGCACCTTGCCATCTTTCAGATATAAACTCTGATAATTTTTCTTCTTAACTACAGAAGGAAATGCCTGCCCCAAAAGTAAGGAGGTGGACTTCAGGTCCTAGCATTGAAAAGTATCCCTAGTTCTAATGTGCCATGGGTATGAACTTCAGGCTGAGAGGATAACAGAACAATGTTAATGGATGATGACATCTTGAAGGTTTCTTCAGGTGCTTTATTCATGTTTATTAGGTGAAAATAGCTTTTCCATCCCAGAAATGTCTTTACACATTGGCTTGGGGATAACAATTACTGTGTGTGTATGTGAAACCTCATCAGAATTAGAGTATTTTAAGTTACGTAAGCATTTAATCTAAGAATTTTATATTTGATTTCTAGAATTAGAATTTTGCAATGTTGAATTATATGAATGATTAACTGGCAATATTATTTGATTACAAGCCTCTTGGGCCCCTCTCAAGCAAAAGAAAGTTTTGATTCATGTCTATTTAATATCTCTTTTACCAGTATTACATCAAAGAAAGAAAATATATCGGAATTTATTATTTTCATTTAATAAAATCAATGATGTACAGAAATCTCATCCCTTATTCATTCTTGTATATTCTATGGTACCCAATAAAACTAGCTACGCTAAATGATGAATTCCTACATTTAAAATGGAATGTCTGCTACAAAACTAAATCCTGGCCAGTAGACTGCATGGCATAAATCCTTCACAGGGTGCTATAACCTTTATTGTTTTTGAAATGTGCCCCCATCAAGGAGCCCTCAGGCAAATGTACAAGGGACCCATATGACATTTACATAGCCATTGTGTCAGATTAGACTTTGTGATCCTCCCACATCATTAGGCAGAGCCTGAACGGAGCAGATGCATGACAGATTGCCCAATGCCTGATGCATAGCAAATCAGTGGAGAAACAATAGGGCTGTGTTCACACTTGGGCCCCATGTCCAAGGGGTCCCTTGACAGAAGGTGATCTTCAAGTTCAAGCCCTTCAAACTAGAAGGTGCACGACATGCAGCCGGTACCAATTCTTTTCGGTAGCATGGAATTATCCATTAACAAGCATGATCTTCTACTCCCAAAGGATAAGTAGAAGGCAGCAAATATTTTGCAGATGGCCTATGTCTTGATAACTAAAAGAGCTCAGTGATGTTTGTGTGATTACTGATTGATTTCCTTATAGTATTATTTCTTTACATATGTTGCTCTTGGTCCCCAGCAGCTGAATTTTATTCACTTATATTTTTAAAAATGTAATGGCGTTGTCAGCATATTATCCTCAAAAACTCCTGTATGAAAGAATAATACGTACTAGTGTAGATGGAAGAAAATTGAAAACATTTTAGTTTCTTATAGGTAGGAGGTGGTTAATGTTGTAAGATAATTTGTCTACTTGTTTTAGTTGGGATTTGGCCTTTCCATCTATATTTAAAAATCATTCATGAATTGCAATGATTAGGAAATAAATTGGCAAAGTCACTGGATAGAGTGACTAGAACTCCAGGAAGAGTCAGCAGGTCTGCATTCTGGCCCAAAAGGCAGAGGTAAATAATGATTCACAATTGAGCAAGTCCCTTGACTTTCTCTGTTTTATTTTCCATGCCTATAGGATAACTGTAATTTATCATCCAAACCAGGACATGTTTGAGAGTAAAAAAAAGTCTAACAATAATTATATCAGAATAACATGTTTGAACCTGGATTATAACTAGGTAAACCAGGATTGTGGTCACCTTGATCTACAAAATGAAAACTGGCATTAAATTATCTTTCTGCTATCTCGATTAAAAGACTATGATTTTTACGTCTATCTTTCGTTAGTAATGTAGTGTCATGAAGGACAGAACCTAAAGGTCAAAAAGGAATAAGTGAGGCAATAAGTTAAGTAACCAGAAGTCAAGCAAGAAAATGAGACTTCCTTTTGTACTCTTACTTCATCATCGTTTGAGATGAGAGAGGATAGGTTTCCCATTACCCTTTTGAAAAATATTGTGTATTATTTCAAAAATAGTCCTATTTTATTCATAAGATCTTGCAACTTTATTGAAAGTCTGTTTAATTTCTCAATAATCACTAAAATGAATATTATTATTAAAATTCTCCATTTTCCCCTCATGTATCACACTTTTAATACACTATCATCCTAGTAATTGTTCCCCCCCCTGTGTGCACAAGCATGCACACACACACACACACACACACACACACCTCTTCCACCCCCAGTATTGCACAAAAGATCCAGTGGTGGATAAAAAGCAATGAAGGAAAATACTTGTTATCTCCAAGACAGCAGTTCCCAAGAGGAGGAAAATTCAGGAAATAGAAAGGCTTTTTAATATTTAATATAAATCAAGTAAATAAGAGGGAAGTAATGCAAGAGTCTAGAATCTTCATGCCCCATTTCTAGGTATTTCCATTTCCCCAAAAAAGAAGTTGGCATTAGAATAGCCTTCCATTTCAAAGCTCCAAAGGAATTAAGTTGAGATGGAAAAAATATCCTGCTGTTATCAATTGATCTATCATAGCCACTAACTCAGGAAAGGATCTGGTAAGCCCTGGCACTGAAGGCTCCTTCTTGGGGAATCCTGAGGAGGCTGGACAAATGGAAAGCTCAGCTGCTGGCTGGGTTGGCCAATGCTTTTGCTAAACAAACTCCAATAAACTGGTGACAAGGGAAGCCAACAACCTTTAGAGAAGAGGGCTTGGAAGAGAGAAAGGGAGCATTTTCTTGCTTTATTTTATTTTATTATTATTTTTTACTATTTATTAATTTTTGGTACACAAAAACTGAAGCAGGCTCCAGGCTCTGAGCTGACAGCATAGAACCCTACGTGAGGCTCCAACTCAAGAGCCATGAGATCATGACCTGAGTTGAAGTCAGATGCAGGTGCCCTGGGAGAAATTTATTTCCAGTGTGGGGTGGGAGAGGAAGGGTAGGTGCCAGATTCAAGCCTTAATAACCATCTTCTGCACTGCAAGATGGATACCTAGCATTTTATCAGAGAGGTTCATGGGGTTAGTGCAAGAGGGCACACAGAGAACACATGATCACAGGTTGGGGTCAGTGTGTGTTCAGCCCACCATCACGGGCAGGAAAGGGGGTGGAATGGGGTCTTCTAGGTCTTCTGTGGCCATCTGGGCTTTTCTGATCTAGAGGTTGGAATGTTCAGGTCACTGTAAAACATCTTCATCAGTGCTCAAAGTGCAATAACAAATAAGAACAGTGAGTCTCAGTTAGAGCAGGAGTTAATCAGTCTTGTCTATTTCTAGGTTTAACTTTTGGGGTCTATAATTGAGCAAGAGGGTTCCCTGACATTACCTCAAGGCTAACTGGCAACATATATAACCTTGAAGAAAACAACTTTATATAAGTAAATAAATTCCAGTTTTTTAAAAAAATTATAAATTTGTCTTACAACTCATAGAGCACTTCCACACGTATTATTTTCCTTACAGGCACAGCTTTGTGAATACTTACTATCCTTTTCACATTTATGGAAACTGAAGCTAGGTGAGATTAAGTGACTTCACCAGTCATGTATAAATCAAAAGCAATTCTGTATGTGATTCCAAATCTTTTTACTCGACTAAAAATAAACTTTTACTCAGCTAAAAGTAAAAGTATGTATATCTACATATACATATGTAGATATATATACATACATACATATATTTTGCTAGAGAAGATAAAGGCAGTCTTGTGTGAATTTATGGTAACAGACAAGACGATTCCAGGAAGTTACTAAAGAAACTTAAAGTGTTATATTTTAAGATCACAAATTTCCCCTAAGTCAAATAATTTAATTCTGGATAGGAAGAATTGTAATTTCACTAACAGGTTCAAAAATGCCTAAGGCTTAATTCAGGTATAGAGAACTCAGCCCTTCCAAAATAGCAATTACTACAGCAAAAGATTGTAAAAGACTCTACTCATGTGTAAAAATGTACTTCCCTTTCTTCTCTGTTCTGGTGCAACCAAGCCTTCCTGACTGTCTTTGTGTAATTATCTCAGTAGCGCCTCTAATGAGGGTTTGGTTTGCTGACAGGACTCACTGAACTCCACCCACTACAAAATAAACAGACATCCTCTGGGTACCAAAAACATTTGCAAAGAGGTGCAGGTAATGTGAAATAGGACCAGAAAGTCATTTGCACATCATCTCCTGCATCTGACAGGTACTCAGCACAGTTACGATTTTTCTTTTAAACTAATATGGTGAAACCCTAATTAAGAAAACTGGATTACATTTTTAAAATTCCTTTAAAATAATTTTATGTCTCAATTCACGGAAAGAAATACATGTAAAGTGTGATTCATACAATTTTCTGAACTAGTAAGTAGCATATCTAGAAAACAACTACATTTTTTCCTTGGTTATGACAGATCGGATTGTGCCTCTGGGTCATCTTTCAGAACTTGGTTGCATTGTAAGACCCTTGGTGTAGACATTTTAAACAGTTGGCCATAGTACAACGTCTGGAAGTTTCTTTTAGTAAAGAAAGCCCGAATATTAGCTTGTCAACTGCTAATATTTCCCTTGCTTCTCTAAAATAGATTGAGCGATTTCAGATTCCTAATATTGGGAACTTAATGGGTCTTACTGTTAAGAATAATCAAATTCCTGAGATTACCTCTCTTGCAAGGACTCCCAGCAGAGATCATTAATGTGCTATTGGATTCTATCACTTATTGCCTCCATATTTAAAATTTTTTATTGTTTCTTATACCAGAAAGCGAGAGAACTAACCACATGGTCAAGATGACCTTAATATATCCCTCAGTTTGACCGTAAAAACTCCTTTCAGACTCAAGGCCCTGATCTCCTTTTTCCTAGAGAATTTACTTCAGAGAACTTGTAATGGTGAATTCTTTGTCTGCCCCTTTGAGATGTAAATCTTTTTAAAAGCCTCTTGCCAGTTTTATAAACAGGAATGTTTTCTCAAGGACCTGCGAAACTTCCTTTTGAAATGGGATCATCAAGGAAGACAGAGCCCTTATATCCCAGTCTGGGGGAGGAGGGGTGCAGGGGTGAGGTAGAAGGAGGTTCTTAAGTTCTTAAGTTAAGGTGGGCTCCTTGCTACAAATTGTATATGGATCACGGTGTGTGTATGCCTCCCAGGCAACAGATCTGCTCATGGTGTTAGCTACTTTAATTCTACCCATTAATAGTTGTGTCTGATAGAAGTAGGTTCAGGCTATCACAAAAATAATGGTTTATATCTTATGCTTAAAGGAATAGCTAAAAAAATACTTGCAATTCCTTGAACAAAGATCCCTACAGGAATCATGTCTCTTTGTAATTGATCTGTGAGACTGAAATATACCCTAGACATGCATGTCATAGTGGGAGCTTTATTTCTACTCTGTAGTTGTTAAATTAAAAGCCAACTGAGTCATTCTCTTGTTTTTATCTACTTGCTAAATGGTGTAATATAAGAGTTGAAAGTGGTAGATCGGAGGAAGAGAATGAAAAATTGGGAATTGTTTTTAACAGTGTAAATGGTCACTATTGTTACTTATTTCCTTATATTAAAGAGAACTAGAAAAATATATTTTAAACACGTGGCGGAGCAGTACAAAGAAAATATAAAGAAACTACTGTTACCTCTTCTTTTAAGGAAGAGTCAATATAATCCATTCCTTAACTCTGCATCTGGCTCTGCATTTCCTCTGAGAATAATAAAAACAGAACAATATCTCCAAGTAGACAAAAGCAAGTGCTCAGGTTCCTTACCCTCATGCAACATGCAGGTTACTGGAAATAAATATAACTTGTATAACCCAAAATGGGTAATGGCCAGTACCTGCTGCTTTCAGGGCTGTTTAATAAACTACATTGGAAATTGTTTGGTATTTTAAGGCAGGAAGTGACTTACTCTGCCAAAGAATTTTTAAAACAGTCCTTCTATTACTATACTACACAAAAGAACATTAAACCCATAGGGAGCGCATATCGCCTGGAGAAAATATAAACATAGAAACCTCAGATTTTATAGAGATACAGAGATATGTATCATCTTACAGCTATTTTCCTTAATAAATAATGTAGTGACCTTTATCTTTTTTGACTCAAATGTAATATTTGTTTAAGAAGTATATTTCAGAAAAGTGTAGTAACAAAAACTAAAACTACCTTGATTAAAAATATGAAAAGCAAACATCTTTGTACCAATATTAGGGGAGGAGAACAGAATGGGACAAACAAAAAGAATTATGACTCATCTGAACTTTTCCTTCTGGTAAATTGATAGAAGGAAGTATTTCTGAAAGCCAGATCTTTATACTACAGCAAAATCAGAAGAGCTACTTCTTTTAAATCTTGCCCTTCCCTACAATAAACCTATTAAAATATAATCTTGGGGGACAGGGCTAATATCCATAGGTGAACTTTATGTGTATCAAAATGTGGATGTGCTAGGAATTTTGTCTACCATGCTTCTTAATTTCCACATATCCTTCTGTATTCATTCTATCCAGTTTTCTTTTTCGAAATGTTTGTTTATTTTGAGAGAGAGAGAGAGAGAAAGAAGGAAGGAGGGGCGGAGGGAGAGGGAGGGAGAGAATCCCAAGCAGGCTCCATGCTGTCAGTGCAGAGCCTAATGGGACTTGGTCTCACAACCCTGTGATCATGACCTGGGCTGAAATTAAGAGTCGGACAGTTAACCAAGTGAGCCATCCAGGTGCCCCTCCATCCATAGTTTTTTAATGAAAAGATAGAAATTTGGCTTTTTTCTGTTTTCTTTCTTTTCTTTTTTTTTTTTTTGCCTGCCTTTGTTACTTCTTCTATTCTCTATTTTACCTTGTAACAATGTTTGTGAAAGATTTTTATCAACACGTGTGAAATAATTAAAATATCCACTATATAATTTTTGTCGTTTGTTTTCTGAGAAATGTAGCTTCCAAAGGTATTTAATACTTGCTCCTGATATAGACTATGGAGTTTGTTATTTATCACTGAGAAGAGATTCATCTTTAGATAACAAAGCCTCTTCTGAGAAAACTGAGTTCTTTTGTCTCACTGCCACATGGCAGGACTCTGCACAGGTGATTTTAAAATGGTGTTTCATAAGAGAGAGTACATGGACATATCTTACTTTGCTTTACATTATAATCTGTTGATAGGCTGACCTCAGAAGTTTGTAGGGAATGGTCATCATTAACAGTATGACTCTTTGGAATGATTGATTTCTTAGGGTGAGTGAAGGAGAGCAAAATATACCTTCCCAAAATGTGCCACCTTGGCATATTGATTATTTTGAATAAAAGTTACCAAAGACACAGCTGGAGCAAGAAGGATACTCTGACCTTTTGTTGTTCCCCTAAAAGCAGAAAATAAACCTCTCATGTGATAGGTACCAGGACCAGAGAACATATCCTTATCATGACAGATTGGGAATTCAGGGCCAAGAAGGCTACATGTAAAAAAACTTGTAATTTTACGTATTAATTTACTACTACAAGGCCAAACTTCTTTGTTTTGTTAATTCTTCACAGATTTATTGTTTATTAGTCTAAAAGGTAGAAAACCTGCTGGCTTGGATCATTTCTCTGAATCTCATATTTTTATGGGCTCCCGTCAAGTACGAAATTAAATATTTTTCTCCTCTTAATCTATTTTAAGTCAATTTAATGATCAGATTAGCCAAAGAACCTAGACTAGAAGAAGGGGAAAGCTTGCCTCCCCTATATGAGGTTCAAGACAGGTGAGGCCAAATGTTAGCAAAGCATGAAGAATCTTGGGCATCACCTGCCATTCTGTAGTTGTAGGCACATATCAACCGCTTGGCCTTTTACTTGTTTGCTGGTTGTTAAATAGTACCAGACAAGATCGTTTTCAAAAGAAGTTTTTCTCTGATATCTCTTCAAGTTGACTGAGCATCCAAGTTTCAGGTCATACAAAAATTGTTTGGAAGAAGGTTGAGCAATGGCCTCCTGTAACTGTTGATGATAATACTCTTGGTTCCATGGGCCCTCTATTTCCTTTGGCCATAGTTGGCCAAACTGGCAGAGTCTAGGATTAGAGATGATATTCCTAGAAACATGACACTACCTATTACTGACCTGTAAAAGCAGAATTGAGGAAACTCCAAAAGAGATTTTCTTATTGTTATAAGTGAAAAGAAGGGAACTTGGGGTAAGGAAGTTCATATCTTGCTCAAAGTTTTGATAAACTTATTTGGGAATCTAAGTTATCCATTCTTCTGTGCCTAAAGATCAGACTGTATGCACAGCAGAGTCTTTTGGCAAGCTCTAATAACTTGCAGAGCTTCTTAATGACATTTCTAATAAAATGAGCATCTCTATTAATAGAAAGATAGATTGGGATTTCCCAAGTAGAAAACATGAAATTAAGTACTTTTTTAGCCACTTCAGAGATATAGCTCCACAAAAGGGCACTGAACATGAATTTGTATCGGCCAGGACATTCTCATACTCCATTGCAGGGGATAATTATATAAAGTCCAGTTAGAGCTATTCAAGCAGACCTAAGGATTTTGCTGCATCCAAGCCTTTCCTTTCAAGTTTTGTCAGGCTTATTTTTCTCGGCAGAGGAGAAATATACTTAAAGGCATCGTGTCCTTGTGGTTTGGGGTAATCTTATTTGGATTTTAGCATGTTTTCACTTGAGATCTTTTGGCATTACCAGGTGCCCTCCTGGGAATCTTGAGATTATTGTCCTGTAATTTATATGCAGGTTTTTCCTAGTATTTTTTTTCTCTGATGTTAGGATAAAATCTGGCTTCAGTAATGGCCCTTGTAAACCCATTGCAGAGGCATGACAAGATTACAAGGGTAAGAAATTTTGTAAGGACTGACTTGGCATAATGATTACCCAGGACATTAAGGCATCTAGAATTTTCCCAACCTTTCCCAACCTAGACTTCTTACTGAGGTTGAGAAACCTTGCTTTTTCCAAAGTATCCTACAATGGGGCGAGGTCTATTGTCTCATAAGCATTAACTGTTTTATCTTTGCCCATTTAGCAGGTTCTCATAAGAGCAATCAGTTGTGCCTATTTGTCTCCCCAGCACTTCACAATAAGAAATTATGTTCCAAGGGTAAATAGATGTTACTGGCATAGTCAGCCTGTTAATTTCTAATTTCTGTTGACGAATTAGCAAATATGTCCAAATCTGAATAATCTAAAGCAGTTTTTAATACCACCTCATAAAACATTGACAATCCTTAGATAGGTACTAAATAGTCATAATCATAGTTGTGGGGAGGTGTGAGGGGTTGTTGTCTCTTGTGCTGTTTTTTTGGGGGGTAAGGAAAGAAATGTGACAGGATTCAAAGTGTCATCGTAATGGATAATCATATGAGAAAGAGAAAAAACCAATACTTCATAGTATGTAAGCCACCCCATCAAGAAATATTGCATATTTCCAGTAAATAGTGAAGATTTTATTACTTTGATACACTAAGGATCAACAAAGACTTCAAGACCTTCAGGAGAGTTTGAAAGTGGGTGATGGCTGACAATCCTTTACTACTGGATCAAGAGAGAAACTGTTAAAAGTTGTGGGTATTTGGTGGTTTCCCTGTAGTAGTATTTGACTAGATTATTTACGAAGAAACAGGAAGATAGACCTATGCATGAGATAGCTGAAGAGATAACTTCAGTTTGCAAAGTCTTTGTTTAAGTTTATGTTCTTTAAACAAGAGGTTCTGTGATTGAGGATTTCTTGGGTCATGTCATAAAGAGAAGAAGCAGTTGCAAAGAAGATGGGGACTCGTGGTCTATAATAGTGCCAGAGTCCATTTCTGGCCATGTCCAGGGGTTCTTGAAGGATGGATAGTGTCAGCGAGGGAGGGAGTGAGAGAGCCCCGAGATTCTTTCTGATCGCCAGGCAGGCACCTCTGCCCTGTCAGTTTTGGTGTCTTTATTTATAGGTCAAACGTTAACATGACATCAGAAAATGGAATTTTTACAATGGATAGTTCTCTGTGATAAGATGTTTTTGGAAAATGTACATAAACAGGTTTTACAGAAGTATTCTTGCAGAAATGCTCCAATTATAGTGAGGTTGAGTAACTAAGAGAATAACAGGGTGTTCACATTTTAATAACACTAAGATTAAGTCATAGGTTTGTAGATATTCTTATCTATCCTCATCACAACTGCCAGTGTAATGGAAGGTGTTTATGGAATGTAGGCCTTAGGGAAGGGACTACTATACATCATCAGTTAGCAAAGTTATATGTAGTAACTTATATTCTGCTCTTATCTGTTCCTTCTCTCTAAGTTAGGTTCTTTGTCTCCAGGCAAGACTTGATTTTCCAGTTATATGCTTTATGGCACTGGAGAGCCAACTGTACCTTTAAAGAGTTTAGCTCATTTCCAATACATAGGATAGCCTCTTTGAATGTATTTACCTTTGTGCCTAATTTTATGATTTCTTGAATAGCTAGGGCATGAGAGGCATTTTTGGTTAGTTGATTTACATGTTGAACTGTATGAACATCTTGAACTAACACAATTGTAGAAACAAAATTGTACATATAAAGGACAATCATTTATGAGCAAAGTTCATTAGCCTGTTCATAGCTCAAGGGAAAATATGGAGGGAAACAGGACCTGCTGGAGCCACGATGTCTGTTCCCATAATCAAAAGAAGAAGTTCCCACAGTAAGTTCCTTCACAAGGTTCAATCATCATACCAGGGTCAGAAAAAGGGGACAAGTCACTCCTGATACCAATCAACATGGTACCTTGGGGGTTGGTACTCAAGCAGAAATAATTGAGTAGGGATGGATATCAGTCGTCATCTGATTGGCAAGAGACCATGCAAACTTGCTTTAACCTCATCAGGCGTTATCTCAACTAATGGGCTCGGAATGGCTCCCAACATAATAGCAAGTAAGAACCTAGAAATTCCTTGAATTGTCCTTTAGTACTTAACCAAGATTAGACTTGGATGGCTTATTTCAATCCAAGGTAAATTATTTGCCTCCATGAGGAAAATCATAGAGATAAATAAATAAATACATGCATACATACATAAATAACCAATTAATGATTTGCTAACAAAATTGTTGCTTTCTCTTTAATACATTTTTATTCTCGTGGGGATCTTAATGAATGTCCTTAGTAAAAAGATACTGTTGATCTTGGTAAAAAGTCATCATTAGATCATCATTTATGAAATAACTGGAAGTCCTTGATATTCTAACTAAGAATTTGTGGAAAGAAAAATTACTAAATCATTGGAATATCACAATCCATGTACACTGCCAGTTTTACTAAGTAACAGTGAACAAGTATCAAATGCTTGAATCCAAGGAGATTCTAAGGAAAAAGAAACATATGTTCACATTTGTGGATGGCTGGGGCTAAGAAAAGAACAGGATTTGGATTTTGCACCCATGAAAACCTGAATGTAACTGTCATGTAGTCCTCCAATCTTAATAAATAAAGAAAAGTCTATTGACTTTATTAGGTCAGAACATTTATAGGATAGAAGTATTTAGGTTTCATTTTTAAAAATTGTTTTAAGTTTATTGAGAGAGAGAGAGAGGGAGGGAGGGAAGGACAGAGAAAGAGGGAAGAAAGAACCCCAAACAGGCTCCACACTCAGAGCAGAGCCAGATGTGGGGCTTGAACTCATGAACTGTGAGATCATAACCTGAGCTGAGATCAAGAGTTGGACGTTTAACCAACTGAGCCCCCCAGGTGCCCCTAGACTGCATTTTCTATTAGCCCTTATAGTATGGACTCCTACTTTGGCTTCTAGTTTCAAATGGTACCATGCAAATATGAGTAAGGTTAGCATCAGTCACTCTGAACCATGATGGACCCTGATCCTTTAATCTGCCCAAGAATGGCAGAATCTTTGCCCATATTGAGTCAAGTACCTCACAGAGATCTTTAAGTTGTGCCTTTAGTTAGGATAAGGTTTCAATTAAGTCTAATTCTAAACTTGGTATGACATGATTGTAAATAAGGGAATCCTTAGGAATTCTAGGAGAGAGATCTGTGAACCACACTACATCTAGAAACCTCAATTACATAATAAATGTCTCCTTTTAAAGTGGCTGAAATTATATCAGAAAGGAGAAAAGTATGCTTCTACTCAAAGGACTGCACGTGACAGCCGCTGACTGGGAAACAGAGTGGATGGCTGCTGCTGCTTGATTCATTTAATGATTCCATGGGAAAGGGATGGGCATATTGGTGGGGTTTATTGTTGAAAATATAGAATCTGTGACTAACTACAATTTTGCTCTCAACAATAAAGACAGTTCTTAAAAAATTAAGGGAGGAAGTCGAAATTGGTCCCTACATTCTCTCTTGCAGCCCCTTGTCCACCAGATTTGTTCTTGCCTTTTCATTTTTTGGACAAAGCAGAACAGTTATCATTCTGGGGTTCATGCTGTTAACTGGACGCTAGTAGATGCATGCAACTGTTTTGTAAGTGCTGTCGCAACTGATACTCTGAGCACTTCACATACGCATTTAATCCTCATAGCAACCCTGATAGTAGCTCCTATTTTTACAGTGATTTTGCAGGTTAAAATTAATGAGGCATAGAAAAGTACTATAACTTGTTCAAGGTCATACAGTGAGAAGGAAGAAGAGTTAGGATTAGAACTCAGGCAATGTTGAAACTTCTGTCTAGGCTTTTCCCTTTATGGTGGATATTCTAAGTTTTAACTTAAAAAATGTTTTTCCTTATACAAATTCATCTATTTTCTCTCTTTTTTGAGAATCATCTCATTTATGGTCTATCTCGGACTCCTCTTATTTCCTATCATAGCTGCATTATTTATTTTTTTCATTTTAAGGTGTCCATTTAATTATGTCTAAAATGTCCAAAATCAGGTTCTCAGGGGAATTTCAACACTTCTACCAGAGATCTCCTTTATTCAGGTTTATGTTTATTTTTTCTGGTCAATTATTGGTAATTGAGGTATTTGAGTAATTGAGGCAGTATGAGGTAAATATCACTTTTACCTCAGTTAATGTTTGATAATGCATAGTGCTCTCTTTTACCGGTAACATTCACTAGTGACGCTTCAAGTACCTGCCAGCAAGTACAGTCGTGACCCTACTAATTTTCAGTATCTTTCAAAGATAGGTTGAGGTTAGCATTATTTATGCAGCATTTTTGAAGGATATATGACCCATCCATTCATCTTCATGCTCCAAAACAGAATATGCAAACTACATAGCAAAACTAGTCTGTACCTCCTTTGTTGGGTCTACTCAATTTGGTATTTTCTTAATAGTACTTAAGTCCCTTTAGTGTGGATGTGCGCTCACAGAACTTGCCATGTCACTTGTCTTAGCCCAGTTCTCCTTATTTGCCTGACTTAGACTGCATTGTATGCATTTTGTTTTGCGGTCTATGCTCTAAAACATATCCTTGTATGAAGGTAAATAGAAAGATGTATGTATAGCGACCACATTAAATTACTATCTCTACTGAAGTGATTTTAACTTTGGCATTAAGAATATCAGACAGGATTGAAAACATATTAAAAGCAGTTCCACAACATTCACCATTGTGTTTACTCTAAGTGTGTTGTTGATAATGTTCTTTATCACATAGGTTTTAGATGTTGTGATGTGTTACTGATTTTACTTTCTTCTACTGCTTCTAGAGAACTCATAACTAATTTTCTTTTAATCTTCTTTGAGCAAGTATACAGGACTCATTGCCTAGATTTTGCATTTTCAACATATCCCTGCCTCTGTGTTGGTTCTTACTTATTCTTGGTCCCATTTTCCTTATTATAAATGTATTTCACTATACTGTATTTATGTAGCTATGTGATTTTCTATAACTCCTGTTAAGATAAATGAAAATACCTACATAAATCAACAAGTAAATATTATATTTTTCTAATTACATATTTTCAGTTCAAACTTTGTATGATTTTGAGTTAATATCCTATTGATATTTATTTATACCTGGAAATAGACATCTCTTTTCCATCAGAATCAAGAATCTCCTACCCAGATTAGGCAAACCTATAAACAGAGTGCCTATCAATTTTGATTTCGAGAAACTTTATGTTTGAACATGATACATATGATAGTAACAAGGGAAGTCAAGTCAACAGTTTTTACTTTAAAACTGAATTTCGTTTTTAGATCCCTGCTTCTTTTAAGATGTGGGGTATCTGAATGTGACAGCCTAGAAAGAAATATACATGTTTATTATTCTCTGGATCTCTTTGTTCAAAATTAAATATCCTGGGGACTTTTAAGACTCTCAACTATTGTATATAATATACATATATATATATGATGCCATGAGTTTTGAAGGCATAGACAATTTTGATTAATTTGGTCACATAAATAATTTAGTAAAGAATGAGTTCACTTAGTGAAATGACTAAACTTGAAATGTTAGAGTTTTGCTTTTTCTTCCCCCATCAAACCAGCCTATAGTTTCAGTTAATTGATTGAACCCACCAATTATTTGAGTGCCAGATAGACAGCTTAACATATATACCAATCAGTTGGAATTCTCTTTTGTATATATTTTACCTCTGTCTGCCTTGTCTGTCAGTGAACATGTATAAACTCAGTTATGCATACCCATGCATATACAGCACAGCAGTAAAATTAATCAATACCTATGTGTCTTAAAGAAAGGAAATTTAACCCAAGTGTACCATATCGCAGACCCTGGAGTAGTTGTACATTCTAAGAACGTGTACAGACTTTACAGAAAGACACAGAAGTCATAATCACAGTGTCACAGAAAGGATCTGAGTGTTCATGTAGGCCCAAGTTTTTTATTTTACAAATGAGAAAAATTAGTGATTTTCTCTACCTTTCCATGTATTAAAACAAATAGAACCAAGGCCCTCTCAAATTTCAGTCTGCACAGTACAGATGAAGAGGTAGGGTGCACATAATGCCTAAGTGTGGGATAGTCAACTGAGGCTTATCTAAAAACAGGATGAGTGCTAAAACCAGGGAATGTTTAAATGTTACTGAAGTAAGAAGAATCACAAGGAAGGTGTATTAGGTCATCACTAGGACATTAAGGAATGATTCACAGGAGGAGGGTCACACTAAAGATATCTCTTTTTTTTGTTTGTGATAATTGTTTATTTCTGAGACAGCATGAGCAGGGGAGGAGCAGAGAGATGGAAACAGAGGATCCCAAGCAGGATTCTGTGCTGCCTCTGCAGAGCCTGACATGGGGCTCAAACTCACGAGCTCTGAGATAATGACCTGAGCTGAAACCTAGAGTCAGCCACTTAACCAATTGAGGCACCCAAGTGCCCCACACCTCAGCTGTCTCTGGAAGGCAGTGAAGTGAATGTGTAAGAAAGACTCTTGCAGCAGGAGGAAGGCTTTGTTCAAATGACAGAAACACGTGAGAGCAGCACAACTTTGAAGACTTGCCAGTATGTTAGCATGAAGGATGCAGGGAATGTGTGTATCCTCACGGGAGGATAGGAAGAGAGGCTCCCAGTTGTGTTACTTGGGGCAAGTTACCTGCCCAGGGACTCGGGGCCTTTATTTTGTCATCCTAATTTGAGATAATGCTGAAAATTACAAACTAAGGGTTATCTCCACAGAAAGAGAAGAATCTGGGAAACAGGCAGGATAAAAAAAGAACCTGGGCTAATCAGGAGAGGAAATCACAGTTTATCCCAAATGTAATTGAGAACAGTTGGTGGATTTTGATCACAAAAATGTTTGTGTTTTTTAAAAAAATCATTCCATTGGGTGCCTGGGTGGCTTGGTCGATTGAGTCCCACTCCACTCAGGTCATGATCTCAGGGTTCAGGGTTCTGGGGCCTGCTTCAGATTCTCTCTCTCTCTCTCTCTCTTTTTCCCCCTCTGCCCCTTCCCCACTTGTCCTCTGTCTCTGTGTCTCAAAAATGAATAAAAATATTAAGAATTAAAAAAAAATCATTCCAATGGCAGTGTGAAGTTGATTTAGGGGAAGAAGGGGATAAAGGTCAATGCCATTCCAACAATTGACGCAAAATAATAAGGGCCCCATGTAGTCATTAGAAATGGGGCTAGAGAGGAGGAAGCAGATCTGAGATACAGTTAGGTAGTAGAATCAACAGATATCAGTAACTGACTAGATGTGAGAGATGAGGAGAGGGAAGAGTTCAGGAAAATGCTTTGACATGACTAACTGGGGGACTGGGTAGATACGGGTTAAGACAAGGAGAAACAGGACAAAGAACAGCTTTGGAGGGAAGAGGGGAAATGAGTTGGTAACGTACAAGAGACATTTTAAGATTCTGTTTTGGAGTTTATGAGAGAGTTCTGGACAGAGTATAAGTGGGATTTCCATAATACACATTTTAGATGAAGGAATAGGTGAGGATAAAATCATTTAGAAGTTTGTGTAGGGTAGGAACAAAAGGCAGTCAAGGGCACCACCACACAGACGTCAGGGGGAGAAATAGGAAGGAGGTTGAAAGGAATGGCAAGATGCACCATAGTAATAAAAGACAGCCTTTCAGAGATCCTTTCAAAGGGTCATGACCAGATCTGGAAAAGTAGGATTTGGAATACACCCCTAGTAGTTAGAACTTTGGAAATTTCTGATGGTTTTTCTCGAGCAATTTCATTGGGGTAACAGGAACAGAATCCAGTTTCAGAGTGAGTGTGACTGAATTAAATAAAAAGCTGATTGTAGTGTAACAGGGCCAAGAAGAAATTTAGATAAGATTCAGGGCATAGCTTAAAGGTTTAACTGTAGATGAGAATGACATCCTGAAAACAGGAGTGGAGAAGGTAAAGAAGGGGTACCTGAGGAACTTACAGGTAACAGGCAAGAAGCTGAAGTGTATATTATCAGAGATTGAAGCTGTAAAGGAATTATAGGAGAAAAGAATAATATTTATGTTTCATTTTGCCTTATTACAGCATTCATCAACTGCTGAGGCATTGTTCCCCAGCTTTATAGCTCCACCGTTTTCAAAATACAGTGAGGCAATCTTCCCGTATCCCATCCACCCTCTTTAAGACTTACCCACATAATAGCCTCACTCCTTTTAATTGGTTTTGGAGACATTTAGTAAAAAATTTAAATGCAGCTCCTTACTTCCACTTTTATTGTGGTAATTAAAAAGATACAATCTGTTGTATTTCAAAATTAAAAGTAAATTGTATATTTCACTGAAAATTGGAAGGCAGTGTCATATGGTACAATTATGAGTTATATTCTTTTGATGCTCCTTTTTGGGATCTATTACATTTCAACATAATTTTGCAGTTTTAACTTAGATCTTTTTTTTTCTTAGAACAGGTTGATCAGCTATGGAAAGATGAGCAATGGTCTTAAACATAGAAAGGAAACAAATAAGCTACTGTAAATAGAATGCCTTTGTATTTATATAAAACTCCAGGAGCTCACTTCTGTAGAGTATCTGGGATATAAAATATTTTAATCCCTCAGTTTTATTCAGTACAACTTAAGGAGGTGATGAAGAGAGAGGATGGCCGCATGTAGATTAGTTTTATATCACTGATCAAAAGAGAGAATCTGGAAGAAGCAAATTGCCTTTTAGTCTCCCATGTGCTATGGGGTAGACATTAACCATGCTTCTTGATTCACAAATGAGAATTGTTTTTAATCCTTCCATCTTCCAGGTAGGATCCATGTGTTGGTTTGTCTCCATGCAGCCCTTGTAAGACTTTCTCACCTGGGACAGAGGGGTACTCTTAGAGAGGAGATCCCAGATTTGGAGGCCAGAGAGCTGCATGTGTAACTTTGGGCAAATTACCTGATGATACTGGGCCTTTATTTTCTTATCTGTAAATTACAGATACCACTTAATGCCTACCTTGCAGCATTATTAAGATTCAAAATAATGAAGTAATAGTGTCTAACACAGATAGACTACATTTAAAAAAAAAAGTGTGGGTGGTGGGAATCAGTGAATGTTTCTTAATAATTACTACCTCAGAAAAAGGATGCCGACCCTTGGGCTTAGAGGGAATTATGTCAGAAAAGGATTAAGTTCCAGAGAATTTCCTGGTGGTTAATTGCTGCCTCTTAAAGTGATTGCAGAGTCCCAGAGACTACTGAGAAGGTCATAGGCAGCCAGAACAACACGTCACTTTCTGAAGATTTAGAATTGAAGTTATGGATGCTATACATATTTCTGCTAAATAGTTTACAAAAAGTTACACGCAGCATTTTTTTCAATTGCGAAATCTTTTTTTTTAAAATATTTTTATTTATTTCTAGGAGAGAGAGAGAGACAGCGTGAGCAGGGGAGGGTCAGAGAGAGAGGGAGTCACAGACTCTGAGACAGGCTCCAGGCTCTGAGCTGGCAGTCAGCACAGAGCCCGACGCGGGGCTCGAACCCACGAACCGCGAGATCATGACCTAAGCGAAAGTCTGACGCTTAACCGACTAAGCCACCCAGGCGCCCCCAATTGCGAAATCTTATATATACCTTTATTGTGCAAATAAAGGATTTGCACCAGACTCTAGCACTGGTAATTCTGAAGCGCAAAATGGTACACACTTATTTTAAAAATCGTGTATTTTTCTAAACAGTTAATCAAAAACAGTTCTCATTCTTCATAGTTTTACTATGTAAACATTTGAGTTAGCATGGTTTGATTAAATAACACACTCCTCCAAAGAACAAGATCCAGATTGTAGTTACCATGGTTTATTAAGGGTGAATAATTACATAAAGTGCATTGCTGCTAGCTAGTCCATCCACACATCACTGCATAACAGACGGGCATCATGATCAGTATAAGTCACATCACTTCTTTAATGATGATTGGTTATGATGCTTCTGTGTTCAGTTCATGCACAGACAGAAAAATGTGTATTTCTGTCACCTCTTTGTCTCACAGTGATAAACTCATGTGATAATTTTACAAAAATGGATAATCAAAGTGGGAAATTGACCAAAAAGATGAAAGAGCACCATAGAAATAGAGTGATCAACATGAACGTGAAATCTGAATTGAATATAAGTAAATGGAGTTACAGAAGAAATAGCCGTTAACAGGTTAACAGTGCTGCCATTCATGTGACACTAAGTGTACAGCCAGAGAATTTCGTTCAGATGACCTTTTTTGACATAAATGAGGAAGGTGGTTGTGATGGAAAGCATGAAGATGTCCAAGAGAAGGTGATGCCAGCTGAAACTCATATTAAGGAAAATCTTGGAAATATTTCACAATATTGAAAGTGCAAAGGATCAAATGTTGGAAACCGATCCAGACTTAGAAAGGAGTATGGCAATTCCCAAGGCATAGAAAAGATTCTTATTCCATATTGTAAGTTATATGATGAGAAGAAGTAGGCAAGCACTGGTCAAACTACTATTCCTATTTTTGTGACAAAATAAAACTCTAATTATCAATGTTTCTAGTATTTTAAATAATAGTTTACTAAGTAAAGAATACTTTTTAAAATAAATTTTAATGTTTTATTTATTTCTGAGAGAGAGAAAGAGAGAGAGAGAGAGAGCAGAGGAGGGTCAGAGAGAGAGACACACACACAGAATCTGAAACAGGCTCCAGGCTCTGAGCTGGCTGTCAGCCCAGAGCCTGACATGGGGCTCTAACCCACGAACTGTGAGATCATGACCTGAGCCAAAGTCGACGCTCAACCGACTGAGCCACCCAGGCACTACAGTAAAGAATACTTTTGCTATTATTTTTTTCATTGCTCTATCTTTTCTTAAAATGTTTTAAAATTTCATTTATTCTCGAGAGACAGAGTATGAGCAGGAGAGGGGCAGAGAGAGAGGGAGACACAGAATCCAAAGCAGGCTCTAGGCTCTGAGCTGTCAGCACAAAGCCCGATGTGGGACTCAATCCCACTAACTCTGAGTTCATGAATTGAGCCGAAGTTGGACATTTAACTCACTGAGCCACCCAGGTGCCCCTATATGTTTTTTTAAACTGTTTTAATGATTTTTTATTTTTGATCAAGAGAGACAGAGAGTGAGTGGGGGAGGAATAGAGAGAGAGGGAGACACAGAATCCAAAGCAGTCTTCAGGCTCTGAGCTATCAGTACAGAGCCCATGATGGGACTCAAACTCGCAAACCATGAGATCATGACCTGAGCCAAACTCAGACACTTAACCAACTGACCAACCAAATTCCTTTGCTCTATATTTTTTAAGCAGAGTGTTGAATTGTTGACAAAATATTTTTAAAGCCAAAAAATCATAGGTTTTTGCAGTGCTTAAAATTCCTTTGTATCTTTTCACTTTGCTCTCTCATTTTTATAGTCTTGCACTACTGTGTAAAGTGAGAACTACTTATTAAACACTAAATATCATGGCCCACCATTTTGTATGATCTTAGCCTGTCGTGAGGTTATTTCCACACATAAGGAAATCTATGAAGTATTTTGTTACCACTTAAATAAATGGTACGCCTTAAGTGACAAGTATATAACATTTGATAAATGTTAGTAATTGTATGCCTTCCTTCTAGCTCTAAGTCATTTTGAATGTTAAATTCAATCAATTTATTGTTGCTTCACACTTATTACTGAATAAGAGCAAGAAATTTACACATTTAAGAAGAATGAGTGATACTGCGTCAGTCTAAGAAAGATAACTTGGTGACCAGGTTCTAAATAGATCAATATTTCCAAAATCACTAGTGCTCAAAAGAGGGAAATTTGTGTGCAAAGGCTGAAATCATTATCAAAAAGACCATTTCAAAACGGACTAGGAAAGTAATGTGGATATGATGCATGTATGTATGTCATACACCTGGGCTACTGGGCCTAGACTATGATTCCTGAGTAATCTAAGGAAGAGAGATAAATAATTAATATGAAAAGTACATCAGAGCGATTGCAGCAGGGCTAGGGGTAAATATCAGTGCAGGTCGATTTCTAGAGGAGATGGTAGAACTTTTAATAGAAAGTTGCAGTTGCACAAATTCCATGGTAATCCAATAAATATAGCGTTTAGTAAACCCTCAAAAACAAATTATAATGCATCCAAAAATCAAATGCTACTTAGAACTTTCTAACGAAGTTTATTTACCAAAGGGTAGTGAATAAAATACTCCAAACTATCTTAATCAATCCAATATCTTTTCAAATTGTGGTGACTTCTTACAATATCCTTTCTTCTTTTTTTAAAACGTTTCCTTTTTTTAAATTAAAATTAAATAGTTTAAGTAGTTAGAATTGCAAGGGAGTTTTAGTATAACTGCTAATGCTAAATTATAAACTAGATATGTCAGGTGTTTTATGATGTATAACTTTATGTCTTAGGTGATATGTTTCAACTATGATATACTCAAATAAGTGTAAAAACAATTTAATTGAGACTTACTTAAATTAGTTTGTCCTTTTTCTTTCTTTCTTTTTTAATGTTTTATTTATTTCTAGGAGAATGAGAGAGAGAGAGAGACAGCATGAGCAGGGGAGGGTCAGAGAGGGAGTCACAGACTCTGAAACAGGCTCCAGGCTCCGGCTGGCAGTCAGCACAGAGCCCGGCTCGAACCCATGAACCGCGAGATCATGACCTAAGTGAAAGTCGGACGCTTAGCCGACTAAACCACCCCCCCCTTTTTTTCTTTAAAAATATTCTCAAACAGGTCACAACAATGCAGGTAATGTTATCATAGAGGAAAAATATGTGATTATGCAACATGCAATATAAAGCTTTTGAAATTAAATTGTAGAAGATAATATAGAGACATATATACAAGAAAATTAATAAGAGTCCTGGAGAAAGACCTAATATATTCTTTTAATAAATACAAGGGAAAACAAAAGAGAGTAATATTAAAGTATCTATAGAAGGTCAAATGTTCTAAACTGTAATTCCAGGAATGGCTATTGTTGTGCCCACTTCACTAATACGTCAGAAAAGATATTGCCTTGTCCAGGATCCTCCAGTGAAGAAGTAGGAATCCATACTCCAGTTAAAAATCAGGATTCCAAACCTACATTCTTTCTACTGATTTTTGTTTTCTACTAATATACATAAACAGTGTAGGGGCACCTGTGTGGCTCAGTCAGTTAAGTGTCCAACTTTGGCTCAGATCATGATCTCACAGTTCATGAGTTCAAGCCCTGCATCGGGCTCTGTGTTGACGGCTAGCTCAGAGCCTGAGCCTGTTTCAGATTCTGTATCCCCCTCTCTCTCTGACCCTCCCCTGTTCATTCTGTCTCTTTCTTTCTCTCAGAAATAAAATTTAAAAAACATTCAAAAAATTTAAAAACAGTAAAGTGTGAAAATTGGTAACATTATTCATAATCTTAAAACCAGGCAGCTTGAAAGGATGCAGATGAAGAATGTATATGTTTGGGCAAGTTGACAAGTATAAAAGATATAATTGTTGGTGACACACATATTTGCTAAGTAGGAGGAAGTAGGTAAAGTTTGTTTTCAGAGTTTGGTCAAAATCTGTAGCTTTATTTCCAAATGATTCAAAATTATAAGTAAGACAGTGCTATGTCACTTTTTTTTTTAATTTTTTTGAGAGAGAGAAAAAGAGAGAGAGAATTTGTGTGTGCATGCATGTGCTAGAGGGATAGGGGCAGAGGGGGAGTGAGAGAGAGAGAGAGAGAGAGAGAGAGAGAGAGAGAGAATGAGAATCCTAAGCAGGCTCCATGGCCAGTGAAGAGCCCATCACAGGGCTGGATCTCCCAATTGTGAGACCTTTGGATTCCCAAGGCAAAATCAGGAGTTGGATACTCAACCTACTGAGCCACCCAGGCACCACTCTTCCAAATATTTTGAAACTGAATGTATGCCATAACATTTGAGTAATCCCTTCCTCTCTTGTATATTGTCTTTATCCTAGTACAGTTTTATGAAATTTAATCAATGGCTCCAAATTTTATGTGTTTTTTATTCTTTTCTTCAAAGCCATTTTTTTTTTCTTGGAATAATGAGTCTTGACTACATAATTCCAGCACTAAATATCACTGTGGCTGGTAGAGCACAGGGTTGGGTTTTACTGAGGGGATAAACACAATTGCATGTCTCCTTGTTAGGAGAGAGCAGTGAAGAAACAGGAAAATTATAACAACAACAACAACAGCAACAAGAACTCAATGAAGACAAAGGAACCACTTGGCTTAATATGGATGATGCTAAAGATTCGATAGTATTGAAAAGACTTTTTAGTTCATAGCAGCACTCTCCACAATAGCTAAAACATGGAAAGAGCCTAAGTGTCCATCAACAGATGAATGGATCAAGAAGATGTGGTTTATCTATACCATGGAATACTACATGGCAATGAGAAACAATGAAATCTGGCCATGTGTAGCAACATGGATGGACCTTGAGGGTGTTATGCTGAGGGAAATAAGTCAGGCAGAGAAGGACAAATGTTTGCATGTATAGGAGGATTAGGAGGAACTTGACAGAGGAACAAGGGGGAGAAGAAGGGCGGGAATGGTGGGGGAAAGGGAGAGAGGCAAACCATGAGAGACTCTTGAATGCTGACAAAAACTGAGGACTGATGGATGTGGGGGGAGGGAGGGATGGGCATGGAGGAGGACACTTGTGGGGATGAGCACTGGGTGTTATGTGGAAACTAATTTGACAATAAACTATTTGTAAAAAAAAAAAAAAGAAGAAGAAGAAACACTTTTTAAAAAAGTCATTGTATTTTTTTACAAACAAACTACTGGATGAAGGAAACTTTAAGTAAGCTATAATAATTCATTGTGATAATACAGGAACACTATTAAAATGCTCATATGTACCCCAATATCCTCAAGGTCAATGACCTCCCAAATGCTTTTCTATCAAAGCTATTCCAAATGAATAAATAAGAAATGAAGAGTTGAATTTCTGTGTCTTTTCCTATGGCTTTTACTGTCTCATCAATTCATTGTTCAATAAGGATCTGTGAAGCCAAAATTAGAGAAAAGATGTGCATCATATATGTAATGCTGTTCATGTTTCATCTGTAGAAGTGTCAAGGAATAACAAATCCAGGATTTTCTTTTTGAGTAAGAAAAGGCTAGTGGGGCAAAATAGTACTGAATCCCGGAAGATTACATAATGTTGTGGGGATTCTAGCTGTCACTAGTGTAATGTCCTAATTACTTTTGCTGTAGGAGGTGTAGCGTGAGAGAGCTGGATCTTTATTGACGACTGTAGCCAACTAACTTCAAGTGTAAAATTTATATTGTCTTTGGTAATAGCATCAGGCAGCAATATGAACACTGGATGTAATTTATGTCACCATTTAGAGGCTATGTGTATTGTGCTGAAGTCATATTAACAACATCCTAGTCATTCTTTACATGACAGCTCCTGTATATATTAATGACAACATTCTAGACACATTTTTTCCTCTAAACCCCTCTCCGTCTGCATGATTCAAAATTTCAGTAAATAAAAATAAAGTTTACAGATTTAGGAGAATATTGGCTTTCAGCATTAAATGACAGGAAAAATAAAAGGATACAGAAATTGAGATGTCTACTCAAGCAGTCTGTTTACTCTTACAATAGGTTTTCTGTGCATTGCAGGGGAAAATAGGTGTGTTTTTTTAGTTAACTGATGCCTTAATCAAATATAACAGGAAACAAAACATAAAATACTTAAATATATTCTAATGACACATAACATTATAAATATATAACATTTATAATATTTATAACATTATAAATATTTTCTATTTATATATAACTATTTTATATAATAAATATATAATTATATAAATACATAAATATTTTAACATTATAAATATATAACATTTATAATATTTATAGCATTATAAATATATGTTTTCATACGTATACAGCCACACATAATATATAGAGGTGTGTATATGTATGTGTGTGATGTGTATATATGGTGTGTATATGGTTATATATTATGTCCGAGGTGTGTGTGTGTGTGTGTGTATACGCATATATATATGCATATATATATATATATATGCAGAATTCTAGATGTCTCTGACATGTCACTGCTAATTCATGTGCTAGATGAAAAGAAAAGAAGGGTGGCAGCAAGAGAGTTATGAGAGCCAAATTAAATTTTAATTGATTTTGAAACAAAAGATCAATTTCCTTCAGAATCCAGATGGCTTTATTTTAAAGTTCAGCTCAACAGACTTCTTTTCAGTGTATACCTACCATGTTAGGTATTGGGGATGTCAAACTGAATGAGTCAGATTCTTAATTCTTAACCCTATAGTAGGTAATTAAGAGAAATGCTATAAAAACAGCCTCAGATAGTTTCATGATATTAGTAGAGGCATTAAGTCCAATGGTATTTTTTTTTTCAGTGTATTTCTGTTACTTGATTAGATAACTAATTCTTAGTACACCATTATACTTGACATTTTATAAAGTCTTCCTTTTGATTTAACTTTCTTCTTTCTTCTCCTTCACTTACTCATCAGAAGAATTAACGTGTTTGTAGCCTGAATGGAACAACAGAGTGGCCATCATGTATGGGAAGTCATGTGGGTGAGGTTGGGAGGCTGAATGAACAGATAGCTAACTGATGGCTGCTAGTGAGGTAAAAGCTGAGAAGTGGGGTGAAGGCAGCAGAAATGAGAGGGATGTGTACTTTCTTCTCTTCCTAGCCTTCCCTCTTCTATTTTTTGACTCTCCCAGTAATTAAATAAGGTACTACTTTACATTAACTTTGATTAAGCAGGCAGTATCCAAATTCTTTAAGATAGAATGATTTCCAGATGGAATTCTCACTTTTTTTTGACTGGAATTTTGTGTGAAAGAGAGTAACCAACGACTTAAATCTTCCGCTTTTTGACTGAAAGCATCTCTATCCATCTAAGTAGCATTATCTCAAAAGAAGGGAAGTGTGGGGGCGCCTGGGTGGCTTAGTCGGTTAAGCGTCTGACTTTCGCTTAGGTCATGATCTCACGGTTCGTGGGTTCGAGCCCCGTGTCAGGCTCTGTGCTGACTGCTGGCTCAGAGCCTGGAGCCTGTTTCGGAGTCTGTGTCTCCCTCTCTCTCTGACCCTCCCCTGCTCATGCTGTCTCTCTCTCTCCCTCTCCTAGAAATAAATAAGACATTTAAGAAAAAAAAAAGAAGGGAAGTGTGAGAGCACCACCGAGTCCCAGGTCACATATTCCTTTTACCTGTTAGTGCTATTCTTAGGTGGGAAAAGCTGAGCCTATGTACTAATCAGACATAACTAGAAGAGCAGTGGGTATCATCTGAAATAGTCCAAATTGTGTTGCAGTAACAAAATGAATATACTGGTGGCTTATACCAGCATAGGGTGATTTCTTACTTTATATGTCCATTTGGGTTTGTTCAAGTTTAGTCCCACATCATCCCTTTTCTGAAAATCAGATGGAGCTGGTCATATTGGAAGAGGGAAACAAGAAATGTTGGACCACTGCTAGCTCCTAAATCTTCTGTCTAAAAGGACATATATCATATATGTTCACATTTGACCAACCAGATAAGTCACGCTGCCACAGGTGATCTCAGGGAGCAAATACAATTGTTCTCCGAGGGGAAGTAATGATACTAAAGTAAATGATATTAAAATGCAACCTACTGCACCGAGATCTTCTTACAAGGCCCTACATGCACAGATCCTCCATCACTTCTCTGACACCATCTTCTACTTGTTCCCACCGGTCCTGTCATACCACCTTCCTCATTTTTCCTCTTCTGTGACAGTGCCTCTGTACAGGTTGCTCCTATGACCTGAAATACGTTCCCTCAAATATCTCTTTCAGGCCTTTACTCCAACCTCACCTTCTCCCTGAGGATTTTCCTGGTAACTCTAAGTGCACCTGCAACCACCTCCTTACTTCTTATTTCTGTATTCTCTAACTACTGTGTATGCTACTTATATTATTCACTGTCTAGCCCCCTCACTAGAATGTTAAACTCACAGGGGCAAGAACTTGTATTGACATGTGAGCCATCATTCTCTAAATTAGTTTCTGGAATGAGGTAGATATGCAGTAACTGGCTGTTGAATGAATGAATCCATGAATGAATGAGGCATTCGATTCTCTCAGCTGAGCTCTTGGCTGTGTCAGCTTGGTTGTTTCTTGGTGAAAATGAGCTTGAGATCCTCCTCTCTTCCCAACCTAGACTTCTCTCTTCTCCTACCTTTGATTTCCCCTCATCTACGTAAGACATTTTTTTTAAGTTTATTTATTTTGAGAGAGAAAGAGGCAGGGGAAAGACAGAGAGGGGGTGGAGAGAGAATCCCAAGCAGGCTCCACACCATCTGCACAGAGCCCAGCATGGGTATAGAACTCACAAACCATGAGATCATGATCTGAGCCTGAGTCAGATAGATGCTTAACTGCCTGAGCCACTCAGGCACCCCTATGGGAGACATTTTTGAGTCAGGATGATATAGAGAAAAGGTGATATGTTGGATGATTTTTTTTCAGCCTTTGCTGGTAAAATAGTATGTGATTCTAGGAGAGCTGTTTCAGTCATGTGGGCTTCTGGAAGTGTGGCATAATGAAAAGAATATGACATTTACAGTCAAGATATAGAATCTAAGTCCCAGTCTTACCACTCACTGGTTTTATCTTAGCAAGATATTTCGGTTTGGTTACATTCTCTAAGCCTTATCTCCATCTTTTTTTTTTTTTTTTTAATTCAAAATCAGTCAAGGAGAATTATCCTAGTAGTTAGATTCTTGGCCTTCACCTCCAGACCCTCTGTGTACACTGGGCTGGCATCTGCACAGCACAGGCTGGATACCTATTAGTTTCTGACAGTAGTGAACACTAGAGGGAGACCATGAGCATGGAGGAAGCAGGCGGGGAGGGCTCCAGCTGCCTTTCCTTCCTGTGGGCTTCCAGGTAGAAAGCATTTCCTGGGACTCATGCCCTCGAGGTCTCAAGCCCTGCCAGCAGCGCTCCCTCCCCCCACCAGCCCTTGCCTCCAGGTTGCCATTTTCCCATTTTCAGAACCAACTTCATGCTGCCTCTCCCTCATCCAGACCCAAGCACCAGTCAGAGCCCTCTGCAATCTTGGTCTCTGCCCCACAGCGTCCCTCTTCCCAGCGTTGGATCCTGCAACCTCCTTAGAAACAGAATTTTAGCTCCACCAGTCGGTCCCCTCCTCTAGGCTGCTGAATTGGAGCAGTTGCTACCTGGTCTCCTCCTTCCCTCAGCCCTAAGGGCTTTCTTTATAAAGAGCTACTTTTGTGCAACCTTGAGTTCTCTTTTTGCACTGGCCAGCAGTTAGCAACTTTACGCCTAGTTAAATCTTCACATGAAATTCTGTTTTCTGTCCCCTGACACAATCCTGACTGATACACTACCTTTCCCATCAAAGTCATCAGGTTATTATGAGATAAGATGAGATCATGTCTAGGAAAAATGCTGTGTACAACTCAGTATTGTCTGAAAAATGAAGTGACTGCAACAGAATCCTCCGGGAGGTGTGGGTGTCTTGCACCTCTGAGTGCTTATCCCCAAATGACATGTCATCAAATAGCAAGTCCAGGAGTTAAAAACATTTAACTTAGCAAATAATAACCCCAACTGCTCATTTGTGGGACTCAGAGGAAACAAAAAGAGACTGGCTGTTGCTGTTGCCCCTGCACCCGTGGGAGGAAGAGGTGTGCTGTCCCGGTAGGGGGTGCGTTGTTTAACAGAACACATTAATCAGTGTCTGGGGCTTGAAAAGGTAAAAATACATATGTGGCTACATTTCAGGTCGGAGCTACAGGGAGCTAGGCCGTGGAGAATTGTTTTGGAATTGCTGGATTGCTGTGGCACAGCAATCAGAGAAGTTGGGCTAAGTGACTTAACCTGAAGAGAAAGAGATGGTGAAATCAGAAGGAGTTAGAACAAATAGCTACAAAATCAGGGCAATGGGATATTCTAGTTTAAATAATTTGTGTTGCTGCCACTGTCTAACAAAGAACGAAAACATAAAAGACCCTGCAGCATTACCTTTAGCAAGCTTTGTTATATGTATATGCCTTGTATGAATGGTTCTCTTCCATTTATGAGAGAGACAGAGACAGTGTGAGCAGAAGAGGAACAGAGAGAGAGGGAGAGAGAATTCCCAAGCAGGTTCTGCACTGTCAGCACAGAGCCTGATGTGGAGCTGGAACTCACAAAACTGAAAGGTCATGACCTCAGCGGAAACCAAGAGTCAGTAGCTTAATCGACTGAGCCACCCAGGTGCCTCCTTGCATGAATGGTTCTAAGTGTTGTTATGTTTGGAAATCTAAGATAAAGTGGCTGAAGGTCAGTACAGAGAAGACAGGATTACCCACAAGAGGTGGAAGATCAGGCAATGAGAGCCCTAAGGAGGTGGGAACTCTGGGTTGCAGAGGACCAACTAGAATTTAAGGTTCATGAAAGAATAGTAGAAACCGGTTCCACCCCAGAGCAGAGGTAGGGAAAGAAGCCGCCATCAATGATGAGGCACACAGAGCCACATGCATCTCTCATCTGGCACAACAGGCGTACATACGGGAAAGTTGCAGAAACCCAGGACATCTTACATCTTACATAGTCAAACATAGAGAAACCTCCTCTGCTTCCTAACACTGCCTCTACCCATAGTCATGCCTTGGGGAAGTCCTCAGTGAGAATTCAGCTTTCTAATAACTTTACAGTTTGCAAGTAGAAAATGAATTTGTGGGCTATCTCTTGTTCTTGACAACTGCCCCCAAACACTGTTCTAGAGCCCTCTGGGGATGATTCAGAATGTATAAATGCCAACCAGACACAAAGCTACAGCTATGTTACAGTGTTCTCTTCCATGATCCTAAATCACACTTGGCAACCAGAATTATTTTAACAAGAGCAGCAAATGTTTTATTCCTGTATGACACTGTGTAGTTTGCTAAGTTCGTGATCAGTGCCATGAATGGAAAACAGAGTTGATAATAATGTTTGTGATCTGTGGCGAAAATCAAGAATCAGGGGAGGTAAGTGAATGGCCTGAGGTCCTATGTATATGTAGTAGCGACACTGAAGTTAGGAGCAATATACA